>OZ024885.1:23786562-24986562 GCA_964017185.1 Rugalucina vietnamica
ACGACGACGGACGACAAAGCATGGGTATACTATAAGTTCGCCTTGTGAGCCTAACGGCTCAGATGAGCAAAAATGTATACCCCCTTATATCCCAGATTTACTATATAAAAGTGGGGTTTAAGAGGGTATACATGCCACGGACATGTTTTCCTGATGAGTGGAAGAGGACATAATTATTTTCCACATAAGAGTGTGCAAGATTCGACCATTGGTGTTGGTTACGCTGTCGCAAGTTACGAAGCGGTCTCGCAACGGAACGATCTACTGCGCCTATTTCTTGGTTTTTGTAGCAACCTTGAGTTTCGTCGTTTCATTTCCATCTAGAGCCACGTCATGAGGAAATAAACATTTTGCATAATATGCGAAAACAAAGGCGCAGATCAGCTTCGCATAACTGCAATGCTGAACGGCGCCGTCATTTTCGCTACAGGGATAATACATTTTCTCTACTTCCCAAATCCAAAATTTCTAGCCTCTATCCATCTTTTGTGCTTGTACAGCTCGGTTTGTGTCGTACATGTTCAGAAACCATTTTGTTGGTTTTCTGATGACGTGGCTTACCTAAATGGTTAAATTGCAATCATTATTTCAAATTAAGTGAAATGAAGATTATCGCAATGATATTAAGGACGCACTGACCTGAATCATAAACAATTTATTAAAGTGACAAAAATTACATTTAAAATGTTTAATTTACGTATTATTCATGTTACATTTAACCGATTTTGATACAATTGATTGACTAATTTTCGAACTGAGTGAAAATGATTCATTTGACTGTGTCGGGATAAAATTCTGACATTTGCGGAAACGTATACGCAGATCGTCACATTTGTAAGCACACTCGGCTTATCCGCGTCGTTCCTGGTTTCTACATAGGAAAATTTCATAACTGCGATGCTTGAAAATGAAACTCATAATCATGGATTGACCAGCTTTGTCTATACCGTGTCTTTGTTTGTAAACCCTGAAAGTAGTTTTTTTCTTGTCCCGTGGTTCAGAAATTTGGCTCCAGTATCAAAAACCATGACACAGTTTTCATTAAGATCGTACAGATTCACACAGACGGGGGTAGCTAACCTTTCCGACCGAGTTAAGTCAGAACTAAAGTTGACACCCTTTCTGAACTAATAGTGAGTGTGAATGGCTGGCAAGAGTCCGGAAGAGTCTTAATTTTCTTAATTAATTGTTGTTCACATGCGTTTGACAGGTGAAACGTTATTAATGTGTAGAGTGTCGGGTGTTTTAAAATCACTCTAATAATTGTGGCCACGGGTTAGGGCCTCGACAAACATAGATTGTGGGTACTCGTTAGTGACCGCCTCGGCGAAGCGGTTTAACATACACACACAACTAATGTTCTGAGCAAAAACTATCAAATTGCTTTTCTAATGATTTTTTTTTTTCATTTTTTACACTTCAAGAAAAAAATATGTAGATTGCATGGGAAAGTTTTCGTAATGCTCACGAGCACACGAAGTGTAACGAAGAGCGGGTTAGACAGCTGATTTATATAGGCTGCATCGCCTTCGGAAAAAAAATGTCAGTTACATCAGATTGCGCGCGAGGCTATGAAACTTTGATTAATCATTATATTATTATATCAAATGAGCCGCATCGTGAGAAAACCGGATTTTTGCCTATGCGAAAACAAAGGCGCAGATCAGCTTCGCGGTAACCGCGAAGCTGATCAGCGCCTTTGTTTTCGCTACACGGATAGTATATTTCCTCTTCTTCTTATATCCGAAATTTCAAGCTTCTAGCCTGCTTCTGAGACTGTACAGGCCGGTTTGTGTCGGACCTGGTCGGAAATCCCGAAGACCGGTTTTCTCGCGTCGAGGCTCATTAATGATTATGACGGAATTTAAATGGAAAACTACGGATTACAAAAAAAGCGATCAAAATTGAAGGTGTTATCGATAAAATGTCATTCAAAACTTTATTCTTGCATAGATATCTATGCGCATAGCTGTTTGAAGCCGTTTTCGATTGGTCGAAAGCCGTGTTCAAACAGCAAAACCCATGTTCAAATCATGAAATTCACGTGCCGTTTGAACATGGGTTTTGGGCGACGTCATTGGTCAATGCGACGTGACGTCATGTGTTTTGTAGAAACAAAATGGCCGACGTTGAAGAAGCTGCGCGGTTTTCGGTGAGTATTTACGTTGTTAATGTTATTTTCATGAGATTTTAAGTGGATTAGAGTGAAAATGCAAGAATAGCGATCAACCATGGTTTGTTTCAGTGTTCAAACATTCGCTGGATCACTCGGAAGGTGTTTGAACACGCGGCCTGCGGCCTTGTGTTCAAACACCTTCCTCGTGATCCATCGAATGTTTGAACACTGAAAACCATGGTTGATCCCTATATTGATGAAATTGAACCCTAAGCCATGACAAGAGAAAGCTTTTTACGTAAACAGTGTGTATGCGAAATAACCATTCTTTATGGAAGCCCCGATGCGAGAAAACCGGTCTTAGGGGTTTCCGACAAGGCCCGACACAAACTGGTCTGTACTGACTAACAAGAGTAGGCTAGAAGTTTGAAATTTTGTATACAAGTAGTGGAGGAATAGTAATAGCTGTGTATGCAGAGGCGCAGATCAGCTGTGCAGTTACTGACGAATACAGTAACTGCACAGCTGATCTGCGCCTTTGTTTTCGCATAGGCCAACATGTGGTTCTTCTATGGCGCGGCTCAATGATAATCAAGGTTAACATTTGCTTTAAATGGGCGAAACAATATAAGCCACCGAATAGGAAAACCTACAACATTCATAGGTGAAAGCAAAGGCGCAGATCAATTGTGCAGTAACTGCACAGCTGATCAGCGCCTTAAATTGGTTTTGCTACACCATGTACACAGTACGAGTACAGCACCTCTTCTTAGATCTGAAATTGTAGTGTTCTAGCCTGCTTCTGTGACTTACCGATTTTATAAATATTTGTGGGTACAAGTTAATACCGCGTCGGCGAGTCGCAATCTATGTTTTGAAACAACAATTACAAATGTAGCATACCCCTGTAAACCCCAGTTTTATTATATAATAAAATAGCGTTGTAGGGGATATACATTTCATGGACATGTTTTCCTGATGCTTCGATTTAAAATTTGAGGACAGGGTTTCATGAAAAATGTCTTAATAATAATCAATTAGTTTAATAATTTCAACACCATCAAAGATTTGGTGTTTTAAGGACTTGTTAAAGTCAAGACCCTGTTTCGCGTCCACGCCTTAAAAGCAATGTTGATGGAATCGAAACATCAAAACCATCAGGAAAACATGTCCGTGAAATATATACCCCCTAATACCCCACTTTTATATAGCAAAACTGGGGTATGGAGGGTATATCTATTTTTCTTATTTTTGCTCCAAAACATAGATTGTGGGTACTCGTTAGAACCCGCCTCGGCGAGGCGGTTCTAACGTGTATCCACAATCTATGTTTTGAGCAAAAATAAGAAAAATATCAAAACATTTCCACTGAAAATTTTCAATTTTTACAGGTGAAAAAATCTCTGTATATTGCATGGACAAGTTTTCGTAACGAGGAAAAACATTTGGCTTTAAAGTATAAATGTCGCCAATACATGGATACGTTTGATTATTTGTATGCTTTTAAAAATGTAATTAACCAAAATGGGTGTTATTACGTACATCTGTCCTCATATTTCGAACATTATGTTTGCGCCCAGATAAATATATCATTTGCAATCATAACACCCCTAAACACCATCATTTTACCATATTTAAGTGGGGTGAAAGGGGGATTTATTTTACTGACTTTTTAAGGATATCATAATGATGTAGGCGGAGAGTATAGTGCCAGTCACATTGAATCGTAAGCAATCGTACGATTGTGTAATTGTGATAAGACTGTGCATGCAAAATCTGTAAAATGTTTGCTTTCTTAATTTGCATATCGGGGCCAAAGAAATGGCCCCTAAATTAATATTTAGACAATCGCATAGCGATCTTAAGCGATTTTAAGCGCAGTGGGACTGGCACATATGGTTTTTATGGTGACGGTGGGGACAGGTGTTTGCAACGCGAATCTTTACATCATGAATAGTGATGTTTTTATTAAGCTCAAACGTTTAAATTTACTCATTTGTGGCGATACACAAAGTAAAATAAACTTTTTCTCAAACGTTCTGTGTGTTCATGTTTTATTGTTCTTTCCATTATTGCATTGTTCAAGTGGCAAACTCTGGATCTCGGCTTTGTTTTTGGTCCATTCCAGGGAAGAGACCCATTTACTGGTTCCCTGTTGCAGTTGTGTATGGTGGCGGTTGTTCAAGATAAGATGGGACGGTCATGGTACCTGTCAACGAAAACAGAGCAATGCGATTGGTTAAATCTTTACAAGCTGCATCCGACGTTAACAAGCGAAATATTTTTCAAACATATTTAACTGATTTAATTCCAGTTGTGTAAAATTAACGGACGTCACGTATTCGTGTCTGACCAATGTCCAATAAACCATATTATGAGCCGCGACGCGAGAAAACCGGTCTTCGGGGTTTCCGACCAGGTCGGACATAAACCGGTGTGTGCAGTCTCAGAAAAGAGCTAGAAGCTTGAAATTTCGGATATAAGAAGAAGAGGAAATATACTATCCGTGTAGCGAAAACAAAGGCGCTGATCAGCTTCGCGGTTACCGCGAAGCTGATCTGCGCCTTTGTTTTCGCATAGGCAAAAATCCGGTTTTCTCACGATGCGGCTCTTATAATAATGTTTTCACGTACTAATCTTGTCGAATCAATCCACAACCGAGTACCAAGTTAGAGTAAGATCCAAGAAAATGCTTCTCATAGTAGTTGCATGCATTTTTGCTATAATTCTGTGCTAGAAAAGCATAATCGATAGCGTCAACTCAAGGACGACCAGAGCAGTATTTTGCTATCATACATATACGTCTTGGTTGTTTGATAACTTACCAGTCGATTGTTGGTACCCGGCCTGTTGTGGATACTGGAACCCCACAGTTTGTTCTACTGTAGTCTGGTAGGGGGTATTCACAGCGCCACCTGGCGGCAAACTGGGATTGGTTGTTCCAGGCACAGCGCCACCTTGCAGATAACTAGGATTCCTTACACCTGATACGACAACGCCTACAAACAAGAGCAAAAATTCTTTAAAAGATTGAAATGGTGCTCCGTTAAATCAACCAAGTCTGTAGCATGCAATATACAGATATTTTTTCAGTTGTAAAAATTGGAAGTTTCATCAGAAAAAGTTTTGATATTTTTAATATTTTTTGCTCAAAACATTGATTGTGGGTGCACGTTTGAACCGCCTCCCCGAGGCGGTTCTAACGTGTACAAACAATCTATGTTTTGGATCAGGAAAATAAGGAAAATAGGCATACCCCTGCAAACCCCATTTTCACTATATACATGTACAAGTGGGGTTTAAGGGGTTTCAGTGGGGTTTAATTTATTGCACGGACATGTTATCCTGATTGGTTAAACGATCTTTCGAGTAGCCGAGTAGCGCCCAATCGGGCGCGAAACACGAGGGATGTTACAACTAATAATATCTCGGGAATGGAGACCTGGCATCCTTTTTGTGGGACATGGACAGATGTGACGCCGCAGAACGCGGCGTCACATCAGGGGCTATTCTGTTTGCACTGAGAAATTTCATCGAAAAATTAGATTAAAAAAAATAAAAATCACTCCTACCTCCCCGAAAAATGGAACTGGACTCACCCAATTTATTATGATGGGAGAATCCATTCGTCAAACATGGGTCACGTAAATTGAGTCTAACAAATTCAATCTGTAGACACTTACCGGAACCGGGTATTTGGTAGACTGGTAGTCGCTCTATTCTCTCGCGTTCCAGTCTGTTACACTCTTTCACCAGACAATGCATGCGGAACCCGTCTACAATCCAACCGATTCCGAAGAACCCGCACGTCATCAAGTAGACTGCTCCCCAGATTGGTCTCCTTAAAGGAAAATGCAATGTTTAAATCTAATTTATCTTTAGTGAAAGTATTTTGTTTTCCTGGAAATTTTGGTGCAAATTCTAATCAGGTAAAAACCATTGTCGCCGACAGTAGAGCAGTATGCACTTAACTGTCGCATTTTCGATGATCGATCTAAGAAATTCATGTGATATGCTCCCTGCTTTGTTCGTGTATCACAATTAGTCAACAATTGGCTATATATGTATATATTTGTACTTTACAACAAAATAATAAGAATATGGATACGTTTTTTTTATACTTCCTTTGTACTGCTTACCTTAAATAAAATTGATGCAGTCCAAGTAGTCCAAGCGGGAACCAGAGGAGATACGCGTCATCAAGATGGCGGTCAGTATCGATCCCATAATGCAGTTCTTTGTTCGCTCGCTTGACGAGAATGGGAATACGGAACCAGTCCACGAGCCAGCCCACGCCACCCAGACCCGCGGTTAGAATATACATGAAGCCCCATAGAGGGCGATTGAGGTAGAAATGATGGAAACCAAGCACACCAAGGGGCGAAACTCCTAGTACAATAGCGGTACCAACAGTTTTCTCCTGAAAATCGAAGGCACATGTAAATTGATATTGTCGTATGTGTTCTTATTCACCGTACATGACCCGACAAAGGACAATTTAGAAAACAACGCGAACTTCTTTCCCAGAACAAAGTTTTCCTTAATTTTAACACACATTTCTTGCGATATTTATACCCAAGCAAAATTTTGCTGTGACCGCATGATCATTACTACAGTCTACTTGCGGTGCCTGCACGGCGATCGTACGATGCGACATACGTCGTACATACGGACTATACCTGACTTGCGATTGCCTGTAGTTTATTATTTTTTTATGATTTAACAGAGTTAAATGAAATTGCAGAAGTTGTCCGTAGGAAGCCGTTGACTCCGTGGTATAGAGGCCGCACGGAAATGAAAACTAAAGCTTCGTACGGATGTCGTAAGCTAATCTGCAGCATTTTACATATTGTAAAATGCCTTAATTATGAAGATTCCAATATATTGTTACCTCCCTTTGACCGCTATTTCCCTTTTAACATAGACTGTCGCATTGCGGTGGAGCTTATTGTTATAGCTTGATTGGTCACATGACTGATCTATTCGCTCACTTGAAATTTTTATGTGGACAAAGGAATGTGTTTTTGCATCACTCCCACCCTCCCTATACTTGCGTTTGTAGTTAGAATAATTTCGCTTATAGGGCGGGTATGAGGCTGCGCGCTGTGTTTTCATACTTATTTATGTGTTTGTTGACTATAATTACATGTATATATTCTCATATGCTCGCAGCCTCTAAACTAAAGGTTCGTACGGATGTCGTAAGCTAATCGTAAACCACATAAGCATAGGGAATTGCACGATGCCCGCTTAAATTGAAAACTCATGCGCCGTAAACCATAGCCACCTAAGGTGTCTAAAATCGTACGGAGCACGGCTCAAATGCAATCTAAATAATACCGAAATTACCTCTTTTACGCTGGTATCTTTCAAGTTAGCCTCTTTGACCAGTGACGGGATTCGAACCAAGTCAACCAACCAGCCTATTCCAAACAGTCCACCAGTTATGAAGTACAGACCTCCCAGCAGTGCATTCTCAAGGTAGAAATGGTGGAAACCTGCGTTAAAGATGATAGATTCATGCTGAAGAAAAACAGTTGCTTAAACATGGTGTTATATGTAAACTAATGGTACCTGTTCCCCTCCGTATACATGTAGTACAGGGATTTACTGCGAAGTACATGTACATGTACTACGAGAAATCAAATAAATAGTTGTCCAATGGTTAAATCAGAGTGCGCTACAGTGTGCCGCTGAAACGAATTTCCACAATCAGACGTAATGTTTCTATTTCTTTCTAAAAATCGGCAAACGAAAAGAATGGACCTGGAGTATTTAAAACGTATTGTATACTAGTGGAGTATAACTTGACCAATAGAAATATGAAGTTCAAACCAACGCCTCAGCTCCAATGTAGGGAATGTGTTAATGTGTTAGATCAGAACATCCGGATATTCAAATGAGCATGCCTATAAGAAAACAGTTACATAGCCTCAATTTAGCGGCCCTACAAGGGGTTTTGTTAAGCTGGGGAAATGGTGAGCCGAGAATAACAAGAAAGTATTTATGGGCGCTGGGTGGGGGGGGGGGAGCAAGCACAATCTTTTGGGGAAGTAGGGAGCGGAGACTCAGGGAGCTCATTATTTTTTTTCCAGAGAGCAGGGAGCTACGACCCACACCTCGGATAGCGTCTCCTTTAACTTACCCAATAACCCGAATGGAAACCACAATGTGTAAGCATCACTGATATTCTTCCTCTTCACGCTACTCTCACCACGTGACCTCTTATTGACCTGAGACACGAGGTAGGGCATCCGGAACAGGTCAAATAGCCAACCACATCCCATCAGCCCACCTGTCAGGAAGTAGAGGATCCCCCATTCGGTCCTCCTCAGGTAGAAATGATGAGCACCGAGTAATCCGAACACAAACCATAAAAGATAACTCTCGACTAATGATTTTTTCGCCGTCTCAGCAAGCACGATTCTGTTGACATCTTGTGACAGCGTCGGGTTGAATGCCGGACCCGGTACGGCACATGCTCCGGTATAGATGGCATTGTAGTTGGGTGTTTGTCGTGTCGCCCCGGCTAAATTTTGCGCTGTATCGTTTCGGTTTTGCGCTTGAGTTCTTGGTCGATTAGCTTCCCTTTCCTTTTCGGCCATTTGGAACTTACAATTACGATATCCTCTCTTTTAATATTCACAGAACTATAGAATGGATACTAAATGTATCGTCGATCACTTGCTAGCCGGTATGAATCACCAAAAATAGCGTTATCAAAATGAAACAGCAAAATGAACTTCAGCCGCCAAATGAGAAAACCAACAATCTGCACAGTAACTGCGAAGCTCATCAGCGCCGCTTTGTTCTCGCTACACAGATAGTGCAATTCCTCTACTTCCGAAATCCAAAATTTCCTGCCTCTAGCCATTTTATGTGCTTGTACATCCCGGTTTATGTCGGACCTGTTCGGAAACCAAATTGTTGGTTTTTGTCATGATGCGGCTTAAATAATGTTATCAAAGGAAACAGCAATATTCATTTCACAACATTGCTGATAAAACATTGCAAACACAGCGCATTGTGTGTAAACTACAGTCGATTCATAGATGCATAGTAATAAGGCTATGTCATTTTTCGCACGAAAAGGATAAATGGAATCAGGTGAGGTGAACTCTAAAACTCGGGATAACGTTGCACATTGAAATAAGCAATAGTAGCTAAAAGTAGCTAAACGTTTGCAGTAAATACTTCATACCTATAATACTTATATCGGGTGAGTCGATATTCTTTGTTTATAACGGTTTCCTTAGATCTATGAACGGTTTATACGAGACCTTACATGACAATTTCAAAACTATAATGTGTCATTTGTCACTAACGACTCAGCAGATAAAACTTGCACGCGACATCACTGATTATGAATAATAGCTATATTTACTTTTTTTGTTGGTTAACATTTTTCTCATAGATTAGAGAGGACAAAATAACAGTTGCAAATGCATAATGAGGCCCTATCAGGGGCGGGGTGGGGGTGGGGGTGGGGCTTATCTCCCTGCTCCCCCAGAGAGTTATTATTTTTGCGTTAAAATAATGTTAAATGATATGACTTTTTATTTCTCTTGTATCATCAACTTGGATTTAAACAAAAAGCAAATCTCTGACTTGTGACTGTCGGAATGTCGCTAGGAAACTCAATCCCTAAAATCCGGAGAACTTCTATACCTTCATAACCTTGCATTGTGAATGCAAAAAGGTTTTCAATGAATATGCGTTTTCGAAGGCTTGAGAAAGGACAAAACAAGATCAGGAATTATTTTGCCACTGTGTACGTTAATTCATATCACAGCAAATGACCGTGAGTTTGACGTCATTTGTCGTTCCTCGCCAACATGACGTCATATGTCTTATTCGTCTGCAACATGTAACATTATCGACAAAAGTATCGCGACACAACCGCAAGACATGAACCCCTAACGTATGATTGAACTTTGACACCAGTCATTATGCCTGACGCAAACAATGAAACGCCGCGTCCGTCTGCGTAAATTTACAACATTTTTTTCGTTAGTTAGGTCCTATGGCTATAAGCCGATACGTAGTTTTTTTCGAATCCAGTTTAGGCGCAATTTACCGAAAATCACAAACGTCACGATAACGTCAATGAAAACGAACAACGCGATGAAAACCATATTTTAGGGAAAATCATTGTTAGTTGCGTCAGGTAATATATACAATAGACAAGATCCTAAAATCTAGCATCTGAGATAAAAGTAAATAAGTATCTACTGCTTTTGGTGCAAAGACCAAGGGATTTATAATTCTCACCCACTTCTACTGGAGTATTAACAATATTGGTAATACCCCTATTTTTGCTGGACAAAATGTACTTGTATTTCGACTCATAAAAAACAATTATACATTTTTATGTGCATAATCACGTAACTTAAACGCCACTTGCAAGAGTTGTTAAATCATACGCGCATCAATCCATCAAGCCCCCGTTTTGAAAGCGAGTCAAGCAACCTATATGTTAAACCATCACGAAAACATTCTGCATATTATGCGAAACCAAAGAGGCAGATCAGCATTGTTTTCGCTACATGGACAGTGCTATTCCTCTAATTTCTAAATCCGAAATTTTCAGCTACTAGCCATTTTCTGTGGTTGTACAGCTCGGTTGGTGTAGGACCTGTTCGGCAACCACATTGTTTGTTTACCAACCTATAACCATTATGAGGTTATAACCAGGCGAACAATATTGCCATTGTCGTTTCTTTACTTACATCCCTTTCACTGGAGCACCAGTGACAAAAAGCCGCAACTGGATAAAGCTGCTGAGCACAGACATGCTTAGGAAATAAGAAAAATGTGTCAAATACTGACTAGATGGTGTTGCGTACGGAATCTAATGGTCAAAAAACGTTTTGATCTATTTTTTCTTCTGGTCCTTTGGGATCAGCGAGGGTATCCTGCGAATTCAGAAAATTATGATCGGTTTCGATTCATTTTCTAACCTACGTTTACTTTGAACCCATTTGGATTATATCAGTCTTTGTGTCGACTACCCTGTTAAAATTTGCAAACTTACAGTGATTCTCTTTGGCTCCGTGTCGCCAAATCTGTAGGTACTGAAGAGACTTACATGCAACTAGCTGAAAGCACAGTTTGGCCGTCCCCCATTCTCATTAATATGTTCACTGCTCTTAAAGATCTTAGTTTTATTTTATATTTATAGTGAAAACAGTCCGACAACCGGGCTTTCGTTCCGTTCCCTTCATTTGTTTTGTAGGTCGTGAACTCCAATGACAAAGCTGGAGAGAATGGTACCCGACTCGTAGGCTGCGGACGGCTTGAAGAGTGAATATTGCAGTTACAGTGCATCAAAGTTACATTTAAAGAAATTTTGCCCATGCAATGTACATAGATTGTTTTCAGCTGTAAAAAAAAAAAAAAAAAAAAAAAAAAAAAAAAAAAAAAAAATGTAACTTTGAAAATTTTGGCTCAAACATTGATAGTGAGTACACGATTACATACAAACTACGTTTTGACACAAATAAGAATATATAAAAGTGGGGTTTAAGGGGGTATACTATTCACGGACATGCTATCCGGATGAAATAAATATAAGGCTATGATGTCTTATGACGGTTCTTTATGGTTCAACGTCCCAGATCAACCACTTTTGTCAGCCAAGGCTGGACATAGCAGTCGCTTCTTACCCGTACTAACAATTACACGGGAGAATTAGAGTTACTGTTTCTTGCCAGTGCCAGTGGGGTTAGAATCTCCGAATTCTTAATCTAAAAGTCTTTATTTATGCTAAAAGGCAGCCGCGCTCCAAATAATTATTCATTAATCTGAGACTCGCGAGTTTCAGTTGAAGCTCCATTTCTTTTTTTTTTTTTTTTTTTTTTTGTTGTTGTTGCTCTGTTAGGATGGAGCGTTGTTATGGCCAATAGGAAACAGCAGGAAAACATGTCCATAAAATGAATACCCACTTCCACCCCATTTTTACATTATAGTTGGGTATACAGGGGGAACACAAACTTTCTTATTTTTGCTCCAAAACGGAGATTGCGGGTATTCTTTAGAACCGCTCGCCGATGCGGTTCTAACGTGTAGCCACAATAAATGGTTTTAGAAACAATATTAAAAATATTTTTTTTCTGATGAAATTTTCATTTTTTACAGCTGAAACTTTCCGTGTATTGCATGGGCAATTTTTTAATTTGAAAGCAAATTGTCATGATTCTGGTGAAAGGTGCTTTCCAAGCTGCAAAAATAGTGCTCCCCTGGGAAAGCCATTTAACAGAAAGCTTAATTTGATAATTTTTGTCGCAAAAAATTGCTTGTCTGGGAAATGTTAATTGCGAAAACCAACACTTTGTCGTCTCATTATGAGCCGCTTCAGGAGAAAACCAACATTCTGCATATGCGAAAACAAAGGCGCAGATCAGCTTCGCAGTAACTGCGAAGCTTATCAGCGCCTTTGCTTTTGCCACATGGACAGTATAAATCTAAATCTAAAATTTCCAGCCTCTATTCATCTTTTATGCTCGTACAGCTCGGTTTGTGTCGGACATGTTGGGAAACCACATTGTTGGGCATAATTATTTGTACTTTGGTGCTGTCTTCGTGTAATTTCAGGAGCGTCATAGACACTCAATTAACCAAGAAAAGAAAAATCTCTTACATATTGCTTCGGACATCATTACGCAAACACACCCATGCAATATACAGAGATTCTTAAGTTGTAGAAATTGAAAATTTTCACAAGAAACTTTTTGATATTTTCTTATTTTTACTCAAAATATTGATTGCGGGTACACGCTAGAACCGCCTGGGCGAGTTCCCAAAATCGAACATTCGGACTTACGATCCCGTACCAAAGTTCGGATCCAAATTTTAGCATCCGGACGTTCGCTAAAAATCAACATGTCCAATATTTTCGAAAAAATTCATTAATATATGACAAAAAAATACACAGAGGATATTTACTTTTTTTTTTAGGTGAATACCAAATATATTTCATCGAGTGATTTGAAAACATCAACATTTTCACGAGTGCGTAGCACGAGTGAAATTTAGATGTTTTCAAGTCACGAGATGAAATATATTTGGTATTTACCGATAAAAAGTAAATTTTCTTTTATTTTATACAATACACGGGTAAAGCAGGCGGTGAAAATGCAAAAACCAAAAATTTTTGAAAAACAAATAATTTTGGTACCACATTGTTCCTAACGTTCTAACTAAGAAAATGAATACCCACACTTTATGTTTTCGTTCGTAAATAACGGAGTTATAGGCACATTTAATGACGTCAAGTGAATGGAAACGTCAGAAGTAATCCAAACTCAACAGTGAAAATATCGGCTGATATCAATCACTAGTGTAAATATCAATATCAATTCTGCAGTAAAATATCACTTTTATACATTTTTGATATACATTAATTTCACTGCTAAGTATAAAATAAACAATTTCTACTTAGCAGAATAGGAAACAAGGTATTTAATACATAGAGGATATTTACTTTTTTGAGGTGAATACCAAATATATTTCACCGAGTGCGTTGAAAACATCAAAATATGCATTTTTGATATACATGTACATTAATTTCACTGCAAAGTATAAAATGAGCCGCTGCATGGGAAAACCAACAATCTGCATAGGCGAAAACAAAGGCGCAGATCAGCTTCGCAGTAACTGCGAAGCTGATCAGCGCCTTTGTTTTCGCTACACGGATAGTGCAATTCCTCTACTTCCTAAATCCAAAATTTCCAGCCTCTAACCATCTTCTGTGACTGTACAGACCTGTTTGTGTTGGACCTGGTCGGAACCCAAATTGTTGGTTTTCTCATGCACAGGCTCAAATAAAAATTTCTATACATGTAGTGTCAAAGGTCACTAACGTTAACAGATTAACGGGACAAGGCAGGACAAGGGGAAGCGATAATAAATAAAGAAAGGATAAAAAGATGATAATATTGGCCTCTTTTGTTTCCTTTTGAAAACGATATGATTCACACTTATCAAGTTTTAAAAATAATAATTATACAGACCAGCAAAACACCACGTCATATGATTGACAGATGCATTTTGGGATTTAAAAAAAAAAACAACAAGTAACTATGCTTACTATGATATTAATTTGACAAATAAGCAGATTCTTAAGCTGTCCCGTTAATGCAAAGAAGAAACAAATTTAGAATATTATAAGATTTTCTACATGTATAATTTGATAAATTGAATTTGTTTGCTGATGAGCCAGTTCGACAAAATGGGAACTCGGTGAATGTTCGTGAATTTTGGTAATGGCATAATTTAATTTTGCATTAAAGAGTTAGTTTTGAGTAATGCTGTTTTAGTGTGATGTTTGTTACTTTTGTGAATGTAAATGAATTTTCCTAAATTCCATTATTTTGGTTATGGCTTAATTTTACATCCCAGCCAACAAAAATTCAGCCATGTAGGGACGGAGTCACTCAGTACTATGGGGCGATGAATGTGTCTTGCGCGGGCATAAGCAAAACATGCCCCACTCTGTATATTGCATATCGCATGGGCAAGTTCCGTAATGAGAACACTTTACCAAAGAATAACATAATACATTATCACTTATGTTGCGACTCATTATCTAAGGTGACAAATGACGTGGGTTTTTCTTCTTTGCGGACACAGGTGCCATCACCCGGAGATAAACAGTTATTTCTGGAAATATAAATCACCGATTGTAAACAATATCCTAGATTTATTGTGAACAATATGAGCCTGCGCGAGAGAAAAGTAATAATTTGGTCTTCCGGCCAGGTCTGACACAAACCAGCCTGTACAGTCACAGATGATAGCTAGAAACTTTAAATTTCGGATGAAGGAAGACGAGAGATTGTACTATCCATGTAGCGAAAACAAAGACGCTGATCAGCTTCGCGGTTACCGCGAAGCTGGTCTGCGCCTTTGTTTTCGCATATGCAGAATGTTGATTTTCTTATTCAGCGGCTCATATTCTATTTGAGTGCTGGTTTTGTTAATAAATGTATCATGCTCTAGCAATTACAATTTTTGACATACTGTTTTAAAAATCCAAATCTAAGACCATTTACGAAATGTGAAACACGTGAAGACTAGCGTTATGCCTGCATATGCAATACGTTTAAAGGATTTGAGTAAAAGAACAACATGTGAAATTAAGAGGTACAAGTAGGCAACGATCAGGAAAAGGCGCGATTAAAAAAGATTCCCACTCCAAAAACCGTGGCGGAAAACAATCAAACTGACAATAAGGTAGTATATTACTTATACCATGGAAACATTTAGTAAGCCGAATGTGCAGCTATTTTCCTCAATAGGTGGCCACTCAGTTACCTAAACTTTACTAAAATATGATAACATACATAAGGCGCCAACAGCAACAAATTCAAAACACCAAGACATAAAACAATAAGAACCACCACAGAAGTATCGCCTTGGAACGATTAAATAGTTTTGTGTGTTGGTTCCTGACCATTTGATACTTTTAACTTGTTGGCACTAATGGCACATTATTTTTTGAATATTGTGCATAGTGCATATCCTTTGTCTTGAATTTATCTCTTATTGCTGTTTCGCAAAACTTTTTATTGTATATATAATGCCTTTAATTATTCTAACAATAGTGTCTTGCTTCTGCTCAAGATATCATTGAAAAAGACGTATGTCATTAGATTGTATGCTACCTGGCCACAAGAATGTTCGTAACAGCCAGGATAGTTCATCATGTATGCTGAACAATTTGATCCGCATCTGTTCAGTAGATATTAGTTCCTAGGGCGCACATGTTCCATTGTTTGAACCATATTAGCTTCGATTGTCATGGTGTAGCTAACTGACCAAGATATCAGACTACGGCAGACTAAAGACATCATACTATTGCACCATTATAGCTAAATACATAAGTACACATATGTCATCTGATACAAAGTACATATAAGACGACAAAAATAGTGCCCCCTTGAGAAAGAAATGGCGTTTCGAATAAATCTTAATTGGAGAAGATCTGTCGCATTAATTACCAGTATGGGAAATATTAATTGCTAAAACCAACACATTTTCTGTCTCTATATAAGTCAAATCTCATTAATCGTATTTTTATCGTACTTTCGAGAACTTGCAGGTGTGTCATAGCCTTTTTAAACTCAGAGAAAGAAATGTCGCTTACAGTGACAAGATTATTTTCTTCTTTTCCAAAACATGTACATGTACGTGTATATGAATTTTTTTAAAAAAAAAAAAAAAAAAAAAAAAAAAAAAAAAAAAATCATTTAACTTTCTTGAAGAGCAGTAAGCATATTAAAGAGAATGGAGATGGGCCATACCGCAGTTTCAGCTACTGAAGCCTTTTCAGAGACCCTTCAGATTTGCCAAAATGAATTACTGTAGTTTTGTAAATTTTATCAAGAATGTCAATGCCAGGACAACTATATTCCACATGGTGCTAAATATTATGAATCTAAGCCGATTATGAATTTCTGATAACTCAGAAATATCCTAGCTGATCACAAAGGACCAAAAGGAAACTATAACCTGCTTTATGGCTGATGTACGGGGATACTTTTTATGGCTACCACACGACACAGCCCCAGCTGCAGCAATTATTAAAGTGACTATTGATGGGACATACCTCCTTTGTGGTGCAGTTGTATATGTAGCATTACTCGACATGTAATAAACTAGATTTCATGGCCGATCCCGGTACGTCTAGAACGTCAAACAGAGGTCCGGCTCAATATCACTCGCGAGTAGATGATTTGTTTTTCGAATGAAAAAAGTTTACTCTTGGTATTTAAGAAATGCTTTATTGTTTTATTGTGAACCTACCCGTTTCCTTCGTATTTATATAGCATTGTACTTAAACATGTATAACGTTTTGTCTTATTTCTTTTATTTTCTAATAACAATAAAACTGAGATCCTTTTAGATCAGTGAACATATTAAATTAATGAGAAAGTCGATGTTTCGGGTACTTACGCCTCTTTAGTGACCACCCTATAGATTTGGCAACATGGAGCCAAATAGCACTCTTTACAGTTTTGCTATTTCCTCAGTCCCAAAGGGCCGAATATATGAGGTTACTTATTATGACTTTGAGAATTACGTGCGAATCTGGCCGTATGTGTCATCAACCGGATTGTTGACCTCATTATTCTGACTGGTAAAGTAGGTAAATTGACTTTTACGGATATTCATTATTAGATTTAAACTATGGCTTCGACATTGACCATGATAAAAATAACCATGATGCTATTAAAGAGGAAAGGTCGTCATGTGACTAGCTACTAAACAGACATGCACTAGGGAAACACGTCAACGAGAAGTATACCCACTTGAACTCAACTTTTATATAGTAAAACTGGGATAAGCAGGGGTATACCTATTTTTCTTATTATTGCTCCAAAACATAGATTGTAGGTACGCGTTAGAACCGCCTCGGTGAGGCGGTTCTAAGGTGTACCCACAATCTATGGTTTTGAGCAAAAGTAAGAACAATATAAAAACATTCTTGAAAAATATCTGTATATGGCATGGGCATGTGTTCGTAATGATAGATTCGAGTGCAACGCAGACGTAGACGTCATACTGAACAGAAAACAGCCAAAATACATGTACTATTTTATCCAAGCAGAGCCACTTTGGAATATACATGTATCTCCTATTACATTATGTGATAATCATATGAGTCTATAAAACTCAGCCTTTTTAACGCAATGCTCGGCAACCAGTTATTAGATAGCTGCTCGATTTACTTTTGACATAACAAATGGCGTTTTACTTGGAAGACTCAGGTGGCATAAGGCAGAGAAAATCAGTTATTTGTAAAAAAGATAAGACTATCTCTTGAAAGCAATAACTCAGATTTATTGTTGTCATTCAGCTACTTTGTTGGTGCTAAGCGATGCAGATATTCTACAGGTGTTATCCTTCTGCACCGTGTGACAGCATACCCTTAAAAGGTAAAAGTAAGCAATAATCAGGAATTGGCGCAATCAGAAAGAAATTCAAACTCCAAAGATCCGAGAATGGAAAAAATGACAATCAGGTACCGTGCTTACATGTATACAACGCGAACAAATCGTAAGCCGACTGAACAGTTACAGTGTATTTCTCAATAGGCGGCCACTCAACTGCCCGATTTTAAAAAAAAAATAAATAAAAGGCGGGAAAAGTGCATTCGCTTCTTACTCGTACTAACAACTACTAAGGAGTGTTACTGTTTCTGGCAGGTACATGTATTAACCTCTCAAACTAAAGGTCCTAATTTGCCGCCGCGCGGCCATATAATCATTAGATCTGAGACTACATGTACTAAGCTTCATTTAATTTTCTTATAAATTTATTGCCCTGTAGGAACGGAGGGTTGTTATGCACTTAATCAGTGTTCTGCGGAACTTAGTGATAAATAAGAAACAAATCCATCTAGAAAACGACCAACAAAAGAATACCCTTTTCACCTCACTTTTATTTAGTGAAACCAGAATATACAAGGTGCATATGTGTTTCTCCTCAACATAGCTTGTTTGTACTTTTAGAACCGCCTTGCCGACGAGGCTCTGTGTACCCAGTCAATGATTTATGTGCAGAAAATATTAAAAGTTCCAAATATATCATTTAAAGTCATGACTCTACTTACCAGGTGTAACAATAGTGTTCTCCTGAGAAAGACGTTTCAGAGAAAGCTCATTAATTGGATATTTTTGTCGCATAAATTGCTAGTCTGGGAAATTTTAATTGCGAAAACCAACAGTTTGTCTATCTTTATATAAGTAGAGTCTAATTATTTGTATTTTGGTGCTACCTTCGTGTAATTTCAGGAGCGTCATAGACACTCAATTAACTTAGAAAGGGAAAATGTCTTACATATGGCTTCGGACATGGCATTCGTAGTAACTGGATGTGCTCCATAAGAAAACATGTTTTAACGGCCTAGTTTGACTATAAAACACAAAATGAGGCTATAAAACACAAAATGAGGTAGCTTATCTCAGTATTTGTCTAGACACCAAATGGTTAACACCTCCAGCAGCTTCTAAAATCAAATAATCAGTTTGATTGGCTGTGGCTGCTACTTGTAAATAGATAACCATAAATACCTGTGCCCATACCTGAGATTAATTTATTGCACTTTATTCAAACTGGTAGTGTCTAGGACAATAAATATGACAGTAGCTACACAGTGGCATATCTCTACCTATATAACCTGTCTAAATAAAGGTAGTACATGTAATATCTTGCCACTCGGCGGCTGACTTTTGGCTTTAATATATTTGGACAGGAAAACAGTTACAGTACTACAAAACATGAATCTTGAAGTTTTGATTAGGTACTTATAGAAAGAGATTCATATATTTGGTCCCGTTTGGATTATACTAGTCTTTGCATTGACTACCCTGTTGAAGATGCAAAATTACAGAAATTCTCTTTGACACCATGCAACCAAAATTGTAGGGTCACTGAAAATGCCTAAGTAGCCGAAATCGCGGTATAATCCATCCCCTTTCGCATTCATATGTTCACTGCTCTTAAAGGATCTCAGTTTTATTTTCATTTGTTGCTTCCGCTCAAGATACCATTGCAAAATGTCTTTGACATTAGGTTGTATGATATCCGACCACAACAATGGTTGTAACAGCCAGGATATCGCGTCCCATTGCAGCAAGTAACCGTACTGTTGAATAAATTAAGTAAATTGGTACACTTATGTCATCTGGTAAAGAGTACATATGAGACTATGAAAAAGGTGCTCCCTTGAGAAAGAAATTATGGCGTTTCGTAGACAGCTAAATTGGAAAAGTTTTGTCGCGTTAATTGACAGATGAATTGATAAAACCAACACTCTTTACATAAGTCGAATCTCATCATTTGTAATTTTGCGTTGCCTCGGACTAATTACAGGAGTGCCATAGCCCCAATAAAACCCGAGAAAGAAAAATTGCTTACAAATGAGCCACCTCATGAGAAAACCAACAATTTGCATATGCGATAACAAAGACGCAGATCAGCTTCGCGGTAACCGCGAAGCTGATCAGCGCCTTTGATTTCGTTACATGGATAGTACACTTCCTCTTCTCCTTAAATTCAAAATTTCAGGCTTCTAGCCTGCTTCTGTTACTGCACAGACCGGTTTGTGTCAGACCTGTTTGGAAACCACATTGTTGGTTTTCCCTCGAGGCGGCTCAAATGTCTTCGTATTGCCATTCATGTTCTGATAGGAAGTCGTTGTAGTGTTTCTGGATAGGGTGAACGACTTTATTAGGATAACTTGTCCGTGTAATGTATAACCTCTTATACCCTACTTTTATATGACAAAACAGGAGTATGCAGGGGCATACCTATTTTTTTCTTATTTTTGCCCCAAAATATAGATTGTGTGTACTCGTTAGAACCGTCTCGGCGAGGCGGTTCTAAAGTGTATCCACAAACTGTGTCTTGAGCAAAAATAAAAATAAAAAAAACAACAACATTTTTTCTACTGTTTCACTGGCAACATTCTTCCGTTCGGAAAACCAGTACCTATTCTTTTCACTGGCAACATTCTTCCGTTCGGAAAACCAGTACCTATTCTTTTCACTGGCAACATTCTTCCGTTCGGAAAACCAGTACCTATTCTTTTCATTGGCAACATTCTAAGACTTCCGTTCGGAAAACCAATACCTATTCTTTTCACTGGCAACAGTGCCCCAGTCACACGATATTAACAGCCATATATTAATGAAAAGAAAGCCTTGTATTAATATAGTAATTCTCGCGCGCACGTGCTGTTAGTTAATGGTTTTCAATTATGCTCGTTGCCGGGTGCCACGTAGACTGGCATCAGTCTCAGAGGTAAAGTTATCCCACTACTGCAGCACGCCCAGATGTTGAATCTCATAGATAAACCCTGCTAAAATCTATTTTTACCTCAGAGATTTTTGTTATCAGTAAGCTACATTTTTTCATACTTATTATTATCTTTTTTTATTTCTTGGACGTTTGCTAGACTAGGTGCCACGCAAAACACGTGCTGACGTCCGCCCGGGACAAGCATAAGAATGAACCTTTTTACGCGTATGCAAATGTAATGACAGAGACATAGTGCAACATGATTTATTTCGTTTGTGCAATAGCAATCAGAATGATTTTGTCACCCATTAACATCCGCTAGGTCACTCGGGGAGAGTTACCCTGGGGTAATAACACTCCCCTCGGGACCTAGCGAATGTTAATAAATAAACATAATCATATTTGATCCCTATATTGAATATTTGGGTGTTTAAAAATGGATTTCGTGTTTTATTGTGAAACATGTCCCTTTCATACTTATGTAACTTTTTCGTCCTGTTTCTTTTATTTTCTGAGTTTATTGAATTAATAAATATGAGGTTATTTATTATGAATGTCGATTATTGGCGTCACTCTTCAGACTGGTAAAGTAAATTGGCTTTCACGGATATTTTATATTAAATAAAAAATATGGCTTCAACACTGTCATTAATAAATGGCATTATATATATTAAAGATGTAAGGTCACCATGTGACTAGCGTTAAAGAAACACATGAACTTGAGTACTACGGAGATGTAAATAGGCTTGACGCCGTACATAGAAAATATAATCATATCGATGTAATAACCCCTATTTAATTACAAAATTAAAACCATGCGACCATCATTTGATTCTGAACAACTCAGATAATATCTCGCCTTGGTTGAAAATTCTAATTTTCTTGTGACGCTGCTCGATTCACAGATGTTCTGTACTATAGAAAGACCAAGTTGGATGACACAGGTGGCATAATGCGGTGAAAATCAGTTATTTCTAAAGAAAAATAATAAAAATATCTCTTGTAAGCAATTACTTAGATTTATTGTAGTCAGTAATACTATTCTCTTGCTGCCTTTGCAGTTTAACGATACTGATAAAAATGTTTTATTATCCGTTTGTACCGAGTGGCAGGTAAAAGTGAGCAAATGTTCAGGAAATGGTGCAATCAAAACGAGTAAACCGAGTGAGCAGCTACTTCCCAATAGACGGTCACTCGGTTACCCCAACTTATTTAAATATATCAAAAAGTACATAAGCTGCAAACAGCACAAATATTCATCACCAAAATAAAAAAAGCAATACAAATGACAAGAGAAGTGTTGCCTTGGCTCCAGCAGTGGTTCACAGCATTTAGTTTATAGTTGAAAACCATACCCTTGTTCTATATGTCAAGTCTACACAGGGCCACGTTTTCACCACGTCCTTACTGCGTCCTAAAGAAAATTAAGGACGCCGTAAGGACGTGGTACGGTCTTGTAGGGCGTGGGAGGAACGTAGTAAGGACGTAGCGAGGTCTTGATGGACGTGAAGGTCTTGGTCAAATTTTGAACAGGCTCAAAAGAAACGTTGCGAGGACGGGGTGGAACTAGAATGCATTAAGGACGTAGTAAGGACGTGGTAAGGACGTAGTAAGAACTTGTAGGATGTAATTAAAGAACGTAGTGCAAACGTAGTAAGGTCTTCATGGACGTGGGGACGTAGAAAGGACGTAGTGGGGATGTAGTGAGGACGTAGTGTGAACTTACAAACAAGAAATTGTTTCATTTTGACCTCGTCCTCGCCACGTTCTTGAATTGATTAGGACGTGGTAAGGACGCGGTGAGAACGTGGCCCAGTGTAGACGTAACGATATATAGAAATCTACAGAGTTACTGAACTCTGGTGCAACGTACTTCAAAGGTTATAAAAATAGTGCTCCCTTGAGAAAGAAATGACGTTTCATAAGAAACTAAATTGGAGATTTTTGTCGCATTAATTGCCAGTATGAGAAACGTTAATTGGTAACACCACCACTTTTTCTGTTTTTATATACGTCGAATCTCATTATTTGTGTTTTTATGTTACCTTGGAGTAATTGCAGGAGTGTCATAGCCTCAGTAAAACCTCAGAAAGAAATATCTCTTACAAATGTGCCGCTTCATGAGAAAACCAACAATCTGCATAGGCGAAAACAAAGGCGCAGATCAGCTTCGCAGTAACTGCGAAGCTGATCAGCGCCTTTGTTTTCGCTACTCGGATAGTAGAATTCCTCCTCTACTTAACTCCAACATTTCAAGCTTCTAGCCTGCTTCTGTGACTGTCCAGCCTGATTTGTGTCAGACCTGTTCGGAAACCACATTGTTGTTTTTCCCATGAGGCGGCTGAAACGTCTTTGCCATTCATGTTCTGATAGGAAAAAAAGTACAAGAAGGCAAAGATCAGGAAACGGCGCAATCAGAAATAGCTTACCATAAGAAAACTGTTTGTTGTGGTGTTTCTGGAAAGAAGAACGACTTTTTGCGAAATAAGTAGCTAGACCAATTACTTTATGTTACGTTTGAAATAAAGAAAGATTTCTGTTACTGTTTGTTCCGTCATGATTCTTCCGTTCGGAGGTGCATTTTCGTTCAGCAACAGTGTCCTTGTTCTATCGTCTCAGTTTGCTCGAAAAATCTTCTTTATATACTAGATGCACATGTAATTCTGGGAATTAAAATAATGTATTCTGCAAAAACATATGTGCAGTTTTATTTCAAACAATGCGCCTCAAATGCAAAATGTTTACCTTCCCCGCTTCATCAACTTTCAGCAAAGTTCGGATTCTCAGCAATGTGACTACTGTAACAATAAGTTCTGGCCAGTGCTGAAACAGTTTTAAGCAAATGTAGTGTGTTTTGTACGGGCTCTACTGACACGCAGAAATGCATTAGGCAACTTTGTAGGGTCCATATAGTAAAACAAATTCTAGTCAATTAAAGACTGGCAGACTCTAGAAACATTATACAGCTGTACATTAAAAACATCGTTTCGCTTATACTAAAAGAAATGTCCGAAGGTACATATTATCACGTTGTGGTTGTTTCACAATCTGGTTTGCCTTGCCTGATAACAACCTGACTTTATTTAGGTGCGACGGCAGATTTAATGTAAACTGGCACAAATATTTTGTTTCTATTCCGGGATATGTTTTCTTGGTTCGATAAATGAGAGAGAGAGAGAGAGAGAGAGAGAGAGAGAGAGAGAGAGAGAGAGAGAGAGATACCAATGCCCATACGTGTATATGCATTTGTAGAAGCATTTGTGGTGTATTTTGGAGAAACTCGCCATGTAATAAATAACATGTCATGTCTTATCCGGGTATCGTCTAGAACCTAAAACAGAGGTTCTGGTTCCATATGACTTCGTGTAGATGATTGACTATTGACTTACCTGAATGAAGAAGCTTTACTCTTGGTACATGTACTTAAGAAAGGCTTTATTGGTTTATTGTGAAACTACCAATTGTATAACCATCTTCGTCTTGTTTCTTTTATTTACTAAGTTGATAGTATTGCTATTTCCCCAATCCCAAAGGACCGAAGGTTACTTGATATGACATTCGCAGTTACGTGCAAATCTGTGCGTATGTGTCTTAAATAGGATAGTTGACGTCATATTTCCGAATGGTGAAGTAAATTGGCTTTTACGGATATTCTATATTCAATTAAAATATGGCTTCAACACTGGTCATAATGTAAGGTCACCATGTAGAGATAGCGTAACTAAAAGTACTTGGACTTCAGTACAACGGAGAAGTAGAAAGGGTAACACTAAACAGACAAAATACAAATAGATCCCAGCAGAACCACTTTGGAATGTAACCACTATTAAACTACAAATTTCAAATGAGAATCATGTGACCATCATTTGATTCTGTGTAACTCAGAATATATCCGCGGAAACCCTATTTGTCTTGTAATGCTGCCTGATTTACAGATATTTTGTACAGTAAATTGTCAAATGACGTTTTTGCTACGAAGACACAGGTGGCATAAGACGGAGAAAAACAGTTATTTGTGGAGAAATAAAACACCACTTATAAGCAATATCTCTGATTTATTGTAGGAATAATGCTGCTTTGTTTGGTTAATTTATCATGTTTTGGTGATGACATTCTATTCCAGACTGTAAAAAAATCCAAACCTTACGTCGTGTGATGAAAAGCAGAAAATGCGTAGTAGTCTTCGTGACCAATGAATTACGTAATGTCTGTGTAATGTTTGTTTTTCCCCTTAATTCTAAAACACTAATAGAGCATGCCATAAACGGAAGTCAAACAATTGCCACTAAGCGCATAGACGCAGTCTAGCACATACTTATTAACCGTTTATGTTTTTTTTTTTTGGCATTTTACTTTTTTTTTTTACCTCTTTTGTTATGTACACCTTTTCACCTTGTACACCGTGTAGAGCTATATGCCTTATTGCAACATGTATATGACAACAGGATATATGCTATCTGTCCGTTTCAATGTTTGGTGCCCCCCATTCATCATGTATGCAACCATTTTAATCAACATAGGTAGATTTGTATCCAAGGGCAGGTGTTCCAATTCTTGGACCATATCCGCTTCAGTTGGTGTACTCACTAACCCAGATGTCTGAATACAGTAAGCCCTTACATCACGAAAACATGTCCGTGTAATGTATACCCCCTTGAACCCCACTTTTTTTATAGCAAAACTGGGGTATGCAGGGGTATACTTTCTTATCTTACTTTTGCTCTAAAACATAGATTGTGGGTACTCATTAGAACCGCCTCGGCGAGGCGGTTCTAATGAGTACCAACAATCTATGTTTTGAGCAAAAATAAGAAAAATATCAAAATTCATTCAAGGAAAATTTTCTATTTTGCATCTCCAAAGCATCTTTGTATATTGCATGGGCGTGTTTTCGTAATGATCTACATCATCACAACGACATACTGTTGTACTATTTTAGCTGAATACATTTGTATGCCATCTGAGTACATATAAGACAAGAAAAAATAACACTCCCTTGAGAAAGAAATGGCATTTCGAATTTATGTCGCTTTTATTGCCAGTATGGGAAATGTTTTACAATTGCTGAAACCAACACTTTTTCTGTCTTTATATAAGTCGAATCTTATTATTTGTGTTTTTATGTTACCTTCGAGAACCTCCAGGAATGCCATAGCCTGAATAAAACATGAGAGAGAAGAATAATACTAAAACATATTCATATATTTCTAAAGCATATTCATATATTTCTGGAAATTAAAATAATGTATGCTGCAAAAAAAACACAACATATATGCAGTTTTATGTTTATTATCGTGACTCTAATGCGAAAAATTACCTTATTCGTTTCCTTTATTTTCAGCAACATTCGGATTCTCTGGAATTTGACTATTTAATTTGACTATTTTTTTTTTTACTTTATTTTTTAAATAAATACAATGTACAGTAAAAGTGCTAGTTCTGCAAACACTTTTCGTCGATGGGGTTTCCTGGCATTACTAATGCATATATCAAAAATAAATTGGTATGGTCATATCAACAAATTTATAACCTTTCTTATGCAGATTAGTGTTTTAAACTCGTATCTTCCGTTTTGATTCTGGAAGCGTAAATGTTAGGGCGCTATCTGTAGCTAGTTCCGCAAAACTGTGTCTAGTTCCGCAAACGCTATTAAGTCATTGAAATTAACAAACACAGAAGTGATACAAAGTGTCTTGTGTGTATACAATAGTCGAATAGAACTATAATGATGTGTATTATATACTTACTTTCTCAAATACTGCCTAAGATTTAAATGTAAAACGACCAACGTTATTACAACGTATTAGAAATTCCGTCTCAGACAACGAAAACGTGTCGAAATATAGATTTTTACGTGGGGACCAAAGATAACATTTTACGGTTTATGTGTAAATCATCACCTACAAAAGTGGGAGAGTTTTGCCGATTTTGAGTTCTGACCATGCCAGAAACACACATGCTTATCACCAGCGTTTCATATTCTAAAGTGTGCAATTATTGGTTTTGTATAGAATGAGGAGCGTCAAAGACACAGTATCAGCATGTGTCTGGGCAGTCTGATGAGCCTTTTTGTTACTTGTTTCTCTTGGCTTTTGCCGAGATGGACGTACGGAGGTGCACCTAGCATTCCACATCAATCTATAGGCTGATGTGAAGCATGCATGTGATACAGTGACAGAACAGAGCGCTCGCTAGAATCTCAATTTCAGCCAATAATTGGAACCTTGTTAACGTCCCACCAACAGCTAAATTCATATTAGGACAGGACCTTGGTTTAAAAGATTCATCCGACAGACTAGAGAAGTCCGGAGTAGAATCTGCTATCCCTGGTCTACAAGGCGAGTGACATAACACCTACAACACAGAGGCTTTTTTGAAAACATCTAGTCATAGTACCTTGCTTGGTATGGCACATCCATGTCACAATAGAACTTTAATAGCTGTTTATAAGCTGGTTGCTTTATAATGGTCGGAAGCAGCCACTGTCCCTTTTTCCCAGGACAAGAATACTGACGATCACTGATATTTTTCTGCAGCATAAATAGTGCGGGGCCTTGATATGTACGTACGACACGTTGGATAGTGTATACATGTAGTACATGTTAGTGACCCCCGTCCCGAGACTGGACGAATTGCAGATTTCATTTGGTTCATGTCCCATAAACTAGAAATGATGTCCCTACATGTACATGACCACAGGTGTTGTCCGTGATGTATGACAGTAGTGTTCGAATCCCACCATCTATATGTGCTATTTTAGCATGGTGAAATACGATTTTGCGGAACTAACAACGCACCTTGCTCACCTTTGACATGGAATAAATTTTAACAGCGTTTACAAATTTTCAATTTCTTTTCGTGAGTGCATAGCTGATAAATTTGTCCTTCCTTCAAGCCGAATGGACTTCTTGTGACACGCAGTGTGTACCAGTTATTACGTCATTGACCGGATGTCATAAAATATTAGACTCGCTAAAAGCGACTTAAAATGGATGTGTAAAATACCTCAGCTTCTTTTGTCGAGGATATTTATAGGATATTGTAATATTTGGGAAAATCGATTTCTTTCATCGAAAGAGGAATAAAAATGGATTATAACCCACTATAAAGTTATTTTTTGTTTGTAAGGTAAGACATGTTGAATTGCGACTGAAAGTAAGCATTTGCTGAACCAACACTTTTGCTAAACTAACACTTCCAGTGTATAATATAATGTTTTTTGTATGGGTTGCACAATTTGATTTGTCTGATCTGAAAACAACCAGACTGACGCTTCCTAGACAAGTGTTTGCGGTTCGGCAAGAAAAAAAAAAAAAAGAAAGAGAAAGCTGCAAATTTTCAAATGTCTTCATATATGTATATGTTCCATAAATGACAGTATTACGCTCGTTGTAGCTTTGGTTTTATTCAAAGATAAAAAATGGGCAATTATGGCAATTATACAGCATTTTGAAGCAACCTGTTTACAAACTGATACATAAAGTCATAGAACATATAGATGTTTGTGACTATAGCATGATGCAAAATTTACAATTTGTTGACTTTTAATTTATATGAGCCGCCGCATAGGAAAACCAACAATCTGCATAGGCGAAAACAAAGGCGCAGATCATCTTCGCAGTAACTGCAAAGCTGATCAGCGCTTTTGTTTTCATTACACGGATAGTACAATTTCTCTTCTTTCTAAATCCAAAAATTCCAGTCTCTAACCGTTTTCTGTGATGGTACAGCCTGGTTTGTGTCGGACCTGGTCGGAACCCAAATTGTTGGTTTTCTCACGCACAGGCTCATATATAACACTATAAAACACAGACAAGTGGTCTTTATAATATGGATTAATGTCGTTTTTTTCTAAAAGGATAATAACAATAAAAAGAAAAAAAAAATAAAGAAGCAGTTTTTTTCTTGATCGTTGCCTACTTGTACCTTTTCATAATCTAACAGAAAGACAGGACAAAATACACCAGGAAAACAAGTCGGTGCAATGCATACCCCATTGAGCCCCACTTTTATATAGCAAAACTTGGGTATGCAGGGGTATACCTATTTTGCTTATTTTTGATCTAAATCATAGATTGTGGGTATTTGTTAGAAATGCCTTGCCGAGGCGGTTCTAACGTGTACCCACAATCTCTGTTTCGAGCAAAAATAAGAAAAAAAATCAAAATTTACAGTTTTAGTTTCTGAAAAAGTCTCTGTATATTGCATGGGCAAGATTTCGTAATGGAAATAAATAAAGAAAAAGTAGCAGGTTTAATAATATCCAACTGAAAGACAGACAAAGGAAGTGATATCGCTTGTAAGCTACATTGTACATTTCCGGCTAGATGATAATATAACGCTGGTCCTGTTTCTGATGCTTTTCATAAATGTACCATAATATGATACAATGTGTACAAACGGTTACACTCTAATTTGGTACATGCTCTTATCATATTTGTATTTGGTTGATGCTAGGCGGATAAACATTTTTGGGGGAATGATAAGGTCGACTTGCTCTTCATGCCGGTTATACATGTAACTTGTTTGTTATGACTTGGGATGTGCTTTCTTCCCTGTCCAATGTCTGTGTTTAATATCTTCATCAGGAAAACATGTCCGTGAAATGTAAATGTATACCCCCCTTAAACCCCAATTTTATATAGTAAAATTGGGGTATGCAGGTGCATACCTATTTTTCTTTTTTTTTATTTTGCTCTAAAACATAGATTGTGGGTACTCGTTAGAACCGCCTCGCCGAGGCGGTTCTAACGTGTACCCACAATCTATGTTTTGAGCAAAAATAAGAAAAAAAAATCTACTGAAAAATTTCAATTTTACACCTTAAAAAATCTCCGTATATTGCATGGGCGTGTTTTCGTAATGACTTTGTGCCTTCTATTCTTCCTTAGCAATTAAATGACGTTTTATTAAGCGTGTTTTTTTTTTTTTTTTTTATTAAACTATGTCAATGAGAGTGAAGATAACATAATTTTTTTTCCTGCTGTGACCTTTAAGTTTTTGATTAAGTGTCTTCTTAGTTTTGAGTTGTACACTGTATAATATATAGGCCCAATTTGAAAGTAATTTCATGTAGCACATACTACGTGCTCTTTTGAATATCCTGATGAAAAAAAAAAAACAACTGTTTCAACAATTATTAGTCATCTTGTCCTTCAAGTCATAAAATGGAACAATTTTCAATTCAAGTGAAGATCAGATTCAAATCACACGGCTAACCTCGTGAACAGATCTTTCTACAACCGGAAACAGAACCGGAAAAAGAATCAACGATTCATTACGAAAACTTGCCCGTGCAATATATAGAAATGGTTTGGTTGTAAAAATGAAAATTTTCACTGGAAAATTTTTGATATTTTTCTTATTTTTGCAAAACTAAGAAAAATAGATATACCCCTGCATACCCCAGTTTTTTCTATATAAAAGTGGGGTTTAAGGGGGTATACATTACATGGACATGTTTTCCTGATGGCTGAAATGAATACTGCCAAACGCAATGTAGGTGATAATCAAACCAGAGTGACCACATCGGAATCATCAATTATATTCGGGTGGTCTCAAAGTCATGTAACTTGAAACTCATTATTTGAAAAGCTTGGATAAAGGGGATCTGGGGACCAAGCACCGCAATATACGTGGGTGATCCAAGAAGTAATGCGAACACAACTGTATTTTAGTAACCAACGCAGATACAATTAAATAATTTGGCATGTGTACACGTGTATATATGTGCAGTTATTAGGTGTAATATCATGAAGTTCGGATGACGAATTGAGATTTAAGGAATATTTGATTTGTCGACCCGAAGTCGACATGGACACGAAATTGACTGAAAACGTCAATTTTGTTAGGGGCACAGGGAAAGATTTTGTGCTCCAATTTATTAAATTGACATTTATATACATATAAATCATATCAGTTGTGTTATATATGCCTTATGTTTGGTAATAATAGAGACAGCGAAATGCAAAGATCAGCAGGAACTATTCTATGCTGCCTAGCAACGGCATCTGACAAAAATATCACAATTTCGACGAAGTACGACAAATACCTATAATTCGTGGGTATATTTGACTCTGATAAGATTGTATATATCGATATTTATGCCCACAGCCTATCACAACGAAGAATTTTTATTCAAAAAATAAATATTGTATGGAATTTAACCTTTTTGGTTAAGTAGAATAGGCGTTGATGAAAATGTGGAGATTTTGAGAGATCAAAATTGACTCAAATTCTAAGGGGTACAGATAGCCAAACCTCAATTATTTGCACTGTGTAAAACTAATAAAGGTATGTACTGTAAATCTATTCAAGGGATTATTGCACTTTGGAATAAAACGCTTGTTGACGTAATTGTGCTTTGCATATGACACTGCAGTACATAAATAAAATCAATTTTAACCGTGGCCAAGGTCGTTTACCTTGCATTCTCTTGTTGCTAGGCAACGAGGGTTGATATGTGATTAAGTCAAAATAGTAATCGGATCTGGAAAATTCGATAATGCATCATAATTCTGATGTAAACTATCTTGAAAAACGGCAATGGTGAAAGAAATTACACACTAGTTCGCATTACTTCTTGGATCACCCTCGTATTGGGGGTTTAGGGTACAGAGAGCAAGATTCTTGGGGAAAACATTATAGGGAGTTGGGGAGCAAGTCGTTTTTTTTCCAGGGAGCAGGGGCTGTGATACCCCATTGTAGGACCTTTTAAATCAACATTTTACCCTAATGTTGTTTTGGGACTCTTCTGTGCTAATGGAAAGTTACAAGTAGGCAATAATCAGGAAAAGACGACCACTCAGTTACCCGGACTTAACTAAATACAAAAACGTACAAAAGATACATACAGCAAAAAACATCGATTTCAAAGCGTAAAATAAATAGAACCACGACAGAAGTATCGCCTTGGTACGATCAGTAACATAAGATTACTGGAATTCACATATACAGGTCCTGTATGCACAAGTAGGCTTTCCGGTACCGCAGCACATTCCATTTTACGATATTTCTCGTCAAAATAATCTGAACTGTACGTTTTAGCGTGGCTTCAAGAATCGAAGTGCACGTAATGACAATCCCTAAATAGCTTTTAACGTCTAGAAAATGAATTATGTCTTCGTCTGTGGGGCTTTAGTGATGACCGAGAAAAAGGAACACACTTGATTGCTTCTTATTAAGATATTAAAGTACATAAATAATCCACGCTATTAACGAGCAGTGTTATATACCTATTGTATCTGTAGAACAGACACGTGTCGTGTTGTAACGGACATCACTTTCTTCTGTTTAAGTGTCGTAGGGCATTAATACCATCAATGTTCGGATGACGTCACAACATTGCATTAATGTTGTTGGCAGATACCTGTTGACATGTTATGGGCGCTGGCAGATGTATAAGTTCATCTAAATTGAACGTGGCAGGTGGGTGTACATTTCAGATGTATATTTCATCTAAATTTAACCTGTGGCTGTCACAGACCAATCAACGGCAGTGGGATTGCCATCATGCGTAATTTCAAGACATTGTCTGCATAACGAAAGGCTTCTCAGAGTTTCATATTTACTTACAACGGAATTTTGTATAATATTCTGATGGATAAAAACAAATATTTTTTCTTAACTGTATCAGCAAACGGTCAAAATTGATCAACGACACGAAATGGCGAACAGAGAGGTTGGTCATACCTATTGATGTCGACAGAGATTTTAATGCTATCACCACTTCAAATTTATGGCAGATTCATTGCCGGGAACAACAAAATATTTTGAGCCGCATCGTGAGAAAACCGGTCTTCGGGGTTTCCGACCAGGTGCGACACAAATCGGTCTATATAGTCACTGGAGCAGGCTAGATACTTGAAATTTTGGCTATGAGTAGAAGAGGAATTATACTATCCGAGTAGCGAAAACAAAGGCGCTGATCAGCTTCGCGGTTACCGCGAAGCTGATCTGCGCCTTTGTTTTCGCCTAGGCAAAAATCCGGTTTTCTCACGATGCGGCTCTTTTTAGTCACCCACACAATTGTGCTTCTTTGTTCTATTGAAGGGTTTGATAAACCGTGATCGATTCTATTCGACTTTTGTTTTGTTGAATAAATAAATAAATAAATAAAACGTACGTGTGCTGGAGGATAGGTATATAACAATGACGATATAACATTTTTTTCTCGTGCTTTCAAGTTTGCCAAGCTACGCGGTTAGGGCTGCAACACATTCTTGCCCTTGTGCTACATGGCAAACTTTATGCACGGTAAATAATGTTTTATCCTCTTATTGTGATGGGGTATTTAAAAAATACCTAAAATGCGAAAATAATCTTGGTTTTAGGCTTTTGCAATCTATGTCTATTTTACTAGGTACATTCTAGGCTCGCTGCATACTTTAAATATACGTGCGTAATTAATCTCCTTTCTGTAGGTTATGTTATACGTATATGGGCAAGAAGGTCCTTCAAATTTCTGTAGCACTTGTGCATTCATACATGGACTTTGATATATGGGCAAGAAGGTCCTTCAAAGTTCTGTAGCAATTGTGCATTCATACATGTACTTTGGTATATTCATGTAGGCTAGAAGGTCCTTCAAAGTTCTGTAGCAATTGTGCATTCATACATGTGCTTAGGCTAGAAGGTCCTTCAATGTTCTGGAATAATTGAGCATTTATACATGTACTTTGATAGCCTGAACCACTTCTACTTTGCTATCATAGGTTTGAGTGCCATAGATCCTGGACATTATGTTTTGGTCCAATCCTTAAAATATTTCGCTGGTTTTAATTACAACTAATTTAGTCGCTATACTTATTTCCAGAAAAAAGCAACTAAAATTACCGTCTGATTAGGTCTCGCTAAGTAGATCCAATTATTACACGTTATGGCCGGCAGGTATCAGTGTGTAAGAATTGATTCTTTTTACTGTAATAAAACATACTTTTCAAGGACGGTACTGAGCAGAGTCATGACAAATGCTTCTTACGATATTTCTTCTAGATAAGGCTCAAGATAGTACAGCTTTTTTCTCGAACTTTGTAGAAAATTGAAAGCTCTGGCTCCATTGCGACACGTTTATAGGGCCACGTACAAAGGCTTTAGTATGACTGATCAACCTGTCCGCTTTATACATTCATTGCTATGAACCTTATGTTATTTTTATTTCGTTATGTGGAAGTAAACAATTGAACTTTGCATGGCCCACCCGATTTCCGTTAAATAGTTTGACAGCTTTGAAAGTAATTCAGTTGTTATTTTCATTTCGTAATTATGATGAAGTAAACAATGGTACTTTTAGAAAGATGAGCGTTTTTCAAAAGTGCGACGCTATTACGTTTTCTTGTATTCTCGATCATCTCATTGAGAAATTAACTGATGAGGGTCATCCAATATGGTCAGACGATTATTTAACCGATGTGTCATTCTAAGTTTTATTTTACAAATATTCACATTACATTATTATATATAATAATGTGATTGAATATGGCATTATGCCATTTGTCTAACATTTTTTTTTTTTTTTTTTTTTTTTTTTTTTTGTGACGTCCAAAGTCAAAAGTATAAAGCATCCTTGCCGACCGAGACCACAAATGTTGTATTAAAAGTTTATTTCAATCTTTTCAATAGCAGAGTCCTTTTGAAGCAAAAACACTTAGAGTAGCAAAAGGTTATGTGGGGGCTCCAGAGTAGTAAAATATACATGCATACGTATTAGAACGCATCAGTCTATCGATGACACAACTAGCTATATACAGCTGTATATAAATCCGCTAAAAGAAAACCACGGCATTTATTGGACTTTTTTAAAATCAGGTTTAATGCAACTTACATCGATGGGAAAGACAAGTAAATAGTGCCAACTATACATGTACGACTATTTGACAGTTAAAAGAAGTTTTGATTTGTACTTTGGAGTAGAGTTTTTGTGCTGTTTGAACCTAACGTACTTTTTTTTATATTTTTAGTTAAGTTCGGGTAACTGAGAGGCCGCAAATCGGGAAAAAGCTGCTCACTCGGCCTATCGATATGTTTTCTAAGTATAAGTACCTATTAAATTGTCAATTTAGCTTTTACCCACCTCGGTCTTTGGAGTGGGAATTTCTCTCTGATTGTGCCTTTTCTTGATAACTGCCTACTTGTACCTTTGGATTAACGATGATCTTGTGATAGTAATTTACTAATGAGCATTTTCCCTATCAGTGACCCTTCATTGCAGCATAACGTGCTACCGGATAAATATAAACCGTTTGAGTTCCGAACTTATTGGATGACCCTCGAACTGCATTTGGAGGGCAGAATAAACGACATTTAAAGAAACAGTTTTATAGCCTAGATTATCATACATGTAATTGGTTGTTTGTCTCGTTGAAGTTATTGTGAAAAAAAAAAATCGCACTCCTCAAGCCTTCGGTGTACAGTTATTAGACAACCGATCCTATAAATCTTCTTAAAAGTAGCGTTAAATGACTCATATTTGTACAATGATGGCATTTCAGTTAACATCTTGAATATTTCTTGGGCGACATTCTGGAAGCCATGTCGGAGAAAATGAGGAAGTAACAATGTTCGCTGTTTCGATGTTATTTCAAAAATGTTAAAGGTCGTAAGAAAACAATCCGACTCAGTATTATTGTAGCAGTATTAGTCTAAAATAAAATAGTCTAACATCGCGAGCACATTTAAAGATAGATACCCAGGCATGATGCAAAAAACCTCCCGATCGAGAAGCAAACTATCCCGGAATGCAATATAATCTATACCGGCATGCCTGTAAAAACAACATCCTTCCTGCTTCCCGAAGGAAAATTCTATCCGACTGGTGACAGAGTAAAGGATTTGATGAGAAAATTTGCGCAGTCTCTATGATATTTGCCGCCAAGTCACATACCGTATTGTGAGACGAACTTCTACGTTATTTTAGTCATTATCATTCAGATTAAAGTGTGTGTCTGTGTGAAAATTTAGACAAGTATTAAAGTATTAGTTTTACCATTGTAAAACCAATTAATACTACCAATTTTATCAATTTCTGATGAATCAAAATGCTGTTGTGTTTTGCACTTTAGCAGATCATATTTTTGAGCAAAAGTGCAACAAAAAGTGGTCTAATAAATTTGCACTCATGTTCAAAAGTTCCCGGTACATTAGTACCCACAATAGTTCATCTTTGCATCAGTATGAACAAGAGAAACTGACGGCGAATACATTAGGTGTTAAAATGGCAAACAGTAAGTGTCGGGTTTCTTTACTCGTTAAGTACATTAAAAAGGACTTCTTAATGATTATCTCACTACTTTTTTCAATTAAATTGTCTGATAGCCGTCTAGAAAAAAAAACAGTGCAATGTCACTGCGTCCTTCTGTTATTCAAAAAGTACTACATTGTAAAATTCGTACTTTGTCTAAAACTTGGTCAAGTAGGACCACAGACTTTAACTGAGATCGAATTCTGCTACTATTTCGGTATCGATAAGACAACCGAGCCCATAAAACATTTGCTTTTATTATATGACGTCGCTGTTTTCTAATGGATAACGTCATGCAATAGAGGATATTCAAGTTTTTTGGAGTGAATATGAGTTTTATTTCATTGAGTGAAGTGAAAATTTTTTATATTTCATGAGTGCCGAAGGCACGGATGAAATATATAATTTTTCACTTCACGAGATGAAATAAAAGTCATATTCACGACAAAAACTTGAATTTTCTTTTTATTATATTGCATGTAGTCATGGTAACGTTGCGCGCTAAAGCATATGACGTCAAAATCTTAAATGACGTCATTACGTCACGTCATTACGTCGCTATTGTGTGTGAAAGTTCATTGCGTCAACAATAGCATAGATTATTAAATTTAGTTACATGTATGTATAAATTAGAAATGAAACGGTGGAATCGTAATTTGCGTATTCCCAAATCTTATATTTCACATGTGAAAATATAACTTTTTTATATTTTCACATGTGAAAATATAACTTTTTCAAATATTGGTTCTTTTTAATACATACTTCTCCATATTTCATCACTTGCCATATAATAAAAAGCATTATGACCACACGTGTATTAACACGTTTGCGGGAATACGTAACGTCATTGACGACGTCCGTAAATACAATGAATGATAGCGATAAAATCTATTTTGATAGTCATATGATAAAACGATACACTCGTGGTCATTTTATATGAAATTTATTAGACTCACCGAAGTTCCTGTAAGATCCTCTATATAATCGAAAGTTTATATATCTAAATGCTTCTCTACGATAACTTCTCTGCATTTCTCGTCCGTTCCTCAATCGGGGAATATAATTTTGAAATTGACTTAAAGTAATATAAATACGTTGAACACCCTGCTATCTTGTAATTTAATTGACTGCCTAGCCATATACTATTTTGTCAATTAGTTTGTTTGGCAATTTGAAACCTTGTCCCGATGTACTTTATGAACTTAGTCTCGAACGTGGTCACCTCAGGAACCGTTTAATGCTATCACCACTTCAAATTTATGGAGGATTCATTGCTGGTTTTTGGAGAACAACAAAATATTTTTTAGCCACCCAGACATACAAATGTATGTTTGTTTGTTCTATTGATGGGTTTGGTTAACCGTCGTCAATTCTATTCGACGTTTGTTTTGTTAAATAAATAAATAAATAAATAAATAAATAAATAAATAAATAAATAAATAAATAAATCAAAAGTACGTGTGCTGGACGATAGGTATATAACGAGGGCGAGATAACATTCTTTCCCGTGCATTAACGTTTGCCAAGCTACATATTATGCATTGTTATATACCTAATGTATCTCTACAATAGAAACTGGTCGTGTTGTAACGGACAACACTTTCTGCTGTTTAAAGCGTCGTAGGGCATTAATACCATTAATGCCCTGAGATGACGTCATAGCAGGGCAATAATGGTATTAATGCCCTGAGATGGCATGATAGCAGGGCAATAATGGTGTTATTGCCCTAGGGCAATAATGGTGTTATTGCCCTGAGACTGTGACAAATACCTGTTTACATGTTATAGGCACTGGCATGTGTTCATTTCATCTAAATTTAACTTGACATGTGTATGTACATTTCAGATGTATATTTCATCTAAATTTATGGTGTCACTTTGATGCTAATCACAAACCAATTAATGGCAATGGTGATTGCCATTATGCACGATTTCAAAGGCAAAATTGCTTCTCTTTTACAAAGGATATAACATTCTGAAGAAATAAATAAATAAATTAATAAATTGTGCGTGTGCCGAAGGAAAGGTATATAACAATGACGATATAACATTCTTTTCCACGTGAATTAACGTTTGCCAAGCCCTCGGGCAATAATGTGTTGCAGCCCTCACCGCTACGCGGTTTGGGCTGCAACACATTATTGCCCTTGGGCTTGGCAAACGTTAATGCACGGAAAAGAATGTTTTATCCTCTTATTATTGCCCCTGGACTTGGCAAACGTTAATGCACGGAAAAGAATGTGTAATCCCCTTATTGTGATGGGGTATTTAAAAATTACCTAAAACACATGTAAAATGAGAAAATACTTTTGGTTAGGCTTTTGCAATCTATATCTATTTTACTATGTACATTCTACGCTCGCTGCCTAGTTTAAATATAATTATTCGGCTTTAAACAGAAAAAAAGTTATTTTTAACGCAAATGCTACTGTATGTTATGTTATAATTATATGGGCAAGAATGTCCTTCAAAGTTCTAGAGCAACTGAGCATTTATACATGTATTTTGATAGCATCAACCACTTCTACTTTGCTGTCATTGGGTTGAGTACCATAGATTCTGGACATTGTGTTTAGGTCTTATCTTTGAAATATTTCGCTTGTTTCCGACAGATACATGCACAACCCCATGGGCAAGCAAATAGCATCTAATTTAGTCGGTAGTGTTCCTAGAAAAGCAACTGAAATTAATATGTCTGACCAGGTTTCCATAAGTAGATCCAATTATCACACATTATGGCCGGCAGTAATTAGATTAATCTATATTAGGTACTAAAATTCATACACATTAATTATTATTTTCAAGGACGGCATTGAGCAGAGTCGTGACAAATGCCTCTGGCGCCTTTTCCTGATCGTTGCCTACTTGTACTTTTTTCTTATAAATAAGGCTCATGCTAGTATAATTGTTTGCCATGAGATTGGTAAAACATCGGACGCTCTTGCACCACTGCGACTCTTATAGGACCACATATAACGATTTTTACACACACATACACACACACACACACACACACACACACACACACACAAAATGTTTTAAAATAAACGCCCCCTTCCCACTTAAACTCCACTTTTATATAGTAAAAATGGTGTTAACAGGGGTATAGCTATTTTTCTTATTTTTGATCCAAAACATAAATTGTGGGTACTCGTTAGACCTGCCTTGCCGAGGCGGTTCTAACTTGTACCCACAATCAAAGTTGAAAAAAAAATATTACAAACATCATTTTTTTTCCTATGGAATTTTCATGTTTTTACAGTTGAAAAAATCTCTGTGTATTGCATGGGCAAATTTTCGTTGTATTATATTTTCATAGCAACTATGAAAAGGAAGTTCACCATAATTGCTATTTATCATTTAAGGATTGAAATTCAGATTTTAGCTTTCACTGGATGATGAAAGACATTAGGCTGTTTTAATGTCTGTGAAGCCCGAAGGGCTTCTCGGAGACATTAAAACAGCTAATGTTTTTCATCATCCAGTGAAAGCTAAAATCTGAATTTCAATACTTATATTTACATTTTATATTATCAATCAAGTATCAGATTTTTAATTGCGCATATCACCGTTCATTTTCATGTTATTTGACATTAAATCCGACTTAACGTACTTTTGGAACAGCCAAAACGTCAAATTTTCGCGCCTAACGTCATGGCGATACGCGACCAACGTCACGACCACAAGAGTAAACAAACAACGTCACTGGATGGGTTTTGACGTCGCCGCGCCCATAGGCGTGGCCTCTAGATCACGTGACTTAATGTTTTTCATTGGGAAATGAAGAACATCAAGAAAGATACTTTCATCTAGGGCGATTGCAATAAAAATGTAAATATTTCGTTATACGGAAGTAAACAAATAATTATTGTACTTTGCATGATAATCACATTTCCCTTAACTAGTTTGACAGCTTTGAAAGTAACTCAGTTGTTATTTTCATTTCGTAATAAGGAAGTAAACAATGGTACATGTAAATGTTAGAAAGACAAACAGTCAAAAGTGCGTCGCCATTATTTTTCTTGTATTTGCGGTCATCTTATTGACAAATTCCTGTTTTTTTTTTTCTGCTGCAGAGGGTCATTCAATATGATCTGACGATTATTTAACGGATCAAGACGTTACCGACATTCTAAATTTTATTATACACATATTCACATATACTTGTACATGTACGTGTTTTAATTAAGAAATAGATCAGCTCTAGCAGTGAATTGTTGAGTAATTATTCACTGTTTGGAGGTCAGTTGTAAAGAAGATCAAATCACGAGCGCGTAGCGCGAGTGATTTATCTTCTTACAACTGACCGACAAACAGTGAATGATTACTCAACAATTCACGCACTTAAAGGGAAACATTACTATTTAATTCCCGCATATGATTTTCATGAAACTTCCTATGCTTCAAGATAATTGTATCCTTGGACTAAAATCGAAATAAAAGTGGGAAGTCACCGGCCTCGTTTCCATGGTATCAGAACTTTTTGGATGTTTCTCGCGCATTTCAGAAAAAACGCACTCGTAGCGGACATGTGTCGAAATATATATGTTATTACTGCAAAAACAATTTAAACACACGATGAGTGTTATTCTCTTACATTTTGATACTATTTGCTCTTAAACTGAGGAGATTACACGCAAAATTAACTTTCCCGCCATTTTTTCAAGCCGTGAAAAAGTACGAATTTTTGCGATATCTCATAAACTACGCATATGATTTTGATTAAATTACACCAACAGATAGGAAACTTGATAACCATTTAAAAGTTGAAATAAAAAGTGGGGGTCACCGGATTGCGTTGGAAGATACAGAGAAAAAACGTTCAATATTCCCGCCTTTTTGGTTTTAACGCCAAACGTTGCACTGACGTCGCGTATATTTATGCGACGTCATCAGCAGCGAAATAAACGTTTTCACATATAATAAACCTTATACACGAATTTGGGTATATCAATTGCCACAGAACTTCTTTTAAAATAAAAATGAACAATATGTATACCCGCTTTAGGACTTAATTATGCAGAAACAAACAGAATAAGATTCTACAGCTTGCAACGTCTTGGAGAAATCAAAACAAAACAACGTTAAAAACTACGCGTAACATGCACATACTAAACGCCGACGTTGCGCAGACAGTGTGCTCATAAACAATAGTAATGTTTACCCTTAAGCTGATTTATTTCGATTCTAACACACAATAAACGGAATAAATGTTGCTGAAACCGTCGATGTCGTTCAGCTTTCCGCCATTGCATTGCAGATATCCCGCCAAATATTTGACTGTAATGCTGGTATTAACACACACTTATTACGTTTGTTGTGCGCTGAAACGACGTTTCACCGTCTAACGCTGCTTTGTGGGATAGCTGACGTCACAAATGCCGCAAAGTAACGTCACGCTTATTCGCCCAGTGAAATTGTTGCCCAATATATCTCGTTTTTTACCATTTGCTATATAGGCGAGGTGTGTCAGAATATGGGGTTATGCTACCTGTTATCTAAGCTATTGTTGTTGCGACCAAAGTCCAGAAAATAAAGCATCATTGACGGGACCCAACATGTGGGATTTAAAGTTTACTTCGGTCATTATGAATAGTAAAGTGTCAATGAAGCAATATCACTTAATGTTAGGAAGAGTAGCCAAATGCATAAAATTATCCGAGGGTACAGGTACCGGACACGGACTGCTGAAAAAGGTCATGATAACATGTCCGTGTAATGAAAACCCCCTTGTACCCCATTTGTATATATCAAAACTGAGGTATATAGGGGTATACGTTTTAATATTTTGATCCAAAGCATATATTGTGGGAACTCTTATTACAGACTCGGTGTGGCGGTTCTAACGTATTCCAACAATCAATGTTTTGAGCACAGAACAAAAACATATCTTTTTTTTTTATTTTCAACAAAAAATATCAATTTTTGTAGATCAAAAATTTCCTACGGGTTCATGTAGCATAGCCAGTATCTCCTGAGTTCGTAAAACCTGTCCATTGAAATGCATCCGTTTCGTCTATGCAGTCGATGACAAAGCGAACTATACATAAGTCCGATAGAAAACCACGGTTGACTTTGGCTAATACAACTTACATCGATGGGAAATACAAGTTAATGGTGCCACCCATACACCACACACATGTAGGACTATTTGACGGCTGTCACAAGTTTTGATTTGCGATGACTTACATTGTACTTGTGAGAGCAATTTGCAAATGAACATTTGTATATCAGTAAACTGCATTAAAACGTAATGACTAGCTGATAAATACAAACCGTTTATAAGATCAATACTACATCGTCCAAACTAATTGAATGACCCTCGAACCTTTTGAACGATAGAAAAACAACGACGTTTGAAGATGCATTTTTATAGCCTACATTATTATCATTGGTTGTTTGTCAGGCTGAAGATGTCGTTCATAGACTGGCACTCCTATATCCTTCGGTGTTCAGTCAATAAACAACCGATCCTATTAATCATGCTAAAACTCGCGTTAGATTACTTCTACTGGTATCATTTCGGTTTACATCTCGAATATTTCCTTTAACAATTGGGTAAAAGAATAATAAGGTTTACGAGAAGGTTAATGTTTGTCTAAATAATGATTTTACTTCTAAGTTTCATACCACATTGTGTGGGGAAATGCTACATGTGCGCTCCTTTAAGTCACTAACATTCGGACTCACGATTGTGTCTTGGTGGAAGATAGAGAAGACAATTACTATTAAAATTTAACAATTGTTTCGACGCATACCCATTCTTTATTTATCTTGCAAATACAATGTGTTGTCTAAAATGTTTAAGAATGATATTTAACCCATATATGACATATGGACTTATCCATTGTTATCATTTGGACGTGTCTACTTAAATGTTTAGGTGAATCAGGAATGATTTCCATTTTTTACTCAATTTTTCGATGAAATTCCTCTCAGCTAACAGAATAGTCCCAGATGGGACGCCATGATTCGCGGCGTCACATCTGGGTCTATGATGTTTGCTTACAATGTATGTCCCATGATAAGGTCGTTAGACCTATTATTGAGTTAAAGCATGAACAACCTCATCCTTATGATATGTACATGTATACTTACCTTACTCACTCGAATACTTGGCGATAAAAGTTAAACACATTTTAAGTCCTTCTCGTAATAAACTGATCCGATATCTAAAACAACAAAAACAAACAAAAACGAAACATGCTAATTTGAGTTAAAGGACATAAAAAAGTATCCTTGTGGAACATTTATAACAAAAATACATATTGGTCATTTTTTTTAACCAGGCATGCGCACCCTACTCTTATGTGGTTTAATAAAGTCATACTCGTATTCAAAATTTCCCGGTACATCAGTACCAACAATATACATGTACAGCTGTAGTTCATCTGTGTATCGATACAATTGAGAGAATATAGCGACGAATGCATGTGATGTTAAAACGGCAAACAGTACGTGGTAGGTTTCTTTACTCGATAAGTACATTAAAAACACGTTTTAATGGCTATCTGACTAATTGTTCAATTAAATTGTCTAATGGCCGTCTAGAAAATACAGTACAAGTACAGTGTTACTGCGTTCTTCTGATATTCATGGGCACTATAATTCGTACTTTTTCTCAAACTTGGTCAATCTTGAACTGTAATATAGCAAGTGCCTTTGGTTAATGGTCACATTGTGTAAGTGCAGCCTTGGAACGATTCGTAGTAAAAACTGCTGTCCCCCGTGATTGACAAATAGACGATAGTTCTATTCAGTAACAGACTAACATATGAAGCCTACATTTCCATTGGTAGTTTGTTTTGTTTTAAAACGTCGTTCGAATTCTGTTATTTCTTTGGTGTATATTTATAAGGCAACCGAGCCTATACAATAACTATATGGGAAGTTTCCAAATTTAAATGCTTCTCCAGGATGAATTCTCTGTAAAATTCGGTTTGCATCTAACAGAATGTTTCCATTATTGTTTTATAATACCATTTGGCGTTGAAATTCATTTTAACTTTCTTGCGTTGTTGTTTACGGCGTAGTCTATGTTTTGTTTAATTTAAAAACAAAGTATACCCCTGTAGACCCAAACTTTATTGTAACAACTGTTTGGTATAAGGGGTTCATATTTAACGGACATTTTATCCTTATAAATACAAATCAAAAGTTCGACAAAATCGATTCAGTGAGTATATTGTGTAAGCATGCTTAGTGGCTTTTCTCGTCCGTTCCTAATTCGGGGAATATAATTTTAAAATTGCCTTACAGTCATATAAATGCACTCTTGGTTATCTCTGCTATAATATACTCAGTACAAAAAGAAATGCAATGTTTTGATTTTTATTTTTTCGCTTCAGTATAATATATTTTTAAAGTCTAAGTGATTCTAAAGATTAGCCATTCATATGAGAGTTTCACAAATGAGTTTCGTTTCGATTTGAAAGCGGGTGTAATTTTTAGGTGAAAACTTGTGAAATCAACATTTTTCTCCAAAACCTACTATTGAGAGAATGATTAAATAAAATTTTGCTTCGAGTATGATCATTGTAGTCCAGCAAATCATAGAAAAAATCACAAAATTAATTGAATTTCATTAAAAGAAAATTTTTGCTGGGATTTTTGCGTTTCATGAAAAATAACAAGCCCTTTCGAAACTCCTTTTCGGTAAATGATGTCCCTATTTCAATAAAATGATGTTAGTTAACATAAATGTGACTCTCATAAAGCTTACCATCAGTTAAAATTTCTGGTCGTTTTTCAGAACTTCCGGTTCATTGAAAACAGTTTGTCTTGGTGATAAAATCAAGGTTAAGACAAGGATTTAGAGTTTGATAGCATGAAACTTTATTACAGTATTCGACGCCAATTTAACGTAATTTGTAATTTGCTAGTCCCCCCGAGTTAATTTTAGACGTTCTTAAAATTTTGCCAATTTGGTCAAAATGTAAGGTGCGTTACATTTAATGAACAGTATACATCTGTGTTTTAGACAGTATTATTCTTCTGAAAGAAGTGTTTAATCATATCCTTTGCAGCCAAGCCCAATTTTTTCTTATGACACACATTGTTTAAAGTGTGCCAGATTGACCATTGTTTTGAGCATTTTTGCCACTTATTCATGTTGTTGACTATAGCAGCCAAAGATAGCCATAGTGACTCACAAACTCAATTCTGATTGATGGAAGGCAATCAGAAACGGGTGAATTATCGTTTTAAGGCAAACAAGTGAACAGAAGAGGTTTTTAAAGTGGTAAAAAAGAGTATTCATCACCACAAATTATTGCGACTTTTTATTTATGGGTGCTCTTTATTGACGCAGAAAACCAATGTTTCCGTGGTTGAAAAAATATGGAATTCCGTCTGCGGGTAGGAGACATGTCATTCTTCGTTTTCTGTAAATTTGAAATAGTTATCTTTAAAATTGGAGAAGTTATGACAGAAAATATACCTTTTGCGTTTCTTTATGTACTGAGTATATAATCCAATTGACTGCCTAGCCATATACTATTTTGTCAATTACATGTAGTACGTTCGGCAATTAGAAAACTTGTCCCGGTGTACTTTTTGAACTTGGTCTCGAACGTGGTCACCTAAGGATTAAGACCGTAATCATCTTGTGAAATGTAGCGATGAATGGCATCTACTCAAATGGGATGACGTTTCTACATGCATGTCATTTTAGGACATAAAATTTAAATGCGTTAATGAGCTTTGTTTGTTTGTGGAAACACTTGGGCTAGATGTGATCGCATTACGAAAAACAGCTGAAAAATTTTGATATTTTTCTTAATTTTGCTCAAAACATAGATTGTGGATACACGTAAGAACCGCCTCGCCGAGGTGGCTCTAACGAGTACCCACAATCTATGTTTTGGAGCAAAAATAAAAAAAAAAAATAGGTATACCTCTGCATACCCCATTTTTGTATATAAAGTTTCGGTTCAAGGAGGTATAATTATATTACACGGGCATGTTTTTGTGATGGTCATCTTGTGAAAGCATGCTAGTTAAGCATGTACAATGAAAACCAACTCATTCGTTCGAGGGTTTATTTCTGCAATTGTATTAAAGCCATTTAAATAATCTGACTATTTTGCTATCTTGAAAATTGTCTGCTTATCCGGAGTTCACAAAGTTCGTCTGACAATTAGAGCTTTCGTTCCGTTGTACTGTTTGAACTTGGTTTCAAACTTGGTCACCTAGAACCATCAGGAAAACATGTCCATGAAATGAATACTACGCGTTAGTCAGGTCATATTAACTGCTACTGTAACATGTAATCAGTTCTACTTGTTGTCATGCGGTGTGGATGGGGCTCGTTAGCCGTGGGCGGCAACCCGTCTAGGAGTTTGCTAGTTCTGTACACAAATATCTAACTTGACAGGGGGAACTCATTAGTCTTGCTGGTACGTGTCTCTAAACAAAACCTATGAAGGGAAGATAGAGCTCTTCAATGTACTTGTTAGTGCCATCGAGACGGTTGTAATATTTAACCACATTCAATATTCTGAACAAACAATTCGAACCAAATATCTATTGCTGAAAACTCGTTCATTTCCAAGGCGTGTTTCCGTATTGTGTTATTCGCCTTTGTAAGATTTCTTTTCTGTCCAAAGCTAGTCACTTCGATTGACAAAAATGGATTTACGATATAAAATCCATCCAATTACATGTATCGCTAAAACATCTGTAATTACTTAAAGTGGCCTGATCCTATTTACAGTAAAATAATTTGAGCCTGTGCATGAGAAAACCACCCATTTGGGTTCCGACCAGGTCCAACACAAACCGGGCTGTACAGTCACAGGAGATGGTAAGAGGCTGAAAATTTTGGATTTAGAAAGAAGAGGAATTGTACTATCCGTGTAGCGAAACAATAGGCGCTGATCAGTTTCGCAGTTACAGCGAAGCTGCTCTGTGCTTTTGTTTTCGCGTACGCAAATTGTTGGTTTTCCAATGCGGTGGCTCATTTACAACTCCGTGGCAACTCTGGGTGTACTTTTCAAAGATCGTGAATCTAACACAGAAGTTCACGGAGTTCTGTATATTATACTATGCAGAATGATTATCCACGCACGTATTACGCGCACAATGATACATGCATCCGCACAATACGGACAATGATAAACGCTATGTCCCTCGGTGCCGTTGGCAGCATAAAATAACCATAAGGGACCAATTTTCAAGCTAATGCACTCGTATGCAAGGCAATAGATACACTCCCGCCCGCGTAATTGTACTCATTGAATGCGCGTAACATACGTGAGTAATACTCGCGTAATACGCAACTCTTTCATACGCGTATGTATCAACAGCCAGTCAAAATTCAATTTTTCTTACGCGTATGATACGCGTAATGCGCGTACATTACGCGTTATGACTTTAACCAATGAGCGGTGAAATAGAAAAGCAAGTCATTTTTAGTATATACGCGTATATATACGTATTGTTCTAACCAATCGAGAGTAAAAGTCTTACGTAAAAATATACGCGTAATGAATGAGCCAATAATCTTGAGATTGTATGGTTAAACCAAACTTTAGACCAAAACAATATCAATCATTTTCATACTAAGACCTGCAGGCCTCGAATACTTCTTAAATACAAAATAACATGTACCGGATCGCCCCCGTGAGAAATATTTTAAAAGCTTCGATTCATCCATAGATCGGTTCCTGATCGGACACAGAGTTTCTGTTATATTTGCTTGCGGTTTTATTTCGAAGAAGAAAACACTCGAGTTCTGTTGAATAATATTTGGATATCAATACGAAAGAAACGTGGGAGGAAAACGAGCGAAAATCAAACATGCATTATACCGTACGGTGGTGCCTTTAAAAATAGAGGGGAACTCTACAACAATGAATAAATTGAACAGAACTGAACGTGGCTACCTACACTCTACTAAGTGTATATCTGTACACTTGTCTTCCCGAGACGCTTTTAAAAAGTCTAAAATAATGTTCCTCACTTCGATGTTCATGTTGATTTTCTCGCCATTTCCGATTCATTTTGAACGAAATCTAACTCACTCGTTGTTAACACGTTTTCGTAGGGTCACAGACACATAAAATATTTTGACAATAACTTGAATAAGGTCACGCCATTTTCACGATCACGATATATCAATAAAATCCATTAAACTTGCACTTTCTTTAGTTTCGATGGAATAATAAAATCAACCGTTAGGTACTTTAGCTTTTATACTCCTTGTCATTACGCGTATGATACGCGTAAATACGCGTAAACGTATTACCAGTCTGATTGGCCGATACTTCATACGCGTAATGACTGAACCTTACGCGCATCGACGCATTTATCTCTGCTTATGAATATTAATGAGATATGTTACGCATAAATGAGCGCATGTTACGCGTAAACGTGCGCATTTGGCCTTACGCACGTAATACTCGCGTAATACTCGCATAATACGCGTAAATGGAGTACAATTACGCGGGCGGGAGTGTAAAACCTGTTTATTTTATATTATACTCACTAATGTACTTTGGACCCTTAACTTAAACTCAAATCTGCGAAGACGTAAACGTGGTTACACTTGGTTTGAGGAAATGGAAAGGTACAAGTAGGCAAAGATCAGGAAAAGGCGCAATCAGAAAAAGATTCCCACTCCAAAAACCGAGGTGGGAAAAAACCAAACTAACAATCAGGTACTTATACCATGAAACATATCGTAAGCCGAATGAGCAGCTATTTTCCCAATAGGTGGCCACTCAGTTACCTTAACTTAACTAAAAATATGAAAACATACATAAGGCGCCAACAGCACAAAAAAAAATTAAACACCAAGACATAAAACAAAAAGAACCACCACAGAATTATCGACTTGGAACGATCACAGAAGTATCGACTTGGAACCACCACAGAAGTATTGACTTGGAAACCTACTTAAGCTAATTTACGTTTCCATGCAAACAAATGATACAAGGACAATGTAATTCAGTTTCAGGACAATGCCTATGAGCATAATATATGAACTAAATATCTTGTATTGTGCTTTCGCAAAGAATGCTAAAGGTTGTTCGACTAATTTGAAGGCTCAGCTGTGCGAAATTGTCTCGGACACTCCTAGCTATACTATATATGGACATTTTTTTCAGCTGTAAAAATTGAAATCTGCATCCGAAAAAAAAAAAAGATTTTAATTCCTTTGCTCAAAACATAGATTGTGGGTACACGTTTGAACTGCCACTCCGGTAAGCTGTTATAAAGAGTACCCACGGTCTATGTTTTGGATCAAAAATAAAAACCAAAAATAGGTATACCCCTGTAAACTCCAGTTTTACAATATAAAATTGGGTATGAAGTCGTATATATTTCACGTACATGTTTTCCTGGTGTTAATGTCAATATGTCGAATAGGACATTTTATTTCATTTACAGTCGAGTTTTTCCTATAATAAAGTTCCTAAAATTAATACTTAGACCGCACAAGAAGCCTTGAAAGTGAAAACGCATTACCAGTGCCAGTGCCAGGATCTCCACGTCTGGTTAACTTGACCGTGAATTATATAAATCATTATAGTACATATTCCTATATAAAATGAGGCGTACTGGGGTATATATCGTCATAACCTTTAGTCCAAAACATAGATTGTGGGTACGCGTTAAAACCGCATCAATGAAGCGGACCTAACGTCTGCCCTCAATCTCCCGTTTTGTAATATAAAACTACACATTTGTACAGCTCAAGTAATATGTATAACTTAAAGTATATTGCATGGGCGTAGTTTCGTAATAGAAAAAAAAAATCTTGTCTAGACACAGCAAGTGCGTCAAGAAGCAAAGCAAAAAGGAATTCAGTAGATGTTTCATTTCGAACAGAAACAGTTGCAGTAACTGATATCGTCATATTTCAGGCAAGGCAGCTTGACGGAATGGTTTGTGTCATTATTTGTATCCATGCTTACTTCACAACTCATCGGCTCCTTTGTTTTCGCTAAACAAATAGTACAATTCCTCTTCTATCTTAACCCGAAATTTCAAGCTTCTAGCCGTCTTCTGCTTCTACACATGCCCTGTCGGAGATCCGAAAGACGGAGTTTCTCCCGTCACGGATCAAATAGAGGCTTTATTCCATTCCGTCAAAAACCTGCACGATTTGTGTCTTTGGTTACTTTCTTACATCTTTCTATAGACGAACTTTCTTTTTGTTTTAATTCTATTTCTAATTTTGTGTCTACGCATGGGTGTGACTGATATTTCAGTACAGAAATAAATGTCGAAAGCTGATCATAGTTACATATAAGGAAGGTAATATTTTTTTTTCAAAATCTTTCAAATAAAGTATCAAAACCCAAGCCACTAGACTATAACAAAAAAGTACAAGTCGACAATGATCAGGAAATGGCGCAATCAGAAAGAAATTCCCACTTCATAAACCGAGAAAAAAATCTAAAATGACACTTAGGTAATACAAGGTTATACAAAAAACATATCCTAAGCCGAGTGAGCAGCTATTCCCCAATAGGCGGCCACTCAGTTACCCGATCTGAACTAAAAATATGAAAACGTACATACGGCTCAAACAGAACCAAAAATTCGACTCCAAAACACAAAGCAATTAGAACCACTACAGAAGTATCGCCTTGGAACGATCAGTTTATGTAAAATTACCGGGGTGGGGGTGGGGCTTAAACCGTTACTGGCGCCTAACCTCACCCTCATCTTCTGCAGTGGTTCACAACATTTAGTTAGTTGTTCGGTCCTCGTGGTGAAACTCTAACTAGTCAATGAATCATCAATGACAAACAAATAAACCATGATAACTACCTTCAAGTTGATGAATCAAAAATGAGTACTCAACAGATTCAGTGAGCTGCCCAACGATGGAGATCCCTGGGCGCCGAATAACTTACTTAAACCCGGAGCAAAAGAATAACACCAGTTGAACCCCGGTGGGCTAAGCAACAGACAAGAAGCTCCGGCCCCAACCAACTAAAATGAATAGCTTTATGTCGGGACCATCATAGAGTTTGACGCCCGACCCTCCGGCGTGCAATTAAAGACGGCAGTATAGTTGCGTACCATGATTGGGTTAAAAACTAAGCATGCAAACTGTCGCATAACATTTAAGTTATAACCTATACGTCTGTAACGTTTTGTGATTTTTCTGAACTGAAAAGAAAAATCATTCCTTCCTATAAGTTTCTTAAATTTGTAAACCAAGTCACCACAAAATTCTGGTTCCGAAAGGCCCTCACGTAACACCGTCTTTAGCCAAACATTAAAGGGGTGGTCTCACGGTATACGAAATTGACATAGGGTTCTGCGCACGCACGATTGTTATAATATTATGCATATTGCTTTCTTGGTGCATTACCACTTTATTAGTGATATAGATTTTTTCTTAACCATTTAAAATTTCAAATACAGCATTTTGTATTAGAGGGGGTCTGAATATATATAATACAGGGGTATGTGTAATCAAAGTCGCCAATAAACGTCATATTAGCAAGTTCCTGGTTCTGTTTGTTTGTAAAATAATCTAGAATGATAACTGATCATATTTGTATTGCATAATTGTTGATAACTTTAATATTGAATTCAGCTGATTATCATTTGCTTCGCAGATGGCCCCAAATTTTAGCTCAATAATGATTTAATCACAAGTTTGATTTTCAATTTTAACATTATCCCGTTTTTGTCAACCTATAATTTTTACCTTAAATTAGGCTACACATATACAGATTATAAGCTGAAACTTTTATAAAATTGGAAGACCGGTAACATCTTTTCCTAGAACATTGAATGATACAAGTCGGAATTCTGAAAAACGTAAAATTAATAATGATTTATTCAATTATACGCATTTCGTGTAATTAATATGTTACAAAGCAAACTTTTTGTGAAAATGTTTTCAGGTAACAATTTTGTGTCTTGCATTACCATCAATTCTATTATACATATTTTGAATACTGATTTAAGTAAGAAAATTGCACCCTGTCTTGGACCTTAAAAAGCAAATTATCTGCTCATCATTGTTAGTTTTCATAATTAGATTTTGGAACATGCTTCTATCTATCTCTATAATGTATTCGTGTTTATGTTGCAATTACATAGCTTTTACTGTTTTGTTTGTTTTATTATTTTTTAAATAAGTTGTTAATTATGTATTAATTATATTTATGAACTTATACAGCTATATTGCTGATTTCCACATCATCTAACTCATGCCACATGGAAAACCTAAAGGATTTAGCATTTTGCATAAAATAAACAGATGGGGCTAAGGACAGATTATTCCCTGTTTCTCATATGATGATCCCAGAAAAACACCCTACCCACCCAAGTATACACTTGGCAAAAATGCCAACGCACTACTTTTAAAATTTGAATAACTTCTCTTTCGTCAAAGATTTGACTTTGAAATTTAGCAGACTCTTGTCTCTTAAGCATTTGCACACACCTACTAGGTTATTTTACACAAATATTCTCTCGGAATCGCGCAATAAGTAAATCATGAAAAACATGTTTTCTGCACGTGCTCCTTGTGGTATGTAGCTTTTTCTCATTCTGAAACTTTTAATGGAAGCCTGGTTATGTATCATATTGAAGTCAATAAAAATGGTTCGTCTATCTGTTGAAAAAATGGCTAGAGCGATCGGTTTAGAAGAGAGGGTTACGTCTTTTACGCAGGTACGTTTAAAGTCAATGCAAAAAGGAAGTCTTGATTTCGCCATTTTTTCTTGCTTAAACACAACCATTTGGTACATTCGAGTTCAAGTTTGAAAGGCAACCATTTTGTCAAAAAGTGAAATTCGTTTCCACTTTCAGCCTGTCCGTCCGTCCGTCCGTCCGTTTACTCGTACAAAGACTCAGTTGTAGCCCTTAAAAGTGTTTTGCAATTCCTAAAACTCATCGCCAGTTAGAGCTGAGTGGTCTAACGTTCCACAAAATGTAAAAGGAAATCACATCCTATCCATGCGACAGCGCTGTTTAGCGGTGGTACAGGCTAACAGGGGGCACACTAGAAAATTTGTTCAGATGAACTGGACTGATAGATTCGAAATTCTGTTTATTTGCCCTTTTGGGAACTTACTTAAGCAGTAAATTTCAATCTTTGTAAGTGAGTTATTGATGTAATTCTCACTACCACACAATAAAATTGTTCTGCAAATCATTTTTATAACGTTATGTACGATTTACCCCTACCTTACACTACCGTTGTTTTCAATACGTATTTCCTGATTTTTCGAATCATGGGTGTGCTAACAAAAAGCTCAATAGATAACGATAAAAATCGCCGATCGCAATAAATTTCACCACATTATTTCAAAATGATGTATCTTATCATATTTCGAATTTGAATATTTTTGGTCGATTCGTTTTTGAAATATTGGCAAAAATCTTACTAGATGCGTTGGGAATTTGGTTAAGTATATAATGAAGCAAAACGAAATCTCAAGAGATAAAATTATATGATAAAGTACTAACAACAGGAACCGGTTAACTACTTTTGTGTCTTGTTCTTTTCTCCTTCATTTGGTGCATAATATACATGTACTTGACAGCATTTTAACAATACATAATAGCATGTTTGTTACAGTTCATACCATATATCAAGTCTGAGATGAAAGTTATTAATCTTATGCATGCATTTAATCATCTGCTACAGCAGGCAAACCTTTTGCTGGAAGATTCAAACATAATTCCAACACTTCATAATTAAAAACCCTAACACACAATGGAGCTTTTGAACTTATAAACTGACATGTTGCTGAGAGGGGGTTTTTTTAACCTAGCTGACAGATAATTGACAAAACAGCCATCATTTCTAACCAAGGATAGTATTGAAGAAGAGTATCTAGATAACTATCAGCATGAAATTACAAACATTTCGCTATATATATAATTGACTGCTAAACACATGTACACCAGTCAAAGATGTTGAGATTTTTAAACTTCAAGTTTAGATATATGTCTGAGTGCTCAGTTACTTCGGTTGCATTATTCAATACTCTAATATTCATTTCAAAAATAAAATAAAGAAAGACCCACATTTAAATGGAAGACAATAAAAAAGTACAAGTAGGCAAAGATCAGGAAAAGGCGCAATCAGAAAAAGACTCCCACTCCAAAAACCAAGGTGGGAAAAAAACAAACTAACAATCAGGTGCTTATACCATGAAAACATTTCGTAAGCCGAATGAGCAGCTATTTTCCCAATAGTTGGCCACTCAGTTACCTTAACTTAACTAAGCATATGCAAACATACATAAGGCGCCAACAGCACAAACATATTTTAAACACCAAGACATAAAACAAAAAGAAACACCACAGAAGATTCGACTTGGAACGATCAGTAACACAAAGTTACTGGCGGGTTTAAATCGATTTTACACGGCCGTAACCTCACCCTCAGCTTCTGCAGTGGTTCATAACATTTAGTTAGTTCTTCAATAATGGATGTTTTTAATGAAAAATTAAAACAATCTGATATTTAAAGTGAAAGCTATACCTGAGCATCACATCTGAACACTTACAAAGAGAAAAACCTGTCACATAGCTAAATTATGTACTTACTGGATAAAGATAAAGATAACGTTGATAGAAACGTTAGAAAGATACACTGGATTTGATATTCTAGTCAATCTTTTAACTTAAGTTGGCATCAACAACAGTTAAATAAATGAAGTTATGTACAATCTTATAAACGGCAATACAAGATGGTAAAACAAATCGACAAATCAATGAAATGTCTATTGCCATTACGATAGTCAGTCACAAATTAAATAAATGTTACTCCAATATACTGTAATTACCCAAATACATCTAAACATAAAGAAATTTTTAGTGATGAAATTCTAGAACCTTTCATTAATATATTTGAAATTTTTGTTGAGACCTGAAAATGTTTGCTGATCATATGCATAATAAGTTAATAATAGCTTAGAGGTAGGTCTGTGTGAAAATTGCCAAATTAAATAAGCATTTCAATACTAAAAATTCATATTACTTATGGGTTTTATCATTTCTTATGATAAAATTGTGGAATAATATGAGTTTAAACGAAGAAACAGCTAAAAACAATTAAATTCATTTTTGTCAAAAATCGACCAACATGTATTTCATGTACATTTCAACACTGTTACCGGATATGAAAATTTATAAAACTGTACCAGCATGGAAAGGATACCGCTGGCCAACTTTATAGACAGTATCATAGGTTGACAAGCACTAGAACATATCAAAATATGAGACACAATTTGCCATTCTCTAAAATAATTTTGATAAAATTTTGACAATTTTAAGTTTAAGTTTCCATAGAAAATCTATCTGTTTATCCTTTTAAGCCAAAATGGTATCAAAGTAAGCCATATGGAGTCCTTTTTTAATTCCAGTTTTATTTGAGCTAATAAAAGTTATTGAAGTGATAACATATAGGCAAAGTGCTAGGCAGGTATGGTCACAAAGATGGAGTACGCAGGGTGCTATCCTGAGACCGTAAAATGTTTTTCAAAATAAATAAGTGCATTTTCATACGTGTTAGAATTAAGGCATTCACCATGCAGAGCAAGAACAAAATTGGTGCGTGGGCGCATATGAGATCCCCCTTTGGAAATCAACTAACAGTGTCTGCGATAAGTTGCCAAACATGTTGTCCCGGTGCTGTATAAGTTCAGTGTATAAGTACAGTAGTTTGAAATGAAGAGGCCCTATCAGGGATGGGGTTCTTAGCTCCCTGATTCCTGAAAGAAAAATAACCATTATCTTGATATTTATAAAATGTTTTTTCCTCATGTGCTTGCTCCCTGCTCTCCCTCAACCAACAAAAATGATTGCTTGCTCCCCAGATCATTCAACATAAATGGTCCGTCTCCCAAAATCTCTAAGAATAAATGACCCGTCTTCCGAATTCTCCAACAACCCTGATAGGGTAACATTGAAGCTCAAACATAAACGTGCAATGGTGCACTGCTTTAGAGAATAAACGAAATTAAGTGCGAAAAGAAGCATCATTATGTCTCAATATCTGCCAGACAAATTACTATGTTTAATTGTCATTTTTAATGAAATGACAAGTATTAGACAGGCAATTACACTTGCAAGACACCCAAAGCATTTAAAGGTCTTTAAGACAAATCCTTATTACTCTAAAATTACTGACTTTAAAATTTTCGATAATAAGTCTGGACGAAGATAGACGTCAACATAATGCTATTCTGCCTCTTGGACAATGGCTGTCTACTTTATAGGATTGTGGAAAACTAAAAGCGTACGGGTTTCATTTAATGTACTTACGCAGCTACCGGACTAAACTGATCCATTCGCAGCCATTCTCGAAGCATTACAAGTACATCCTTAATTGCTGTTACTCTCACTGCCTAAAATGGCCGGCCGTTAAAGCTATTAATTCAATTTTTTAGTAATTCAACCAAGCCATTATTTGTGTACTACGGCAAAACGACAGTAGTTTTAAATATTTGTATTTCACCATTTTTAAGAAAACTAAAAGCGTTTCAGTAGAAAGTTTGCAAATCTACATTCGTAGTGTCCAACTGGCTCAAATTAACAAATCCTTATCGCCGTAGTAGCGTCATCCTTGGATAGACGAATAGAATGGATGGGAAAGCAGCTGTTCCATTAACTTATCGTATATTCTCTTTGTATCAGAAACTGTATTTTTATTTCGGTTGTTTACACGGGTTTTCAGATGGCAATTGCTTCTGATAACTTCAGTTCCTGTTCATTCTTACTGTAATATTTGCAATGCGGAAACAAAAGCTTGGTCTTCATACTGCGTAAACGGTACTGGTTTTACATCACAGACTATAAAATACATAAATAAAAAAAAACTTCAGCAAAACTTCAGTTTCCTGATTTTGAAAGTTAAAGCATAGCTATTGTCTACTTCTACAGCAATTAATTTTTTTTTTACATTTGTTCATGAAATCCATAAAAACACACATTATTTTTGGAATACAAAGACGATCATCCAGACAAAACACAGTTGTAAAATGGCGTGTTTTAATGGCCATAAGAACAATTCAAACGCAATTAAAATTAGAAAATAAAATAATGGTTTGATCCTTTGGAAGCAGTAAGATAGTATGGACTATATAGGCTCTGTGGCGTAGACGGTTAAACCGATTAGCCTGTAGCTGTATATATCCTTGTAAAACAGGTGTCCTGGGTTCGATTCCGGTCTTCTAAGGCTTTCCAGATGAATTCTCAACCGATTTCCCTTACCGATATGACTATACTTGTATGCGTAAATGTATACGTTCTAAACAACGTACTCAACAACCAACCAACCTGAAAAAAAAAAGAGAAAAAAAGATTTGCCACTTTTACATCGACCAGTTTCCTTTGTTCACGTATATCATCTCCTCACTGCCTTCGCCACCAACTGCTATTTTTCCATCTGATGGCCTGTAGGTTATACTCAGTGGTTTAATAAAGTGAGTCCAAAGCAACGTTTTTTCGGTCTTACCATCTGCGTCAATAGCTTGAATATTTCCGCTACCATATCCGCAGACAAATATTTTGTCATTCTCAAATTCACAAATATCATGCGGATTCTTAAGATCACCATGCCTGTATTCGTAAATCAGCTTCCCATCGGCTGTGATACACAAAACGGTGTCTGTTTCAGGATCCGTTACAAACAGCTTGCTCCCAGACTTATTGACACAGATTTGCTTAGGCGATTTGAGAACAATTGATCCAGTGTTACAAGTGTAAAAGCTGTTGAGCTTGCTCCCAAATAGACCATATACGCAAATTTCGCCATCATCTTTTCCCTCCGTACAACAAGCGACGTAGATTTTATCACCGGTTACGTCGATGCCCCAACACTCCTTGTCAATGGCTATGGTACTACCTGTGAGAGAAATACACGTTTGACTATTGCTACAAATTAGTAAAAATCGTTGCTTGTACGTTCCGGTGTGTATATATGAAAATTAGCGCAGTCGTCTCACATCTAATTATTTTCGCCATCTCGTTTAGTTGATTCCTAAGTATTAATTGCATGTAAAAACTGTTTTCATCTTCTTTTGTTTTGCATTTTATTATTAGATACTGCTAGTATGGTTTGAGTAAAAATAAAAGAAACCGTAATCAGCACATCCTTTATACAGCCCTTGGTTTACGCATGAACATTATTTAGGCGATAATTTATTATATCATTACCTTTTTTTGATATTACGAAAACTTGCCCACGCAATAAACAGACATTTTTAAATTTGTAAAAAAATGAAAAATTTCCGGAGAACATTTTTGATATTTTCCTTATTTTTGCTCAAAACACAGTTTGTGGGGTCGTTAGAGGCGGTTCCAACGTGTACACACAATCTGTTTTGGAGCAAAAATAAGAAAAATAGGTATTACCCTGCATACCCCAGTTTTGCTATATAAAAGTGGTGTTTTAGGGGGTGCACATATCACGGACATGTTTTCCTGATGTTACTCGTTTATCATTACCTTGTTTAAGGTACGCCGTCATCTTAACCATTACGAGCATTTTCTGTCTCGGTACACTGGCTATAGCAGTTGCTTCATCAATCGGCGCCACGTCAAACGGACAGGATTGTACAAACAAGGTGCCCGAATTTACGCCTGTCTTATTGTCATATCTTTTGACCAGTTGATTGGGTCCGTCGCATAGTAGCAGATCGCCGTTTGGCATAAAGCAGCACCCATTTATCACAGGCTTAAATATGTCACTACTTAGTTTAATCGTCTTTTTGTCCATATAAGTCCAGAAGATTGGATCATCCTTTGGAGCTTGTGATTGCGATTTACTGTCCTGTACTTCTGGGTTTGATATCGACACGGGGTTGCCGATTGGTTGCGTTGATTGCTCATCATCTGAGTTTTCCGGCTTCGCTGAATTATCATTTGAATCAGTTGGATTATCACTTGGTTTACTGGTATAGTTGTGCTGATTGTGTTTGTTTGTAGTACTATGGTTTGTTGTAGCGTCAACGTTTGCTCGGTTAGAGCGCTTACTAGCACCGCCGCCCATCAAAATGATTGGTTGAAAGTATTGGAAAATCCGGTCATTGTGACATTTTTACTGAAAAAAAAAAAATGTTTGAGTTTATCGCATTACGAAAACATGCCCATGCAATATACAGAAAATGTTTGAGCTTTAAAAATAAAAAAATAGCTGAAAATTTTGGATATTTTTCTTATTTTTACTCAAAACATAGATTGTGGGTACACGTTAGAACCGCCTCGCCGAGGCGGTTCTAACGAGTACCCGCAATCTATGTTTTGGAGCAAAAATAAGAAAATTCGGTATACCCCTGCATGCCCCAGTTTTTCTATATAAAAGTGGGGTTTGAGGGGGTACCCATTTCACGGACATGTTTTCCTGATGTCCCAATAAACGAATTCTAGCTACTAGAGTTTATCACAAAGAAACGACTGTTTCTCTGGAAGTAATTATTTGTTTGTTTGTTTGTGTTCAGGCTTAACGTTCTAGTCAACAATTTTTCAGTCACGTCGGGACGGCAAACCGTGGGTTATTAGCGTTATCATTCCAAAAACTAGCCCATGCAATATTTAGAGAACTTTAAAGATATAAAATTTTACAACGGCACAATAAGGCAATGATCAGTTGAAATGGTGCTCAAAACATTGATGGCGGGTATATGCTAGAACCGCCTAATCGAGGCGGTTCTACCGAGTGCCCGCAAGCTATGTTTAAAGCAAAAATAAGAAAATTAGGTATACCCCTGTTAACGCAAGGTTTACTATTAATAAGTGGAGTATAAGGTGGTATACATTCAACAGGCATGTTATGTTGATGATTTACATGTATTTTGTCTTTCTTAAGGATATTTCTATCCAATGCCCTATTCACTATACACTGTGCGACCGCGTTGCCTGTTATGTAACTGGGTAAATGATCAGTCCAAAATCAATGCCTTTCAAGTAATTTATATCAGGACAGTGTTCGCGGGTAGCTTACACGTATTGGCCTCTGCAAACTTAACCTTGCGATTTTAACGCTTAAAGTATACTTTTGTGACCATATAAATGATAACATAGAAATAATCTATAAATACGAAAGAAGGGTGTTGTTGCAGGAAATTGATAAGCGATTTAATCGGTCGATTTACGTGCCCATGTATTCACTTGCGCGTGTACTACAAACTTTAAAAAAACTCACATAGTTTCGTTGTTCTTATCTCTCCTCTTTGTAGAGCAACAAAAATTCACTTCAACTTACTTTTAACATAATGTAAAAATCAGGACAATATGCGTCTGTGACACATATATTTGATCTTTCCGTATTGATCAGTTTGTGAAGGTATACAATTCGAAAATCGATCACCTCAGTCTAAAACAGTTTTCCTATAATAGAATTGAAATTGCCGTACATGCATTGGGCATTATAAACTAGATAGTAATACTAAATGCAGGTATTCAATTTGAGTACTTCTCCTGTTGTAATAGACTTAATGTAAAGTAAGAATAAAAAGCTCATAGAGATTGATACAATTAGATTTCAAATTTCAACTAAGACACCAGGCGGGAAAGAAAGTAGGGCACCAAACACCACAAACATGTTACAGCGCGCATATAGAGCAAGAGAGCAAGCTGAAAGGCTCTTCTTTTCCAATGCGGTCGCCACCCGTACTGCATTCAGCAACTACAAAACATAACGAGTATGTAACAGAGATAGAGAATGTAAAAAAAAAAAAAAAAAAAAAAAAAAAAAAACATGAAGATGAAGATGAATCACAGCACAAACGTCTTGGAACGTCATACCGGATAAACGTCATTCGTTTTAGCTACTTTGCCAGCGAAATATACACACGTCACTCATTTCAGGGTTTGCCCGCGAAATATACACACGTCACTCTCTTTAGGGTTTGCCCGCGAGTATATACGCACGCCGCTCACTTTAGGGTTTGCCCGCGAAATATACACACGGTAGGAAATGTGAGAGTTACGCGCACAACGTTTTCACTGTTATTTATTTATTTATTTATTTATTTATCTATTACTACTTTTTTTTTTTTTTTTTTTTTTTTTTTTTTTTTGGTTTTACGTCCCAGTGCCAGTCATGACGAGACGGAGCTACCCCTTCCTGGTTAATGATGACCACTCTTGGAAGATAGTGTGTCTTGCGTGAGCACACAACTAGGGACCCTGAGGGGTGTTCAAACCCAGGAACCATCGATGTGACGTCGATGCTCTACCGCCAGGTCACCGTGCTCACAATAATGGTCCGATTTAAATCAGCTCTAAACCATCATTCAAAATCACAATGTACCACTCAGCAGATAACTCACACGTTAGAGAAATAAAATGAATAAAATTGAAATTATCTCCCTTTCAATTAAACATATAGGGATTTTGATGGTTTTAATTACGAAATTGTGTGTCGTTGAACTTTATTTCTTTTTCATGAATTTTAATAAGGGAAAAGCTGACATTGTTTCTTGGTGATTTGGAGTTTCAAAAGTGTGCGCATGCGCAGAGCAGATCTGTCATAATTTGCATTTTTTAAGACGACACAAATTTCTCATTTAATTTTTATCGAAATGAAAATCAGTTTTTTGCATGATATACCCTTATATCCCTTGAATTGGAATAATGCAGCAACAGGCCTGAAATTATCAACGTTTTACCCTTAAACTCGAAAATCCTCGGTGACCTATTGTTGCGTTTTTTTTATCAGTATACACTTGGCAAAAATGCCAACGCACTACTTTTAAAATTTGAATAACTTCACTCTCGTCAAAGACTTGACTTTGAAATGTGGTACACGCTTGTCTCTTAACCATTTACACACACCTACTAGGTTATTTTGCACTGTTTTTCTCTCTGAATCGCGCAATTTAGAAATCATGAAAAACATGTTTTTTGCACGTGCTGCTTACGGCATGTAGCTTTTCCCATTCTGAAACTTGTATTGGAAGCCTGGTTATGTATCAAATGGAAAAAAATGGTTCGTCTATTTGTTGAACAAAGGGCTAGAGCGATCGGTTTAGTCGAGGGGGTTACGTCTTTTACGCAGTTACGTTTAAAGTCAATGCAATAAGAAAGTCTTAATGTCGCCGTTTTTTCTTTCTTAAACGCAACCATTTGGTATTATTTAAGTTTATGTTTGAAAGGAAACCATTTTGTCATAAAGTGAAATTCGTTTTCACTTTCAGCCTGTCCGTCCGTCCGTCCGTCCGTTCACTAGTACAAAGACTCAGTTATATCCCATAAAAGTGTTCTGTAATTTCTGTAAATCCTCAAACCCGTCATTAGTTAGAGCAACTGTTGGTTGCTGAGTGGGCTAACATTCCAAAAATAAATGAATCCTATCCACGCGACAGCCCTGTTTAGTGGTGGTGCGAGCTAATGTGGGGGACACGCTAGATATTAATTTGTTTAGATAAATTGAACTGATAGATTCGAAGTTCAGCTTACTTGCCCTTTGGGAAACTTTCTAAGCAGTGGATTCAAACCTTTGTTAGTGACTTATTGATGAAATTCTCACTATCACACAACAAAATTGTTCTGCAAATCATTTTATAACGTTATGTACGATTTCCCCTTACCTTACACTATTGCTGTTTTCAATAAGTTTTTTCCAGACTTTTCGAATCATGGGTGTGCTGACCAAAAGGTCAACAAATTTCGATAGAAATCATCGATCGCAATGAAATTTCACCACATTATTTCCAAATGATGTATCTTATCATGCAGCGAATTTGAACAGTTTCGGTCGATTCGTTTTTGAAATATTATTAAAACTCTTACTAGGTGCGTTGGGAATTTGGTTAAGTATACATCTTGAAACCACGTTGCTATATTCTTCTGCCAAGGAACTTACTCACGGGCAGAGACCTCTAATAATCGTTCCCGTAGACTCTCATTGTAATGTGCCACAAAACAAGACTCATTCGTATGCTTCACAACTCATAGAGGACGCCAACACATTCAGCAGACGAGAGAGCGCCCCAGGCCGTATACAAATGCTTCGAAAAAAAATGGGGCGTTAACCAGCAACCAAGGACGGTATTTTTCGCTGTTAAGGGACACCCCAAAAGCGCTCAACAATGAAAAAATGATTAATATACAAAAATTACTACATCCGCAATTTGGCCATTGTATGGCAAAACAGCAGCTGATACACAATATAGCAAGAAAGGTTAAACTATCATGTGACAAAAGACGGTTGATATAGATACGCATTTATGACCAATCGTATATATGTAGCCGTACATTTTAAATTTACCGCGGTAGATCTGCCCACACTTTGGGCCAATCGCTTGCAACGTTACAATAACATGTCTCTGTCCTCACATCAGTTGAAGGTCGCAGATATTCTCGAAACATCCTCTTGACTGTTTTGCAAAATTAAAACGATTGGCATAAAACGATTGGCATAAAACTGTGATAAACTGTATTAATCCCTTTCTTGATAATAATATAACGACGACAGAAGGAGTCAATCAGCCTTATTTGTGTTATTATATGAACGGATGCGAGTATTTTATTGCCATTTTCACGACAAATGAAGCAATCTCACTGCAGTTTATTACATGCATCAACGTGATACTGGATTTATTACATAAAACCTAGTAATTAATTGTCTGGCACTCCCTGTGTTTTAATAATACTGAACCTCATAAAGATAAAATAACAGACATGTTATTTGAAACGTTTTACCATTTCAATGTTTTATGCACTATTTTGCAATATCTATGAACAAATGATAAAATAAAGATAAGGATCTGTTCATTTATTAATTTCCCCAAGTTTAAAAGCTTTGATAATACTAACTAAACCCTGTCACACGTTAAAACAAGAGAGTAGGAGGGTTTTAATATTAGATTTAAAGCTTGAAGGTCTCTTTAAAAAGTTGATTTTTGTCCTTGGCCTTACATACATAGTCTGATTTCCTTCACCCTACCGGTTTATATGCATTAATTGACCGGACTGCTTTATGTTGGTTAATGTATGGTAGAGAAGACGTGTCCAGGACATGACACTGGAAAACTATCTTAAGCAAGTAGTCACCCTTTTTCTGGTGTTTTGAAAATTATCGCTTGAGGTAAGCCAGCACGGTCGAAGTGGGTTTACTATGCGTTTGAGCAAACAGAAGATAAACCCTGACACTGTATACTTCCTGCAGTGTTTATTTTTTGTGCGGCTTTTGGTTCCATGTTTAAATTTGTTGAACATAATACCAGAACGTAGACAACATGTGCCACATAGAGACATCATGTGAACAAAGCAGGTACCACAAGTACCACACTACGATTACAAATCGTTCATGGATCTAAGGAAACCGTTATAAACAAAGAAAATCGTATTTATTGCAAACTTTGAGATAATATTGCTTATTTCAATGTGCAACGCTAACCCGAGTTTTAGATTTCACCTCTACTGATTGCATTTATTTACCGTTATTTACCTGTTCGTGCGACAAATGGTACAGCCTCACTACCATGTATCTATGAACTGACTGTACCTGAAATATATTCGCTAAGAGAGATACAATGTTACATGAAGTTCTTCTATTCAGTCATTACCATTAACACAACCTATACCTCGCGTACAATCAAAATAAATAAATAAATCAAATTCTCTTTCACATCTACTTTCTTCCTTTATCTGGATCGTGCGGAAAGTCAACATGTTTAATTGCATCAAATGAGCCGCCCCATGGGAAAACCAACAATCTGCATAGGCGAAAACAAAGGCGCAAATCAGCTTCACGGTGACCGCGAAACTGATCAGCACCTTTGTTATCGCTACTCCCATAGTACAATTCTTTCTATACTTAACCCCAAAATTTCAAGCTTCTAGCCTGCTTCTGTGACTGTACAGCCCGGTTTTTGTCGGACCTGTTCGGAAACCACACTGTTGGTTTTCCCACGAGGAGGCTCAAATGATAAAGCACGGGCCTCCGATGCGAATGTTCCTTGCTGCGATACCTACCTCCATTATATAACATCTTGAGCAAGACACTTTAAGCTTTCAAAAAGTACTAAAATACATAAAAAGTGACAGGTCCGTTCCGACATTATTTCATAATTGTTGGCGTAAAGGTATGACCAAACCAAACTTAAACATTGTATGAAAACCACATCTTTGCGACCGCTACAAGTTACATGTAGCATCTATCCCGTCTGGACATCTGTCACTGTATGCACCATGATTACGAAAACTTTCCTATGCTATATACATGTATACAGCTATTTTTTTTTTCAACTGTAAAAATTGAAATTTCACCAGATAATTATTAATATGTTTCAATACTTTTGCTCAAAACATCGATTGTGGGTACACGTTAGAACCGCCACGCCAAGGCGGTTCTAACTAGTACCCAAAATCTATGTTTAAAAAAAAAAAAAAAAAAAAAAAAAAAAAGAAAGAAAGGAAAAATCTAGGTATACACCTACATACTCTAATTTTACTATATAAAAGTTGGGTTTAAGGGGAGTATTCATGGCACGGACATGTTTTCCTCATGCATCATCATGAGAACATCTCCGTGTGGAACTTAACCCCTTCAAACTTATACTTATATAGTAAAATTGAGGTTTGACGGGGTCATGAGAAAAATCAATAATTGATGTATTTATGAAAATTAAAAGTCAAAAATGCAAAATTCTAACAAAAAATCAATATTTTAAGCCATTATTTTATGATGGGCAAGGTAAATATTTGTAAAATTAGAATTTAGTTCATAAATAGATATTTAATTTGTAATTAACAGAAATTCCCAAGTAATCATGGTGAAGTTTCCGTAATGCATCGCAAGCTATTCAATGATTAAACTGATGGGTGATCCTGATCAGGTTTCTCAGAGAGCTGAATACTCCTAGTCATACACCAATATCGCTGTCGACGTTATATATTTTGTGCTCTCTCTCTCTCTCTCTCTCTCTCTCTCTCTCTCTCTGTATATAGATAATGTGTTATTCTTTGTTGCCAAAAGGTGTGGGCGGTATTGTTAAACGTTTATCTAAAAACAAATGACATTAGTTTATGCGTATCAAATAGTTTATCAGGTAGCCAAAACAAACCTTTGCGTTTGTAAAATAAAAAAAAAATCTCAATCGATATATGGGTACAAATCGGTCAAAAGGAAATCAAAATACAAAACAAGAAGACATATGCTTTGTTTGTATCTACCCTTCGCAACAAAACATTTAGGACACTTGATACCATTACAATCCACATTTAGACAAAACATTCCTTGCTCTTACTAAAATATTCGTGTACTGAAAATGTCATATTATGAAACGAAAATGAATAATAATTCTTTAGCACATAATTATGATTATCGTAAAACCATTGATAGACAGAGATGGTGAAGAAAGGGAAGATTTGTTAGTTTGCAGTAAATGTATGAAGCAGATTTTCCCCATTCACAGTGCTATTATAAAGCGTCATGGTCACAATAACGTGAAATTCAATATACCGATTTTGATTTATTCATGTCTATCTATGTATTTTGAAGACATCAACAAAAATGTATTGATCCCGGATGATCGTAGTAAACTTTCGTCACAGACTTACCGTTACAAACATGAATGACACGTCTGTTCCTATTGGTCAAATGCATTTATCCCATTCCAATGTATAATGGTAAACCGATGACGTCAGTTTACTACGATCGTTCGGGATCTATATCGATATTTCTTTTCAATGGACAACGTCATTATATACATGAATTTGAGCCACTGCATGTCAAAATCATACCGATATTGTTTGCTGCAATAGTCTTCTCAGCCGTCACCTTTTGCAATTGCTTGGTCCTTAGTCATTCATTTTGTACACCATGACAGTATTCAACACTCTAAGTAGACACCCGGCGGAGCCTTATTAGACTATGATCTTCACTGGGCAAGACGCCCAAAATGGTTTTGTTTTTAAACAACGTAGCTCATTTTTAATGTTTGTTTATATTTGAAATCACTATACTTGTAACATAGACATTTGCAGATCAGAGTTCGAAGACGAAATGATCAATCTGTGAAGAAAAGATAGGAAATCTGTAAACGGTATGTATGATTTTATATTGATTAGTTTACATTTGTATAATGCAACTTCTTCGCGTTTTGATCTAAAACCTAGAATATACCACAAAACTATGTTAGTTTAATGGTATAAGGAAAGTACGTTCCAAAGCCTTGTTCTTGTTAGCGCACACGACAAAATAGAATCGTGGTGCAGTGGATAAGTCACTCGGGTCGCAGGTTCGATCAATTTAACGGTAAAATAATTTCGATTGTTTGATACCCATCTGCATGGATTTACTCTTTTAGTTTGTTGGTTAGTTATTTGAGCTGCGAAATTCATTTTAATTGGAGATGTGGCATTTTAAAATAATGACCACTCCCTGGTATTAATCTTGATATGTTCGATTTCGATATACCCTCCACTTTGGTTCAGTATAATAGCAGTCATAGCATTTTGATATCAAAACTATCTAATTACAATATGATTATAATCAAAACCTTTGCACATTTTGATGGTTCGATCCCCACAAGCGGCATCGTGTTTGTCCTTGAGCAAGACACATTAACTCCCTACAGTACTGGTTAAATCCAGGAAGCGTTGGCTCCCTCCCGACATGACTGAAAAATTGTTGACTTGGACGTTAAACCTCAATGCAAACAAACAATGATTTTGATATTTCCTAGATTGCTTGACACAAATATGCATGTGCTCGTATGTATACGTGATTCTTCATATTTGTCTTTCAGTAAAAATGAAGAAAGGAATAACACCCGGCGCCCAGTCAGGGAAATCAAGCTTCTCTAGTAGCGTAACAACAAAGAGGACAGTCCATACGGTACAGTCAAACGTCACAAACAACCTACCCAGCAAACAGACCAGTCTACAGGCCGAGCCAATGAAATCAAGCGTCACAAGCAACTTTACAAGCAAGCAAACTAGCTTTCAGCCAATGAAATCCAGTGTTACAACTAACATTAGTAGCAAACAAACAACTATACAACCAATTAAATCCAGCGTAACAAAAACGATTACTACAAGCAATCGGACAACAATGGAAACACCATCGCTTCGAAAGCCAATTGCCGTAGACAGTGATTTGTCAATGCCATCACTTCGAAAACCAATACCTCAATCAAATGACTTTTCAACTGGAACACCGTCGCTTCGAAAACCAATAGCCCAATCTAATGATACGTCAACTGGGACTCCATCGCTTCGAAAACCAAATGCTGGGCTCAGTGTTGCGACAACAGGACAACCGGTGCTTGGAACACCGAAGCATGAACCAAGTGGAGCGTCATCTGGACAAGCATCAACTGTAAAACCTAAGCCTGTATTCGATGACAAACCCACAGATGAACCAGCAGATCCTGATACGCCGGCTGAGTCGGTAGATGATGACCCTACCACTAAACCCATTGAACATTAAATAAATACGAATCAGATGGATTTGTCAAGTGAAACTGCATTACTTCTTCAAAATTGTGTGACTTATACAAATATATAAATATATTTTCATATGCAGTCTAGGGACAAACCATCTTGCGTATTTCGTAACGACGATCAATCTCAATTTACAATTGTAATTATTTGTATCTTTTTATTTAATTTCAACTGTGTCATAATGGGTAAATTACTTGCAAATGAGGACGAAATCGTCAGGTCTGTAAACTAACACAGAACACCTTATATGCATATAAATTTTAATTATAATAATGTTTCTGAACATAGGCTTATGTGGTTTAAACAAGAACTATTTAAAACTGAAATAGGTCCATTATTTTTCACAATATGTAGAGTACACATAAAAATGAATATACAGTGCGCACCGACTATTCAAGTGTGTTCACGTTTTCCAAGGAACCTTATCCGAACATCTTAATATCCAGAATTGAACTTACCGTAGATGCGTGTATAGTAAATACATTTTTTACAGTATGAATATTTAAGTAAACGTAAACTTGATATTGTTGATAATTGGATAATCCTGTAATTGCATGTAATTCTATCATTTAGAATTGTCTACTAAATATTTGTCCCTTGCATAAAGTGAAAACCTGAGGAAAACGATGAACTGGACTGCTGAAAAGTATGGGTTGCCTGATGATTTAAATTGAAAACAATAGCCAGAAACCGAAACAAACATAATGCACAACGCATAATTCAAAGTGACTCGCTGCAATTGAACGTCGTGAATTAACATTTGGTTTAACAATTTTGTTTCTGGCCGAGACACTGGATGGAAGGTACTTATACGGTATAATTACGGAAAACACATAATATATTAAATGGAATGTAAAATGGAACGATAAAAGAGTATATCATCTCTGTAACTACTTCCTATTTTTACCAAAGCAGCCAGTCAAAATCTAGTTGAAAAGTTGTTGCCGTCTTTGTGATATTTGTAAAGATATTTTTCACGGTACACATAAAACCAAAAACTGTTTGCATAACGTTGATTTTTACTGCGTACACTGTACGTATAGGTCTGGAATTTACTATGCCTACAGAGCGAACAATCATTCGTACATACGCAGTACGCACCCTTCTTGTCTACTTCGCTGTAAGTGTACGGTGTTGTCCTGCCCATAATTTTCTCTCCATACTGACAGTTAACCAATATAACTGTTAATAATATCGGAACCAACGTCCTTGGAAGCCCATTATAGAACCGTTATGTTGAAATCAATACCTTACATTGAGTTCAACATATTGATTTTACTATTGAAAACTTTTCAACAATGACACGAATGTTATACAGTGTATACATTTTAGTATGTTTTTGATTGGTAAAACGTTTTGACAATCCAGTCCTTTAGTCAGAAATGGTGCATGAAGAAACGTGAACTGGCATAGTGTGGACATAAACACGTATGAGTAGTATAGAGGTAAGTTCAAAATATGTATTTAACTGTAAAATATACCAAACTATACAGCAGGATAAAATACTCGTGTACTGTATCACCTTGTGTCCCATTTTATATAGTAAAACTGGATGTGAAGACGTAATTGTGTTTTCTTATTTCTTTATCCAAAGAAAAATTGTGGATACTCGATAGAATGGCCTAACTGAGGCAATGCTAACAGGTACCCAACAATCTAAGTTTTTTTTTTTCTTTTGTTTTTTTTTTTAATTTCAAGAAAGTTTTTTTTATACCTGTATAAATCTTTGTATATTGCCTGGATGTGCTTTAGTAATGTTTGGATGCAGCTATATGAACAGACTGAGTACTTTTCCTTAATAATACTCAAAATTGGATAACTTTATACAGGTTATAGAGTTTAAGTGGTACCGTTGTTTATTACATGAAATGAAGTTTTGTTTTCAACGGTTTATACATAAATTGTATTTCTGTATTCGAGAACATCGCTAGAAAATGCATGTATACGAATATCCTTTCTATGTTACTCGATAACAAAATTCAGTGTTTTACTGCTTTACTCTTTTATCATAAAAATGAAATCATACACTCATACCTTTGAAGACTTTCTTTTTTCATCGCAAGTAACTTTGTTAAATTTGCTAAGTACATTATTTTTATTTGCGTTTTGAAACAATGACATAATAGAATGAATATTTTTAGATATATAAGTTTCAGCCAACAACATCAAATACATTCAAAGGTATTATTACTTATGCTTTTGTCAGAAAATATGAAGAAAAGAAGCACTCCAGGAAAAACAACGACAGTCTCACGCAGTTCACCGGGCAAACAAGAAACAAAACAAAAAGCATCAACTACCAAACCAAGTGACATACCCTCAGACCCTGGTAACGACTTCGCGAAGCCAGAACAATCAGATAAAGATGACTTATCCACAAAACCACTTGAAGAATTATCTATATCGGATGCACCGTCTACTCAGTCTAGCGAATCTTCAGCCGCTTTTGCTGACTCTCATGGAAAGTTCAAAATCACATTGCAAGAAGACACTAAACCACCTTCAATAACAGGTTGTTGCCTTATGCCAAATGGCGATGTGGTAATTTGTGACAGTGTTCACAATTCAGTACGGAGAATTGATGGTAAGACTCTGACGATCATTAGTGGCCATACCATGCCCGTTGCTCCATTTGATGTTGCAGCGATGGACGGGAATACAGTAATAGTGACGTTACCCAGTCAGAAGAAACTACAAGTGGTTCAAGTGTTACCGACCTTTCGATTAGGTATGAAAATCAACATTGCGAAATCATATGTTTCTTACAGTCAGCTATGAAAATGAAAATTTCTGTCGAAATTGATTGATATTTTCTTATTTTTACTTAAAATACAAAGTGTGTACCCGTTAGATAAGTCTCACACAGACGGTACACACAATCTGTGCCGGAAACAAAATCAACAAATATCGCATTTTGGAAACATCTCCGTGGTCCCATGGTTATTCCCGTAATGTGTTATAAAATGACTATTATTTGAGTTAAAATTAACATTTTTAAACAAGTTTAAAGTTTATAGTCATCAAAACATTACTTAAAACTTAAATCTCTCTTTTTATCCCTAAAACTTGACTGAACATTTTACTGGACTCGCCATAATGAATATAATGGAAAAGTCCGTTTGTCACCAAAAGCTAGAGTAAGATTTGTTGTTTTCAAATTCCAGGTAGTTCTATCACCGTGTTAAAAGAAGGGCACGACGAGAAGGACTGCTGGGGGATTGATGTAGCTGGTAATAAAATATACGTCGCTTGCTATCGGAAAGGTAAAGAGGACGCCGAAATTCGTATATTTGGACTTTTTGGTGACTTGATGAACAGCTTCTACATTTATAAAGCGGGATCTCAAATTCTGAAATCAGTTACGCACATATGCGTGAATAATTCACATGATAGGTTGTATGTCACAGACCCACAGACAAACACTGTTCTTTGTCTTACGACTTCTGGGAAACTTGTTTATGAAAATAAATATATTAAAGGTCCAAAGGGACTGTGTGTTGATGATAAGGACAAACTTTATGTTTGTGATAAGGGTCATAAACTTGAATCAATCGATTCAAAAGGCAGAAAGGACAAAACAACCTTCTCCACAGAAAGTTTCACCCCATCAAGTGTCGCATTCAGTGGAACTGTTGGTAGAATCGTGGTAGGTTGTACTAATAGTGAATACATGTTGTACTACAAACTGCCTTAACTCATTACGATGTTACTGTTTATTCGTCGATCATCACTGCGGAGCACAATCATCAATGCTGGACATATGTTGTTTATATGAATCAATGATATGGAGTTTTTTTTATTTGTTGTTGTTGTTTTTTTTTTTTTTACTTCATTTTTTTATTTTTGTACTTGTGTGTGTAGATGATTGTAGTGCCAAACTGACAGTCTTAGCTGAAGCACCACAGCTCCTGCGTTTAAATTTGTTCATTGCAGTAAAAATAAAATAATAAAACACAACGTAAATGCCATGAACTTCCAAAGAGGTAAACGGTTCTGGATGTGCATCGATAAGGTTACGTTGAATATCGTTAACGCACACGGTATACAAAGGTACAAGTAGACAACGATCAGGAAAAGGTGCAATCAGATTCCCACTTTAAAACTGAGGCGGGAAAAAAAACAAACTAACAATAAGGTACTTATACCATGAAAACATTTCGTAAGCCGAATGAGCAGCTATTTTCCCAATAGGTGGCCACTCAGTTAGCTAAACTTAACTAAAATATGATAATATACATAAGGCGCCAACAGCACAAAAATTTTAAACACCAAGACATAAAACAATAAGAACCACCACAAAAGTATCGCCTTGGAACGATCAGTAAGAATCTGTTGTGAACACAAACTGCAGAATATGTACAAGGTCGTTATGATGACGAAAAGAGAGATAATTTACCATCAAAACTGAATACCGCATAAACATTCTGTGAACTTTTCATGGTATACGACTGCGCCGTATCAAAATAAGAGTTCCTCTCTTCCATTATTCATCGGATAAAGAATCACATGCATGTCTATGCGTTAGATTTGACCAATGCTTTTTGGTGCTTAATGTGCCTTAAGTTTCTACAAAAGAATAGTTGTAAGGTCTGAACGAACCTACGGTTGAAATAAACGGAAATCACAAAGATCATTGTAGCAGTCACCATACTGTTATAGCCTAGGTTACATTTGCCCCGATCATCGTACGATTTTTCGGTCTGCGATTTTCTCTACGATTTTTAGACATCGTAGGAGATCGTGGGCTACGACGTATGTGTTAACAATTCATACGGGCATCGTGCGATTTTTTTTATCTGCCATTTGTCGACGTTCTCATACAAAAACGCAAGGCGATCGTACGGCAGTCGTATGTCTCCGCAGATAGTAAGTAGATATCGTACGGATCCCGTGCGGTGTCCGTACGGAGTCCCTATACGTTTTGATACAAAACGCAAGGAGGCCGCACGGTAGTCGCAGGGTCTCCGCAGACTGTTAGTGGATATCGTACGGAGTCCCTTGGACTTCTGACTGATGCCTTGGTTACATTTGGCCTACGATTAGCTTGCGATGATCGTACGATGCCATTTTTTGCATTTTCGTGCGGCCTCCGCAGGATGACCTTACGATGTCCCTACGATTCTACGACTTCCTACGATCTCCGTAGCCTCTACGATCTTGTAATAGTCTGCACTATTACAAATTTTAAAATCGTAAGACCGTAGACCGTAGACACGTCGTAGGGCATAATACGGGCACCGTACGGATACCCCGCGATAATCGAGCGGTCGCCGCACGATTTTTTTTATGATAATTTGGGAACAAAAATCGTACAGTGATCGTAGGGAGGCCGCAAGGGGTCATGCCTAGTAGGTTACATTTGCCCCGATCATTGTACGATTTTTCGGTCTGCGATTGGCCTACGATTTTTTAAAAATCGAATGTGATCATGGGCTACGACGTAGGTGTTTACAATTTATACGGGCATCGTTCGATTTCTTGTTCTAGCTTTCTTCGATGTCCTGAGTCGGAACTGTTTGGAAATCGTAGGGAAATCAAAGGGTCTCCGCACACTTTAAGTTGAAATCGTACGGAGCCCGTGCGATGGCCGTGAGGAGTCCTTACGATTTCTTGCGGTCTCCCTACGATTACCGTACGATGTTAGGTGTCCGTACGATTTTAATCAACTTGTTATATAACCGTACGGATGCCGCACGATCACCCTAAAGGTCTACGATTATCTTGTTATTTTAGTCCCCAAATTATCATAAAACCGTGCGGTGACCGCACGATCATCGCAGGGTTTCCGTAAGGCGCCGGTACGATGATGCTACCTACGACGTGTCTACGGGCTACGGTCTTACGATTTTTAAAATTTGTAAAAGTGCAGACTACTACAAAATCGTAGTGGCTACGGAGATCGTAGGAAGCCGTAGGAAGCCGCAGGAAGCCGTAGGAAGCCGTAGAATCGTAGGGGCATCGTAGGATCACCCTGCGGAGACCGCACGAAAATGCAAAAAAATGGCATCGTACGATCATCGCAAGTTAATCGTAGGGCAAATGTAACCTAGGCTTTTGTGACCTTATTACGACAGAAATTATGCATCTCATCGGACAAAGAATGACAGTTACGGAAATAACAATGTCAGATACCTCATAACACCAGCATGCGTTGTCACATTCAACAGACTGTGTGTGTTAATTTCCTAAAAACTGAAATACTCAACGTCGACATTTAAAATATAACTGAGCGACCGCATCAGAAAACCAGCGAATTGCATAAGCGAAAACGAAGACGCAGATCAGCTGTGCAGTAACTGCACAGCTGATCAGCGCCTTTGTTTTCGCTAAACGGATAGTTAAATGCCTCTTCTTCTTGAATCCGAAATTGCTAGCCTCTAGCCATCTTCTGTGCTTGTAAAGCCCTTGACATTTTTTAAGCTAAGTATTTTTTTTTACTAAAATGTGCACTTTTAACATGAAAAATCATAAATCTGTTATCTATACGCCGTATTTATTTTGTGTCCGATATGTTCAGATTGTCAACAGAATTTGACACATTTGAGGGAAATTATAAGTAGAAAAATGTCAACACAATTAATAAAGATACTCAGAAGTGTAAATACATGCAAACAAAAATATATGCAAACAATACCTGAATTACGTAATATGAGCCTTATTTGTTTTGAACTTTGACAAAGAAAATCATTAAAATGCATTTTAACTGAGAATAACACCATGAGCTCAAAGCGGTACTTCCGCTTGACTGTTCAATACACATTACAAGTGCGGCGGATGTATCGATATACACTTTGCGTTCGTTCGATATACCGAGTTGGTGAACACACCATAGAAATTAAAAGCGCCATTATGTTCCTAACCATCACATTGCTATAAGGTTGTTACAACGACCTGGTACAGGCTGTATGTAAATGTCTCACTTGAATAGAATTAGAACGACGGAAAAGGACAACAGAACGTATATCTCTTTTCATAACGTTTCCCTTATAAGCTTGTAAGTAGTTTATTTGTTATGATACCTGACGCAGAGTACCTCGAATGCGTTGCGGGTTATGATTTTAGCATGCAATTACAGGTTTGGTACATGGTTTAAAAGGCAAATTTGACAAAGTTCTACCAGCATGATCATGACTTGTGTTTTCGTGCCTTAATTCAAGTAAAATATGTATGTCTTAGCTTGGTTATTATCATATCCCTATGAATTAACATTTGACAAAACACAAGTTTGTAATAATTTTCAATGGTAGCAAAGCAAAGTTTTAACGTCTGATGAAACTTTTCTATTACAACGTACTGGGAGCATTTTTGAAGCATTGACAGAACACACCCTATGTCCCTCGGCTACGGCCTTGGTTTTCAACACTTCATTTGGGACAAAGCGAATGTGAATCATTTGGAAAATCATAATCACTTTAACGATGTTTACGATGCAAATTGCTAATTTGACTTTTCATAAAATTCGAAACTGATTAAGAATTCATCCAACACACATCGAGGAAGCCAACGGTGTCATTGTTTTGAAATTAAATGTCATTTCAATGAAGTTAATATACATGTTGTACCTAGCAAAGCCAATTCATTGTGTGCTGAAACCACATATGAACTTACATGTACATGCAATAAGATAATTTACGTAAATTCAAAGTGAAATAAAGACGAAAAACTTGATTCAGCAAACAAAGATTCGGCAACATCTAATTCGGAAAAAAATATTATTTCTTTAAAACACTGAACACTAAAAGTACTAATTGCTACATGTTTCAAAGAGCATATTCAGTCAGACCCAATGCGCATTCTCGACTTTTGAAAGTTAATTTCAAATTTAGTGCGTCTTATTTCGAACTTAGATTCAGTATTCAAAGTTCACGTTTAAATGTACCCTTGCTAATTCTTAACGTCAACAGCAAATGTTAATGACACAGTTTAATATCATTTTGTCGCATTTTCGTTACTCTCAGACACATTTTGCTGAAATATGTATAATTCAAAGACATTAAATTCGCGTTAATAACACGATTCACGAATAACCGATGATATACCGCTGCTGATTTTACCTATATTTGACGAATGGATTTTCCCATCATTATCAATTGGGTCAGTCCAGTTTCATTTGTAGGGGGGTAGGAGTGTTTTTTTGTTTTATTTTTCGATGAAATTCCTCCAAACAAACAGTATAGTCCCAGATGGGACGCCGCGTTCTGCGGCGTCACATCTAGGGCTATGCTATTTGTCTATGTCCCATAAAAGGGACACCAGGCTTAAATGAATTAACCGCTTTAAGTTCTTTTAGGTTAGAGAGATTTTGTAATTGCAGAGGTCTCTTCCACCGGGTTCTTAGTTCCATAGCACTATTTTAAACCGTATATCTGTAACGCTAATATGTAAAATGAGCCGCGACGCGAGAAAACCGGTCTTCGGGGTTTCCGACCAGGTCCGACACAAACCGGCCTGTACAGCCTTAGAAAAAAGCTAGAAGCTTGAAATTTCGGATTTAGGAAGAAGAGGAATTGCACTATCCGTGTAGCGAAAACAAAGGCGCTGATCAGCTGTGCAGTTACTGCACAGCTGATCTGCGCCTTTGTTTTCGCATAGGCAATAATCCCTTTTTCTCACGATGCGGCTCAAATTATGTAATGCTTTGTAACTCTCACAAGTGTCATTCGTTATTCTACATGTATCTGTCATTTTTTCAATATCAAATAGTACTAGGAAATTTTCAGAGACAGCAAACGGTTATAGCCCTTTTAAAATAAGTTTATTGTCGTATATATTCAATTCTCTCTCAGACAGACACATCTATATTTGTGTTGTTTGAAAAGATTATGAATGACTTCCAACGACTTGCGACGAAAGTGCTAAAAGTAATCTGAGCCGCATCGTGAGAAAACCGGATTTTTGCCTAGGCGAAAACAAAGGCGCAGATCAGCTTCGCGGTAACCGCGAAGCTGATCAGCGCCTTTGTTTTCGCTACACGGATAGTATATTTCCTCTTCTTCTTATATCCGAAATTTCAAGCTCCTAGCCTGATTCTGAGACTGTACAGCCCCGTTTGTGTCGGACCTGGTCGGAAACCCCGAAGACCGGTTTTCTCGCGTCGCGGCTCATCTGAAGCGTTCAATGTCTGATTTAAAATTTGAGCCTGTGCGTGACAAAACCAACAATTTGGGTTTCCGACCAGGTCCGACACAAACCGGGCTGTACAGTCACAGAAGATGGTTAGAGGCTTGAAATTTTGGATTTAAGTAGGAGAGAAATTGTACTATCCGTGTAGCGAAAACAAAGGCGCTGATCAGCTTCGCGGTTACCGCGAAGCTGATCTGCGTCTTTGTTTTCGCCCATGCAAATTGATGGTTTTCTCACGCACAGGCTCAATTTATATTTTGATTGCGAAAAAAGAATACAGCTGTAGTTGCATAGTTTATAGTAATGTAAGAACGTTAAGGCGCTCATGCACATAAATTTACAACCCAGGCACCATGCCATCAGGATACATGTCCATGAAATGTATACCCCATTTTGTCCAATTCTATATAGTCAAATTGTGGTTTACAGGGGTTTACTTTTTTACATATTTTGATCCAAAAATAGATTGTGGATACTTGTTAAATAAAAATATAACTGAGATCCTTTAAGAACAGTGGTATTATTGATGAGAAAGGGCCCGGGATGGTAAGACAGCGGTTCTAACGCCTAACCAAAATCAATGTTTTGCTCAATCAATGTTTGGCCAAATCAATGTTTTTAGGAAAATATTGAAAATATCCAATGGAAATTTCAAGTTTTACCGCTAAAAATTCTCTGTATTTTGCATGGCCAAGTTTTCGTTATGAAACACCATCAGGGAAAGACAGGATAGCTAGCAAGTCACAAAAATATAATCAGAAGATGTTTAGCTCTTCCCCTCAAAGGTCTTCAACCTCCCGATTAGAAATAGGACATATTATGGTTCAGAAAACCACAATTGTCTGTATAATTCATGGGCATGTTTTCGTATTGTAAACCAATGACATAGTTCAGACATAAGTTTGTCAATACATATATGTTAGTGTTGTATTTTTACAAGTCATCAATATCTAGGTGATCGTATCAACTTATTGGTAAAGCGGAAGATTTGCGCTACACTTTGGGGACATTGGAACGCGTTTAAAAGAAATTGAAATTGCTCACATGATGCATTTAAATTGTTTTTCTCAATTGGTAAAACACGACTCTTGGTATTGCGTTCTGGGTAATTTCAGAAATTGTGCTACCAGGTCACAGTTTTGCAGTTTGATCATGATAAATGGGACATGTACGGTATTCGAAGTCATCATTAAGGATGAACTTTCTACGATCCGAAATGATATACTTCCTAAAAGTGGCTCAATTCGAGGCTGCAGCAGATAGGCATTATCGTTACTAGCGTTCCGGTCATTGTCATTAATGAGCCGCATCGTGAGAAAACCGGTCTTCGGGGTTTCCGACCAGGTCCGACACAAACCGGCCTATACAGTCACAGAAGCAGGATAGAAGCTTGAAATTTCGGACTTAAGAAGAAGAGGAATTGTACTATCCGTGTAGCGAAAACAAAGGCGCTGATCAGCTTTGCAGTTACTGCGAAGCTGATCTGCGCCTTTGTTTTCTCCTAGGCAAAAATCCGGTTTTCCCACGACGCGGCTCATTTGCTTAATGCCTTAGATTACGCAAATTTTAACTGGAAACGATATTACCTTTTTTCATATTTTGATCCAAAAATTGATTGTGGATACTTGTTAAATCAAAATATAATTGAGATCCTTTAAGAGCAGTGGTATTATTGATGAGAAAGGGGATGGTAAGACGGCAGTTCTAACGCCAAACCAAAATCAATATTTTGCCCAATCAATGTTTTTAGGAAAATATTGAAAATATCCAATGGACATTTCAAGTTTTACTGCTGAAATTTTCTGTATTTTGCATGGCCAAGTTTTCGTTATGAAACACCATGAGGGAAAGACAGGATAGCTAGCAAGTCACAAAAATTATAATCAGAAGATGTTTAGCTCTTCCCCTCAAAGGTATTCAACCTCCCGATTAGAAATCGGACGTGTTATGGTTTAGAAAACTAAAATTGTCTGTATAATTCATGGGCATGTTTTCGTATTGTAAACCAATGACATGGTTCAGACATAAGTTTGTTAATACGTATATGCTTGTGTTGTATTTTGACAAGTCATCCATATCTTAAATGATCGTGAGCGGAAGATTTGAGCTTCACTTTGGGGACATTGGAACGCGTTTAAAAGAAATTGAAATTGCTCACATGATATATTTGAATTGTTTTGCACAACTTGTAAAAACACGACTCTTGGTATTGCATTTTGTGTAATTTCAGAAATTGTGCTACCAGGTCAGTGTTTTGCAGTTCATCTGTGCCAATGCATACTAAATTGTTACATCATGATAAATGATCTATATTTGATCGATAATCGGAGACATCATAAAAGTTGAACTTCCTATGATCCTTTATGGTTTACTTCCTAAAAGTGGCTCAGTTCAAAACAGCAGCAGATAGGCATTATCGTTCGTTAGCGTTCCGGTCATTGTCATTTGAGCCGCATCGTGAGAAAACCGGAATTTTGCCTATGCGAAAACAAAGGCGCAGATCAGCTTCGCGGTAACCGCGAAGCTGATCAGCGCCTTTTTTTCGCCACACGGCTTTGTGGCCACCCGATTATAATTTGGCTGTTCACTTAGCCCTCTGCATTTTACTTGTTCTGTCCAAGCTAGCACTGTGACCACCTAATACCTTCAATAGCTGCTCACCCTGCTTTCCGTTATTCATGTTAAACGTTGGTATCTATGTTTAGTAGTTTCTTAATATGATTTTTCTTATTTCTTGTATATCACTGAACCACTGCGGAAGCTGAGGGTGAGGTTATGGCCATGTAAAATCGGTTTAAGCCCGCCAGTAACTGTGTTACTGATCGTTCCATGTCGATACTTCTGTGGTGGTTCTTTTTGTTTTATGTCTTGGTGTTTAAAAATTTTTTTGTGCTGTTGGCGCCTTATGTATGTTTTCATATTTTTAATTAAGTTAAGGTAACTGAGTGGCCACCTATTGGGAAAATAGCTGCCCATTCGGCTTACGATTGTTTCATGGTATAAGTACCTGATTGTTAGTTTGGTTTTTTCCCACCTCGGTTTTTGGAGTGGGAATCTTTTTCTGATTGCGCCTTTTCCTGATCTTTGCCTACTTGTACCTTTCTCTTCTTCTTAAATCCGAAATTTCAAGCTTCTAGCCTGTTTCTGTGACTGTACAGGCCTGTTTATGTCGGACCTGGTCGGAAACCCCGAAGACCGGTTTTCTCGCGTCACGGCTCATTTGCTTAATGCCTTAGATTACGCAAATTTTAACTGGAAACGATATTGATGCGTCTGGGGGAAACTGAATAGGTGTCATAATGATTTTAAACGGTACTTTTAGCAATTGTCTTCGTTGATGAATGTCAAGGGAGCAGCTAAGGGTGAACTTAAGTATATCTCAGAAAACGAAAACATAGAAAATCAAACGTCATTACAAGATGAGAAACGTAGGCGATTTTAGGGAGCGTTTAAACCAGACATTGTAAGCTGGTTCAGCCTTACCAGGATTAATTTAACCTGGTAGTCGCATACACACATTTGGAGTCGAACTTTTGTGCTGTTTGAACCTTATGTAGTTTTCATATTTTTATTTAAAGACAGGGCTGGACTATATAAACGGGATTAGCATTCAGTTGTCATTTTCTCTCTAGACTTCAGACCATTCGCATCAAATTTCAGCCAATAGATGACATATAGTCCTAAATACAGTAATATGATTGGCTTATTCCTGTCAACAAAAAAGCAATAATTGATTACCTGTGTTTTACCTGTATTTTGACCACCCGGCACAGAAACCCTGTCTTTCTTACGAATATGAAAATTCGTAATTAAGAAATGATGCATAGTTTGAAAAAATCCCACGTCCCAGATGGGATTCGAACCCGGACCGCCGGGGTAGAAATCCAATGCTCTAACCACTGAGCCAAAGAGTCGACTCCCTGACGCAGTATGTCAGAGATTGTACATATATGATACATTGTATCGAATATCGAATAGCTGTGCTATTTATAGAAGCTACGCATCATAGATAATCTCGAATGAATGAGTGGTGCGATGGGACATAACACACCCCCATTTCGAGGAAGTAATCATGTATGATTACGCGAATGTCATTTTAATGACTGTATGACTCAAATGGTCCATCTCCGACGAGCCCCCATCTTACGAATATGAAAATTCGTAATTAAGAAATGATGCATAGTTTGAAAAAATCCCACGTCCCAGATGGGATTCGAACCCGGACCGCCGGGGTAGAAATCCAATGCTCTAACCACTGAGCCAAAGAGTCGACTCCCTGACGCAGTATGTCAGAGATTGTACATATATGATACATTGTATCGAATATCGAATAGCTGTGCTATTTATAGAAGCTACGCATCATAGATAATCTCGAATGAATGAGTGGTGCGATGGGACATAACATCTTTAAGTTCGGGTACCTAAGTGGTCGCCTATTGGGCAAAAGCTGCTCACTCGGCTTACGACATATTTTCCAAGTATAAGTACCTAATTGTCAATTAAGTATTTCCGACCTCGGTTTTTGGAGTGGGAATTTTTTACTGATTGCGCCTTTTCCAGATCATTGCTTACTTGAATTTTTACTGCTGACCAGAATGCCCGCCGGAGCAAATTTATTTAAAAAAAAAAAAAAAAAAAAAAAAAAAAAAGGATCAAATCGTTTAAATTAAACCTTTACACTAGAATGTTTTAAATCCGGATTAGTCTTCTAATTAATAAATACATATGTCATTGATCCGCAGTTTTCGTATGATCGGGTAAATCCGAACCGTGAAAACGTGCCTTTACTGTTCGGTATAAAATTGATCACGATTTTTGGTCAATACCCGCAATCTATGTTTTGGGTAAAAAATATGTGAAAGTGGGGTATAAGTTGATATATATTTTAGGTGCCTGTTTATCCTGATGTTTGTCGCCTATACAATGACCTTATCCTCATATTATACATATTTCCCTGTTCTGATTACTTGACCAAAGTGTGGATTTAGGTTTTATTTGAGGCATTCTGCTATTATGCCCACTGACGCAGTTTTGTAGGAAAAATATATCCCCATTTAGTGAGAACAAAATGATATCTGTGCAAAAAGTCGCCAATAGCACAGGAAGTTGGACTTTCCCGCCATAATTGAATCTTGGAAATGACAGCTCTAAAGAAAACACACAATTTCTATCTTGAGCAAACCTGAGATCTTCTAGACAAGATATCACCTATCTACAGGGGTGAAGCAGTAGAAATAGGTGAGCATATCTTTTCTACTCATCATAAAAAATCCCTACAGTTTTATCATGTCTGGCTGATTTATCAAACTGACTGTAACATACATACATGCACCACCCATAGATTGACCTGAATATAATTAAAACATGTATAGATGAACTAAAATTCATGATCACATAGCCGCAAAAATCGCTTCTTACAGACCTGTAGGTATGTAGATATGTTTCCGCAATGCGCTTTGCAAAATTAATAGGCTAATGAGTGTATCAGATAATAAATTATGAGAAAATAGCATCCCAATTGAGCCGCTGTAAGGGAAAACCAAAAATCTGCAAAGGCGAAAACAAAGACGCAGATCAGCGCCTTTGTTTTCGCTACACGCATAGTAAAACCCCTCTTCTTCTTGAATTCGAATTTTCAAGCTTCTAGCCTTCTTCTGTGATGGTACAGCTCGGTTTGTGTCGGACCTGGACGGAACCCAAATTGTTGGTTTTCCACGCACAGGCTCAATTGATATTTTGCCGTACTTATCAGTCTGTTCATCTGTTCGATGCACTTAATAATTAGGCTAACAATTTACTTGGAACTTATATGTCAGCTGCAGTTTCTCAACATTAAATCTATGCCCCAGACAAAAGAGAAACGTTACAGTCATTTTACGTTTTAATAGTTGATAATATAATAATAAAACTGCTACACGCAAGAGAGCGAGAAAAGCGAAGTTTCTAAATGGCAAAGGCACAAGTTCAAATGTGTACTATGGTGTCTTTCTGATACATCAGTATGAAGTTAACGTCATTGATATCATTGATTCGTGGAGTCTGGCGATGTAACGAATAATGTAGTGTCCGAAGTAATGAATTAAACCATATTTGACCTAAAGAAAATACCGAGTTATTTATATCATTTTAATCATCAAATGACAATACGATGTCACTGAAATACTCCGTCTCTGAATATAAAACTCCATTGACAATGCTGTTAACTGATGCATCAATTAGATCATTTTAAGTTTATAATAAAACATTTCGTCACTTCTACTGCATCCAATAACAAGAGTTCCATCCTCAGGTCTAAATGCAATACTACATGGATCATAAAACGTTTTCGACAGCAACATTTTATGTTTCTGTCCATCTGCGGTGACAACTTGCACACATTTACCTTCATGTCCGCAAATAATGACATTTCCTTTGCCATCGACGTATAATCCTCTTGGACTTTCGAGCTCTGAATTCTTGTGCTGATATACTAACGTTCCTTCTGGATTGATGCAGCTAAGCGTATCCGTTTCCCAATCTGGGAAGAATATTTTGTCACCGGTTCTGTTCACCGCTAAATTATCTAATCTTCTTATGGTTTGTTCTCCGATTTGATAGATTCTGAGACTGTTCACCAGGTTACCGATCTTACCATACAGTCTTATTTCACCATCATCATGTCCTAGTTCAGATGTATAGCACGTTACAAATATATTATCACCGGCTACTGCTACACCCCAGCATTCCTTTCTTACATTAATTGTACTTGCGAGCTGAAGGGATGGCAGTACTTGAATAAGTTGAAGTTGCTTTTGTCCCGGCATTGTGACGATGCAATTGTTTTGGTCTAAAACAGCTACACCAAATGGACCCACAGGTAAAGATAAATTGCCTGTATTAGAAAATGTTTTGCTGAAGCTTTTAATAAGCTGGTTCCTATAGTCACATATGACAAGCTCTCCACCAGGCATGAAACAACAACCAGTGATCTGAGGTGTGTGTACATCGCTGTGGAACTTTACATTAATTGTTTGATGTCTTAGGTCTTTCAATGAGTAGATTGCTTCCCCTTCATCGTTCACTGCCGATGCACTATCACTTGGATCGCTGGAATCAGCTGTCGGACCATCAGTTGAATAACCTGTAGATGGATCATCAGTAGACCTGCTTGAAGCTTCACTGGGTTGAGATGAGAATGGATCGGATTCGTCGAATGGTTTTGTCCATTGCGAATCTGTTGTGCCCTCTGGTTTATCGTGATCTGTGTAAGAGTCCGTTGGTTTATCGCTAGCTTTCGGCGGCGGTCTAGGTACAGCAGAGATACTCGTAGCACCGGGTGTAGTTGATGAGCGATTGGGTTTAACTGATTCTTTTTGCACAGTTCTACGTTTGAAAAGAAACATACCTGAAAGTGGAAACGACAATCAGGCGGTCATTAATTAGCAACACAGTCTAGTTGATAATAATGTTTAACAATGTTAACAGCGTATACACTTTTCACAGGTAGCGCACGCTTTCGTTGCGCAAAATAATCCATTGTTCAATTGGATCCATTGAACCAATAACCCATTGTTTATTTACATTGGCACTTTATAGAGTGTTATATATAATTGATTCAATAATATTGATTCTTTTAAAAGCTATTACTTATAATTTATATATATATAATCAAAGGGGAGTAACCCAATTAATTAATATATATTTCTTTTTATGTTTCTACAATTTATTATCTAGAACTTTGTAGAAGAATGTCATTGATTATTTTTATCACTGTTATATAATTTAGAAGTATAGAAAATTCTATGAGCACTTTGTGGATAATTCCGGATGAAAATGGAGTGAGTGTTTTTTTACCATAAGTTAAAAAGATATTTGGACTATGTATCTCGAAGGGTCTAGTGGACTTTCGTTTAGTCTTGATGGTCGTTGCGGCCTTGAATTCTCTCTGGGGAATTCTAAATTCTCTTTGGAGAATTTAAAAGAACTTTCGTTTAGTTCGTTTCTTTTCTAGAGAAAAGTTTATTATATCATTCTCTAGAAACCTGGAGAATTTCCTTAGATGTATAAATATAGGTCCCAATTCAGTCGTAGGTATTCAGAAATTTGAAGTGATTTAAAGTATATAATTTTGGTTGTTTCACTAGTGTTTTGTGTGGATTAAAATATACATGTGCTCATATTCTGGTTACTGGATTGTGGACTTACATTTGAGGGACAAGGACTTATTTGACATTAACTTTGTAAGTTATTTATTTATTTATTTACTTATCTGTTTGTTTGTTTTTATGTATTTGCAGCATTTATTTGTTTGATTAAATATTGTTAAGTTTAAATTACTTGGTTGTTTTTCGCTGTACCTGTCTAGTTACGCTAGGTCGTAACAGATTTTGGGGGCTCTGAGCCGGGATTGAACATTTTGTGCACCTATTTTATTCTGAATTTGAAAAGATATTTATTGTTTGTCATACCAGCAAAAAGCAACCATGTTATTCAAACTTGAAGATTTCATTGCTGCGCCTTCTCAAGAGCTGTTAAACTTGGCCAAAAAGAGTGATCTTTTAGATATTGCTAGTCATTATAGCATACCTGATGTCAAAACATCTATGTTAAAACGTGAAATTAAGAATGTTATCATTCAGTTTCTTGTTGATGAGGAATTTTTTGAACCCTCAGCTACATCTCTTATTATGGTCTCACAAACCGACATACAGTTGAAAGAGTTAGAATTAAAAAGGCATCTTGAACTGGAAAAATTAAGATTAGAATTTGAAGAAAAAAGAAGGGCAGATAAGGAAGAAAGGGAAGAAAGAATGCAAAAAGAAAAGTTAGAGCTTGAAAAACAAAAGTTAGCATTTGAAGAAAGGGAAAGAGAAAAACAAAGAGAGTTAGAAGAAAGGCTTGCAAAAGAAAAATTAGAGCAAGAAGAAAGAATTGAGGTTGAAAAAGAGAAAATGCATTATGAAATAAGAATGAAAGAGCTTGAATTAAGCAGTAAATCAATGCCTCCTGTGTCTTTTGATCCTAGTAAAGTATTTGATGTTACAAAGCATATCAGGCTCGTTCCTCCATTTCAAGAAAAAGAAGTAGATAAGTACTTTTTACATTTTGAGAAGGTAGCAGAAAATTTGAAATGGCCAAAAGAGCATTGGACCTTGCTTCTACAGAGTGTTGTTATTGGTAAAGCTCGAGAAATTTACACTCAGCTTCCACTTGATCAAAGTTCAGATTATGACACAGTCAAAAATCTGATTCTTAAGGCTTATGAATTAGTACCTGAAGCTTACAGGCAGAAATTCAGAAATTGTAGGAAAGAACATGACCAAACCCATGTAGAATTTGCTAGAACTAAGGAGCAATTATTTGATAGGTGGTGTTCTTCAAAGGATGTAAAGTCTGATCATGCAAAATTAAGACAGCTCATGCTTGTTGAAGAGTTCAAACGATGCATACACTCTGATGTCAAATCTTTTCTTGACGAAAGGGAAGTAGAAACTTTAGATGTAGCAGCACGATTAGCTGATGATTATGCTTTGACTCATAAGGGTTCTTTTATTGACAAAAGGCTTATTTACAAACCACATTACAAGAAGCCATATTATAGAAAACCTCCTTACAAGAAACCTTTTAACCCTCAATTTAAACCTAATACACCTCAGTCAAAACCATTTAACCCTCAACAGAGAAATAATTCTCCTCAACCTAATCCACAACCACAAGCTGGACTAACAGCTGATAGTTCCAGTCCTTCACATAATCCTAAAAATAAAGATACTAGTGAAAACAAAGGTCAAAGATCCTCATACTCACCCCGGCTGTTTTGCAATTATTGTAAAGGTGACGGTCACGTCATTTCTGAATGTGAAACTTTGAAAAGAAGAAAAGAGAGACAAAATCAAAATAATTCTAGACCAACAGGTATTACTTCTTTAAGGTCAAAACCACAGTCGATTATTCAGGATGAAAATCCTATTTTGGCCAAAACGTCTGCGACTGATTGTATTATGGAGATTTATGAACCATTCTTATCAGAAGGTTTTGTGTCACTTACTAGTGATTCTGCCCAGTCTACCCCTATTAAAATCTTACGAGATACCGGAGCTTCTCAGTCTCTTATTTTAGCAGATACCCTGCCTTTTTCCGAGAAGACTTCAACTGGGACAAGTGTCCTTATTCAGGGAGTAGAGTGTGGATTTGTTAATGTACCGCTCCATAACATTTATTTGTCTTCAGACTTAGTTTCTGGTCCTGTGGCTGTAGGTATTAGGCCTTCTTTACCTTTTAAAGGTGTTCACTTGCTATTAGGCAATGACTTAGCCGGAGATAAGGTTGTGGTAAACCCACTTTTGACCAATACACCTTGTGAGGATCAATTGCCTGATCCCATTGAGCAGGAAATTCCTGATCTTTACCCTTCATGTGCCGTTACAAGGGCTATGGCAAAAAAAGTCAAATTGAATGATGGGATACAGGATATTGACTTAACTGACACTTTTATAGGTCAGTCTTTTCATGATGAGATTTCAAAATCTTTTTCTCCAAGTCAAACCGACTTCAACAAACAAAGGTCAGACAATGACCTTACACCTTCAATTTTAATTGACCAAGGTCACGACCAAATGTCAAGGTCACAACTTTGTCAAGAACAGCACAGTGATCCTGAAATCTCGCCTTTATTTGAACGGGCTTTAGATGAAAATGAAATTTCTCAGGTTCCTGTTTGTTTTTATGTCAAAAATGACATCTTAATGAGAAAATGGCGTCCTCCTGATGTTTCAGCGGAAGACGAATGAACCATAAATCACCAAATTGTGGTTCCTAAGGCTTATCGTCCTGAAATCTTAAACTTGGCCCATGAAACTCCCATGTCAGGTCATTTAGGGATAAATAAGACTTACCACAAAATTCTCAAGCATTTTTACTGGCCAGGATTAAAATCTGATGTTTCCCAACATTGCAAATCCTGTCACACTTGTCAAATGGTAGGAAAACCTAATCAGACTATTCCAAAAGCTAATTTACAGCCTATTCCTGCATTTGATGAACCATTTAGTAGGATTATCATTGACTGTGTAGGTCCGTTACCCAAGACTAAATCAGGTTGCCAATATCTCTTGACTATAATGTGTGCTTCAACATATTTTCCTGAAGCAATTCCACTCAGGAATATCAAGACGAAAACAATAGTTAAGGCCCTTGTAATACTTGTAGGTCTTCCAAAATCAGTTCAATCAGATCAGGGTTCCAATTTTATGTCAGGAACATTTCAGCAAGTAATGCATGAACTTGGCATTAAACAATACAAGTCATCAGCTTATCATCCTGAAAGTCAAGGTGCTTTGGAAAGATTCCATCAAACTTTGAAGAACATGATCAGATCTTACTGCTTTGACACCGAAAAAGATTGGGATGAAGGCATACATTTACTATTATTTGCTGTCAGAGAGTCAGTACAAGAGTCTCTTGGGTTCAGTCCGTTTGAACTTGTTTTTGGACACACTGTTCGTGGACCTTTAAAACTTATGAAAGAGAAGTTTCTTTCAAGTAATGACAGTCCTTTGAACTTACTTCAGTATGTGTCTGACTTCAAAACTAGATTGACAAAAGCTTGGGAAGTTGCTCGGTCCAATCTTAAGTCAGCTCAGAGCAAAATGAAGTTGCATTTTGATGAAAATGCTCAGAACAGAAATTTTGACCCTGGAGACAAGGTGATTGCTTTTTTGCCCATTCCTGGCAGGCCATTACAAGCTAGATATTATGGTCCATATACTGTTGAGAAAAGGTTAAGTGATGTAAATTACATTGTTAACACTCCTGGTAGGCGCAAGCAAAAACAATTATGTCATATTAACATGCTTAAAAAGTACATTGATAGGGATAGTGATAATGATAGTTCAGTTATTTCCTCAGTAAGCATAGTTAATTCTGTCCCTCATGAACAAAATCAGACAGACTTTGAAGAAATGAACTCTGTGAACTGTGAACCATTATCCTCAAAACTCCAGAATTCTGACATTCTTCATGACCTCGATCAGAAACTGTCACATCTAGATCCGGACAAGAAACATGAACTAAAACAATTAATTCTTGAATATGAGCACTTATTTCCGGACATTCCATCCAGAACCGATAAAATCTACCATGATGTAGACATTATTGAAGGAGCAAAACCGGTGAAACAACATCCGTATAGACTTCATCCTGAAAGACAACAATATCTCAGGAAAGAAGTTAAGTATTTGCTGGACAATGACTTTATAGAACCTAGTCAAAGTGAATGGAGTTCTCCTTGTATACTTGTGCCAAAATCTGATGGGACATTTCGAATGTGCACAGACTACAGAAAAGTAAATTCTGTCACAAAAACTGACACATTTCCCATACCAAGAATTGATGACTGCATCGACAACATTGGTCACGCCAAATATGTGACAAAATTCGATCTTTTGAAAAGGTTTTGGCAGATTCCATATACAGACAGTCCAAAGGAGATTTTAGAATGTGTTACTACAGAAAGACAATTTCGAAATAAACTGAAAGCGCTGAAATGTTGCTTGGTTCGCTTGGTTAATAGTTTGATTTTCGGTCTGGATGGGTGTAAAGTTTACATCGACGATGCCATCATCTACAGTGAAGAGTGGAAACAACACCTGGAGATCATCAGAGAATTCTTCAAAAGACTCAGTGATGCTAAACTGACAATAAACTTACCGAAAAGTGAATTTTGCCATGCTAGTTTGACATTTCTAGGACATATTGTTGGACAAGGTCAGGTCAGACCTGTAGAAGCCAAAGTTGAGGCTATATCAAATTTTCCTGTTCCTACAGGAAAACGGCAACTGATGCGCTTTTTAGGTATGGCTGGATATTACAGAAAGTTCTGTAATAATTTTTCAGTTATAGCTGAGCCTTTGACAAACTTACTTTATGATAAGAAGGTCAGGTATGTTTGGAATAAGGCTTGTCAGAGTTTTTTGTTCTGTTTGGGCCATACTTAAAAGTGTTTCAGCTCTATTTACACTGTTAATCTGAAAAATAGACTCCATCTGAGTATTAGCTAGAGCATAAGTCTCATGTTGCAAGAGCACAATCTTGACATTAGACACATAAAAGGTAGAGATAATATAATTCCAGACACCCTTTCAAGAGCTTGACAGTTTTGCCTTGTATGTTTGCATATGAGTATTGCAAAAGAAAGTTTTATTTCACAAAACTTTCTTTTCGTTGAAGAGGGGAAGTGTTATATATAATTGATTCAATAATATTGATTCTTTTAAAAGCTATTACTTATAATTTATATATATATAATCAAAGGGGAGTAACCCAATTAATTAATATATATTTCTTTTTATGTTTCTACAATTTATTATCTAGAACTTTGTAGAAGAATGTCATTGATTATTTTTATCACTGTTATATAATTTAGAAGTATAGAAAATTCTATGAGCACTTTGTGGATAATTCCGGATGAAAATGGAGTGAGTGTTTTTTTTACCATAAGTTAAAAATATATTTGGACTATGTATCTCGAAGGGTCTAGTGGACTTTCGTTTAGTCTTGATGGTCGTTGCGGCCTTGAATTCTCTCTGGGGAATTCTAAATTCTCTTTGGAGAATTTAAAAGAACTTTCGTTTAGTTCGTTTCTTTTCTAGAGAAAAGTATATTATATCATTCTCTAGAAACCTGGAGAATTTCCTTAGATGTATAAATATAGGTCCCAATTCAGTCGTAGGTATTCAGAAATTTGAAGTGATTTAAAGTATATAATTTTGGTTGTTTCACTAGTGTTTTGTGTGGATTAAAATATACATGTGCTCATATTCTGGTTACTGGATTGTGGACTTACATTTGAGGGACAAGGACTTATTTGACATTAACTTTGTAAGTTATTTATTTATTTATTTACTTATCTGTTTGTTTGTTTTTATGTATTTGCAGCATTTATTTGTTTGATTAAATATTGTTAAGTTTAAATTACTTGGTTGTTTTTCGCTGTACCTGTCTAGTTACGCTAGGTCGTAACAAGAGTGATTGTTTTTACCATGCCGGTCTACATCAGACCTTCATATATCAAATACACTATACGTGTCGGAGGTAAAGCGGCATGGTCAAAACAATTGCACTTACTATATCTCCCTTATAGATTATATACGGTTCGCATTTATTAATATGTAAATAAACGAAGAATTATTTGTGACAGAATATAATGACTGAGTTGTATACTAGTCGTGGTAGGCATTTACATACTTAATGTTCTGTATGTTATCCGCATCGCTTACGTATTGATTAAATAACAATGTGAACCGATTAAGTATTTCGGTAATCCTGACTCATCTGTGTCAGAAAAGCACACACACACACACACACACACACACACACACACACACACACACTGACAACGGGTTATTTCCATTTGTGTACGTACTTGGTAGAACGTTAAACTGTCCGTTGTTTTGGTGAATTGGTCACAAAATCCGGAAAACAATTTTTAAGTATGCACCACTAAATTGTCCTATACTACCTGTAAAGTGAGGTTGGTTTCAAAGTGTTTTATGTGCTGTCTATTTTTGTAAATAAATTTTGAGGTCAGTCAATACTTTATTGAAATAGATCGATACGGCGCAGGTATCTGATTATTTTATTAAGCTGAACTTTCAATACACCATCGCAATAAACTAATACCAATATGAATGTTTACATATAGTACATGTTTGTCAAATATACTGTGCGTATTTAGATTGTACTTGTACAAACGCTTGTTCAAAATGTTCTCCTGATATTGGCAGTGCGCTTTTTTGTGTGCTTACATATATTATGTTAAACTTACGTAGTTGAGCAGCATTTTATAGGGATTCAGTTGCTCAATTGGTAATTGATAGTATTTTTGTATCTGCACCTCATTATCAACTTTTCCACCTCGTCGGTTGGATTTTGCTTGCATCAGTTCCTTACCATTTTAATTCAAATTCGCTCATACTAGTTCAACGCACATTCGAATAAATATTGACATCAGATATTGCTAATACTATGCTAATACTATATTGTTGTATTATCTTTTGCTTTTTGCCAGATTATATGACATTTTCGAAGGTAGCATTACCAGGTTAAGGCCTATAAATATCATTAAAAAGACAACTGAAATGAGCTAAAAAATAGAGTTATCGTTATTTGGTATATGTAACTGCAAAGTTTGTATGATTTGATAAAGACTTCATATATTGCGACGAAACCATATGGTAAGGAGCTGATTTTTTGAAAGAAGATTTATATTTAACGAAAACCTTCACATTGTATTATGCGTGTACAAAGGAGCAAGCACAGATGGGTAATGTTCCAACTAGAATTGCGATCGCCTAATATACTAAGCAAATTAAATTTAGCAATTTTCGTTACATTCATCAGCCTTTGTACATAATAAATAAAAGTCATATTTTGGAATATGGGCGTAAGTGGTAACCTTTCTGTAAGAACTCGCAAGCAAATCATTTCGAAACAAATCAAACCTTACGGCGATACTGACGTGACGTTACAATTTAAGACACATGATCAAAACTTGCAGGTCTGCTTAAAGTGGGAAACCCAAATCATGCTTAAGCAACTGTTTAGTCATTAAAACAAAGAAAAACATTTTAAACGTTTGGAAACAAATTTTCATCGCCGAGAAATAAAGATCGTAAGTTTCTGAATTTGAGTTTTTTTTTTTTTTTTTTGCTCCTACATTATCGCCTTACAGTTATGTTTCTAATTGGAATTTCCCAAAAATTGGCAATGAGTTTAAATGTCTGATGCATACAGATATGTTAAAATAAAGAGAGTTTGCAAAATTCCCTATCTTGGGTTCATAACGTGAGCTTAAGTAATGAGTTTAAAGTCAGCGTTATCTCACTAGTATGACGCGCTATGGTTTTGAAACTTTCAAGTGTTACTGACAACGGTATTGGCTATATTGTGCTTTATTTGTCTTGGTTTGTTTTTATGAATATCCATGGAAACCAAGTGACCCGAAATTAAGGCAATTTCGACCACTTGACGGCGCGTTGACGTCGTTTTTTGGCAAGTAAAGTTTGTACCGAATCTCATTTGTCACATAATCAACAACGTTCAACAACGTTCATAAAGAAGAGATGAACAGGATGAGCTTAATGGACTAAAAGTCAGCTATTTGCATTGTGTTCAATGGTTGTGAATTTTGCATTCACACGCTTTCTGAATTTTTTGGTTGTTCTAACAATCTCTCTAAAGGAAGGCGTTTTAAATTCATCAATTCATATGCCTAAGACAATGTTCTTGTCATTTAAATCAAAGAAATGTCCAAAATTGCTCTGTGGTAATCAAAAAGATATTTAACATCAGAATTTGCATAGTAGTATGTTATCTATAGCGTTTACATTTGTAATGTGTCGTGTTCCGAGGTCAAGGTAGAATCAAGCGAAATAAATAATAATAGTATTCAAATTCATAACGACACGGTCATATGAACTGAGCCGCCTCATGAGAAAAACGCATCTTTGCCTTTGTGCAAACAAAGACGCAGATCAGTTGTGCAGTAACTGCACAGATGATCAGCGCCTTTGTTTTCGGTACACGGATAGAAAAAAATCCTTCTACCGCTAACTAAACTTTCAACCTTCTACCGTTTTCCTGCGACTGTACATGTCAGGTCGGAAACCCGGAACGCCGGTTTTCTCATAACACGGCTTTATGTCTTTCAGACACATAAATATATTTTCCAAGTAAAATCAGCATTTTTCAAAGACATTAAGCAAAGGAAAATGACCCGAACGCTAACAAACGATAATGTCTCGCTAGTGATGATTTAAACGCTTTAAAGTTTAACGTGTAATCACAAAGACGCTTGAGACTTGGCCACAAAATAGGCGTTCTTTTGTATGAAACACTATTGTAGAAGTGAAAGGTACATACATGTACTTCCTCGCGGCACCAGCCGGCTTTTGGCGTGAATGTGCAGGCCTATTCCAGCCAATAATGACATATTGAACATTTTACATTAAACAAATCATCATGAACGTTGAAAAAAGTAAAAGAATGCAATGGTCAGGAAACAGGTTAATCTGAAAGAAATTTCCTCTCTAAAAACCGAGATGCGATAAACTTAATTGACGATCGGGTACTTATACTAAGAAATATATCGTAAGCCGAGTGAGCAGCTAGTTCCCAATTTGCGGCCACTCAGTTACCCGAATATATCTAAAATATGAATACGTACACAAGGTGCAAACAGCACAAATATACAAGGCCAAAACATAAAACAATAAGCACCACAACATAGGTATCGCCTTGGAACGATAAGTAATTTAAAAGACGGGGGGGGGGGGGGGGGGCTTTAACCGGTTTTCCAGTATCCTAACCTCACCTTCCGCCTCTGCAGTGGTTCACAGAATTAAGTTAATTGTTCGGTCCTCGTGGTGAGTCTCTAATTAGTCAATTTATTACCAGGGGCAAACAAATTAATTATGATAACCACCATGATAAAAAAAAAAAAAAAACGAGGACTCACAGATTTAATAAGCTGCCAGGCGATGGAGATCCTTTGGCGTCAATTTATATCACTGAAAATCTGGAGTCAATTTATATCACTGAAAATCTGGAGCAAATGCAAAACACTAGTTGAACACCGTAGGGCAACCAAAGCAACATACAAAAAGCTCTGGCCCCAACCAACTTAAAGGAATAGTTTTAAGTCGGGACCATAATACAGTCTGACGCCCGACTTGGCGGCGTGCAATTTAAGAAGGAAGCATAATGTTCAACCATGATTGGGTTCAAAACTAAGCATGCAGACTAAATCATTCCTTCATATAACATGCATAAGTTTAAGACTGAATTTGTAAACCAAGTCACCATGAAATTCTAAGTTTTGAAACTGTATAGACAAATGTATTCAAATGACATGGAAAAATATTTTCTGCAAAGATATGTGCAATAAAATAAATGTATATATTAATCATATTATCTTCCAATGTTTATTTTGTTCAGAATTTTGTGAATACATTATGACTGTACAGTTTCATGTACATTTCGTAAATACAGTTCAGATCTTTTCTTTCATTAATAGTCTAAGTTAACCTTTAAACGAACTGGCATTATCAGAAGCAAACCCACATTCTGAAACACAGTCCAAATCTACCCGACACAAATAGAACAACAGTCAATTGAGCTGCTTTTTCGCCAGTGGTGGTCTTTTGATGACCATCAGGAAAACATGTCCGTGCAATGTATACCCCCTTGAACCCCTTTTTTTATATAGAAAAACTGGGGTTTGCAGGTATATACATATTTTTCTTATTTTTGCTCCAAAAAATACATTGTGGGTACTCGTTAGAACCGCCTTGGCGAGGCGGTTCTAACGTGTACCCAAAATCTATGTTTTGAGCAAAAATAAGAAAAATATCCAAAAATGTCCACTGAAAATTTTAATTTTTTACAGCTTTTAAAATCTCTGTATATTGCATGGGCATGTTTTCGTAATGAAAATATTGAAACATATAAAAGCTGTGAATCACAACAACATAAGCAATGCGAGATCACAGCATTTACGAAAACTTGCCCATGCAATAAACAGAGAATTTTCGAGCTTTAAAAATTGAAAATTTTCAACCGAAAAAGTTTGATATTTTTCTTATTTTTGCTCAAAACATAGATTGTGGGTACACGTTAGAACCGCCTCACCGAGGCGGTTCTAACGTGTACCCACAATCTATATATGTTTTGGAGCAAAAATAAGAAAAATAGGTATACCCCTGCATACCCCAGTTTTTCTATATAAAAGTGGGGTATAAGGGGGTATATATTACATGGACATGTTTTCGTGATGGGTAGCCAAAACAGCAGAAGAAAGCCTGCGAACATTCAGTAATGATAATTAACACTGGGCTTCAATTTTAGCAATAACAACAAACCAGAGGACCAATGGTCCTGTAAACGCTCACCTGAGATCTGCTGTATATACGAATGTTACAGAAAATAGTCCCAGTATAGGGGAAGATGAAGCCCTTGTGCCATTTTTTTTTCAGAATAATCAATATACTGTCCATACAAGTTTTTCCCTTCAAATGACATTTAACAGTTTACCCATTCAAATACATAGGCAATCCATGTTGACATTGCCTTTAAATAGGTCAAGGTCATCACAGGGTCATGGTTTATAAATACATTGTAGTACTTTAGTCATCAATGCTTCTTGCCAAGTTTCTTTGAAATCGGTCCACCGGTTCCGCAGAAGAAGATTTTTGAAAGGTTTATAACATATATTGGCATGGCGGCCATCTTGGTCATGTGACCTTGATTATTTATATATACATTGATTCCCTCAATCTATAGATGCTTCACATGAAATTTGGCTTTGATTGGCCAAGCGGTTTCAGAGGAGAAGATGTTTGAATATTATGCTAATATACAAGTATAATGACTCGGGGCTGGGGAAATTGAGCCCCTGGGGTCCATTTTTTTTTCAGAATCATTAATATTCAGTTCATTTGCCCATTTTCTGCAAGACTTTCATTTTAAATGACATTTTAAAAGTTTTCCCCAAATGCATTGGCAACCTTTGTTAACCTTGCTGTAAAATAGGTCAAGGTCATCCAAAGGTCATAATTTAAAAACACATTGTAGTACTTTAGTCCCCAATGCTTCATGCCAAGTTTTGTTGAAATCGGTCCATTGGTTCAGGAGAAGAAGAATTTTAAATGTTTTTACCATATATGGGCATGGCGGCCACCTTGGTCATGTGACCATTGATTCACCCTTCCCATAGATGCTGTCCAAAAACAAAAATTGGGCTTTGATTGGCCAAGTGGTTTCAGAGAAGAAGATCTTTGAATATTTTTGTAATATACATATATATTGCCCCGGGGTGGGGTCAGACCAACCCCTGGGGTCCAAATCTTTTTCAGAATTACGTACCTTTAGTCCATTTGCCCATTTTCTGCAAGATTTGCCTTTTAAATGGCATTTTAACAATTTTCCCAATTCAAATGCATGGGTGACCTATGTTGACCTTGCCGTAAAATAGGTCAAGGTCATCCAAAGGTCATAATTTATAAACACATTGTAGTACTCAAGTTTCCAATGTCTCATGCCAAGTTTCGTTGAAATCGGTCTAGTGGTTCCATAGAAGAAGAATTTCGAAGGGTTTTTACCATATATGGGCATGGCGGCCATCTTGGTCATATGACCTGGATTATTTATAAACACATTGGTTCACCCTTGCTATAGATGCTTCATATAAAATTTGGCTTTGATTGGCCAAGCGGTTTCAGAGAAGAAGATCTTTGAAGACGACGGAAGGACGGACGCCGGATCATGGCCATCCTATGAGCTCACCTTGTGAGCCTAAAGGCTCAGGTGAGCTAAAAATATTGGCAGCGACACAAATGCATACCATTCGAATAACCTTCGATTTGCCATAAGTGCAGTCTGACACAATGGCACATATCTTTATTTATTCAAAACGCATTTAATAACGGTCGGGTTTACCTATGTGAACCAGTTTAAAGTTGACTTGTGATTCTCTTATATCACGTTCAAATACCCCGAAGGACATTTCAGATTTCCTTTTCCTCGAATTGTGACTATCGAGTTCTTAAAATATTGATGAAGTGAAACGTCATGTATCAACAAACTAATGTTTGGCCAATGATTTAATATTTGAGGCTGTAAATGCTGCATTCCTCATAAATCGTCCTTATTTAAGAGTATTACATATGATTGAAACATAAGAAAAGCTGGAAGTTAAAATCCATACCCCAAGACACTAGATGGGCAAGCAAGAACAGAACGCATATGAGTATATGAAAATAAAAACAATTAACCATCGAAATTGATTTGTGTATATAAGAACATTCATTACATACATTGTTGAAACAAAATAGAGCAATCTCGGGCTTTTTAATGGATTCACAATAAAAGCATTATCTCGTACACCTGCATGTATGTTTGTACATGTACATGTACATGTACATGTATATGACCGGGTCCCTGTGTGTCAAATAATGCATCAGGAAAACATGTCCGTGTAATGAATACGCCATTATACCCCACTTTTATATAGAAAAACTGGGGTATGCAGGGGTAAAGATGTTTTTTTTTTCTTATTTTTGTTCCAAAATATAGATTGTGGGTAATCGTTAGAACCGCCTCGGCGAGGCGGTTCTAACGTGTACCCACAAACAAAATTTTGAGCAAAAATGTTAAAAATAACGAATATTTTCTTCTGCAAATTTTAATATATTTTTTTTTTTACATCAAAAGATCTCTGTATATTGCATGGGCAAGTTTTCGTAATGTGTTTTGTCTTCGGACAGAGCTTACTGGTGTTTTTAGTTTACTTAAACGTCATACAAATTAGTATTTGGGATGAAAACATGAGAACCAGGAAAAGCTGGCGCAAAACAAACAGAGCTTGCCTCTTATATGTACCACGTGTCGGTATATTCGAATGATTACGCGCTGTAATGAAATCAGTGCTCTAAAGCACGCGACCACGGGGGCCACCTTCTTTATAAATGGCCGATGGACGACTATAAGTTTTGTTGTAGTTTTTCTTTTTCCCCGCATGTTGTCTGGATTAGGACGTCTCAATTCCTGTACCTTCTTTACATATACAATTTTGCGTTTGTTCTGAGACTGTTCGTAATAAAATTACAAAACACATCCTGCAGGTTTATTGTTTGTTCAAAACATCCAACAAATGCAAAATGAAGTCTTACACAAAAGTGTAACTATTGAGATAATTACAAATTTGTGGTATTCCATTATGTGCTTTATTATCATTACTCAAATCATAAATTCCAAAAATGATTGAAAACGTGTCATATCATCACAAATGTCAGTATAAAATTATGCTTTAATAAAGTGGCATACGGATTGCAAACAGGAAGTGATTGTCAGAGAATGGAATGACGACTCTCAAAGTCTGACCTCGAAACAAAGGAAAATACCATTATGGACACTTGCCTATGCAATATATAGAGATTTTTAAAACTGCAAGAAAAAAAAAAAAAAAAAACATCGTAAAAAATGGTATGTTCAATATTTTTGCTCAAAACATTGATTGTTGGTACACGTTAGAACCCACAATCTATAGTTTGGCTAAAAAATAAGACAACTTGCATACCCGTCTAAACCTTAGCAGTTCGTGATCAATAGACATATACTAGGAACGAAGGGTGGTCTGGTGGGATTAAAAGAATCTATGATGGGGTTGAGGCCCAGACAAGGAAATCTCAGGCAAGTTTTCAGATTATTCAAGTCTCATCCGAGGCTCTGCCGAGGATGAGACTCGAATAATCTGAAAACGAACCTGAGATTTCCTTGTTGAGGCTCCAACACCATCATTGATTATTTTTCTCACCCACCTTTTAAAACATTTTGACTCTGAATAGGCTTCAAGTTCTGTTTATGCAGCCATTTTGTTTGGACATAAAAGAATATGCAAATTAACCAATGAAACAAATAAAATAATTTTGTATTTGCACTCACCTATCATATCATTTTGTTTTATTCACAAAATTCCCTACAAAATTAATTTCTAGATTTTTATGAGAGCAGCAGACTACAATTACTCTTGATATCTTCCTGAAATTAACACCTGCTAGAATATTTTTGTCTCAGACAGTTGACACCTAGCTCATCACTTCCTTATATGGAAGTAAGCATGAGGTGTACATTTCTATTAGCTAAATACAGAAATGATTGACATTTTGAGACAGCTAAAATTGTACTAGTACTGAGACAGAAATATCTCAGACAGGTACACAAAGGGATATGCTTGTCTGGTGGGTGAGAATATAGGCCCCCCGTCCATTGGGGCATAAAGAACTAGATGAGCTACTTGTGCCCCCAGGTAAAGCTTCTTCGCTACTGAGTGACCACCTGATACTGGTTAACCGCTCAGATCTGAGTCTGCCCAGGAAAAGTGGTTTCAAGTCAAACCATCCACACATATAAGCCTTGTTGGTGTAGTTGTGTGGTTATATTCAAAGCACTTTTTGGGTGTCTTGATGTCCTAATGTTGGGTAAAATTCCATACAATTGAGGAAATGTCCCGATTTGACCATTAGCCGTTGACTGAGACGTTAAGCATCAATTCAAACAAACAAACAAATTCTACCAGGAACGTGTGTTCTTTATCTAAACGAACATTCAATGGCATTTGAATTTCTATTTTGTTGTGAGAGAATATACACATACTTAATGAATTAATTAAAGCCTGGTGCCCTATCTATGCGACATAGGCAAACAGCATAGCCCTAGATTCGACGCCTGAAAATGCGGCGTCCCATTTTGGGCTTAGAGGAATTTCATAAAACATTGAAAAAAATCAAAACCACTCCTGATTCACCTAAAAATGAAAGAAGACTTGTGGAAATAATAACAATTGGAACGTCCATTCGCCACTTATGGGTTAAGATTCGAGTTGAACTACTCCGGACACAAATTTGATAATTGTATCGTTTAAAATCATTACGACACCTAAAAATTTCTTTCAGACCCATAAATAATTGAGCTGCCGTATGGAAAAACCAACAATTTGCAAATGCGAAAGAAATACGCAGATCAGCTCCTCAGTAATTGCGAAGTGATCAGCGCCTTTGTTTTCGCTGCACGGATAGTGCAATTCCTCTTCTTCATATATCCAAACTTTTAAGCTTCTAGCCTGCTCCTGTGACTTTACAGACTGGTTTATATCAGACCTGGTCGGAAACCCAAATTGTTGGTTTTCTCATGCACATGCTCAGATATATCAGCCGCAATGCGAGGAAACCGGTTAGACACTCTTTAGAATATTTAACCAGTTTCGACACAAATCGGCCTATACAGTTCCAGTAAATGTGTAGAAATTTGAAATGTCGGATTTAAAAAGAAAAGGAATTTTGCTATTCATGTAGTGAAATCTCAGGCACTTAAAACATGTGCACAGCTGATCTGCGCTTTTGTTTTCGCATGGCGCGGCTCATCTTTTCCAGCTGAAATCAGCATAATTCACAGAATTAAGCAAATGACAATGACCTAAACACAAACAAACGATAATGCCTCTCTTCTGACGATTTAAGTGTCTTAAAGTATTCTAGTTCTCTGCGGTCACAAAGACGACTAAAAGTGGAACATCCCCAGAAATTAGAAAAATAGCAGCAAATGGCTTTATTTCCAATGTCATGGAACTGGAAAACACTGACGTTGGCTAGTTTAGCATTTTCATTATGTGTGCAAAATGCACAAAAGATTGAAAAACAAAGGCAAATACGAATCAGACCTGGTGTACGTGTACAAGGACCGGTTGTGCGAAGGAGGAGGAGGTCAAGGAGATGTAGGGTGCTCTGTCTGTATTTGTCTTGTTTTTGTCTCACGACCAGGAAGCGTAGCTCACCCTCGTTATTTTTTTCTTCTTCAGCGTTACTTCATGATTTATTTGGTAGCATATTCACCATTTGATAACTGATGACAAAATGAACACAACCTTTTGTTCTCACACCACTGATACACAACAAGTACATTGTAGGTAAGAATGGAACGTAGTACATACGCCGTAGATATGTAACGCGTAGTCAAATACGTAGCATGTACGCCTTGATACGCGGTGCATACGAATTTCAAAGTGAAATTCCATACATATACAGGTACGTCACTGTTACGCCACAGGACAAAGCAGGAACGTCACACGTACGTGGCACATACGTCGTTTGAACAAAATACGCATCTGATCTCGGCCTATCGAAATTCTCATATATAGATACGCGAGCGGTATACCGCTGATACGTGAATGTGTGACAGAGATATAAAATAAATGAACTGGTCCACTACCTTTCATCAAACAACTTCAAATGTGCATTCTGACCATGTAACACATTGCTGAAATTATACAGAACGTAATGCATATGATCGAGTGTACAGCAATTTAAATGCGACGTGCGAGAAATAAAATGTTCCAATATCACGTTCAGAAACCCCGAAGTGCATTGCAAATCTTCTCTTCGTCGAATTATGCAAAACGAATACTTAAGATATTGATGAAGTGTCAAATTGTAACGACAAAAGACATGCATCACCAAACTTATGTCTGTCTTATGGCATTGATATAATATCTGATGTCTGAAACGCTGTAAAAGTAATAAATCCTTCTTGCGTATCACAATGATTTAAACGTAAGTAAAGAAGGTACTGGACTCGAGACAATTTACTTTGAATCCCAACCCAAAGACATCAGGTGGGAAAGAAAGAAAATATAAAAACTGACATTGGCTGTGCTTGAGAACAATCATTACATACTTATTTGAAGTTACGCTGAATTTCATTCACAATGAATGAATTATCTAGCTTTCTTAAACAATGTTTGCGTTCTTAAATATCGTCTCAGTGACGTTGACGTCATAGTTCAGTTAACGCGACGTTAGCAACTAACCATCCATCCTGCAATTAGTGAATTTCCTGAAAACCGTGTTTATTAATTTCTATTGTATTGACGTTAAATAGGCAAGGCATGCGCTAACAGTAAAGGGATTGAAAGAATCAATATGATCAAAATTCGCAATTTTATAAAAATATGTCCATTTTGTCAAAATGTCATCGTCTTTGTTCAAGTAAAAAATATTAAAGTAAAAATATTAAAATCGAATGTGTTTGACATTTTGAAAATGACGTTCGAATTGCCCTGTTTCACATTCAGATACATAAAAATCGCGTTTAGCTGCCAACAAGAAATTTGTAACAAATACAAATGGTAATAGCATCATTTTAAAGCATAACGTCATTTATGAATTGAGACCAGCTGTGCAGTATAATAGGCACCGTAACAGTACAATTCTGTCTCTACTTATATTCGAAACTTTAAGGTTCTCGCCTTCTTACTTGACTGTACAGTCCATTTTGTGTCAGATATGCTCGTAAACCCAGAAGACAATTTCTTTCAGACCCATCTATATGCCTTTTCGAGCTCATACTAGCAAAACTGGGAGATATAAAGCGAATGCAAATGACCGGAACGCAAACACACGATATTGTCTTCCCACCAATGATTTATGCACTTCAAATTCTTTAAGGTTACAAATAAATCTGAAACTGGGGCACGTTTCATGAAGGACTTTCGTACAGATGCACATCACATAGCGCTCAAATATTCGAATATATTGCAAAAAATACTTTTAAGAACATTTGAATTGCCAAAAGATAATTTTGACCCATTAACACGTTTTAGATTATGCTAACGCGTTTGGTAAGAGTCGTGTTCACTTATGTCATGTTCAAATACCCTGAAGAGCATTGCGAATGGTCTTTTCCTCGAAAATGACAATCGAATTCTTAAAACATTGATGAAGTGACAAACTGTAACAAAAAAGGCATGTATCAACAAACTAATGTCTGGCCCATGTCATTGATTTAATATTTGAGGCTGTAAAAGCTGCATTCCTCATTAATCGTCCTTATTTAAGGGTATTACATATGATTTAAACATTAGACAAGCTTGAATCGAAGATCCTAAGCCAAGGACACAAGGTGGGACAAAGCGCAGTATTTTTAATTTTCATTATTGTTCGACTTCAAAAAGTATCTGTATATTAAATGGGCAAGTTTTCGTAATGGATATTAGACAAGCTTGAATCGAAGATCCTAAGCCAAGGACACAATGTGGGACAAAGCGCAGTATTTTTAATTTTCATTATTGTTCGACTTCAAAAAATATCTGTATATTAAATGGGCAAGTTTTCGTAATGGATATCTGCCCCTGCCCCGGGGCTATATACATGTATATTACCATTCTAGTCAAACAAGTTTATTGGTATATATCTCAGTTCTCAGGTGAGCGTTTACAGGACCATTGGTCCTCTGGTTGCGTTTGTTCTGAGACTGTTCGTAATAAAATGACAAAACACATCTTACAATTTTATTTGTTTGTTCAAAACATCCAACAAACGCAAAATGAAGTCTTACACAAAAGTGTAATTATTGAGATAATTACATATTTGTGGTAATCCATTATGTGCTTTGTTATCATTACTCAAATCATAAATTCCAAAAGTGATTGAAAACGTGTCATATCATCACAAATGTCAGTATAAAATTATGCTTTAATAAAGTGGCATACGGATTGCAAACAGGAAGTGATTGTCGGAGAATGGAATGACGACTCTCAAAGTCTTTGTGGTAATCCATTATGTGCTTTGTTATCATTACTCAAATCATAAATTCCAAAAGTGATTGAAAACGTGTCATATCATCACAAATGTCAGTATAAAAGTATGCTTGAATAAAGTGGCATACGGATTGCAAACAGGAAGTGATTGTCGGAGAATGGAATGACGACTCTCAAAGTCTTTGTGGTAATCCATTATGTGCTTTGTTATCATTACTCAAATCATAAATTCCAAAAGTGATTGAAAACGTGTCATATCATCACAAATGTCAGTATAAAAGTATGCTTTAATAAAGTGGCATACGGATTGCAAACAGGAAGTGATTGTCGGAGAAAGGAATGACGACTCTCAAAGTCTGACCTCGAAACAAAGCAAAATACCATTATGGACACTTGCCTATGCAATATATAGAGATTTTTAAAACTGCAAGAAAAAAAAATCATCGTAAAAAATGGTATGTTCAATATTTTTGCTCAAAACATTGATTGTTGGTACACGTTAGAACCCACAATCTATAGTTTGGCTAAAAAATAAGACAACTTGCATACCCGTCTAAACCTTAGCAGTTCGTGATCAATAGACATATACTAGGAACGAAGGGTGGTCTGGTGGGATTAAAAAAAAATATATGATGGGGTTGAGGCCCAGACAAGGAAATCTCAGGCAAGTTTTCAGATTATTCAAGTCTCATCCGAGGCTCTGCTCTGGAAGTAAGCATGAGGTGTACATTTCTATTAGCTAAATACAGAAATGATTGACATTTTGAGACAGCTAAAATTGTACTGGTACTGAGACAGAAATATCTCAGACAGGTACACAAGGGGATATGCTTGTCTGGTGGGTAAGAATATATGCCCCCGTCCATTGTGGCATAAAGAACTAGATGAGCTACTTGTGCCCCCAGGTAAAGCTTCTTCGCTACTGAGTGACCACCTGATACTGGTTAACCGCTCAGATCTGAGTCTGCCCAGGAAAAATGGTTTCAAGTCAAACCATCCACACATATAAGCCTTGTTGGTGTAGTTGTGTGGTTATATTCAAAGCACTTTTTGGGTGTCTTGACGTCCTAATGTTGGGTAAAATTCCATACAATGGAGGAAACGTCCAGATTTGACCATTAGCTGTTGACTGAGACGTTAAGCATCAATTCAAACAAACAAACAAATTCTACCAGGAACGTGTGTTCTTTATCTAAACGAGCATTCAATGGCATTTGAATTTCTATTTTGTTGTGAGAGAATACACACATACTTAATGAATTGATTAAAGCCTGGTGCCCTATCTATGCGACATAGGCAAACAGCATAGCCCTAGATTCGACGCCTGAACACGCGACGTCCCATCTGGGGCTATTCTGTAAGCTAAGAGGAATTTCATAAAACATTGAATAAAATTTGAAAATCACTCCTGATTCACCTAAAAATGAAAGTGGACTCGTGGAAATAATAACAATGGGAAATTCCATTCGCCACTATTGGGTTAAGATTCGCGTTGAACTACTCCGGACACAAATGCCAACGAAGACGAATGATAATTGTATCGTTTAAAATCATTACGACACCTAAAAATTTCTTTCAGACCCATAAATAGTTGAGCTGCCGTATGAAAAAAAAAACAACATTTTGCAAATGCGAAAGTAAAGACGCAGATCAGCTTCGCAGTAATTGCGAAGCTGATCAGCGCCTTTGTTTCCGCCATATGGATAGTGCAATGCCTCTTCTTCTTATATCCAAACTTTTAAGCTTCTAGCCTGCTACTATGACTTTACAGGCTGGTTTAAATCAGACCTGGTCCGAAACCCAAATTGTTGGTTTTCTCATGCACAAACTCAAATATATTAGCCGCAATGCGTGGAAACCGGTCAGACACAACCAGTTCCTTCACAAATCGGCCTTTACAGTTCCAGTAAAGGTGTAGAAACTTGAAATGTCGGATTTAAAAAGAAAAAGAATTTCGCTATTCGTGTAGTGAAATCTCAGGCTGCACTTATTGCACAGCTGATCTGCTTTTTTTTGTTTTTGCATGTTTTCTCATGGCGCGGCTCATCCTTTTCAGTTGAAATCAGCATAATTCAAAAAATTAAGCAAATGACAATGACCTAAACGCAAACAAACGATAATGTCTCTCTTCTGACGATTTAAGTGTTTTCTAGTTCTCTGCGGTCACAAAGACGACTAAAAGTGGAACATCTCCAGAAACTAGATAAAGAGCGGCAAATGGTATTATTTCCAAAGTCGTGGAACTGGAAGACACTGACGTTGGCTAGTTTAGCATTTACATTATGTGTGTAAAATGCAAAAAAAAAAAAAAAAAAAAAAAAAAAAAAAAAAAAAAAAAAAAGGCAAATACGAGCTAGACCTGGTGTACATGTACAAGATGTACAAGGACCGGTTGTGCGAAGTAGCAGGAGTTTAAGTAGATGGTGGGTGTTCTGTCTGGATTATGGTAGCCTTGTTTTTATCTGACGACAAGGCAGCGGAACTACTTTTTTCCTCCCCCCCCTCCCCCCCCCCGATGTTTCTTTTCCAGCGTTACTTCATGATATATTTGGTAGAATCTGCATTCTGACCTTGTCGCACATTGTTGAAAATGTTCAAAACAAACTGCACACGATCGAGTTCACCAGACTGAGTGTGAAACAATTTAAATGCGAAGTGCGAGAAATGTATAGTTTTACAATGTTCTAATATCACGTTCTTAAACCCCGAAGTGGATTGCAATTCTTCTCTTCGTCGAAAAATGCAAAACGAACACTTAAAATATTGATGAAGTGTCAAAAAGTAACAACAAAAGACATGCATCAACAAACTAATGTCTGTCTTATGGCATTTATTTAATATCTGATGTCTGAAATGCAGTTAAAACAGTAAATCCTTCACGTAAAATACATATGATGTAAACGTAAAGGATGAAGATACTTGGATCTAGGAAATTTTATTTGAGATCCCATTCCAACGATACCAGGCGGGTAAGAAAGACATAAGCGACATTGACAGTGCATACTTGTTTGAAGTTACTCTGATTTTCATTAACAATGAATGAATTATCTAGTTTTTTCTAAACAATATGTTTGTGTTCTAAAATATCGTCTCAGTGACGTTTACGTCGTAGTTCAGTTAAAGCGACGTTAGCAGCTAACACTCTACCCTTCCAAAAGTGCATTTCCGGAAAACTGTACCATTGCTTTGTACTATATTGACGTTAAATCGGCCAGGCATGCCCTAAAAGTAAAGGGAATGAAAAATAATATCAAAGTTCGCAATTGATTAAACAAAAGGTCATAGTCTCTGTTCAAGTAAAATACTAAAGTAAAAATATTTAATCGAATGTGTTTGACATTTTGAAAATGACGTTCGAATTACTCTGTGTCACATTCAGATACATAAAAATCGCGTTCAGTTGCTCACAGGACATTTGGAACAAAGACGAATGGTAACAGCATCATTTTAAATCAAAACGTCACTTATGAACTGAGCCGAGTCATAAGAAAAGCAATTGTTTGCAAATGCGAAAATAAAAAGCTAAGACCAACTGGGCAGTTAATAAGCGCCGTTGTTTTTGCTACAGGAATAGTACAATTCTGTCTCTACAAATATCCGAAACTTTGCAATTCTCGCCTTTTTCTTTGACTGTTCAGTCCGTTTTCATCAGGAAAACATGTCCGTGTAGTGTATACCTCCTTGAACCCCACTTTTATATAGCAAAACTGGGGTATGCAGGGGTATATCTTTTTTTCTTATTTTTGCTCCAAAACATAGATTGTGGGTACTCGTTAGAACCGCCTCGCCGAGGCGGTTCTAACGTGTACCCACAATCTATATTTTGAGCAAAAATAAGAAAAATATCAAAAATTTTCTGATGAAATTTTCATTTTTTTACAGCTGAAAAAAATCTCTGTATATTGCACGGGCATGTTTTCGTAATGTTGTGTCAGTCATGTTCGGAAACCTAGAAGACCGTTTTCTTGTGACGAAGCTCAATTTCTTTCAGACCCATTTATATGTCCTTCCAGCTCAAACTAGCAAGACTGGAAGAGATAAAAGGAATGCAAATGACCAGAACGCTAACACACGATACTGTCTTCCCACCAATGATTTATTCACTTCAAGTTTTTAAGGTCACAAATAAATCTGAAACTGGGTCACTTTTCTGGAAAGACTTTCGTAATTATGCACAGCACGTATAGCGCTAAACTTTTCGAATATTTTGCATATCAAGGGAATAATCAGTCTCGCCAAAAATCGACCCACACAGTCCCACCTGCGAATGGTAGTAGTAATTTAAAAAAAAAAGAAAATAAATAATAAACCAGAGGACCAGTGGTCCTGTAAACGCTCACCTGAGATCTGCTTCATATACCAATAAACATATTTGAATATTATGGTATTTAACCCCAGTGCAGGGGCAGATGAAGCCCTTGGGCCATTTTCTTTTTTCAGAATAATCAATATTCTTCCCATTTGCCAATTTTCTGCTGATTTTCCCCGTCAAATAACATTTTAAAATCAGATGAGCCCCTGGGGTCCATTGTTTTTTCAGAATCATTAAATTTCAGTCCTACTGCCCATTTCCTGCAAGACATTCACTTAAAGTGGCATTTTAAAAGTTTTCCCCATTCAAATGCATTGACGACCTATGTTGACCTTGCCATAAAATAGGTCAAGGTCACCACAGGGTCATGTTTTATATATTCATTTTAGTACTTGAGTCATCCATACTTCATGCAAAGTTTCGTTGAAATCGGTTCACCGGTTCTGGAGAAGAAGATATTTTAAGGATGTTTACCATATATGGGCATGGCGGCCATCGTGGTCATGTGACCTGGATTATTTATATACACATTGGTTCACACTTCCTATAGATGCTTCATATAAAATTTGGCTTTGATTGGCCAAGTGGTTTCTGAGAAAAAAAAATCTTTGAAAAGTGTGTATGGACGACAGACCGGCCATGGTCAAAAGATGACCTTGACCTAAATTAATCAAAATATACCTTCATCTAATTCATTAGTTGTTTGCATCTACCACTTTTCAGATCTCAGGCTGCAATAGTTTTCAAAAAATAGCTAATTTCCACTTTTCCCATTATAAGTCTATGGAAACTTAAAGTTACCATAGCATCCAGAGTAATAAAAACACAAATTATGTAGAGGCTACTGTCAGAAACATGCATACTAAGTACAGGATTCATCCACTTGACAGTTCCTGAGGGGAAGATTTTTTTTTTTCAAAATTTTGCCATTTATGGGGCCCCAGCAACCCATCAAAATGAAGGATTAGGAAAAAACTCGCAAGAAACGTCAAACACTACTCAATAAACATTTCTGCAAAAACAAAATTCAAATGTCTGCAATTTTAGCGGAAAAATAGCCGATTTCCACTTTTCCCATTATAAATCTATGGAAACTTTAAGTTGCCATAGCAACCAGAGTTCTTATCAGCCTGGAATAAAAAACACAAATTATGTAGAGGCTACTGTCAGGAACATGTATACAAAGTATATGCTTTATCCCCTTGACAGGTTCTGAGAAGAAGATTTTTTAATGTTTTTCGAATTTTGCCCTATATGGGGCCCCTGCAACCAATCAAAATGAAGGATTAGGACAAAAGTCACATGAAACTTAGAGGACTACTCAATAAACATTTCTGCAAAAACAAAATTCAAATATCTCCGACAAGACAGCAAAAACTGGCAATTTTTACTTTTTTTCCATTATAAGTCTATGGGAAGCATAAGTTACCAAAAGCAACCACAGTCCTTATCCGATCAAAACAACAAAAAAAACACAATTATTCTTTACCCCTACCTGTAGATGGTGTATGGATAATATGAGAACAATCGGCCCAGCGGTTTCAGAGAAGAAGATCTTCGAAATTGTGGACGACTGACAGCGGACGGACGACGGACGGACGCCGGAGCATGGGTATACTATAAGCTCACCTATGAGCCTTCGGCTCAGGTGAGATAAAAATAATAAAAAAAATCACGGCAGCGATGCAATGTACACTTTTGATTATATTCAACAAGAATATTTGACAAATATTTGAATATTTGACAAAAGATTATTTTGACCCATTTAGACTATGCAAACGCATTTGGTAAGAGTCGTGTTCACTTATGTCACGTTCAAATACCCCGAAGAGCATTGCAAATTTTCTTTTTCTAGAACTGTAACAATCAAATTCTTAAAATATTGATGAAGTGTCAAACTATTACAACAAAAGGCATGCATCAACAAACTAATGTCTGGTCTATGTCATTGATTTAATATTTGAGGTCTGTTAACACTGCACAACTCATCAATCTTTATTGCACAAGCAAGGATACATCTGATTTAAAATTAAAAAAAAAACTGGAATCGTTGCATTTCAAAGTAAGATCCTAACCCAACGACACAAGGCTGGAATGAAAGAATCATACAAGAAACAAAAACAATTAAACGACGAGCTTGGTTTGTGCATTTGGGGACAGTCATTGTTTGCTTGTAGTGACACAAAGCAGAGCAGTTTTGTGTCTTACTTGGGCACACGGGGTGCATATCTGACAAACCGATGGAAACACTGCCCATTAAGCTTATTAAATATACCATTCTGACCGTAGTAAAACACCGTTTTGTCACAGATATAAGCTCTTAAAGACATATTTCTCTCTCTATTGAGGGCCATTAGCTGATTAATGACAAGGGACAGGACACTGGAAAACCTGATGGCTAACATTGACTCTGAATACAGGTAGAGGACAAAACAGAATAGTAGGTGAAAGCAATATTGATTGCAGAGGGAGGAAGACTGACCATCTTAACTGGTTTATTGCTCAGATCTGAATTTCATAGAAAATATGATAATTAAAATTATTAAAATTTAAAAATCACTCCTGATTCACCTAAAATTGAAAGTAGACTCGTCGAAATGATAACAATGGGAAAGTCCATTCGCCACTAATGGGTAAAGAATTGCGTTGAAGTACTACGGCGACAAATGCCAACAAAGACGAATGATAATAGTTTCGTTTAAAATCATTACGACACCTAAGAATTTCTTTCTGACGCGGAAATATAATAACCGCAGTATGGAAAAAAAACAAACAGAAAAAACAAAAAAAAAAAAAAAAAAAAAAAAAAAAAAAAAACAATTTGCAAATGCGAAAACAAAGAAGCACATCAGCTTCGGAGTAATTGCGAAGCTGATCAGCGCGTTTGTTTTCGCTATATGGATAGTACAAATCCTCTTCGACTTAATATGTTCAAATTTCGAGCTTCTAGCTTGCTTCTGTGACGGCACAGGCTGGTTTATATCAGACCTGGTCGGAAACCCAATTTGTTGTTTTTCTTCCGAGACGGCTCATATATATTAACCTCAATGCGAGATAACCGGTCAGACATTCTTTACAATAACCAGTTACGCACAAATCGGCCTGTATTGTTCCAGTAAAGCTGTAGAAACTTGAAATGTCGGATTTAAAAGGAAAAGTAATTTTGCCATTCTTGAAGCGAAATCTTAGGAACTTAAATGCTGTGCACTTATTGCACAGCTGATCTGTGCTTTTGTTTTCGCACGTTTTCTCATGGCGCGGCTCATCTTTTCCAGTTCAAAACAACATAATTCAAAGGGTGCATACTTGCCCATGCAAACTACAAGGATTTTTTTCAACTGCAAAAAATGAAAATATTATTGAAAAACAAAAAATGATTTTTTTTTTTATTTTTTTTTTATTTTTGTTTTACGTTTTATTTTATCTTATTTTATTTCTAACACAAAAAGTTTGGGTACACGTAAGAACCGGCAGTTCTAACGATTACCCACAATTTATGTTTTTGATCAAAAATAAGAAACGTACGAATGTATACCTGTTCGCCTGTTAACCCCATTTTTAGTAATATAAAAATGGGATAGAAGGGTGTATTCTTTGCATGGCTATATTTGCATGATGATATTAAAATATCCTGGGTTTAAATTTGTTCACGTATTCCAAACGCAATGCTATGTGAACATTATTTCAGCAACCGTACACCTTACGAAAACATTTTTTTTTTTTTTTTTTTTTTTTTTTTTTTATGTTTGTAATTGAAACCAAAAGGAAAATAAACGTGTTATTTTTTATTTAGTCTCATTTATTCACTTTATAACAAATACAAGATACATGCATACACTATCTTAGCAAATACAATTCAGTTAAATTTTTCAGTGTAGCAAACAATGAACACATAATTTTGTTAAACATGTGATGTTTTATCCATGCAATATTTTAAGCATTCTAAGCAAATGCAGAGCGAGCACACGATAATAATATGTTTACCCTATCTGATAGTATAACAGAGGCAGAGTATACTTAGGTGTATGTTAACATTTTAAAGAAAGCACTGAGAATTTAACAGAGGAAATATATGGTAGCATTTCTGGGCAAATGTCCGTTATATTGTCATTTCCTGATAATATACATATACATATAGGACATAGGGTTTAATCTTTCATATCAAATTATCTTATATGTACTAAGTTCAAAAGAGAACAAATGAAACAAAAGAGAAAAATAAACGAACAAACAGAACGAATTGTGCGTTCACATGAATTGCTTCCATGCTTCATATAAGCCTTGTAAGCTGTTCCACGTATTGTTATATTCTTGTAATTTATCATTTTTAATGGCGATATGTTGTTCTAGGATTTTTCGGTAACGGAGTTTAGTCTTAAATGCATCTATGTTTGGTATAACATTTTTAAATTTACATTGATAAATGTAAAATTTGGCAAAATTATAAATGTATGATAATATTTGGCTCTTTGTGTATAGGAATACATCAAACATGTTTCTTGCCACGTTAAGATTGCATTGTGCTAAAACATCGAAAGATTATTCCAGAAATGTTGGATCAAATCACATTCCCAAAACAAATGATCAATGCTTTCCACTGCCATGTTACAAAACGTACATAAACTAGACTCCGCGTACTTGCATTTAAGCAGATATTTGTTTGTTGCAATGTTTCTGTATGTAAAATTGTACTGAAAATTTTGTAATTTGTTATCTTTGCAAGTATCAAAGACTTTCGAGTATATTTCTTTCCAGTTTAAGTTTTTTTCGGGGAAAACAGCTTCCCATTTAGTCTGTGGTTTCGGCTTTTCGATATTTGTACAATGTTTAATTTGAAAATTAGTTATGTATCGACATATATTTGACTGTTCTTTTTCGGTTAATGATTTAAATAATGATTTAAATATTTCGTCCGAGTCATTTTCATTTGGCTGAGTTTTTAACTTCTTAATCCATGTTTTTGGAATAGATGCAATCATCTTGTGATAATTCAAACATTCTCGGTTTGGAAGACCAAATTCATTCTGTAACTCAGAGAATCGTTTTACACTGTTATTGTCGAAATCATATATATCTCTGATATAAAGTATATTTTTATTTTTCCACTCTAAAAAGGCAATAGGTGTTGATTGGTGTTTTATAAAGCTATTATTCCAAAGAAGCTGGCTGTCAACATTTTAGGATCCTTGTCATGATTAAGCAGGCACCAGCTATACAGTACATCCTTTAAAAACGTATTTTTAATTTTTAGTGATTTGATATCATCAACTGAAAAGTTACATTTGAAGAAGAGTAAACCGCCAAATTTGCTCATTTCGTGCATGTAAGGTGTCTTCCATGTCCCTTTGTTTTCTGGGTCGATCAGCCGTTTGACCCATGTGATATTTATTGAATTTATATAGAAGTGTATATTTGTCATATTTAATCCGCCATCTTCATATGATTTTATAACTGTATTTCTCTTAATTTTATCTCGTTTGTTATTCCATATGAATTCAAAACTTTTTTGTTGCAATGTTTTTAGTATATCCTTAGGTGGGTCAGGTAGCACCGAGAAGAGGTACGTCAATTTAGACAAAATGAAAGACTTAAATACCGATATGTTGCCTATTGTCGTCAGTTTATGTCGATTCCAAATGGCCATGTCCTTGTAAAAATTGTTGATTCGGGGTTGATAGTTAAGGTCTAGAATATGATTTATCTGTGGATGAAAAACTATGCCAAGTGCTTTGGGTGTTTCCGTGTTCCAGATGATTCCTTTTTTCTTGACATAAATCAAATCATGTTGATTCCTTAGAGAGCCTATTTTAAGTGCAACGCATTTACTAAAATTTAACGTTAAGCCAGATAATTTTCCAAATTCTTCAAATAGATAAATTGTTGCATTGTAGCTTTGCTCCGTGCCGTTAAGAATAATCGTACAATCGTCTGCAAACATTGTATGTTTTACTATTTTACCAAATATATTAATACCTTGTATGTCTTTATTGTTTTTATAGCAAGTGATAGAATTTCAATGCCTAATATGAATATATAAAGTGATAAAGGACAGCCCTGCCTTACACCTCTTTGTATAGGAAAGAACTCAGTGGTATATCCATTGTAAAGAACACAGCTAGTTGCGCTATGATAAAAAAGATTTATCCATGATTTTAGATCGGGACCAAAATTAAATAAATTCAATATCTCCGTTATATATTCATGATTAATGCTATCGAACGCTTTCTCAAAGTCTGTAAAAAGAAGTATTCCGGGTACATCGTGTTCTTCAGTATACTCTATTATATCGAATAGTAATCGTATATTTTCTCCTATATACCGACCTTTTACAAATCCAGTTTGACTGCTGTCTACTAAATTTGTTAGAACCTTTTTAATTTGCTATAGTTTTCGCCATAATTTTGTAATCTACATTTTGAAGGCTTATAGGACGCCAGTTCGAGAGATTAGTTAGATCCTTATTGGTTTTTGGAAGTAGTGTAATTAGACTTTGTTTTTGCAATTCTGACAATGAATTTGTTTGAAAGGAATAGTTAAACGACTTTAGCATTAATTCTTAAATATCATTCCAAAAGATTTTGTAGAATTCGACTGTAAGACCATCTGTTCCAGGTGTTTTACCGTTTTTCATTTCTTTAACTGCTTCTGCACATTCTTTTTCGCTCATAAAGCCTTCACATAAACCTTTTTCACGTTCTGTTAATTGTTGAATTTGATGATCATAAAAGGGATATGCAGTTTCAATTCGATCGCGTTTTTGATAAAGTGACTGGTAGAACCGTTTTTGTTCATTTAAAATTTCAGTCTGATCTGTTGTGGTGCTACCTCTTATGTTCAACTTGTGTATTATTTTACTTTCAGCTCTTTGTTTTTCCAAATTCTTCAAAAAAATTCAAGTTTTTTTTCACTGCCTTGGAGATGTGTTATTTTTAATCTTGTTAAGAGTCCTTCTATTTTTTCTCTATAAATATCTTCTAGCTCTTCCTTTTTATTTGTTAAGGTTACCTGAATGTTAGTTTCCTTATTATTTTTATTATTATTATTAATATTATTATTATTATTATTATTATTATTATTATTATTATTTGTCTCTATTAGGCGCTGTTCTAATTCATGTATTTCATTTTCCAGTTTAGTGAGTTTAAGTGTGTTGTTTTTTTTTCTTTCTGCAAGAATATGATATGGTCTCATTCCTTATTGTACCTTTAACTATCGACCACAACGTAACTGAATTTGCATCTTTGTTTAGTTCCTGTATATCCTTAATCGCTTTTTGTATTTTATGTTTATACTCTTCTTCTAACAATAGACTGTTGTTAAGTTTAAAAATACCTGGTCCTCTTTTTATTTTGTTTAAATCTAAATTAATTGAAACAGCAGAGTGGTCCGATTTGATGCTGGTCTTTATTTCTGTTTTCGTTATAAGGTTCATTAAATTACTTTTGATCAGGAAATAATCTAGTCTGCAAAAAATCTTTGGTTTTGTATTTGAATGCCAAGAATATGATTTCTTGTCAGGGTTGAAAGCTCTCCAAACATCGATAAGATCGTATTTCATAATTAAATCATTTAGTTTAGATCGACTGCGATTATGTGTATATTTAATTCCGCCACCTTACGAAAACATGCCCATGCAATATACAGAGATTTTTTATTTTTTAAAATTTTCTGCAAATTTTTCAGCAGAAAAAAACGATATCTTTATTTTTTTTTATTTTATTTTTATTTATTTATTTTTTATATATTTTTTTTTTGCTAAAAACATTGATTGTGGGTATACGTTAGAACCGCCGGCGAGAAGGTTCTAGCTTATACCTACAATTTATGTTTTGGGTCAAAAGTGAGAAAAGTAGGTTTACACCAGTAAACCCCAGTTTTATTGCGTAAAAGTGGGGTTAAACGGGGTAAACATTTCACGGACTTGTTTTCCTGATGAAATGGCCAACCTTTCAAACATCTTCAAAACTGCATTTTGACCTTGTCGTGCATTGTTGAAAATGTTCAAAACACAATGCACATGATCGAGTTCACCAGACTTGGTGAGAAGCAATTTAAATGCGACGTGCGAGAAATAAAATGTTCTAATAACACGTTCAGAAACCCCGAAGTGCATTGCAAATCTTCTTTTCGTCGAATTATGCAAAACGAACACTTAAGATATTGATGAAGTTTCAAATTGTAACACCAAAAGACATGCATCGACAAACTAATGTCTGTCTAATGGCATTGATGTAATATTTGATGTCTGAAACGCTGTTAAAGTAATAAATCCTTCTCGTTAAATACATCTGATTTAAACGAAATGGAAGAATGTACTGGAATCGAGACAATTTTATTTGAGATCCATTTCAAACGATACCAGGCTGGCAAGAAAGAAAAGAACGACAATGACTGTGCTCGAGAACAGTCATTGCATAATTGTTTGAAGTTACACTGATTTTCATTCAAAATGAATGAATTATCTATTTTTTTTCTAAACAATATGTTTGTGTTCTAAAATATCGTCTCAGTGACGTTGACGTCGTAGTTCAGTTAAAGCGACGTTAGCAGCTAGCACTCTACCCTTCAAAAAGAGCATGTCCGGAAAACTGTACCATTGCCTTGTACTATATTGACGTTAAATCGGCCAGGCATGCCCTAAAAGTAAAGGGAATGAAAAATAATATCAAAGTTCGCATTTGATTAAAAAAAAAGGTCATTTTTGTCAAAATGTCATAGTCTCTGTTCAAGTAAAATACTAAAGTAAAAATATTAAAATCGAATGTGTTTGACATTTTGAAAATGACGTTCGAATTACTCTGTGTCACATTAAGATCCATAAAAATCGCGTTTAGCTGCTCACAAGACATTTGGAACAAAGACGAACGGTAATAGCATCATTTTAAATCAAAACGTCACTTATGAACTGAGCCGAGTCATAAGAAAAGCAATTGTTTGCAAATGCGAAAATAAAAGCTAAGACCAACTTGGCAGTTAATAAGCGCCGTTGTTTTTGCTACAGGAATAGTACAATTCTGTCTCTACAAATATCCAAAACTTTGCAATTCTCGCCTTTTTCTTTGACTGTTCAGTCCGTTTTGTGTCAGTCATGTTCGGAAACCTAGAAAAAAAAGCACAAGTAGGCAAAGATCAGGAAAAGGCGCAATCAGAAAAAGACTCCCACTCCAAAAACCAAGGTGGGAAAAAATCAAACTAACAATCAGGTACATATACCATGAAAACATTTCGTAAGCCGAATGAGCAGCTATTTTCCCAATAGGTGGCCACTCAGTTACCTTAACTGAACTAAAAATATGCAAACATACATAAGGCGCCAACAGCACAAAAATATTTTAAACACCAAGACATAAAACAAAAAGAACCACCACAGAAGTATCGACTTGGAACGATCAGTAACACAAAGTTACTGGCGGGTTTAAATCGATTTTACACTGCCGTAACCTCACCCTCAGCTTCTGCAGTGGTTCATAACATTTAGTTAGTTCTTCGGTCCTCGTGGTGAATCTCTAACTAGTAAATGAATCATCAAGAACAAACAAATAAATCATTATAAACATCCTGATGAATCAAAAACCAGGACTCACAGATTCAGTAAGCTGCCCGACGATGGAGATCCCTGGGCGCCAAATAACTTACTAACTCCGGAGCTAAAGAAAAACATCAGAAGAAGAACTAGAATACCGTTTTCTTGTTCTTTCAGACCCATTTATATGTCCTTCCAGCTCAAACTAGCAAGACTGGAAGAGATAAAGCGAATGCAAATGACCAGAACGCTAACACACGATATTGTCTTCCCACCAATGATTTATTCACTTCAAGTTTTTAAGGTCATAAATAAATCTGAAATGGACCACTTTTCTGGAATGACTTTCATAAATATGCACAGCACGTATAGCGCTCAAATTTTCGAACATTTTGCATATAAAAGGAATAAACAGTCTCGCAAAAATCGACCCACATAGTCCCGCCTTCGAATGGTAGTAGTAATTTAAAAAAAAAGATAATAAATAATAAAATAATAATAATAAAAAACAAAACAAAAAAAAAAAAAAAAAAAAAAAAAAAAAAAAAAAACACGGCAGCGATGCAATGTACACTTTTGATACTATTCGATTTGACAAAAGATTATCTTGACCCATTAACACGTTTTAGATTATGCAAACGCATTTGGTAAGAGTCGTGTTCACTTATGTCACGTTCAAATACCCCGAAGAGCATTGCAAAGTTTCTTTTTATTAGAACTGTAACAATCAAATTCTTAAAATATTGATGAAGTGTCAAACTATTACAACAAAAGGCATGCATCAACAAACTAATGTCTGGTCTATGTCATTGATTTAATATTTGAGGTCTGTTAACACTGCACAACTCATCAATCTGTATTGCACAAGCGAAGATACATCTTATTTAAAATGTAAAAAAGCTGGAATCGATGCATTTCAAAATAAGATCCTAACCCAACGACACAAGGCTGGAATGAAAGAATCATACAAGAAACAAAAACAATTAAACGACGAAGTGGCAAACTATTACAACAAAAGGCATGCATCAACAAACTAATGTCTGGTCTATGTCATTGATTTAATATTTGAGGTCTGTTAACACTGCACAACTCATCAATCTTTATATCACAAACGAAGATACATCTGATTTAAAATTTAAAAAAGCTGGAATCGATGCATTTCAAAATAAGATCCTAACCCAACGACACAAGGCTGGAATGAACGAATCATACAAGAAACAAAAATAATTAAACGTCGAGCTTGGTTTGTGAACATGGGGACAGTCATTGTTTGCTTGTAGTGACACAAAGCAGAGCAGTTTTGTGTCTTACTTGGGCACACGGGGCGCATATCTGACAAACCGATGGAAACACTGCCCATTAAGCTTATTAAATATACCATTCTGACCGTAGTAAAACACCGTTTTGTCACAGAAATAAGCTCTTAAAGACATATTTCTCTGTCTATTGAGGGCCATTAGCTGATCAATGATAAGGGACAGGACTCTGGAAAACCTGGTGGCTAACATTGACACTGAATACAGGTAGAGGACAAAACAGAATAGAAGGTAAAATCAATATTGATTGCAGAGGGAGGAAGTTTTATTGCATAGGTTATCAGGGATCATAAAACCTATAAACAGTGGATCACCGGTATTATCCTTTTGGGGCCTCTCTATTGCCCCCTGCAGAGATGAGGTAATCACCTCATTATGTCAGTCCTTTGATCTCTGGACCATAATGCACCATTAGGGGTCATTAAGCGAATAAACAGTGGTACCAATATAACTCCTTCAGGAGCTAAGCCTTTAAGTTATATTAAACTATCATTAATGCATTGATTATAGTCCGAGACATGTAACCATTGGAAATGAATAAGACAATAATGTAAAAGATATACTGTAAAAGATCGGGGAATTTCTAGGATAGCATTCTCCTCGTATAACACAATTAACTTGAAGACAGAAATAGAGGCACTTCAGCAATGCTTGAAATGAGACTGCTTGACTTTGTGAAGGTTTTCCTAATACAATTTTCGGCTGTAACAGAACAAAAGTGCAATCTATCAAAGTAAACATTATTTGAATATCCGCAATTTACATCAGGAAAACATGTCCGTGTAATGTATACCCCCTTGAACCCCACTTTTATACAGTAAAACTGGGGTATGTAGGGGTATACCTATTTTTCTTATTTTTGCTCCAAAACATAGATTGTGGGTACCCGTTAGATCCGCCTCGCTGTTTTGAGCAAAAGTAAGAAAAAATATCAAACTTTTTCAGCTGAAAATTTTTAAAGCTAAAAAAATCTCTGTTTATTGCATGGGCAAGTTTTCGTAACGAATAAATCTCAAAAACGCCATGAGATCATAACTGTTTGCATGGAAGGTAAAATGGCACATGCCCATGCAAGATACAGAGAAATTGTTCAGCTTTAAAAAACGAAAATATCATTGCAAAGAATGTAATAATTTAAATATTTTTTATTAAGGGTACACGATAGAACCGCTTTAGCGGTTTAATTTAATTAAAAAAAAAATCGGCTGCAAAACAAATGTAAAAAAAAAAATGATTTACCAGAGGATAATTCTGACCCAAAAATTCTAAATTATCCAGAACGCATTTAAAAAGAGTCGCGTTCACCTATGTGAAGCAGTTTAAATGAGACTATGAGCCGCTTATATCACCATCAAATACCCCTTAGCACATTGCAAATATTCTATTCCTCGAGTTATGACGATCGAATTCTTAACATATTGATGAACTGTCAAAACGTAACAACAAAAAAAAGACATATATCAACAAACTGAGTGGCCACCTATTGGGAAAATAGCTGCTCATTCGGCTTACGATATGTTTCATGGTATAAGTACCTGATTGTTAGTTTGGTTTTTTCCCACATCGGTTTTTCGAGTGGGAATCTTTTTCTGATTGCGCCTTTTCCTGATCTTTGCCTGCTTGTACCTTTTTATATATCAACAAACTATTGTCTGGATTATGTCATTGATTTAATACTGGAGGTCTGTAAAAAGGTACAAATAGGCAACGATCAGGAAAATGCGCAATCAGAAAGAAAGTCCCTCTCCAAAAACTGAGATGGGAGAAAAGTAAAATAACAGGTACTTGTACCATGAAAACATGTTTGAAGCCGAATAAGCGGCTATTTTCCCAACAGATTGCCACTCAGATACCTAAATTTAACTAAACATTTGAAAACATACATAAGGCGCAAACAGCACAAAAAGTCGGTTTAACACCGAGACATAAAACAACGGAAGACATGTATCAACAAACTAATGTCTAGATTATGTCATTGATTTAATATTGGAGGTCTGTAAACGCTGCACAGCTCATTATTACAGCTGATTTAAACGTTACATCAGGATTACATGACATGTATACCCCCTTAAACCCCACTTTTATATAGCAAAACTGGGGTATGCGGGGTTTTATTTTTTCTTATTTTTGCTCCAAAACATAGATTGTACCCACAATCTTTGTTTTCAGCAAAAATAAGAAAAATATATCAAAAAATGAGCCGCCTCATGGGAAAACCAACACTCTGCATAAGCGAAAACAAAGACGCAGATCAGCTTCGCGGTAACCGCGAAGCTGATCAGCGCCTTCGTATTCGCTACTCGGATAGTACAATTCCTCTTCTACTTTAATCCGAAAGTTCGAGCTTCTAGCTCTTTTCTGTGCTTGTACAGGTCGGTTTGTGTCTGACCTGTTTGGAAACCACAGTGTTGGTTTTCCCACGAGACGGCTCAAATATATTTCCAGTGGAAATTACAACTCATCAATCATCCTTGTAGACGCGTATTACAGCTGAATGAAACATTAGAAACGGCGGTGCTGAAATCGATACATTACGAAAACATGCCCATGCCATCACGAAAACATGTCCGTGTAATGTTTACCCCCTTGAACCCCACTTTTACTTTTACGAGGCGGTTCTAACGAGTACCCACAATCTATGTTTTGGAGCAAAAATAAGAAAAATATCTAAAATTTATCAATGAAATTATCATTTTTTTCTTCTTAAAAAATTCTCTGTGTATTGCATGGGCATGTTTTCGTAATGCAAAATGCTGAGATTTTTAAAGTTGTAAAAAATGAAAATTTTCAGTAATTTTTGATATTTTTCTTATTTTTGTCCAAAACATATTAGGTATACCCCTGCGTATCCCAGTTTTGCTATATAAATGTGGGGTTTGATGGGATACACATTTCACTGACATATTTTCCTGATGATCTAATCTAAAATACCAAACCAAAGACACAAAGTGGAGTGAAAGAACCATACAAGAAACAATAAGCAATTACTCATCGATCTTGGTTTGTGCATATGAGGACAATCGTTTTATGCTTATATGTGACACAAAGCAGAGCAATTGACTTCCATTCTTCATTTCGTCTCAAAACATGATCGTGACTGTCTTACTACGTAACACGGGGTGCATATTTGACGCACCGATCGAAATGCTTCCCACTTACATGTACCACATTGAATGTACCGTACTGACTGTAGAAAAAAAAAATACCATTTTGCCCCGAATATAAGCTATTAAGTTATTGATAAAATATTAAAGTTTGATCCTTCTAAAACAGTGAAAACGTTCAAAGGGAGGTAGTATGGGTCATACATATTGCGCAATTGCGGGTACTGAACCCTCATCAGTGACCCTGTATAAAACCAGCGACGATAGCCGGTAATATGTAAATAAATTGCAATTTAAAAACTTTAAACTATTTTAAAACTTTTAAATATTCAAGAGATGTCTAATCAAAGACGCATGACTAAACGGGATCAAATAATTAAAACATACATTACGAAAACTTGCCCATGCAATATATAGAGATTGTTTGAGCTTTAAAATTGAAAATTTTCAGCTGAAAACTTTTGATATTTTTCTTATTTTTGCTCAAAACATAAATTGTGGGTACACGTTAGAGCCGCCTCGGCGAAGCGGTTCAAACGAGTACCCACAATCTATGTTTTGGAGCAAAAATAAGAAAAATAGGTATACCCCTGCATACCCCAGTTTTGCTATATAAAAGTGGGGTTCAAGGGGGTATACATTACACGGACATGTTTTCGTGATGGTTTAGAAGATGGCTCTAAACGTACATTTTTCATAGTCCGAGACATGCAACCATAGGCAATGAAAATGACATTGAAGCAATGTTATGCTGCCGAAGACCGGGAAAATGCTACAAAAGCCTTCTCCTGATATAGCACAAATTACTTCACTGAGAAGAGAAATAGAGACACTACAACAACGCTAAAAACTGAAACTGCTTTTCCTAATGAAATTCGACTTGAACATGACAAGAAAAATGCAATCTATCAAAGTAAACATAATTTGAATGTATGCAATTTTAGAAATTTCAAACACGCCATGATAAAATAACTGTCTGCATAAAAGGTAAAATGTCAATAACATTACGAAAACATGTCCATGCAATATTGCAGATAATTTTTCAGCTGTAAAAATTAAAAATATCATTGCAAATTAATTCATATTGTAAATATTTTGATTGCGGGTTCACGATAGAACCGCATCGACGGTTTAGTTTAATTAAAAAAAAATCGACTGCAAAACAAATGAATACTTAAACGAATCACTTGATTCAAAGTTGGTCACGTGTCGAGTGTCATGGCGTATAAATATCGTAGTGAATAATATCGAATAGTATGTGATTCTTACGGACTTTTCGAAACCGAGAAAGGGCATACGGATTACTTGAAGAAGTATGTTTAACTACGTTTAGTTTTAAAAACTCTCAACTAGCTAACTTTTGAGTAAAAAGAGTAGTTTTGTGGTCAACTAACATTCCCCTTTATGAGCCCCACATTAGGACAAGTTTGCTGAAAGTATCAATACGGGGCACATACGGCCAAAAATTCTACGAGTATACTGTTGGCCACTATTACGTGTTGTTATTCGGAGAATATAGTGTATGCTGCGGTATGTCCGATGGGTTGCAGTCATCAACAGTAAATAGGAAACGCGACGCATCATCACCACTTCAAGATCCTAACGATACATACAAACGCACCAAACAAGCGTCAGAGACGTCGCTCAGTGACATAGACGAGTCATTCACGACTGTTGGTGCCAACGACACTGAACCCATCTCATTTCCCAATCTTCCTGAAACCGACGATCCAGACGTGTCAGGCAATAGTACTGAGCCGTTTGAGAAAATGGCATCTAGGCTTTCTGACGAGGATATCGGACGTATAGCTGCAGCAGTTCGCTCCATCATGATTCCGGATATGCAGGCGATTATAGATAAACGAGTCGATGCCTTGAAAACAGAATACGATGGGAAAGTTAAGTGGCTGCAAACCGATAATAACAAGCTCCGGAAACGCATAACCGACCTTGAAACAGAAAATGCTGATCTCAGGGGTGATGTAGAGGACATGCAAACTGAAATTGACGATATAAAGTGGCGTAGCGACGAGCTTGAACAATATAGCAGGAGGAACTCGTTCAGAATATCTGGCATTGCAGAAGACGACATCAGGTCAACTGACGACATCGTGATCGAAATAGCTAATCGCTATAACATCAACGTCGATATTAACGATATCGATAGGTCCCATCGAGTAGGGACTAAATCGGCCGGAAGAAATAGAGCTATACTGGTCAAATGTACGTCATACCGAGCGAAACGTGCATTTATGGAAAAGAAACAAGACCTGGGAGACAACTTATACTTCAATGACGACCTAACTAAACTACGAAGCACAGTGTTATACAAAGCACGCAAAGTCTTCAAAGCTGATAGACTGAACGGCGCGTGGTCATTTAACGGGAAAGTGTTCGTAAAAGACGAAAAAGACGTGAAACACGAGGTTAAGTCAGAAACCGACGTTGACAAATTATCGAGTAAGAGACCAATTGAACGGAAGAACACTTCTGCAAAGGGTACCGCGTCCAGCATAGCAACGACCCAAGCTGACCCAAACACGAATAGCCACACCCCGATGGATGATTAACTTTTGCCCATGACTATACATCGTCTATACATCGATAATACAGTTTAAATAATCACGTGTGTCTGATTACGTAAACTTGTGAACTGGACAATAATATACCTTGTGTGCCGCGACTTAAGGCAACGTCACAGGAATGCATATTTGGTAAACAGCCGTTGTGCTGTCAGTTTGCGCATCTGCGCCCACCTGTCATTGGCAATTAATATTTGAGACAGTAACGATAATGCATAGTAAATATTGTACTGGCGACAGCTAATTAAGGTTATGTCTAACTCCATGCCTTGTTTGTTCGCAGAATCACACTTTAAAATTCCTGTGACGAGCATAAGTTATCTACTACTAACTTAACATGAATGACTTGATATTTGTTTGTAAAATCAAGTTTCGAAGTGTATTGGTCTATTGAGCTATTGGTGACGTACATGACTTACTGTAAAAATGTCTGAGCAGTACTAGGTTTGATTCAGCTGATATGCTGTCAGTATAACTCTTGTTGTTTTCGGTGCGTGTGTGTGTGCGTGCGTGCGTGCGTGCGTGCGCGCGCGCGAGCGCGTGCGTGTGTGTGTGTGTGTGTGTGTGTGTGTGTGTGTGTTTTCCCAACATAATTTTATACATTCATTAGTCGTATCAAAATAGGATCTGAAATTGACTTAAATATTCATAAAACAAGTTTTAATTGCCTGATAATTCTCCTTGCGATGTTTTTTTCGTAACTACTCGACAAATATATTGTATATATGTATATAACTTCACTCAGCACTTGCTACAGCACTAATGATCGCTTATCTTCGTGCCCACTACGCACATCGAACATTGTTTAATGATTATATGTCGGATTTGTTAAATTGCATGATGTATTTAACACTGACTTGTGACACACAGACCAATTATCCATAGCTGTATCGTCTCAACAATATGCTCTGTTGGCTTTACATACTATCTTGCTCTATGCACATATGTTAGCAGAAATTTATGTGAAGTACAATATGAGATTCTAGACTCAACTCTTTACACTTAGATATATATTCATTTGAATGATTTTCAGTATTTCTTATTAAGTTTGTCATAATGTTTCTTGACTGTCTATATAATTGTTCAAGCTAAATCACATTTTTCTATCGTCGGCATAGGTTTAACTATACATGATGCATTAAACACTGACCAGTTATACACAGACCAGATAACTCACTGCTGTATACCTTAGCAACATGCTTCATCCCTTTGTATATTTCACAAGCCCTTCGGTTTATTTCTCAATTATGATCCTTTCTGCTATGAAATACTTCTTATTCATTTTTCATCTCATTTGTCATGTTCCCATTCTCATCTGCCGCGCGCGACGTGCCCTCGTGGGATTCTGGGATTCGCGTTCGAGAGCGCGTGCCCTCCTGAGCACTCTGGATAGTTTGTTAATTGACCATCATAAATGTTACTTTTAAGATCTAAACATGTGCTCGGGAGGTTACGCGGTCGCGGAGGAGCAATAAACAGTGCGGTGCGTATTATGCTATTGTCCGCGTTCATAAATTTTCTTTTTCACCCACAACAAACGATTATAAGTTTTCACAACATCCAGCTTGTTTTAAAAGAAAACAATCATCTAAGTAAACTAATCAAAAGCGCACATAAACGCCGATTCATCTTATCATGCAAAAATTTAAACAACCTTCGTTTTCTTACAAACTTATTTAGCATATTCATTGCAATGTTATTAATCACATGGTTAATTTCCCTTTTATTATGTTGCGGCGACATTCATCCTAACCCCGGTCCTCTATCGAGTTCCAGCTCTAGCTCCAACACAAGCATATCAAGTGTCTCTTTATCCTCATATGAAAGCCACTTAAGTGTATGTCATCTCAATATTCAAAGCATCCTGCCTAAAATTGATATATTACAACATGAAATGCAGGCATTTGATGTTTATGTATTTACTGAAACGTGGTTAAATGACGGGATCAATGACAGCCAAATAAAAGTTGTTAATTTTAACGACCCATTTAGGTGCGACCGTGATGACCGTTCTGGAGGGGTAGCGATATATGTGAACGAAAATTTAAATGCTACGAGAAGGAGAGACCTAGAATTAAATGGCCTTGAATGTGTCTGGATCCAGTTAAAACTGCGCGGTCACGATATTCTTATTTGCGGTATGTACCGTCCACCAGATGCTATAAATTGGAACTTGATTCATGAATCTGTAGATCGAGCAAAAAGTACACATGTTCAAGATATTATAATCATAGGTGATCTTAATAATGACTTGCTTGTTACGAATAGATGCAAACATCTTCAGGAATTGATGAATACCTACAACCTTAAACAACTTATTGATGAGCCCACCCATTTTACTGAATTATCTTCGACGCTCATAGATGTGATATTGGTTAACAAAACTAGCAATATTTTAGCAAGCGATGTCTGTGATCCCTTCATTCCTAATTTAATAAGGTTTCACTGTCCGATTGCTGTCATTCTAAAGTTCTTAAAACCTAAAAGAAAGTGTTACACCCGAAAAATTTGGAAGTATGATCAAGGTGACTACACTAAATATAGACAGTTGCTATCTATACAGAGCTGGGACGACATATTGCTTGGCGATGTTGATACAGTCGCAAATAAAATTGCATCAACCGTTATGGACGCAGCATCAAAATCTATCCCGAATAAAAACGTGACAATCAGACCTAAAGATACTCCGTGGCTACATAACGAAATTAGAAACTTGATCCGCCGAAGGAAGCGAATACATAGGAGAGCTAAATTACTTAATACTATCGAAGCATGGGCTAAATTCCGTAAAATACGAAATAAAATCGTAGGGAAAATACGATCTGCAAAGTCTGACTATGAAAATCGAATTTCTGCTGCACTACAGACGAATACGACCGACATTAAAACTTGGTGGAAGCTATCTAAGCAAGTTTTAAATCTTGAAAAAGGCAATGAACCCATACCAGACTTAAAACATGATAATATGATAATTGAAAGTGACCAGGAGAAAGCGGAAATATTCAATGAATTTTTTATCACACAGTCACGAATTAATGATGCTAATAAGATGCCACCAAACCTACCAGAGCCAACGTACGATCGACTTAGGCAAATTAACATTTCTGCAACAGATGTATGCGATATTCTTAAATCCTTAAATGTTTCTAAAGCATCAGGTCCCGACTTAGTTAGTCCGCGATTGTTAAAAGAAGGAGCGAACCAGTTATGTACTCCACTTAGCGCGTAGACGTAAACAAAAGTTGATAATTTTCTTCAAAATGATTCACGGTCTTTGTCCCGACTATCTGAACGAACTCGTACCTGAAACAGTGCAAAACCGTGCACGATATCCTCTAAGAAATGCTGACAATATATCCACTATTCGTACAAATTCTGTATTATATTACGAGTCATTCCTTCCATCCGCAATACGAGCTTGGAATGATCTACCCAATACAATTAGAAATAGCACTTCTCTTATCCAATTCAAACGTAAGCTATCAGAACAAAGGTCAAAACCTCCAAACCATTTCTATTACGGCAGAAGAGTACCACAAATACAGCATGCACGATTACGTATGGAGTGTAGTGCTCTACAACAGCACCTGTTTAAGAAAAGCCTTGTTGAAAGTCCCCTGTGCACTTGTGGTATCTCAGAAACGTCGAAACACTTCCTACTTGATTGCCAAAACTATCACCAAATCCGTAACCGAACTCTGTCTGATTTTCTCCACCTTCCAACCAAATCCCTGCTCTACGGAGACCCCAGACTCACAGAGGAAGAAAATACAAACATTTTTGAAGCTGTTCATAAATTCATTACTCAGACAGGGCGCTTTGACAATTAATTTCGCACAGGAGTTTGTTGCTGCTCTATTGCGATCTCCGAATCCGCGGGGGTTCGTTTCGGGTGGTTTGAAACTGGGAACATTCATTCATTCATTCATTCATTCATTCATTCATTCATTCATTCATTCATCTATCTGCTCTCATGTCCTCCTTACTCTTCACTGTCTCGCCTCTCTACTTGATTCCAATCTCAGTATTGCAGTCCGTATTAGACTTTTTCTTTCATTTTTTTTCTTTCACTACGTATAAACATCTAGTTAGTATTATTTCTTGATACTCGTTCAATTGTGTATTTTTTCACGTTAGGAGAAGATTCATATAAGCTTCCTTGAAGCTTGTTTTCTGATCCTTTGATTTATTGATTGTCATTATTGCTATATGTGAATTTATTAATAAACTAGTGTTTAAACCAACGAATCACTTGATCTACCAGAAGATAATTCTGACCCATTATTACAATTTTTGAAATTATCCAGAACGCATTTAAAATGGGTCGGGTTCACCTAAATTTGAAGCAGTTTAAATGAGACTATGGGCTGCTTAAATCACCTTCAAGTACCCCGAAAGCACATTGAGAATTTTCTATTCCTCGAAGTATGACAATCGAATTCTTAACATATTGATGAAGTGTAAAAAAGTAACAACAAAAGACATGCATCAACAAACTTATGTCTGGATTATGTCATTGATTTAATATTGGAGGTCTGGAAACGCTGCACACTTCATCAATCATCCTTGTAGACGCGTATTACAGCCGATTTAAACGTTAGAAATGAGAAATGACGGAGCTGGACTCGACACCAATTTGAATGGAAGAACCATGATACAAGAAACAAAAAACAATTAAACTACGACTTTGGTATTAGGACAATCATACAGTGTACCTGCTTGAAATAAAACATAGCAATACTGACTCACAATAGACGCATCACCTCGCACTCCTTTAAACACAAAAATGTTAACTTTGTATCCGTCTGGGTCCTATTGGCTTTTGTTTGCTCTGGTAATGCGGAGTCGGTTCAACTATTGAGTCATCCATTGTGTTTAATCACATTACTTACTTCTGTTAAGTATCATATCATTCAGTTTAACGCCCCTTTCAAGATCAGCAGCTCATATGCGACAGGCCAGTTGAATACGGGAAATCACCGGGAGAAAAAAAAGACATATGGAACTCTCGCTAGCAAAGCCTGTCGCACATGTGCCCCGTGTGGGGATCAAACCCGTCGAGACGATTGAATGATTAAGCGCAGTAATGACAAATCAATGATCCGTGTTGTATTCTTCTTTCGCCACTTGAATATATGAAACGTATTAAAGACAATTTATTTCTACTTTTTTAGAATATTCTACGTGAATCGAAACCCGTTGTTATTTACACACTTTTGCAAGTAGTGCATTTACCGATCTTTATATAAAGGGTGTTAAGAAAGTTCGTTCCGCAGTTTACCACATGGTTTGAAAGCATTTTATAGACATTTTATCATGAAAACATGTCCGTGTAATGTATACCCCTTTGAACCCCACTTTTATATAGCAAAACTGGGGTATGCAGGGGTATACCTATTTTTTCTTATTTTTGCTCCAAAACTTAGATTGTGGGTATACACATTCTATGTTTTGAGCAAAAATAAGAAAAATAGCAAACATATTCTACTGAAAATTTTCATTTTTTTTTTAATTTACAAAATCTCTGTATATTGTATGGGCATGTTTTCATAATGTTCTCAGATGTAATATAGTAGTAGAAACGCTTTCTTACTTTGAGTCGCTTCTCAGATGTATATTTTCTAAGGATACTATTTTTCACAATTTCGTTAATAATATGATTTTCTGAAAATTTTCTAAAATTTTTGACATTTGAGTTTTCTTTACAGGTTTATAATTGAAGACATCACAAAACTATTATAAATGGCGAATAAGTAGTCCATTTAGGCTTTATTCATTAAACTATATAGGATTTTTACGCATTTGTCTTGGCAATGCAAAGATATTTTTAGTATATCCCCATTTTTGTGTAAAAGTTCAAGGGTTAGAAAATGGGTGCCAGTCTTTGATGGCCATTTTGGTCATGGTGAGTTATCTGATATAAACCATCTTTGTTTTTATTTTTTAATATTCATCCAAATTAAATAAAATATAAAGGTTTGATCCTTTGGAAGCAATAAGACATTCAAAGAGAGATAGTATGAACTATATTGCGCAATTTCGGGTAATGAATCCTCATCGGTAGCCCTTTTTAAACTGGTTTTGTTATTTTTTACTTTTAAAGCATCAAAATCAAGCTATCAGGAAAGCAATTTTTGCGCGGAACAAACTTTCTTAACACTCTTTTTAATGAGATCCTTTAAAGCCAGATGTACGTAATTGACCTCACGGTAGATTTTTTTTATTTTTTGCATGTGAGTTTATTTTGATGTCCTACAAACGAAAATGAAAAGAAATCGATACCGTTCCGAGCTTGTTTTCGAGATATCGGCCTTCAAAATCGTCAAATTTGAGAGCGAAAATGCATTGACGTCAACGTAAAATGCGATTTTTAGACCCCATTTTTGTTAATTTTCTTGCTATATTTAAAAAAATCCACGGTAGGATTTTTTAAAAAACTGATATGTATTAGAGAAATTCCTGAACTACACTCCCGCTCGCGTAAATGTACTCCATTTACGCGTATCATACGCGTATAACGCGCGTATTTCGCACGTAATGCTATTTACGCGCATTCACGCTTAACATACGCGCATTTACGCGTAACGTATCTAATTAATATTCATAAGCAGTGATTAAAGCGTCGATACGCGTAAGGTTCAAACATTACGCGTATAAATGATCGGCCAATCAGATTATCAATACGTTTACGCGTATTTACGCGTATCATAAGGGATACAAAAGCTGAAGTACCTAACGGTTGATTTTATTATAACATCGAAAATAAAGAATGTGCAAGTATAATGATTTTTATTGATGAAAATTAATGGCGTGAATTTATTTAAATATATTGTGAAATTCTTTTATGTGTCTCTGACCCTAATATCAGATTATAACTAGTTTCCGAATGAGTTAAGATTTCGTTCAAAATAAATCGAAATTTCATTGTAACCAAGATGGCGAAAGGAACAAAAATGAACATCGAAGTGAGGAATATTATTTTAGATTTAAATTCACGCTTTGTAAATAGCCATCATGTTCAGTTCTGTTCAATCTTTAATAGTCGTAGAGTTCCTCCTCTATTTTGTAGAAGCACCACTATACGGTGTAAGGTTTGTACTTGTTTTTCTTCCACGTTTCTTTCTCCTTCTTATATATCTGTTTTCAATTATCTCAACTGCATCCAAAAGCAAGTGAACACTACAGAAACTCGGTGTCAGGTCAGGAACCGATCCAGGGATGAACAGATGCACTGAAAATATTTCTCATGGGGGCGATCACGGACATGTTATTCGTTCGAGGCAATTAATTAATACCGCAGGACTTAGTTTGAGAAAAGATTAGATAGATCTATTGTTTTAGTCTAAAGCAAAATCCGGTTTTTTGCTTTAACCGTACAAGTTCAACATAATTGGCTGATTCATTACGCGTATGTTTGTTACGCGTATTCTTTGCGTAAGACTGTTTCACTCCTGATTGGTTACAAAACTACGCGTATATACTTAAATATGCGTAATGACTGGCTTTATGAATTGCCAGCTTATTGGTTCAAAATCATTACGCGTAATGTACACACGTTACGCGCATCATAAGTGTAAGAGGAATTGAATTATGATTGGCTATTGAAACATACGCGTATAAATAAGGTGCGTATTACGCGCGTAATACGCGCGTACGTTACGCGTAATCAATGAGTACATTTACGCAAGCGGGAGTGTACATATAGATAACGAGAAAGTCCTTAGTTACCGGATTCGATTTCCTGCTATAGGCATTTGAAGAGAGGTGAGTCGTTGCTGAATTCAGTATATTTTACGCGCGACGTCGATTTTGCGCCAAAAATTCCGACACTGTCTAGTATTCAATATTGCTAACTGTCGCGGAAATGTTGTTTTCTTCGGGATAACATGTCCACAATCTATATTTTGAGCAAAATAATAAATAATATCAAACTTTTTTACATTTCTGAAGTCATCTGCATAATTGTATGGATAAGGTTTCGTATTCTGAACGTAAACTGACGCTAGAAATGACGTTTCGAGCGAAAACTGACGTTACGAATGCGGCGTAAAAATGACGTTTCGACCCTTAGATACGCACGTTCCTTTGAGCGCCTTCAATTACGTACATCTGGCTTTAAGAGCAGTAAATGTATTTTAAAATACACTGTAGGCAAACGGAACGACCATACCATGGTTTCGGCTACTTAAGTCTCGTCTGTGGACCCTAAGATTTGAATAGTACAGTTTGTGATCAATATACCAGTTACAGGAACGTATGTTTTCTATTTAAATGAGTATTTAATTTGCTTACATGCTACACCTCGTGTTGATAACGTTCGAATTTATAATTTGTACTGCTGTGAGAGAATACACAGAATTAATACTTCATTTAGTCATTTAAGCCTGGCTTCCTATTGTGCGACATATGAAACCAGCATAGCTCTAAATGTAACGCCACAAAACGAGGAGAATTTCATCGAAAAAAATATTAAAATTTGAAAATCCCTTCTAGTTCAACTCAAAATGTCGTCCAAATGAAAGAATCGCGTTGACCTACTCCCGAGACAAATTCGAAAACAAATGATAATTGTATCATTTAAAATCGTTACGACACCTAAGAATTTCTTTCAGACAAATTAATATATGAGCAACAACGCGGGAAAGAAATTGGTAAGAAACGCTTCCGAGTATCCATTCAATTGTTACAAAAATCATGACACTTAGTGCACACTCAGTTGATCTGCGCTTTTGTTTCTTCATATGTTTTCTGAAGACGCGGCTTATATTTCCCCAAGTCAAATCAGCATAATTCAAATAATTAAGCAAATGACAATGACCGAAACGCAAGCAAACGATAATGTCTCTCTTCTGACGATTTAAGTGTTTGTCTAGTTCTCTGCGGTTACAAAAAGGTATACGTAGGCAATGATCAGGAAAAGGCGCAATCAGAAAGAAATTCCCACTCAAAAATCCGAAGTGGGAAAAATAGATTGACAATCAGATGCGTGTGCTAAGAAAACACATTATAAGCCGAGTGTTCACTCAGTTACCTAACCCTCACTAAAATATGAAAATGATCATAAGGCGCAAACAGCAAAAAAAAAAAAAAATCAACACCAAGACATAAAGCCATCAAGAACCACAACAGAAGTAATTCCTTGGAACGATCAGTTATACAAATTAAATGGCGGGCTTAATCTAGTTTTACATGTCCATAACCTCACCCTCAGCTTCTGTGGTTCACAACACATAGTTAGTTGTTTGGTTCTCGTGGTGAATCTCTAACTAGTCAATGAATCATCAAGGACAAACAAATAAATCATGCGATAACCACAGATGAATCAAAAACGAGGAATCACAGACTCAGTAAGTTGCCCGACGATGGAGATCCCTGGGCGCCCAATAGCTTACTGAAAGTCCGGAGTAAAAGAGGAACACCAGTTGAACCCCGATGGACCAAACAACAGACAAGAAGCTGGCCCAAACCAACTTAAATGAATATATTAAAGACGACTAAAAGTGGATCACCCTCAGAAATTAGAGATAGAGCGGCAAATGGTATTATTTCCAAAGTCATAGAACTGGAAGACACTGGCATTGATATAGCGCGCGCACGCGCGTGAGAGAGAGAGAGAGAGAGAGAGAGAGAGAGAGAGAGAGAGAGAGAGAGAGAGAGAGAGAGAAACGTCCCACGACCAGGCAGCGGAGCTACGTTTTTCCTCTTCTCTTCGTTTTTCTTCTCCAGCGTTACTTCATGATTTATTTGGTAGCATCTACACCCTTTGACAACTGATGGTAAAATGAACACAACCTTTTGTTCTCACACCACTGATAGTATTACACAACAAATACGTTGTAGGTAAGAATGGGATGTAGTACATACGCCGTAGATACGTCACGCGTACGAGTTATACGCCACACATACGTAGCACGTACGGCTTGATATGCCGTGCATACGAAAGTGACATTCCATACTCATACAGGTACGTCACTGTTAAGCCACGGGACATAGCACGAACGTCACACGCACGTGGAATAATCGGTTTCGCAAAAACCGACCCACACAGTCCTGCAAGCGCATTGCCAATTTTATTTTTCTCAAATAATGACGATCGAATTCTTAAAATATTGATGAAGTGTCAAGCAGTAACAACAAAAGACATGTATCAACAAACTAATGTCTGGATTATGTCATTGATTTAATATTGGAGGTCTGTAAATGCTGCACGAATCATCAATCTTTCTTGTAGACGCGTATTACAGCTGATTTAAACGTTAAAAACGACGGTGCTGAAATCGATACAATCTTATCTAAAATATCAATCCAAATACACAAAGTGGAGTGAAAGAACCATACAACAAACAAAAAACATTTTAAACAACGGCCTTGTTTTGTGCATATGAGGATTTTTTTGTATGCTTGTATATTGCAGTGCAGAGCAGAGCAGAGCAACTGACTTTTTTGTTTCATTTATCTCAAAATGCATCATCCCAAACTGCTCAAAACGTGTTTGTGTCTTTCTGGGTCACACAGGTTGCATATTTGACAAACCGATAAAAACACTGCCCACTTAAGTTATTATACATACCGTACTGACCATTATGTCACAGAAATAAGCTTATAAGTTATATTAAACCATCGTTAATGCATTGCTTATAGTCCGGGACATGCAACCATTGGTAATGAATATGACATTGATGCAATGTTACAATAATTATCTCCTGATATAGCTCAAGTTACTTCAAATGAGAAACAGAGACACCACAACAACGCTTGAAATCAAAATGTTTGATGACATGTTAAGATTTTCCTGATGAAACTTCGGCTAGAACAGGACTAGAAAAATGCAATCTATCAAAGCCAATATTATTTGAATATATGCAATTTTATGTCGCAAACACGCCAGGAGAAAATTACTGTCTGCATGGAAGGGAAGATGGCGATCAGCCACAACTATGAATTCGGGCAGCTTATTGTATCTGTGAGTCCTCGTTTCTGATTCATCATGGTCGTTATCATAATTTCTTTCTTTGTCCTTGATGATTCATTGACTACTTAGAGATTCACTACGAGGACCGAACAACTAAAGAAATGTTGCGAACCATTGCAGAATCTGAGGGTGAGGTTGGACACCTGTGCAACCGGCTTAAATGCGCCCCCCCCCCCCCCCCCCAATAATTTTATATAACTTACCGTTCAAATGTGATACTCTGCAATGGTTTTTTAATGTTTTGTGTTTTGGTTTTGAATTTTTGTGCTGTGTACGTTTTCACTTTTAATTTTAGTTATGTTCGAGTAACCGAATGGTCACCTATTGGTAAACACCTTACTCGGCTTATGAAATGTTTTCTTAGTATAAGTACTTAATAAGTGTCAATTCATTTTTCCCATCTCGATTTTCGAAGTGGGTATTTCTTTCTAATTTCTTTCCTATTTTACCCTATTTACGGTTGTGGTGGACTCTTTAATGGGAGAGTATTATTTTAAAGCGCGTGAATGACATGTCACAGTGTGACTTTCTTTGCATGTACATGTACCATGTCATCACCTGATTAAGATATGAAATCATAAGCCTTCAATTCAATCATCATTCTAATGTGCTTTGGCATAGGTTCAAACGATGAAGGCGTAAGCTGTACCTTTAAAAAGGTACAAATAGGCAACGATCAGGAAAATGCGCAATCAGAAAAAAGATTCCCACTCCAAAAACCGAGGCGGTAAAAAACCAAACTAACAATAAGGTACGTATACCATGAATATATTTCGTAAGCCGAATGAGCAGCTATTTTCCCAATATGTGGCCACTCAGTTACTTAAACTTACTTAAAAATATGATAACATACATAAGGCGTCAACAGCACAAAAAAAACAAAACACCAAGACATAAAACAATAAGAACCACCACAGAAGTATCGCCTTGGAACGATCAGTAATATAAAACTACTGGCGGGCTTAAACCGGTTTTACAGGATCCTTACCTCATCCTCAGCTTCTGCAGTGGTTCATAACATTTAGTTAGTTGTTCGGTCCTCGTAGTGAATCTCTAACTAGTCAATGAATCATCATGGACAAACAAATAAATCATGACAAATTCCATGATGAAGCAAAAACGAGGACTCACAGAATGAGTAAGCTGCCCGACGATGGAGATCCCTGGGTGCCCAATAACTTACTAACTCCGGAGCAAAGGAAAAACACCAGTTGAACCTCGGTGGGCCAAGAGCAACAGACAAGAAGCTCCGGTCCCAACCATTTAAAATGAATAGCTTTATGTCAGGGCCATCATAGAGTCTGACGCCCGACCCACCGCCGTGCAATTAAAGAAGGCAGCATAGTTATCAACCATGATTGGGTTAAAAACTAAGCATGCAGACTGTCGCATAACATTTAAGTTATATCCTATACGTCTGTAACGTGTAATGATTTTTCTGAATTGAAAAGAAAAATCATTCCTTCCAATAAGTTTCGTAAATTTGTAAACCAAGTCACCATAAAATTCAGGTTCCGAAAGGCCCTCACGTAAAAGGGTCTTTAGCCCAACATTAAATTTGGAAATCAGTTCATAGTCTTTGCGATAAAATTTAAAAAAGGTTTCTCGAAGTTTATGATACCGATAGCCCTGCTGAAGAAGTTTGGCTGTTAAACATTTATTCCGTGCATTGAAGTCCGCAACATGACTGCAGACATTAGCAAACCTAATAAGTTGTGAAATGTATACGCCATAAGAAGCACGGCGAGGAACGTCACCATCGGAAAGTTTACTATATCAAATTCAAAGTCATCGCGTTTAGCATAAATTTTAGAAGAAACGAATCCATTTGCAATAGAAAGATGTAAGTTTTAAAATGGGGCTTCGATATTTGTGTTGTTTGCTTTATTCAACTGTAGTTCAGGGGGATAAATTTGTTTGACCATGCCTTCAAAATAAGGATTGTCAATGTTCAAACGGTCATCGATGTACCTAGAAGTCGAATTAAAGGCCTCGATAACATCAGCTTGATTGTCATGATTAAGAGAATCCACGGAGTCTCTTTCGTAGACGTATAAAATAGATCCGCTACGAGAGGGGCGCAATTAGTGCCCATTGGGATTCCAACAATTTGTCTGTTTAACTTGGTTCCAAATCTAATATAAACATTATCCAGGAGATAGGATAAGGCATCGCGTACATTCAGACATGACCAAAGTGTACATCGACTTTGGTCAGAGGAAGTGAAAAATGCTTTTCTATCATTACAGGCCAAATAAAGTGAGCCATAGGTTTTTAATACTCTTTCAAATGTCCACTCTATCAAGTCGAGTAATTTTTCTTTAATCAGATTATGTGGCAATGTGGTATACAGAGTAGAAAATCGTATGTGGACAAGCTCGTCGCACGGAACCCTCTAAACTTCAATTAACTGAGCACCTCGCCTGATGTTTTATTGACCAAAACCAATTTTTATTTGAAGTTTCATACACCGTCTCACAGTATCGTATGACATGAGTATGGTGGCTTGTTAGTGCCATTTCGTCTTTTCGTTATTTCGCAGCGAAATAACGCCACGCGAGAAGACGAAAAGACGAAATAACGCCGCGCGAAAAGACGAAAAGACGAAATAACGCCGCGCGAAAAGACGAAAAGACGAAATAACGCCGCGCGAAAAGACGAAAAAACGAAATAACGCCACGCGAAAAGTCGAAATAACGAGATTACTGCACAAAAAGACGAAATAACGCCATGCGAAAGAACGCAATTTTATAGCCATCATAATGGCGTCTTTTCCAGTGCCTTTATTCGTTATTTCGTCTTTTCGTGTTGCGTCTTTTCGTTATTTCGTCCTTTCGTTATTTCGACTTTTCGTTATTTCGTCTTTTCGCGTGGCGTCTTTTCGTTATTTCGTTTTTTCGTTATTTCGTCTTTTCGCGTGGCGTCTTTTCGTTATTTCGTCATTTCGCGTGGCGTCTTTTCGTTATTTCGTATGTTCGTTATTTCGTCATTTCGCGTGGCGTCTTTTCGTTATTTCGTCCTTTCGTTATTTCGTCTTTTCGCGTGGCGTCTTTTCGTTATTTCGTCTTTTCGCGTGGCGTCTTTTCGTTATTTCGTTATTTCGTCATTTCGCGTGGCGTCTTTTCGTTATTTCGTCCTTTCGTCTTTTCGCGTGGCGTCTTTTCGTTATTTCGTCTTTTCGCGTGGCGTCTATTCGCGTGGCGTCTTTTCGTTATTTCGTCTTTTCGCGTTTAAAAATAGATATACATGATAATAATCTACACCTTTATTAGTGACTTTTATTTATAATAAAATGTGTCACGCTGTCTTTATTTAAATTGACACCATTGTAAATCGAAAAGCGGACTTTTGCCTATGCGAAAACAAGGACGCAGATCAGCTGTGCAGTTACTCTCACAGCCTGATCTGTGCCTTTGTTTTTGCTAATGGGATAATACAAATTCTCTTCTTCTTAAACATGAATTTCAATCTTCTAGCCTTCTTTTGAGATTGCATAGACCGATTCGTGTCGGAACGGTTTGGAAACCTGAAGACCGGTTTTCTCACGTCGCGGCTCATTTGTGACCGAGCAAAAATAAATTTTATAAATCATGACCAATCAACATATCATTAGCCACTTGACTTTATTGCTACCTTCGAGGTTTTGATCCATGTCATTACATTTTTCTTTATCCGAACAGGCCCTCATGTGGGTATATCTGTTTTACATTCAGTCTAAACGTTCCTTACTAGATAACTTCATCTCAAATGAGACAGGCCAAGCCAAGTAGGTTGGGCGAAATTAGAAGAAAAAAAACTAGAAGAAACACATGGCACACCCGCAAGCAGAACTTGGCTTGTCTAACATATGCCCCTTGTGGGACCCGAACTGTAACTCTGTCTTTATGTTAAATATTCACCACTTTAAAATACACTGTTATAACTGTCAATTGTGACAGACAGATTTCTGAATGTGTACCTACATATCAACAATCTGCCTACCTCAGTGATTGAAAATGAATTTCAGCCTAACAGAAAGTTTAAACAGAAACCATTCTGACAGCCAATAGCATCAAACACTGACAAACCTGAACAAGGGAAGGCCATCTATCTTTACAATATAACTGTTCATAAATTGTGCATTCAGCTTGCTTTGTTACTTATTATAAACTAACTAAATGTTGTGAACCACTGCAGAAGCTGAGGGTGAGGTTAGGTACCTGTAAAACCGGTTTGATCCCGCCAGTAATTTTATATTACTGATCGTTCCAAGGCGATACTTCTGTGGTGGTTATTTTTGTTTTATGTATTGGTGTTTAAAATTTTTGTGCTATTCGCACCTTATGTGTGTTTTCATATATTTTTGGTTAAGTTTGGGTAACTGAGTGGCCACCTATTGGGAAAATAGCTGCTCATTCGGCTTACGATATGTTTTCATGGTATAAGTACCTGATTGTTCATTTAGTTTTTTCCCACCTTGGTTTTTGGAGTGGGAATCTCTTTCTGTCTGCGCCTTTTCCTGATCTTTGCCTACTTGTACCTTTTAACTTAGTTATGATAACGTGTTTTTACGACCATCTAATTTTATTGTTATAGCTCCATTTTGACCTCTGGTGCGCCATCTCAAAATAACATCAAAATGACATAATTGTAGTACCAATTACTACAAAATTAAATCAATATGATACGTTGGCAAAAGGAAGATAATCACCGGAACATATTCTGTCATACTTTCTTAATAGATGACATTTTTACCATGTTTGTTTTGAAACCGAGGGTGATTATTTAGGTTAAAAACTCTCAAAGACATGTAAACATTTGTCGTGCTAACCGGGCTGCATGAATTCAAAACATAAGTTTGGTGCATGTACCTAGATTTTCCTGTACCCGCTGTTCACCATGTAGAGTGCTTTATGCTATAAGTGCAACAACAACATCTTTTAGAATATGTCCCAGAACTGACTACACAAACCATTCGATTTATGGCGTTTGATATATCAATGATAATTTCTTTAAAATGCAGAAAATGCATCGGTTGAAGTTGACAATTATTTCAAAATCTGAAAGTGTATATGATCCTTTAACAACTGGCCATGAATTGTTTTGCAGCTCTTTCTCTTTATTTTGTGCAGTCGTTGGAAAGTTTTCTGCATTGATTTTCCCTTCTCTTAATATGAGCTGCTATCCTTGAAACTAGGTATTTGCTCAGAAATGTGTATTTACTTGTTTTCAAGTTTCAACTCTACCAGATGATGCCTTTATAATTTAAATATCTTTCATGATTTAAATGTAAATGAATGAACTGCTGCATTTTTTATTTGTTTTTTACATTACATAATTTTTTTCAAGATGATGTTTATCTTAACTCTCACATAGTGTCATAATTTTAGGGATAATATAATTATATGCATTTATAAATTTCTGAGATGTTGTATATAGTTACTTTTGTTCTAATTTGTGCATGCACTGTGATAGTGTTGTTATTTTACATATGTTTGTCGAAGTAAAAGCCCTACAGGGCATATGCTATTATGTTTATAATATTCGACAAAAAATAAATCTTCTATGTCTATGTCTATGTCTAACAAATCTTGATACACTTTAAAGGATATTGACTATGCAAACATCAGTTTATCTCTCATTGCATTCAAAATTAGATCGAGTTTTTCTTAGTGACGACGTAAAAGCTTTACGCCTATTGGCTATTTTAAATACCCTGTTCATCAGAGGAAATATCGCCTATTTTTGTGGAAATATGTTCTTAAAAATCTTGAATTATCTGAGCATTTATAATACGTCTACATAGTTAAATTTGCATTCTGTGTGAATTTTATGTCATGTAAACGGTTTTTTAATCACCTTGGTGCAAATTTGCCCCTTCTTTCGAGGTGGAAGAAATTGAAATTGCACCCGGGTGTATTTTATGCAGATGAATGCATATGGTTATCACTATATGCATTTTGTATAGGAGTTTTATAACTGACAGATTTTATTTATGTGCCTTTGCTAAGAACATAATACCAACAATAAATATGCAACCGCCTCGGCGAGGCGGTTGTAAAGTGTACACAAACAGATATATATATTTTCGTTTTTTTAAAGCTGAAGAAGTCTCTGTTTAGCCTCAGTCCCACTGCATCGTACGATTGCAGAAACGCAAGATAGTATTAAGATTCGGGGGTATTACGACAATCTTTCGAAATTTTCATGATCTTAAGACCGATCCTTTCGGATGTAACACAATCCTACGATTTTGCTAAATATATTCGATTAAAAGACAGTGCCTTATATATGCCCAAACGTTGTGGAAACAGTTTTCAACTGATGAAGCGATCATTCTTGTAGTCTCGTTTAAACATCAGATTAGTTTAGAAAACAAACGGTTTTTACGTATTTCACATGAATGGATTTAACGGTGCATATCTGGCATATCACGTCCATTTTAGTCATATGACCTGCTTACGATTGTTTTCAGAATTTTGATCATGTCAAAAACCGCTTGCGACGGATTTTAATCCTACGATTGCTCAAGAAGGCTAGGAAAGGTCGTAGGATGATCTCAGATACTTAAGATTATCTTTTTCAAGATTATACTATAAAGCATCATTTTCTCATAAAAACTATTTCAGCAACATCCGTACTTCTTAAATTACTGCATCCGATATTTTGGAATGGTCGTGGGTCCTTAAATCGATCCCTAAAACCAAAAGCTTATGAAGGCGCCTATTCATCTACTTTTGCTAAAACTGATTATTTCAGAGGACCGCCCCAAATTTCTTCAGATCGGTCGTGCGATCCACTGAGTTTACCTGTGATTATCTCAGAAATGTGACCCTAAACTGGTCGTAATACGGCGATCTTAAGCGATCGTAAGCGCAGTGGGACTGAGGCTTATCTTGCATGGGCAACAACACATTTTCGTAATGGTATGTAACATATACAAACACAAAAGACACATGCGCCAAAGAATTTTAAATTTTCGTATTGTCATGTACCGTAGATCCGTAGTGTGTATATCACCGGGGCCCTTCTTTCGAGGTACATGTATATTAATTTGGTAGGTTTAACGGCACATCCGTACCAGAATTACCTCGATTTACCCCTCCCACCCCACGAGGAAAATGGTGGCGTTTTACAGAAAAAGGCGATTTTTTCTGTATAAAGTGGGCGCTTCAAATTTTTTTCACTGAAAAAGGGGTAATCTAATTTGGAGTGGACTACGCAAAAAGGGCATTTATCGCGCTACATACACATACTGTCTCAATAGTCAATACTATTGAGACAGTATATTCAATTAGCCCCCCGGAGTGGTACTCTCATAATTATGTTAATTATGGGAGTACCATCCCCTCGGGGCTAATTGGATATACCCTGGTCCACAAAGAAGTTTGAATTTGAAGTTTTGTATCACCCCCATATACACCTTAAATGGAATATAAAATGGCAACCTGGCTGCTGCTGGTGTAAGTAGCTGTGACCCTCTAGTGAAAAGCGACCTAACTCCTTTCAGTCTAGGAAATTGCCTGAATCCCGGGCATGCCTGCTGACAGAAGTCAACTCAGTGCTGTCACAAATATATCAGTACTGTCCCGACCGTTATAGTACTGACTGTAATAGTACTGTGTTTCGCACATAAATTTACTTCTAATGACTTACAACAGAATGCAGAATAAAAACTTTGCATGTCTATTCTAACTGGTCCTAAGCTGAAATTCAGTCATGGTCTTAAAATGTATGTGATATTTGCAAGAAGCGACAAAATGCGCGTGATAGTACCGATGGTTGTAAAATTCCCACTCCGATTTTGACATGTCTTTATGGTATATGAACGGAGTAAAGCGATTTGTTCAAACGTTTTTTTTTGTTACTTATTCAGCTTGGTGGTGTATACAAAATGTTATTGTTTTGATCATAACTCTGGGGCCAGTTTCATCAAAGTGTTTAAGACAAGATTTTGTCCTTGAAAATGTCCCAGGACGTTTTAAAGACAAAAGTCGTGTTTCATCAAACTCAAGAAATTTAGGAAGTTCTCAGATTTTGTCTTAAACGTAGGACGACTATTTCGGCGTCCTATCTGACAATTTTTTCCTAAATTTTGTACATATACTAGAAATTGGTTGATTTGGTGTTTTTCATCCCACTCAAGAGCTAATGTCATATGGAGACGTGAGCTCGGTTTAAAGACTCATCCGAAAGACTGGTGTGCTAGAAACGGCTGCTGCCTTTCAATTGGTATTGTATAGTTAGGTCTACTACCCGTCGCAGCTGCTTTTAAAGAGACGTTAATTGGAGGCCGGAGATTATGTACATGCTCATTTTATCTTTGAGAGGTGGCACCGACGTCGGAAAACACACACAGATGAATGGACGAACAAACAGAAGGACATAATTAACCCGACACTGAATTGGAAACCCTCTATTCATATTATATAAAAGTACAATGGATCCTCATAAGTTTGAAGGATCGTCGATCTAAACATTTTATATCGATATTTTGAAATCTGAATATATTTCAACGGCTGTTGAACACCGCTAAAATTTCACAAACAGAATTCTATTATGTTGACTGTAACAGAAATATCGAAAACATACCCAGTGGACGCTTAGACAACTTAAACGTTAAGATAGCAACCACGTTTCAAACCCTAAGTAGAATTAAAATGCTAAAAATGCTTTTTGTCAGACACGCATACGTACAGTCCCAAATACTGCTTTGTCCCAAAATAAATTTAAGAATTTTCTTTTTGAATGTTTATTTATTCGAACAATATATCAAGAATCAATGCTATAAGAAACAAAGTCTGTACATATCAAATATCCTCAATTAAACTGCTGAAATCATACATTTCCACGTTTCACCCCAACAGTTAATTTCAATTACGTTGGCATCAAGAATTTCAAGGCTGGCGGTTAAAACTTACAAAGAAGGATCTTTTTCATACGTATTTTCGCCTAAGTTTTGTCATTTTTTATGAAAACGAAATAATTTGGTCAAAAAGAGAGGTTCATTAGAGCCCTAGTCGGGCACCCATCCCCGAACCCTTGCCACTGTGATACATGTTGCAACTTATCCAACTGGCATTATGGGAATAATGCAACTTTCACATGTGCATAATATAGACGATTTGACTGATCGATTATGAGCACGACATGTAAATTAAGTTCAAAATATCCACAACAAACATCAAAAGCTGGAGTTATTTTATATCACAGACCGTTCCAAGGCGATGCTTTTGTTGTCGTTCTATTTGTTTTATAGTTTGGTGTTAGATATTCTGCTGTTTGCACATTTTATGTACGTTATTAACAGTTTGTTAATATATAAGTGACAATCTTTTTTTTTTTTTTTTAATTCAGTTTTACGTCCCTTTCAAGATTACTTCAGCTCATATGAGACGGGCCAATCAGTAGATGGGCGAAAATGGGTGAACCCCAAGAAAAACCACCTGGCAGACCCGCAAGCAGAACTTGGCTTGTCTCACATGTGGCCAGAGCGGGGCTCGAACCCACACCAGACACAGCGGTGAAATGATCGAGTGATTAAGAAACAGCGCTCTTAACCGCTTGGCTACGGGGGCCGCATATTTTGGTCTTGTGAAGTTAAAAGTCGGAAATTCCGATTTTAACATTTTTTTTAAACTGATATTGAAAAGCTTAAATGAACAGCACTTTAGGTAGATGCGTAATTTACTTTGCAACGTCCTCCAGGGAACATCCTCAGTTTGATTCGTGTGTTTTCCCCTTAAGTGATAAAAAGCATTGAAAAAAAATTTTTGTTACACTGAGTTAAAGTGTCATGATATTGCCCTCATATGTATTACATTATAGAATTTGATTCTTAAAGCTCTTGATAGAAAGGTTTCTTATAAAACTACGCTTTGAATGGAATCCAATTAATGTTACGTGCTTTTCCATGACGTCACATTCAATCATCTTTTGCGACGTCGACATCGTACCTCCAAAAGATCGCAGAGCACACACACACACACACACACACACACACAACATCAGATAGGCAGAGTATGTGACATGAAGAGCAGTCATCACACAGTCGCATGCAATTCAGGCACGCCGGCAAATGTGGAGTACGTTTGGGTTACGTCCCAGACACATTAAACAAGCGCCAAAAGGGCGTATCAAATATTTATCGCACGTCTCGTACCCGCTTGGGGCACATTACTGTTCAAAGCGTTCGGCAAGCGCCCATTGGAATGCCCATGTTTCGTACATTGACGTGCCTGCATTCAGCGCATCGGTAACTTAAGTAGCCAAGTATTGAGCCCAAACGCGCTCGGAACGCGCACCGACGTATATAACGACGTACAACAACGAGCACATGTCTCAGAAAATGTCTTAGGACACTTTAAAGATTTGTCCTAGGAACTTTTTTGATGAAACTGGCCCCTGGTCAAAATCGATTTTTAATATGCATTGGATGGTAACAGAAAGTGTTATTATTAGCAAGCTTCTTTTGCAATGAAAACAATAAAATAGCACTTTGTGCATCACTTGTGGAAACGTGAAATCTGGTGTGGTTCTTGTAAAGCGCGGCGGATAATAATATTAAAGAAAGAGAATGCAAACCTCCTACATAGCGCTTGCGAGAAAATCATCAGGGACAAGGATTGCTCCATTTTTATAATGACCATACGTGTATATACATGTAGTGAAAACGTGGTGCTTAAAAACAAGCGAATAAGTTTGGATGGCTATTCCTGTAATTTCCATAAAATACTGAGTATAACAGTCTGATGAGTCCAGGCAGGGCCGAGGATGTGCCGGGGGGTAATTTCCCATCAATGCACGGTCACATTATTTCAAATTAGATATCAATTGTAATTTTAGCATTTGATTACTTTTATGGTCATTATTTAATTTGCAAATGTACCTGTACTTTTTTCACGCATGAGTTCAAGATCCTCTTTCATACTTCAGTTTCATCAGAACAGCTCCCAGCTATTGTTCCACATAATGGTCAGCCTCCGAGGAGCTGGGGCTTTTAGCAGGGATTTTACCACAAAAATCTGGCCCCGCGGTGCCGGGCTTTCAGGGGGGCTTTAAAAATTGGAAAGTTAAAAGTACCGCTATTCCCCGACCCTAGGGGAGCCGGGAATACAAATGACTGGTGCATAAGGGTATATCCCAAAAATAGGGGTTTGTGTATAAATGGCCCCATAGAATCAAGGCAAATGGCGTTCTAACAGTTCTATCCGATCAAGAAAAGACACTGGTAAACTACCATCACAGAATAATTGTTTTTATGAAGTAATTGTTATCTCAAAACAGTCTCCAGAATAATGTTAGGGTGGTGCTTACCTAACCCTAACCCTAACCCTAACCCTAACCCTGCTGACTGTATATATGACATTATCTAATCGAATTATAGGATAATAAGGACTTTAAGTAATAAAAATAAAACTTTCAAAAGTTGATGACATTTGACATGGCATGCAGCATAACAGTTACTGTTAGTGGCTTTGTTAAATTAGATTATTTTCACTTTATTATGGTTAAGTATGACCTTGTATATCAGTTAACACGTCTATTCTTTTTATTGTTGCCAACATTCTGAACTACATATATAGTCAGTGGACATAAGTATTCGCCACCTTCAGAAAACTCCATTCTTGACATTATGTCGCACTACTGTACATCAGAAAAAACATGTCCATGAAATGTATACCCCCTTATATCCCACTTTTATATAGCAAAACTGGGGTACGCAGGGGTATACCTATATTTTTTCGTATTTTTGATTCAAAACAAACATTGTGGGTACTTGTTAGAACCGCCTCACCGAGGCCGTTATAACGTGTACCCACAATGTATGTTTTGAGCAAAAACTTCAAACATTTTCCAATGTAATTCTCACTTTTTACAGCTGAAAAAAAATCTCTGTATGTTGCATGGGCAAGTTTTCGTAATGCGTTGCCAAATACAATTTGTATTTGATTTGTTTTTTGTATAATATTTGCATATGCGAAACCAAAGGCGCAGATCAGCTTCGCAGTAACTGCGAAGCTGATCAGCGCCTTTGTTTTCGCTACATGGATAGTACAATTTCCCGACTTTCTAAATCCAAAATTTCAAGTCTCTATCCATCTTCTGTGACTGTACAGGCCGGTTTGTGTCGGACCTGTTCGGAAACCACATCGTTGGTTTTCCCACGAGGCGGCTCAATTCTATTATTGCTCGGTCACAAATGAGCCACGAAGCGAGAAAACCAGTCTTTGGGTTTCCGAACCGGTCTGACACACATCGGACTGTGCAATCTCAAAAGAAGGCTAGAAGCTTAAAATTCCTGATTATTGTACTATCCGATTAGCGAAAACATGGCACTGATCAAGCTGAGAAAATAACTGCACAGCTGATCTGCGTCTTTTTTCATACAGGAAAACGTCCGGTTTTCTTATGACGCGGCTCAAGTGAAATTGAATGAACCATTCAGTTATTTTGTAAAGGTCCGTATTTAAAATACTACAATGGTTTCGATTTAACATAAAGACAGGATGACAAATTTTATTATAATAAAGGTCACCAAAGGTATAGATTATTATCATCTATCTATTTATAAACGCGAAAAGACGCCACGCGAAAAGACGAAAAGACGAAATAACGAAAAGACGAAATAACGAAAAGACGCCACGCGAAAAGACGAAAGGACGAAATAACGAAAAGACGCCACGCGAAATGACGAAATAACGAAATAACGAAAAGACGCCACGCGAAAAGACGAAATAACGAAAAGACGCCACGCGAAAAGACGAAATAACGAAAGGACGAAAAGACGCCACGCGAAATGACGAAATAACGAAAATACGAAAAGACGCCACGCGAAATGACGAAATAACGAAATAACGAAAAGACGCCATGCGAAAAGACGCCACGCGAAAAGACGCCACGCGAAAAGACGAAATAACGAAAAGACGCCACGCGAAAAGACGAAATAACGAAAAGTCGAAATAACGAAAGGACGAAATAACAAAAAGACGCAACACGAAAAGACGAAATAACGAAAACAGGCACTGGAAAAGACGCCATTATGATGGCTATAAAATTGCGTTCTTTCGCATGGCGTTATTTCGTCTTTTTGTGCAGTAATTTCGTTATTTCGACTTTTCGCGTGGCGTTATTTCGTTTTTTCGTCTTTTCGCGCGGCGTTATTTCGTCTTTTCGTCTTTTCGCGCGGCGTTATTTCGTCTTTTCGTCTTTTCGCGCGGCGTTATTTCGTCTTTTCGTCTTTTCGCGTGGCGTTATTTCGCTGCGAAATAACGAAAAGACGAAATGGCACTAACAAGCCACCATACATGAGAGTTGATAGCAGTAAGACAGGAATTTAATAATTTAGAAAGTTCAGTGGTAGTACAAGAACTAAGAATTTAAGCCGTTAGTGAGTGATAGTTTGCAAATGAATGCATATTTCACTTTTCACACGCATGCGCGCTCTAAATACTTACATTGTAATGCGCTAAATGAAATCAGTTTCTATAAGTTTTGTCCGGGGATGCCGACTTGCGTCACACCCAAAAACAGCTTATTTATAACAAACTAACCCATTACTGAGTGGTGTTTTGTACAGTTTATATTTCATACAAATTTTATTCTTCTTTGTATGACATTTTGTAAATAGTTCATGCTGTGTAATTTCGTGAAACCACATTTTGTTTATTTTATTACAAACGAACTCAGTAATGAGTGACGTTATGTATATGTTATACTGTCTATGGTTTCGCTACACAATTACAAGTCCCATTCAAGTCCCATGTAAATAACTCGAGTTTCAAGCTGTGTCTTTGCTGGGGGTCTGCTGTTTTGGTCATCTACAAGATGGATCATAGCCATTCTGAAAATAGAAAAGAAAGATCACCATTACCATCTCACCATTTCTCACCATTCACTTTCTGATGACACACAGTCCAAAAATCAACACTGGATTCATCGATCGCTTGAGCGTCACATGTGGCTATGGAAATTGCATCCCTCCACAGACAAGAAATAGTTCCCATCAAAATGCATCATTTTTCATCTCTCTGCAAATACAAGTTGGATCACAAGCATAAAACAAGTCTCACATGACATTCATATGTAAAATACACACTTAGAAACAACATTTTTTCATTGTTTAAAATGCATTACTTTCGTGGGTTACCTATGGTTTGAAGATGTAATAGAGGCATAAATCCATTTTCCATCACACCGGATTGTGTTTACTTTGCCGTCTGGCTTCCACTCCGGCGATGGACCATTCCGCTCCATAGCATGATCTTTCATTCATTAAATTACTGGTGTCCGGGCGAGAAAATGGTCAAATGGTCTGCAAAAGACCCAATATTCAAGACCTTCAGAATAACTTTATGAACCAAACTGTATGTGGCTTTAATGATAAAAGCAGTCATATCCGATTTATCTAGCTAACCAGACTAAGATACATTACCATATGGCTTCAATGTAACTTCATGGACTGCACTGCACGTGCGACGTCTAGGTCAGTTACTCACTTACTCAGGTGGTAAAAGTACTTTCTCACCTATCTGGCGGTAAGGAAACAGTCTTTCTCCTTACCACCAGACAGGTGGTAAAAGTAACTTTCCTTACCTCCAGACAGGTGATGAAAATTCTTTTCACACACATTCCAATGTAAACATGCCTGCGTGACTAAATTGTGGTCATGACTCTTGGGTACAGACTTCAATATCATCACAGCAAACGATTTTAATGTTCTTGTTTGAGAAATGAAGCAACCATTACACCATCAACAAGCGAACTAAATAGCTGTCCAGCGCGTATGAATATCGAGTGCCGGGCCAAAAATCAGACTGGGCAGTTATATGGACCTGAGAGTCTTCTCGAGTTGTTAGTTGGTTTCTGATTTTCTCATTATGGTTGAATAAATTGTTGTTAAAATGAAGGAACAATTAACCAGAAACCAATTTCACACATTTTGTATTGCGATTATGATGACTGTTTTCCTTAAATGCAGTTTAGCATTACGTATCCGGGTCACCTAACTATCCATGTGCACTTTCGGGCTCTCGGTGCACGCTTTTGGTAGATGTCAGGAAAATGCCATACCCACCTGTCGCGAGGCGTGTAATTACCAGATAGTTCATGTGCATTATACCTTCAAGCCTGGCTCCTGAAATATATTCCCGTTTTTGACCGAGCTGTACAATGCCTTCTAGGCAACGTGTAAAATTGAATGTGTACATACACGAAATGCAGATCATGAACTTTGAGAAATGAAAATCTTCCCTATTGTGCATGTTTGTAGTCTATAATCAACGTATGTCTGTGAATTATATTTGACTTGATTCTATCCGATATGTTAATGTCATCATAACATAATAACGTTGATTGCCGGATTGCTCACTACTTCGTCTCCTTCGATTGGCATCGTAAGGAAACACACCCCACGCAAATTCTATCTAATTAACGTTTGCTTAATTATTCCTGCAAATGCGAAATGCAAGAACTTCAAAATAGCAAAGCTTGCGTGCCGCTGTGATTAACGCAACATGCTTGCAAGGCAAGAAAATCACATCCACGGTGCACAAGTTTATTTCTGTATGAAAATAAACTTTCAGTTCAATTTTATTCTAGAACATTAATTGTTTTAATTGAGGAACCGAACTTCTCACTGATAATTTTCAACCTCAAGAAAACAAGTCCATGAAATACGCATCTCTTTTAAAAATGGTACACGAATGCAATGACCAGGACTGAAAAGTCGTAATCAGAAAGAAAATCCCACTCCAAAAACCGAGATGGAAAAAAAAAACAAATTGACTATCAGGTAGTACTTAGAAAACATATCGTAAGCCGTGTGAGCAGTTATTTCCCCAATAGGCGGTCACTCAGTTACCCGAACTTATGAAAGATTTAAACAGCACAAAAATTCGACTCAAAAAATAAAACAAATAGAACCATAACAGAAGTATCGCCCAACTTTAATATAGTAAAACTGGGATATACATACGGGTAATCATTAGACCATGCAGTTCTAGCGTGTAAAACCAAATATTTCAATTTTTTCAAAGCTGAAGAAATTGATCTATATTGTATGGGCGTGTTTTGGTTTGGTTTATGGCGGTTGCATGAAATTCAATTTGCCATTTTTTCAAACGCGACAGGCTAGTGGACAGTGCTTTATTTCTGTTTCGCCAAAATGACATCAAATTGTTTCATCTAAAACATATAAACAACTGATAAATTTATGTTTATGAACGGGAACTAATGCTAGTAAAGCACTGCAAGAATTTCCATTAACCTGCTCGATTGTTGGCAATGTGAGTGTTAATCGACTTATTGCAACCGTAACAGCGTGGATTTTGTTTCATTATTAGTCAATACATCATGCTTGATTCCGTTGCTATTTCTTTTGTTGATGATTTTAAAATGTAGCACGAAGAGGACGATTGAAAGAGTTCTAAGATGGAAACGAACTTCATGTATGAGTATGTGTGTGTATGTGAATACCAACACTTTGGGTTCCGACCAGGTCCGGCACAAACCAAGCTGTACAGTCACAGAAGATAGTTAGAGGCTGGAAATTTTGGATTAAGAAAGTAGAGGAATTGTATTGTCCGTGTAGCGAAAACAAAGGCGCTGATCAGCTGTGCAGTTACTGAGCAGCTGATCTGCGACTTTGTTTTCACCGAAGCTTTTTGTTTGTTTTCTCATGCAGTGGCTCATATGTAATTTTAAATTGAAACTGTTTAATATTCGTTTATTCATTTGGTACAAATTAAAATGTCTGCAACTTGTTTGCATTACTAGAACTTAACTACTATAATGCACATATGAAATTCGAATTGATTGAAAAAAGAACATACTAATTATTGTCATAATTTTCGTCGTCCGTCCTTGCATCATGCTATAGTCGTTCACCGACTATACAGGTATTTTTTACTAATCAAAACATTTTACATGACTATATACATGCATGCCATTTTGATTTGGATAAGTGCATTCTTTATTCTTACGGTTATATAGATCGTTATATACTGACTCCTTTGTTACGAGCGGGTCTCTAATTTTCGTATTGACCGATTCCGACATACTCTAACTATTACTTTATAATTTTATGACTACCGTTATAAACAAGAAAAATCGACTCATTCGCGTTATAGGGCTTACTGGTATGACGTATTACTACAACAATAAATATTATAGACCATTTAAATATTGATAAAAACATTATTAACAAAGAAATTCGCCTCATGCTCATAGGGTTTACAAGTAGGACCTATTTAAAAAAATGTTTATTATTGTTTAATACAATGGGCAACATTTACTCAGTTGCTAGAGTGTATCGGTACTGATTACAATTGATGACCATTATTTAATGTATTTGTTCGTGCTAAAAATGGGATATCCTTATTATCATACATCTTTGAATCGCCTGTATTGCTTATTTCAACGGGCAACGCTAGAATACACCGGTATAGGTAAAATATTTTGACCGTGCCACTTCAACTCATGTGACTGGACCGGGCGCATATTGTTATCAGATAGTCTAGTTATCATAATTAAGACACGTGAGCATGTGATAGTCATAAACCGTTGCAGTTGCGGGGCAATACAAAGTCAAAAAATAAATACGTGGATGTTGACATTACCTACTTTTCATCATGAAATCTTCACAAGATTATGTATAGCGTGGTATCAAGCGGCACGGTCAAAATATTTTACTTATATTAAGTACGATTACATTGTTATCAAAATTACTGTTATTTACCTGCTCGTGCGAAATATGGTATAGCTCGATTTTGATCTCTGGTGCGTCACTGAGTAGCAATGAAAGGATAATCATGACCAACAGGTTTTACGTTACATTTCGGTTGCACGCACAGTAATTATTTATACAATTACAGTCTAAATACCATTTCACTTGCTACATCATGGATTCGCTTATTCTTGACGCGCCAGAGGTCGAAATCGAGCTATATGCTATATAGCATTATAACCGTGTATCTACATGTTTTAATGGGAATATTAGTGACACAACACATGATGGGAGCCATTATTTTCATGCGCTCGACGTTGAAAGTCGCTTGGTATATCTCTGCATACTAAATTACCCTTAGACATTATTAGTTGGTCTGGAGAAACTCTCCGTCGTAAAAACAAAATAAATCATAGGGACTTAACTCGTTTAACGAACATATAAATATGCATATAACTCAGAAATACATAACTGAGGCGGTCAATTTTCCGACTATGGTCTAGTGGCCAAGTGTTTGATTCTGAATCAAGAATAAGTAAGGTTTGAAATACAACTGGCGCCAATTTGTGTCCTTGCACAAACAAGAATTTGACAATGATTGTAAGAGCCGCGTCGTGAGAAAACGGGATTAATATTTATGCGAAAACAAAGACGCAGATCAGCTGTGCAGTTATTGCACAGCTGACCTGCGTCAATAATCCCGTTTTCTCAAGACGCCTTTGTTTCGCAACACGGTTAGTACAATTCCTCTTCTACTTATACCCGAAATTTCAAGATTCTACATGTAGCTTTCTTCTGTGACTGTACAGGCCGGTTTGTGTTGGACTTGGTCGGACACCCCGAAGACCGGTTTTCTCGCGTCACGGCTCAAAAACGATGCTTCTGTCAGTTTGTTGCTTTCGAGTTGTTGATTGCTATTTCGGCATATCACACTTGATTTACAACGACATTAAAATCAAAACTAGAAATAAGTGTTTGTAAAACACTATGCCCCCAACTGTAAGCTTGCCTCTAACCTGGTACAGTTTATGTGATTCATTTATTTTATTATTTTTCTATGAAAATCATGTAAGCAAACAGAGTAGACCTGGTCACAAATAGCAAACTTGAGGACTAACATTGATAACAGATGCACACTTAAAAATGGAGTTAAAATTCCACAATTCCGTTATTCTGTCAAACTTTGAATTAAAGTCCTCAAAAGTTGATCAGGTGATCTTCTACTCCACCCCAATCGGTATACCAAATACTTTTTGAGATATCTTACACATGTGATTTTCAAATTTTGCTTCCAAAGGGACATAATTCAAAAAGGTGGCATAACTCGGACATGTAAAAAAACAAAAACAAAAAAAAAACCGGGACAACTATTTTCTCATGAGGAATCTGTAAATGAAATTTCAAAACCCTAACATTCACCCTCGAAAATTTCAAACTTCACAGAAAATTGGAAAAATCAATCAAAATTGTGTAATTTTGTCAAAATATGAGGTGAAGTTCTCAAAACTTAATCAGGTGATCTACTCTTCAGCAAAAATCAGTATACAAAACATGAAGGCTCTAGCTTAAATACTTCTTGAGATATCTTGCACACAAGATTTTCAAATTTTGTTTTCAAAGGGACATAACTCAGAAAAGGGGCATAACTTGGGCATGAAAAAAAATGTGTGTCAACTATTTTTTCATGAGGAATATGCATATGGAATTTCAAAACTCTAGCATTCACAGTTTAAAAGTTTCAAATTTCACTGAAAAGTTTAAAAAAAAATAAGCGAAATTTCAAAATTCCATAATTTTGTCAAAATTTGCGATAAAGTTCTCAAAAGTTAATCAAGTGATCTACTCCTCAGCCCCAACCAATATACCAAATATAAAGGCTCTAGCTCAAATACTTCTTGAGATATCTTGCACACAAGATTTTCAAATTTTGTTTTCAAAGGGACATAACTTAGAAAAGGGGCATAACCCGGACAATGAAAACAATACGGGTCAACTATTTTTCATGAGGAATGTGCATATGAAAATTCAAAACCATAGCATTCATGGTTCAAACGTTAACAGACGCACCCATCCACCCACCGACCCACCCACCCACCCACCCATACACACACACACAAACAAGCCGAAAGCAATATGCCCTTCCAACTTTTTCAAAGTTGGGGGCATAATGAACTAGAAATAAGTGTTTGTAAAACACTATGTCCCCAACTGTATGATTGCCTCTTACCTGGCACAGTTTATATGATTCATTTATTTCATTTTTTATTTTGAAAATCATGTAAGCAAACAGAGTAGACCTGGGCACAAATAGCAAACTTGAGGACTAACAGTGATAACAGATGCACACTTAAAATGGAGTTAAAATTTCACATTTATAGTAATGCTGTCAAAATTTAACCTAAAGTCCTCGAAAGTTAATCAGGTGATATTCTTCTCCACCCCAAATGGTATACCAAATATGAAGGCTCTAGCTAAAATATTTTTTGAATATCTTGCACACAAGATTCTCAAATTTTGCTTCCAATGGGACATAACTCAAAAAGGGGGCATAACTCCGACATGAAAAAAAAATATGGGTCAACTATTTTCTCATGAGGAATCTGTAAATGGAATTTCAAAACCCTAGCATTCACCCTTGAAAAATTTCAAACTTCACTGAAAATTGGAAAAATCAATCATAATTTCAAAATTGCGTAATATTGTCAAAATATAAGGTGAAGTTCTCAAAAGTTAATCAGGTGATTTACATCTCAACCAAAATCAGTATATCAAATATGAAGGCTCTAGCTCAAATACTTTTTGAGATATCTTGCACACAAGATTTTCAAATTTTGTTTTCAAAGGGACATAACTCAGAAAAGGGGCATAACTTGGGCATGAAAAAAAATATGTGTCAACTATTTTTTCATGAGGAATATGCATATGGAATTTCAAAACTCTAGCATTCACAGTTTAAAAGTTTCAAATTTCACTGAAAAGTTTAAAAAAAAATAAGCGAAATTTCAAAATTCCATAATTTTGTCAAAATTTGCGATAAAGTTCTCAAAAGTTAATCAAGTGATCTACTCCTCAGCCCCAACCAATATACTAAATATAAAGGCTCTAGCTCAAATACTTCTTGAGATATCTTGCACACAAGATTTTCAAATTTTGTTTTCAGAGGGACATAACTTAGAAAAGGGGCATAACCCGGACAATGAAAACAATACGGGTCAACTATTTTTCATGAGGAATGTGCATATGAAAATTCAAAACCATAGCATTCATGGTTCAAACGTTAACAGACGCACCCATCCACCCACCGACCCACCCACCCACCCACCCACACACACACACACAGACAAGCCGAAAGCAATATGCCCTTCCAACTTTTTCAAAGTTGGGGGCATAATGAACTAGAAATAAGTGTTTGTAAAACACTATGTCCCCAACTGTATGATTGCCTCTTACCTGGCACAGTTTATATGATTCATTTATTTCATTTTTTTTTATGAAAATCATGTAAGCAAACAGAGTAGACCTGGGCACAATTAGCAAACTTGAGGACTAACAGTAATAACAGATGCACACTTAAAATGGAGTTAAAATTTCACATTTATAGCAATGCTGTCAAAACTTAACCTAAAGTCCTCGAAAGTTAATCAGGTGATATTCTTCTCCACCCCAAATGGTATACCAAATATGAAGGATCTAGCTAAAATACTTTTTGAATATCTTGCACACAAGATTCTCAAATTTTGCTTCCAATGGGACATAACTCAAAAAGGGGGCATAACTCCGACATGAAAAAAAAATATGGGTCAACTATTTTCTCATGAGGAATCTGTAAATGGAATTTCAAAACCCTAGCATTCACCCTTGAAAAATTTCAAACTTCACTGAAAATTGGAAAAATCAATCATAATTTCAAAATTGCGTAATATTGTCAAAATATAAGGTGAAGTTCTCAAAAGTTAATCAGGTGATTTACACCTCAACCAAAATCAGTATATCAAATATGAAGGCTCTAGCTCAAATACTTTTTGATATATCTTGCACACAAGATTTTCAAATTTTGTTTTCAAAGGGACATAACTCAGAAAAGGGGCATAACTTGGGCATGAAAAAAAATATGTGTCAACTAATTTTTCATGAGGAATATGTTTATGAAATTTCACAACACTAGCATTCACCGTTTAAAAGTTTCAAATTTCACTGAAAAGTTGAAAAAATAATCAAAATTTCAAAATTCCGTAATTTGCGGTAAAGTTCTCAAAAGCTAATTAGGTGATCTACTCCTCGGTCCCAACCAATACACTTAATATGAAGGCTCTAGCTCAAATACTTCTTGAGATATATTGCACACAATATTTTCAAATTTTGTTTTCAAAGGGACAAAACTCAGAAAAGGGACATAACTCGGACATGATGAAAAATACGGGTCAACCATTTTCCCATGAGTAATTCACACATAAAATTTCAAATCCCTAGCATGGACCATTGGGAAGTTTTAAAATTGTGTAACAGACGCACAAACGTACATACAGACAAACAAACAATCAAGCCGAAAGCAATATGCCCTTCCAACTTTCCAAGTTGGGGGCATAACAACACTGCAACAGCATATTTTTCCACTTCCGTTTTGATGTAGCCACTGCATAAGAAAACCCACAATACGCTTGGGCGAAAACAAAGGCACAGATCAGCTTCGCGGTAACCGCGAAGCTGATCAATGCCTTTGTTTTCGCCACGCGGATAGTACTATCCCTTTTCTACTAAAATACAAAATTTCAAGCCTCTAGCCATCTTCTGTGACTGCACAGCCTGATTTGTGTCGGACCTGGTCGGAACCCAAATTGTTGGATTTCTCACGCACAGACCCATACATTTGTTATAATTTACACGTTTGCACATTCTTATTATGTAAAAGACGCTAGACGGGATAACATGAGGCGACTACGAGAAGAGGACAATGCTACACGTAGACTTATTGATACATAATTATACACGAAGTATTTAAGTTATATTGAATTTACCGACTATTATCATGTCTGATACAAGGTCCATCGGCGTGCAATTTAGGGGACAAGCGTGACCATTACCCATGTCTGGTCAAACACTAAGAATGTTAGTTTTCAGAATTTCGACATTGTAAATAATTGGCAATTGTCGTCTTATGGCGCTCTAGGGCAATGATTTCTTGGATCTCGTTTCGACTTTTCACGTCTATTTGCAAGCCTGTCTACAAATGATTTCACTAAATACATTAGTTTGACTTTCATTATTCTAAAATAACCTATTACATCACATAGGCAAATAAAGATAAAAACTCATAGTCTATTGGGAAATGCCAACTTCAGTGTTTTACATACAATGCACATTGTGAGAAAACCGGTTTTATTTTGCCTATGCGAAAACAAAGGCGCAAATCCTGATCAGCGGCTTTATTTTCGCAACACGGATAGAACAAACCCTCTTCTTCCGAAATTTCAAGCATCTAGCCGTCTTCAATACTGAAAAGATATGTTTGTGTCAGACCAGGTCGGAAGCACCGAAGACCGTTTCTCATGCCGCGGCTCATATGATATCGAGCTCGCTCCAACTGCAAAGCCGGTTATAGCTGCATAGCGGCTTTGAAAGATCAACATCGAGATATCACGTGATTTTGCTATATATAATAACGAAAAATACGGCGCTGGTCACGCTAAGCCATGCCCCTATCTGATGCGCATGTTACATTGTTGTTGTTACAGAAAAGATGTATTTTGATAGAAAGGACTTTGCGAAAAAGCCTCATTGTAGGAAAATTCAAACTCTGCCTGTTTGACAAGGTTGGCATTTGCAAAGCGCTAGAGATAAACCCATATAAAAATCACTCGGCTTGCTATATGCTTTCTCAGTATTAGTACCTGATTGTTAGGTTTTTATTTCAACCTCGGTTTTTGGAGTGGGGATTTCTTTCTGATTGCGTCATTTCCTGATCATTGCCTAGTTTTGCTTTCCTAATGAAATGTTCGACTGTAACAGGACAAAAATGCAATCTACCAAAGTAAACATGATTTTTAGAATCCACGCCATGAGAAAATAAATGTTTGCATGGAAGGTAAAATGGCACGTACAGCTGTAAAAACGAAAATATCATTGCAAAGTAATTGACATTTTAAATATTTTGCTCAAAACATTGATTGTGGGTTCTCTTTAAAATTGACAGCAAAACAAATGTATACTTTTGATTTGTGAGAAAATAATTTTGACCCATTTACACAACGTTTGAAATTATCCCGAACGCATTTTAAAAGGGTGGGGTTCTTGTCTTGTTCTTGTCTTGGCAAGAGCTTCTTGTCTGTTGCTTGACCCACCGGGTTCAACTGGTGTATTTGTCTTTTGCTCCGGGTTTCATTAAGTTATTCGGAGCCCAGTGATCTCCATCATCGGGCAGCTTACTGAATCTGTTGAGTCCTCGTTTTTGATTCAACAGGGTGGTTACCATGATTTATTCGTTTGTTCTTGATTATTCATTTACTAGTTAGAGATTCACCAAGAGGACCAAACTACTAACTAAATGTTGTGAACCACTGCATAATTTGAGGGTGAGGTTTGGCGCCTGTAAAACCGGTTTAAGACCCCCCCCGTAATTTTATATTACTGATCGTTCCAAGGCGATAATTCTGTTGTGGTTCTTATTGTTTTATGTTTTGGAGTAGAATTGTTATGCTGTTTGAGCCTTATGTACGCTTTCGTATTTCTGGTATAGTTCGGGTAACTGAGTGGCTGCCTATTGGGGAATAGCTGCTCACTTGGCTTACGATATGCTTTCTTGGTATAAATACCTAAATGTCATGGTGGTTTTTCCCACAACTCGGTTTGGGGAGTGGGAATTTCTTTCTGATTGCGCCATTTCCTGAGTATTGCCTACTTTCACCTTTTTAACCTATGTGAAGCAGTTTAAATGGGACTTATGAGCCGCTTATATATGACCTTCAAATACCCCGAAGCACATTGCTATTTTTCTATTCCTAAAATTATGGCAATCGAATTCTTATAAAATTTAATAAAACAAAACAATAACAACAAAAGGCATTTACATGTATCAACAACGAAATGTCTGGATATGTAATTGATGCTGCACAACTCATCAATCGTCCTAGTAGACGCGTATTAACTGACTTAAGCCTGGCGTCCCTTTTATGGGACACAGGCAAACACCATAGCTCCAGATGTGACGCCGCTATTATGTTTGCTTGAAGGAATTTCATCGAAAAATTAGATAAAAAAAAATCACTCCTAACACGCCTACAAATGAAAGTGGACTCACCCAATTGATAATGATGGGAAAATCCATTCGTCAAATATGGGTTAATATTGGAGGTCGGTGAACGCTGCACAACTCATCAATCATCCTTGTAGACGCGTGTTACAGCTGATTTAAACGTTAGAAATGAAGGTCCTGGAATCGAAACAACTGATCTAATCTAAAATACCAACCCAAAGACACAAATTGGAATGAAAGAACCATACAAATAACAGAAAGTAATTAAACAACGACCTTGGTTTTGTGCATGTGAGGAAAATCATTGTATGCTAATTTATCTCAAACTTCATCATCTCACACTGCTAAAAGTGTGTTGCATATTTGACAAACCGATGATAAGCTGTCCACCAAAGTTATTAAATATACCGTACTGACCATCGTTAATGCATTGCTTATAGTCCGGACCCTGCAACCAGTGGTAATGAATAAGACATTGATGCAATGTTATACTGCCAAAGATCGGGAAATTGCTACAATAATCATCTCCTGATATAGCTCAAATTACCTCAAAAGAGAAACAGAGACACTACAACAACGCTTGAAATCAAAATGTTTGACATAATAAATTATAGTGATTCTCCTGATGAAACTTCGGCTGTAACAGGACTAGAAAATGGCCATTTATTAAAGCAAATAGCATTTGAATATATGTTATTTTAGGTCGCAAACACGCCATGATTAAATTACTGTCTGCATGGAAGGCGAGATTGTTGGTTTTCCCATGCGGCGGCTCATATAGCCTTTCATTAAATCATCATTCTAATGCGCTTTTGCGTAGGTTCAAACCATTAAAGCGCAAGCTGTACCTTTAAGCCGTTAGTGACTGATAGTTTGCATATGAATGCATATTTCACTTTTCACACGCATGCGCACTTTAAATACTAACATTGTAAGGCGCTAAAGAAAATCAGTTTCTATAAGTTTTGTCCGGGGATGTTGACTTGCGTCACACCCCAAGACATCTTATTTTATCACAAACTAACCCATTACTGAGTGATGTTTTGTACAGTATATATTTTATAAAAGTATGCTTTGATATTAATCTTCTCTGTATGCCATTTTGTAAATAGATCATGCTGTGTAATTTCGTGAAACCACATTTTGTTTATTTCATTACAAACCAACTCATTACTGAGTGGTGTTTTGTATATGTTATACTGCCAATGGTTTGAAGATGTAGTCGAGGTATAAATCCATTTCCAATCACGCCGGATTGTGTTTCCTTTGCTGTCTGGCTTCCCCACTCCCGCGATGGACCATTCCGTTCCGCAGCATAATCTTTCATTCACCAAATTACTGGTGTCCTGGCGAGAAAATGGTCTACAAAAGACACAATATTCAAGACCTTCAGAACAACTTAATGAACCAAAATAGAAGATGTGGATCTGCATGCTTAGTTTTTAACCCAATCACGGTTGATAACTATGCTGCCTTCTTAAATTGCACGCCGGTGGGTCGGGCGTCAGACTCTATGATGACCCCGACATAAAGCTATTCATTTTAGTTGGTTAGGACCGGAGCTTCTTGTCTGTTGCTTGGCCCACCGGGGTTCAACTGGTGGTTTTCTTTTGCTCCGGAGTTAGTAAATTATTGGGCGCCCAGGGATCTCCATCGTCGGGCAGCTTACTCATTCTGTGTGTTCCCTTTTTTGATTCATCATGGAATTTATCATAATTTATTTGTTGGTCCATGATGATTCATTGACTAGTTAGACATTCACTACGAGGACCGAACAACTAAACTAAATGTTATGAACCACTGCAGAAGCTGAGGGTGAGGTTATGATCCTGTAAAACCGGTTTTTGCCCGTCAGTAACTTTGTGTTACTGATCGTTCCAAGGCGATACTTCTGTTGTGGTTCTTATTGTTTTATGTCTTCAAGTTGGTGTTTATTTTTTTTTGTGTTGTTGGCACCTTATGTATGTTATCAGTTTTTAGTTAAGTGTAGGTAACTGAGTGGCCACCTATTGGGAAATAGCTGCTCATTCGGCTAACTAAATGTATTCATGGTCTGAGTACCTTCTTGTTAGTTTGTTTTTTACCCGCCTCGGTTTTTGGAGTGGGAATCTTTTTCTGATTGCGCCTTTTCCTGATCGTTGCCTACTTGTACCTTTTAATGATAGAAAAAGAACTATCCGATTATCTACTTTACCCGACTAAGATACAATGTAACTCTATGGATGTGTGATGTCTAGGTAGTTACTCAGTTGCTCACGTGGTAAAAGTAGTTCCTCGCCTATCCAGAGGTAAGGAAACAGTATTTCTCCTAACCACCAGACAGGTGGTTAAAGTAACTTTCCTTACCTCCAGACAGGTGATGAAAATTCTTTTCATACACATTACAATGTAAACATGCCTGCGTGACTAAATTGTGGTCATGACTCTTGGGTACAGACTTCAATATCATCACAGCAAATGATTTTAATGTTTTTGTTTGAGAAATGAAGCAACCATTACACCATCAACAAGCGAACAAAATAGCTGTCCAGCGCGTATGAATATCGAGTGCCGGGCCCAAATCAGACTTGGCAGTTATATGGACCTGAGAGTCTTCTCAAATTGTTAGTTGGTTTCTGATTCTCTCATTACAATTAATTGATTATTGTTGTTAAAATGAAGGAACAATTAACCAGAAACCAATTTCACACATTTTTGTATAATTGCGATTATGATGACTGTTTTCCTTAAAAACGTACCCGGGTCCCTTAACTATAATCCATGTGCACTTTCGGGCTCTCGGTGCACGCTTTTGGTAGAAGATGTCAGGAAAATGCCATACCCACTTGTCGCGAGGCGTGTAATTACCACATAGTTCATGTTCATTATACCTTGAAGCCTGACTACTGAAATATATTCCCGTTTTTGACCGAGCTGTACAATGACTTCTAGTCAACGTGTAAAATTGAATGTGTACATACACGAAATGCAGATCATGAACTTTGAGAAATGAAAATCTTCCCTATGGTGCATGTTTGTAGTATATAATCAACTTATATGTCTGTGAATGCTATTTGACTTGATTCTATCCGATATGTTAATGTCATCATAACATAATAACGTTGATTGCCGGATTGCTCACTACTTCGTTTCCTTCGATTAGCATCGTAAGGAAATACACACCACGCAAATACTATCCAATTAACGTTTGCTTAATTATTCCTGCAAATGCGAAATGCAAGAACTTCAAAATAGCAAAGCTTGCGTGCCGCTGTGATTAACCTAACATGCTGGCATGGCAAGAATATTAGATCCACGATTCAAAAGTTTATTTCTGTATGAAAATAAACTTTCAGTTCAATTTTATTCTAGAACATTAATTGTTACTTGAGGAACCGGACTTCTCACTGATAATTTTCAACCTCAAGAAAACAAGTCCAAGAAATACGCACCCCTTTACGAATGCAATGACAAGGACTGAAAAGTCGTAATCAGAAAGAAAATACCACTCCAGAAACCGAGATATAAAAAACTAAATTGACAATCAGGTAGTACTTAGAAAACATATCGTAAGCCGAGTGAGCAGCTATTTCCCCATAGGCGGTCACTCAGTTACCCGAACTTAAATAAAAAAATATGAAAGATTTAAACAGCACAAAAATTCGACTCAAAAACATAAAACAAACTGAACCGCCCAACTATAATATCGTAAAACTAGGATATACATGCGGGTAATCATTAGACCTTGCAGTACTAGCGTGTGCAACCAAATTTTTCATTTTTTTTAAGCTGAAGAAATTGATCTATATTGTATGGGCGTGTTTTCGTTTGGTAAAATGGCGGTTGCATGAAATTCAATTTGCCATTGTTTCATCTAAAACATAAACAACTGTTAAATTTATGTTTATGTACCGGAACTAATGCTGGTAAAGCACTGCAGGAATTCCCATTAACCTGCTCGATTGTTGGCAATGTGAGTGTTAATCGACTTATTGCAACCGTAACAGCGTGGATTTTGTTTCATTATTAGTCAATACATCATGCTTAATTCCGTTGCTTTTTCTTTTGTTGATGATTTTAAAATGTAGCACAAAGATGACGATTGAACGACTTCTAAGATTAAAACAAACTTCTTCTATGAGTATGTGTGTGTGTGTGTGAAAACCAACACTTTGGGTGCCGACCAGGTCCGGTACAAACCGAGCTGTACAGTCGCAGAAGATAGTTAGAGGCTGGAAATTTTGGATTTAGAAAGTAGAGGAATTGTGCTGTCCGTGTAGCGAAAACAAAGGCGCTGATCAGCTGTGCAGTTACTGAACAGCTGATCTGCGACTTTGTTTTCGCCGAAGCTTTTTGTTTGTTTTCTCATCATGCAGGGGCTCATAATTATGTTATTTAAAATCGAAACTGTTTAATATTCGTACATTCATTTGCCATGATACAAATTAAATTGTCTCCAACTTGTTTGCATTACTATAACTTTACTACTATAATGCACATATGAAATTCGAATTGATTGAAAAAAGAACATGATAATTACTGTCATAGTTTTCGCCAATCGTCTTTGCATCATGCCATAGTCGTTCACCGATTATACAGGTATTTTTTTCTAATCAAAACATTTTATATGACTATATACATGCATGCCATTTTGATATGGATAAGTGCATTCTTTATTCTTACGGTTATATAGATCGTTGATAATTTTATGACTACCGTTATAAACAAGAAAAATCGACTCATTCGCGTTTTAGGGCTTACTGGTATGACGTATTACTACAACAACAAATATTATAGACCTTTTAAAAATTGATAAAAAACATTATTAACAAAGAAATTCGCCTCATGCTTATAGGGTTTACAGGTAGGACCTATTTAAATAAAATGTTTGTTATTGTTTAATACAATGGGCAACATTTACCCAGTTTCTAGAAAGGTACAAGTAGGCAAAGATCAGGAAAAGGCGCAATCAGAAAAAGATTCCCACTCCAAAAACCGAGGTGGGAAAAAACCAAACTAACAATCAGGCACCTATACCATGAAACATATCGTAAGCCGAATGAGCAGCTATTTTCCCAATAGGTGGCCACTCAGTTACCTTAACTTAACTAAAAATATGAAAACATACATAAGGCGCCAACAGCACAAAAATTTTTAAACACCAAGACATAAAACAAAAAGAACCACTACAGAAGTATCGACTTGGAACGATCAGTAACACAAAGTTACTGGCGGGCTTAAACCGGTTTTACAGGTACCTAACCTCACCCTCAGCTTCTGCAGTGGTAGAGTGTATCGGTACTAATTACAGTTGATGACCATTATTTAAAGTACCTGTTCGTGCTAAAAATCGGATATCCTTATTATCATACATCTTTGAATCGCCTGTATTGTTTCAATGGGCAACGCTAGAATACACCGGTATAGGTAAAATATTTTGACCGTGCCGCTTCAACTCATGTGACTGGACCGGGCGCATATTGTTATTAGATAGTCTAGTTATCCTAATTTAGACACGTGAGCATGTGATAGTCATAAACCGTTGCAGTTGCGGCGCAATACGAAGTCAAAAAATAAATACGTGGATGTTGACATTACCTACTTTTCATCATGAAATCTTCGCAAGATTATGTATAGCGTGGTATCTAGCAGCACGGTCAAAGTATTTTACTTATATTAAGTACAATTACATTGTTTTCAAAATTACTGTTATTTACCTGCTCGTGCGAAATATGGTATAGCTCGATTTTGATCTCTGGTGCGTCAAATGGCAGTCCACTGAGTGGCACTGAAAGGATAATCATGACCAACAGGTTTTACGTTACATTTCGGTTGCACGCACAGTAATTATTTATACAATTACAGTCTAAATACCCTTTCACTTGCTACATCATGGATTCGCTTATTCTTGACGCGCCAGAGGTCATAATCGAGTTATATGCTATATATATATTCATAATAGACTACTGAAGTAATTTGGGTTTTAAATGCGTCTTATAGGGGAAGATGTATTATTGTTTCGTGTGCATTAGTAAATACGGTAAATGTTCAGTGATTTTAGCATGAGTATATTGCTTGAAGTCGATGATATAATATCATTTAAGCTCATGAATTGCGTGAATCTAGAATGAGTACTGTTTAGTGAGGGTATAAATAATGATTGCATAAGTCTCAAGGTCATTCGAGGCTTGACAGACGATACGGAGCAGTTGAGTTAGGTTTTGTGCGCTTGCCCCCCCCCCCCCCTCCCCACCCATATGTTTGATATAAATGTTTTAGTGCAGGTTTAAAAGAGCTTGCTCGTTTCCGCTGTACCCATAGCGCATGGTATACCGCAGTGTACAGTGAAACACATACATAGTGGTCAGTCCTGATCGAAACCTGAATGAATCGAATGTGATGGGTCGTGTTGCTACAGGCCTATGACGCAAGTCGTGATGTAAATTCAGTTTCTCAAATGTAATTTGTTATTGGTATGTAGTACAGCTATTTGGAAAATAATGCAAGTGGTCCGTTTTTTTTTTTTTTTTTTTTTTTTTTTTTTTTTTTTTTTTTTTTTTTTTTTTTTTTGTTCATGGAAGATGGTTTAGGAGTAAAATAGTGTGAATATCGAATACATAGACCATTTCAGATTATTTTGTTGAAACTTGTCTCTTTGTTTCAAAGGCATCTGTTCAAATGAGTAATGCGTTTTGAAATGGGCATATCATATCTGTTCAACCACATGCACTAGGCTTTATGCAATGCATAAAGTAGGGATCAGGCAACGATGTTGTCAATCAGTGTTTAATTTCATAATACCAATGTTAAATGTACAAAATTTCATATGTAATATGCTATAGCTGAATCAAACCGAAGTTTTTAAGTTAGTTTTTGAGTACACAGAACTTGGGGGAAAATTTATTAACATGTTGCTTATCACATATTTCGCAATTTTCAGGTATAATTGTTGATTCGAGTCAGAATTTTATTTCTGTTCAGTCACGTGAATCACGACGAAATGTGATTAGTCAGTCTAGTTTATATGTGCGTAGCGTTCACAAAGCTTTTGTGTAAAGCTTAAACGTGTAAAGCGTTAAATGCTATTTTAATTCTTGGTTTTGTTTTAGTTTCCTTTCAGATTTGGCATGTATAGTATACGAGATGGATCTATGTACTTCATACTGTCGGAGAGTCATGATAAGGGACAGTATTCAAGTTATTGTGTTTAAAGCTTTCATAAACACACTTTGAAAAATTAAGCTGGCTGTCAATTGCTTGTTTGTGAAATTTGTATTCGAATAAAGATAACGTGCTCCGGTCTGTGCTCGCCATCACACACGTATATGTTGTTGTGTTTTCTATTATGTATCAAGGTATAACTCTGCGAGCATGAATGAATATGTTGTACATGAAATGCTTGATGGTTCAGTGGAATTCAGACGGGTTATATGCTTACGTCATATTCATTGTAGTGTTCGATGTGTTATACCTCGTTTCCCAAATAAGGAAGTAAAGATAATAAATAATTTATGTTGCGTCTGAATGAAATGAAAGAGAACATAAAGCATTATAACCGTGTATCTACATGTTTTAATGGGAATATTAGTGACACAACACATGATGGGAGCCATTATTTTCATGCGCTCGACGTGGACAGGCGCTTGGTATATCTCTGCATACTAAATTACCCTAAGTCGTTATTAATTGGTCTGGAGAAACTCTCCGTCGTAAAAACAAAATAAATCATAAGGACTAAACTCGTTTAACGAACATATAAATATGCACATAACTCAGAAATACATAACTGAGGCGGTCACTTTTCCGACTATGGTCTAGTGGCCAAGTGTCTGATTCTGAATTAAGAATAAGTAAGGTTTGTAACACAACTGGCGCCAATTTGTGTCCTTGCACAAACAAGAATTTGACAATGATTGTAAAAGCCGCGTCGTGAGAAAACGGGATTAATATTTATGCGAAAACAAAGACGCAGATCAGCTGTGCATTTATTGCATAGCTGACTTGCGTCAATAATCCCGTTTTCTCAAGACGCCTTTGTTTCGCTACACGGTTAGTACAATTCCTCTTCTACTTATACCCGAAATTTTAAGATTCTACATGTAGCTTTCTTCTGTGACTGTACAGGACTGTTTGTTTTGGACTTGGTCGGACACCCCGAAGACCTGTTTTCTCGCGTCACGGCTCGAAAACGATGCTTCTGTCAGTTTGTTGCTTTCGAGTTGTTGATTGTAAGGACATCTATGCCTTAGATGTAAGAAGTCCCTAAATCTCAGATTTGGGAGGACGAAATTTTTATGTTATGACTATGGAGCTGAATTTAGCATTTATAGGAGAAGAAATATATACACTTTCGTTTACAAAACAGTTTGGCTGATATAACAGAATCCAGACAATGTAACTATTAGTAAATATTTTCACAACCCACCACATCTTTGGCAAAAATGAACCGTTAGACTTTGAACTGATTTGCATTTGTTTGTCAACAGCACTTTTCAAGCAAACAAATATGGGCTTGTTTGCCATATGAATGCTGAACACTATCCACACATTGATTGTTTATTGTTTTGTAATTTTAAGTTTATTTTGAAAGAAATGTTAGCTTAGTGCATACGATTTTTAATTTACAATCTTATAGTTTATTTCTAGGCGTGTTCCCCCCCGGAACCCAGCATGTTTCGTCATTTTGTGTGTTTTCACATTCACACATCATATCAAAGTGGCATTCTGGGTCTAGGGGGGGAACAGGGTTAGCAAGGCGAAAATGTATAATTTCCTGAAATTTTCCATGAACTAAAATAAGCACAGTTGCTATGGACAATTTTAAAGACATCAACTGTAGAATTTTAAACAGTCATGGTCGTATTTCTTGTCAAACTGGTGTCAGGGTGAGTATATTTAGGTTATGTAGATGTATTTATAGAGATACAGTACAGGTTCAAAAGTAAATTTGTTTTCAATCTATCGTATTGCATTAATGTTTAGAAATGTGACTTCCCAAACTAATGTTAAAATTGACATAAATTGTGTCATTGACAATCAAAATATGCAGGAACACAATAATAGTAAAGAACTAGGCATTTTCGTCTTTGAAAGTGACATATATGTCAATTAGGGAGTATCCCAATCTAAGGCATAGATGTCATTTCGGCATATTAAGTTTGATTTACAACGTAGACATTAAAATCAAAATGAACTAGAAATAAGTGTTTGTAAAACACTATGCCCCAAACTGTATGATTGCCTCTAACCTGGCACAGCTTAATATGATTCATTTATTTCATTATTTTTTTATGAAAATCATGTAAGCAAACAGAGTAGACCTGGGCACATATAGCAAACTTGAGGACTAACAGTGATAACAGATGCACCTTAAAATGGAGTTAAAATTTCACAATTACGTATTACTAATTCGGTCAAAAGTTAACATAAAGTGCTCAAAAGTTAATTAGGTGATATTCTTCTCCACCCCAAATGGTATACCAAATATGAAAGCTCTAGCTAAAACACTTTTTGAGATATCTTGCACACAAGATTTTCAAATTTTGCTTCCAATGGGACATAACTCAAAAGGGGGGCATAACTCGGAAATAAAAAAAAATATGGGTCAACTATTTTCTCATGAGGAATCTGTATAATTTCAAAACCCTAGCATTCACCCTTGAAAAATTTCAAACTTCACCGAAAATTGGAAAAATCAATCATAATTTCAAAATTGCGTAATTTTGTCAAAATATGAGGTGAAGTTCTCAAAAGTTAATCAGGTGATTTACTCCTCAACCAAAATCAGTATATCAAATATAAATGCTCTAGCTCAAATACTTTTTGAGTTATCTTGCACACAAGATTTTCAAATTTTGTTTTCAAAGGGACATAACTCAGAAAAGGGACATAACTTGGGCATGAAAAAAAAATATGTGTCAACTAATTTGTCATGAGGAATATGTATATGAAATTTCAAAACCCTAGCATTCACCGTTTAAAAATTTTAAATTTCACTGAAAAGTTGAAAAAAAAAATAATCAAAATTTCAAAATTCCGTAATTTGCGGTAAAGTTCTCAAAAGTTAATCTATGATCTACTCCTCGGCCCCAACCAACACACCAACTATGAAGGCTCTAGCTCAAATACTTCTTGAGATATATTGCACACAAAATTTTCAAATTTTGTTTTCAAAGGGACGAAACTCAGAAAAGGGGCATAACTCGGACATGATAAAAATACGGGTCAACAATTTTCTCATGAGGGATTCACACATAAAATTTCAAATCCCTATAATTGAGAAGTTTTAAAATTGTGTAACAGACGCACAAACGTACAGACAGACAAACAAACAGACAAGCCGAAAGCAATATGCCCTTCCAACTTTCCAAAGGTGGGGGCATAACAACACTGCATCAGCATATTTGATGTGTGATATACCCACTGCATAAGAAAACCAACAATACGCTTGTGCGAAAACAAAGGCACAGATCAGCTTCGCGGTAACCGCCCCTTTGTTTTCGCCACGCGGATAGTACAATCCCTTTTCTACTAAAATACAAAATTTCAAGCCATCTTCTGTGACTGCACAGCCTGGTTTGTGTCGGACCTGGTCGGAACCCAAATTGTTGGTTTTCTCACGCACAGACCCATATATTTGATATAATTTACACGTTTGCACTTTGTTATTATGTAAAAGAGGCTAGACGGGATAACATGAAGAGGACAATGCTACACGTAGACTTATTGATACATATACATGAAGTACTTAAGTTATTTCAATTTACCGACTATTATCATGTCTGATACAAGGTCCATCGGCGTGCAATTTAGGAGACAAGCGTGACCATTACCCATGTCTGGTCAAACACAAAGAATGTTAGTTTTCAGAATTTCGACATTGTAAATAATTGGCCATTGTCGTCTCATGGCGCTTTAGGGCAATGATTCCTTGGATCTCGTTTCGACTTTCCACGTCTATTTGCAAGCCTGTCTACAAATGATTTCACTAAATACATTAGTTTGACTTTCATTTTTCTAACATTACCTATTACATCACAGAGGCAAAGAAAGACAAAAACTCATAGTCTATTGGGAAATGCCAACTACAGTGTTTTACATACAATGCACATTGTGAGAAAACCGGTTTTATTTTTCCTATGCGAAAACAAAGGCGCAAATCCTGATCAGCGGCTTTATTTTCGCAACACGGATAGAACAAACCCGCTTCTTCCTAAGTCAAGCATCTAGATCTTCAATACTGCAAAGATATGTTTGTGTCAGACCAGGTCGGACGCACCGAAGACCGTTTCTCATGCCGCGGCTCATATGAAATCGAGCTCGCTCCAACCGCAAAGCCGATATTATAGCTGCATAGCGGCTTTGAAAGATCAACCTCAAGAAATCACGTAATTGTGCTATTTATAATAACGGAAAATACGGCGCTGGTCACGCCAAGCCATGTCCCTATCTGATGCGCATGTTACATTGTTGTTGTTACAGAAAAGATGTATTTTGATACAAAGGAATTTGCAAAAAGCCTCATTGTAGGAAAATTCAAAACTCTGCCTGTTTGACAGGGTCGGCGTTTGCAAAGCGCTAGAGATAAACCCATATAAAAATCACTCGGCTTGCTATATGCTTTCTCAGTATTAGTACCTGATTGTTAGGTTTTTATTTCAACCTCGGTTTTTGGAGTGGGGATTTCTTTCTGATTGCGTCATTTCCTGATCATTGCCTAGTTTTGCTTTCCTAATGAAATGTTCGACTGTAACAGGACAAAAATGCAATCTACCAAAGTAAACATGATTTGGAAATATACTATTTTAGAAGACTCAAACACGCCATGAGAAAATAAGTGTTTGCATGGAAGGTAAAATGGCACGTACAGAGAATTTGTCAGCTGTAAAAATGAAAATATCATTGCAAAGTAATTGATAGTTTAAATATTTTGCTCAAAATATTGATTGTGGGTACTCTTTAAAATTGACAGCAAAACAAATGTACACTTTTCTAAAACATTTGATTAGTGAGAAAATAATTTTGATCCATTTACACAACGTTTGAAATTATCCCGAACGCATTTTTAAAGGGTGGGGTTCTTGTCTTGTTCTTGTCTTGGCAAGAGCTTCTTGTCTGTTGCTTGGCCCACCGGGTTCAACTGGTGTTTTTGTCTTTTGCTCCGGGTTTCATTAAGTTATTCGGAGCCCAGTGATCTCCATCGTCGGGCAGCTTACTGAATCTGTTGAGTCCTCGTTTTTGATTCACCAGGGTGGTTACCATGATTTATTCGTTTGTCCTTGATTATTCATTTACTAGTTAGAGTTTCACCAAGAGGATCGAACTACTAACTAAATGTTGTGAACCACTGCATAATCTGAGGGTGAGGTTTGGCGCCTGTAAAGCCGGTTTAAGACCCCCCCCCCCCCCCGTAATTTTATATTACTGATCGTACTGATCGTTTATATTACTGATACTTCTGTTGTGGTTCTTATTGTTTTATGTTTTGGAGTAGAATTTTTATGCTGTTTGAGCCTTATGTACGCTTTCGTATTTCTGGTTAAGTTCGGGTAACTGAGTGGCTGCCTATTGGGGAATAGCTGCTCACTTGGCTTACGATATGCTTTCTTGGTATAAATACCTAAATGTCATGTTCTGATTGCGCCATTTCCTGAGTATTGCCTACTTTTACCTTTTTAACCTATGTGAAGCAGTTTAAATGGGACTTATGAACCGCTTATACATGACCTTCAAATACCCCGAAGCACATTGCTATTTTTCTATTCCTAAAATTATGGCAATCGAATTCTTATAATATTGATCAAACAAAACAATAACAACAAAAGACATGAACATGTATCAACAACGAAATGTCTGGATTATGTAATTGATGCTGCACAACTCACCAATCATCCTTGTAGACGCGTATTACAGCTGATTTAAACGTTAGAAATGAAGGTCCTGGAATCGATACAACTGATCTAATCTAAAATACCAACCCAAAGACACAAATTGGAATGAAAGAATCATACAAATAACAGAAAGCAATTAAACAACGAACTTGGTTTTGTGCATGTGAGGAAAATTATTTGTGTGCTCATTTATCTCAAAATGCATCATCTCACACTGCTTAAAGTGTGTTGCATATTTGACAAACCGATGGAAAGCTGTCCACTAAAGTTATTAAATATACCGTACTGACCATTATGTCACAAAAATAAGCTCTTGAGTAATATTAAACCATCGTTAATGCATTGCTTATAGTCCGGACCCTGCAACCAGTGGTATTTTTTAATTCAGTTTTACGTCCCTTTCAAATTTATTACAGCTCGTTTGAGACGGGCCAATCAGAAGGTGGGGCGAAAACGAGAGAACCCCGAGAAAAACCACCTGACACGCCCGCAAGCAGAACTTGGCTTGTCTCACATGTGGCCAGAGCGGGGCTCGAACCCACACCAGTCACAGCGGTGAGATGATCGAGTGATAAAGAAACAGCGCCCTTAACCGCTCGGCCACGGGGGCCGCCCCAGTGGTAATGAATAAGACATTGATGCATTGTTATACTGTCAAAGATCGGGAAATTGCTACAATAATCATCTCCTGATATAGCTCAAGTTACTCCAAAAGAGAAACAGAGACACTACAACAACGCTTGAAATGAAACTGATTGACATGTAAAGAATTTCCGGTAGAAATTCAGCTGGTGTCCGGGCGAGAAAATGGTCTACAAAAGACACAATATTCAAGACCTTCAGAAAAACTTAATGAACCAAAAGAGAAGATGTGGCTTTAATGATATAAAAAGAAATATCCAATTATTTAGCTTACCCGACTAAAATATATTACCATATGGCTTCAATGTAACTCTGTGGATGTTATTTTTCATACTGCACTTCACATGCGATACCTAGATAGTTACACAGTTACTCACGTGGTTAAAGTACTTTCTCACCTATCCGGAGGTAAGGAAACAGTCTTTCTCCTAACCACCAGACAGGCGGTGCAAGTAACTTTCCTTACCTCCAGACAGGTGATGACAATTCTGTTCACACACATTCCAGTGTGAACATGCCTGCACTAAAGTGTGGTCATGCCTCTCGAGTACAAATTTCAATATCATAACAGCAAACGATTTTAATGTACTTGTCTGTGAAATGAGGCAACCATTACATTATCAACAAGCGAAACAACAGCTGTCCAGTGCGTATGTATATCGAGTGCTGGGCACTAATCAGACTGGGCAGTTACATGGACCTGAGAGTCTTCTCAAATTGTAAGCTGGTTTCTGATTCTCTCATTACAATTAATTGATTATTGTTGTTAAAGTGAAAGAACAATTAACCATAAACCAATTTCTCACATTTTTGCATTGCGATTATGATGGCTGTATCCCTTAAATACAGTTGGGTATTACGTACTCTGGTCCCCTTACTATCCATGTAATTTTTCGGGCTCTCGGTGCACGCTTTTGGTTGGACAGGTCAGGAAAATACCATACCCACCTGTCGCGAGGCGAGTAATTACTACATAGTTCATGTTCACCTGACTACTGAAATAAATTCCCGTTTTTGACTGAGCTGCACAAATACTTCTAGTCAACGTGTAAAATTGAATGTGTACATACACGAAATGCAGATCATGAATTTTGAGAAATGAAAATCTTCCCTATGGTGCATGTTTGTAGTATATAATCAACTTACATGTCTGTGAATGCTATTTGACTTGATTCTATCCGATATGTTAATGTCATCATAACATAATAACGTTGATTGTCGGATTGCTCACTACTTCGTTTCCTTCGATTGGCATCGTAAGGAAATACACACCACGCAAATACTATCCAATTAACGTTTGCTTAATTATTCCTGCAAATGCGAAATGCAAGAACTTCAAAATAGCAAAGCTTGCGTGCCGCTGTGATTAACCCAACATGCTTGCATGGCAAGAAAATCAGATTTTATTCTAGGTCATTAGATGTTACTTGAAGAACCGGACTTCTCACTGATAATTTTCAATCTCAGGAAAACTGAAATACGCACCCCTTTTGAAAAAAAGGTACACGTATGCAACGACCAGGACTGAAAAGTCGTAATCAGAAAGAAAATTCCACTCCAAAAAACCGAGATGGGAAAAACTAAATTGACAATTAGGTAGTATTTAGAAAACATATCGTAAGCCGAGTGAGCAGCTATTTCCCCATAGGCGGTCACTCAGTTACCCGAACTTAGATAAAAAAAATATATATGAAAAATTTAAACGCACAAAAATTCGACTCAAAAATATAAAACAAATTGAACCGCCCAACTATAATATAGTAAAACTGGGATATACATGCGGGTAATCGTTAGACCATGCAGTTCTAGCGTGTACAACCAATTTTTTAATTTTTTAAGCTAAAGAAATTGATCTACATTGTATGTGCGTGTTTTCGTTTGGTTAATGGCGGTTGCATGAAATTCAATTTGCCATTTTTCAAACGCGACAGTGCTATATTTCTGTTTCGCCAAAATGACATCAAATTGTTTCATCTAAAACATATACAACTGTTAAATTTATGTTTATGTACGGGAACTAATGCTGGTAAAGCACTGCAAGAATTCCCATTAACCTGCTCGATTCTTGGCAATGTGAGTGTTAATCGACTTATTGCAACCGTAACAGCGTGGATTTTGTTTCATTATTAGTCAATACATCATGCTTGATTATGTTGCTATTTCATTTGTTGATGATTTTAAAATGTAGCACGAAGAGGACGATTGAACGAGTTCTAAGATGGAAACAAACTTCTTATATGAGCATGTGCGTGAGAAAACCAACAATTTGGGTTCCGACCAAGTCCGACGCAAACCAGGCTGTACAGTCACAGAAGATGGCTAGAGGCTGGAAATTTTGGATTTAGAAAAAAGAGGAATTGTACTATCCGTGTAGCGAAATCAAAGGCGCTGATCAGCTTCGCGGTTGCAGCGAAGCTGATCTGCGCCTTTGTTTCGACTATGCAAATTGTTGGTTCTCTCATGCGAAATGTTCATACATGTATGTAATTCAAAATCGAAACTGTTTAATATTCGTTCATACATTTCATACAAATAAAGCAAACAAAAATAAAATGCCTGTAACTCGTTTAACACCAACCGGTATTTTTTTGACAAACCGCTTTTTGTCAAATCCAGGACATCTTTCGAAAGCAGCCAGGGCTTCGCAGTTTATATACTCATAAAGTACCTATCAAGTGGTTCTCTAAAAACTTATTTTATTGGCCTATCTTATCTATAACTGCCTGAAAAATGGACTTGAAGTTGGCTTTCCCATGGGAAAATCATGTTTTCCCATGGGAAATGGCCCTTTCCCATGGGAAAACAGATTGGCCATGGACAAAAAAGTGGCCATGGCCAGAAAATTCGTTGGCCATGGGAAAATTTAACTGTTGATAAAAAATGTTTTTAGAGATGAATTTTTACATAAAAATTGCTTCCCATGAAGGCCATGATATTATAAATTCAAAAATATTATAATCTAAAATTTTGTAAGTATTGGCCATGGGCATAAATTCTGGCCATGGGCAATGAAATTCTGGCCATGGCCCAAAGTTGGTCAAGTTTTGGGCCATGGCCAAAAATTTTGCCCATGGCCATCATTTTCTTCCCATGGCCCTTCTCATGTCCATATAACTGGCCATGGCCAAGATATTTTTAACTTATTTTGAAACATAAAACTTTTGATTAACTACTATACTCAACTACAAAAAGAAACACCACATTATGCAACCCTGTTTGGTTCACATTTATAATCTTTTATGTATGGATAGTTTCATGTGTGTCTCTATATGATCCTTTATCATTTGAATGGTATCATAGAACAAAATGCAAAAAATGTGGTTTTCATCTTGATTAAAAGTGAAAAATGCAAAAATTTGATTTTCATATTGATTAAAATTGAATGATTTATTTTGTCGACAAAAACAGTGGCTACTAAAAACAAGGAGAAAAGTTCACATCACATATGCACATTTTAATCCCAAAGTTCTGAAAAGATACAAACAGCTGCCCCCAATAACACTCCATGTAAAAATATCAAAATTGCAATACAAACAAGATTATAATTCAAACTAATAAAAACCATTTTTTTATATAAAAAAACAGAGTGCTCACCCGAGATTTGGTCTTTGAAAATAAAACTGAATTCTCACATAATTTCAATAACACAAAAAACTGTCCTTTAATATATCTATCAATTTACATGTCACAGGCTAAAATCTTTGTGACAAAATGCATTGCTTACATATTTTCCCATCAAAAGCCCAGGCTACCCGACCAAATTATTAAAATCTGAAACCTTTTTACAGGGCAAGGTCAACTTAGCAGCTTTATACATCTATGATGGTCTAGAGTGCTTGATAATACATAACAAGTTTCATTGAAATTGGTTCATCGGCTCCTGAGAAGAAAAACTGTTTTCCATTGTTTTTACCATTATGGGGATGGCAGCCATCCTGGTGATGTGACCTAACCATTTATAGAAAATTTTGTTTCCCCTTCGAAAGGAAGCTCTGAAACATAAAACGTTGCTTGATTGGCCAAATGGTTTCAGAGAAAATTAAATAATAATTACAATTAGTTTATTACTGGCAAAAAGGTAAGGAAATGACATTGACCTTAAACATAACTCATTAACTCAATAATTTGTCAGTATCTACTATCAGGTCACAGGCTATAAACCTTTCTGAAAAATCCTGTTTCAAACTGTTTCCATTGAAAAGCATGTGACTGACCAAATCTGATCTTGCTGTAAAATAGATCAAGTTCAACCTAAGGTCACAATTTAATCAAACAATGATTAACCAGCGTCCCCAATGCTACATACTTAGTTTCGTTAAAGTCAGTTTGCTGGTTCCAGAGAAGTGGTTTAACACTATCATGGGCGTGGCGTTCATCTTGGTCATGTGACCTGGACCATTTATACAACAAATGGTTGACGACGGTGGACAACTGATAAACTGACAGATGATGGATGGACACCAGAGAATGCCCATACTATAACAGGCTCACAAGGGCTCAAGTGAGCTATAACATCAGAATAACATGTCCATGTAATATGAGCTGCATCATGAGAAAACCTGAATCTTGCATATATGTGAAAAACAAAGGTGCTTTGTTTTCGCTACAAAAATATAACAATTCTTCTTCTACTTATATCCAAGCATCTGGCCTTCTTCTGTGACAATACATTCTGGTATGGTCAGAAACCCCAAATACTGGTTTTCTTGCGTCGCAGCCCATATACATCCCTTATACACAACTTTTATAGCAAAACTGGGGTAGATGTGCCTTATATTTGCTCGCCGAGGCAGTTCCATGGAGGTGTACCCACAATCTGTTTTGAGCAATACATTTTTGCCCATGCAATATACAGATGTTTTTTACAGAAGCAAAAATAGAAAAATTTTATTGAAAAAAAAAAAATCTGTTTTTTCAAAGATTTTGCTCAAAACATACATTGTGGGTACATGTTAGAACCGCCTCGTTGAGGTGGGTCTAGCAAGTACCCACAGCGTATGTTTTGGATCCAAAATAAGAAAATTAGGTACATGTATACGCTAGTCTATAGGAGCTAATGACCCCAGGGTGGGGCCATTTTTGACCCCAGGGTCATGATTGGCAGGATTTATGAAGGGTACCAATAAACACTGTTACATGCTAAATACACAAGCTCTAAGTCTTGTGGTTTTAGAGTTAGAAGATTTTTCCCACTATAAGCCTACAGCACACATGGACATCCCTGGGGCATGGTCAATTTGGACCCCAGGTACATGGTTGGCAGGATTGATGAAGGGGACTACCAAACATTGCTACATACAAAATATTGAAGCTCTGGGCCTTGTGATTTTTTTATGTTTTTCCCATTGTAAGTCTATGGGAGCTATCTGTTGCCATGGAAACCACAATTTTGATACAATCTGCTCCAAAAACCTAATGCAGTCAATCCCCCTACCCAGTGATGGTTCACATAAAATTTTATCAAGATCGGCCCGCTTGATTCAGAAATATTTGAGCCGCCTCGCGGGAAAACCAACAATGTGGTTTCCGAACAGGTCTGGCACAAACCCACTTGTACAAGTACAGAAAAGAGCTAGAAGCTTGAAATTTCTGATTTAAGTAGAAGAGGAATTGTACTATCCGAGTTGTGAAAACAAAGGCGCTGATCAGCTTCGCAGTATCTGCGAAGCTGATCTGCACCTTTGTTTTCGCCTATGCAGACTCTGTTGGTTTTCCCATGTGGCGGCTCATTTGTCTTTGAAATTGTGGACGGATGTCGACTGACGCCGGATGCCAGCCTATCCTATAAGCTAACCAGTCCTGTGAGCCTTCTGCTCAGGTGAGTTTACTGAGTTAAAAACTGGATTAACAAAGATCTCGTATTGCGCTTATTAGAAAGACTTGTTAATTTCTGACAGATCTAGAATCTTTGAACTAACAGGCATGGTGTAAAGAAACATGTCTAATATCATCGTCAAAATTACACTTGTCACTTTTCTGCTGTCTTCTTTAATCTCGGAGAAGCTGGAATAATCTAATGTTGAGAAATCTGTATCTTGACTCAAGTCCAAGCAAGAATTCAGGAGCAAACATGGTCAATAACACATTGTTTTCTCTTTTCCACCATATACATATACTTTCTTCTATTAGGACAAATCTGTTGGATTTAGATGTTGATCTTTTTCTCACATTGAAAAACTGAAGTCCATGCTGAATTCTGTCAGTGATCATTACTTTACACCTGCAATAATTAAAGGTTTTAACTTTTATTATGAAATGCAGAAGACTTATGACAGACACATCATGGCAAATCATCATTGTCAATCACAATACGGCCCCTTTCACTCGAGTTTGCCGTTTGAGCATTTGCATCACACAAGAAGGGTGGATCTAATTACCACAGACCACCACAGACTACCACAGACTACCACAGACCACCACAGACCATTACAGACTACCACAGACCATACCATACACCACTTTAAAAATGTTTTCAACTCTTTTTCACAAGAAAAAAAATAAAGTCTATACAACTTGTGATGATTTTTCTCCTCTTTGGTATAGGCTTTTGAAAGCAGTGGTTATAATAAATGTTTATTTTTGTTGTTGTTGTTTTCTCAAAGGTTTTGGAAAAGAAAACTTGGAATTTTTTTTAGAGTTTTATTATACAAAGCAAAAAACTATATAAAAAGTAAGTAGAAATAGCATTTTTCAATTTAAAATTATGAGGAAATGTTTATTTTTCAAATTTTCAACCCTTCCTCTTCTTTAGGGAAGCAACTTTCAATCAATGTTGTTTTTTTTTCAGACAAGACGCATCTGATCAATTGTATGGAAAATGTTAGTCAAATTGAGACGCGATGTCTGTTTAAAATTTGAGGGCTGATTCTGTTGGTTATAACTGCATTTGTTTTAATCTTCATTGTTTTTTCTTTTGCTTTTGAAGTTCAATGTTCAACAAAGAAATAATTTGATTTCTTAGATTGTTGCTAAGATTGATTTTAGAATTTGGTGACATGTTGACCTTTATTACTTTTATCATTATTTTGATTAGAATAAAGTCTCAAAGGAGAATATATTATATGTTTTATGTTAGATAAGATGAGTTACATGACAAGACAAGATTTATTTTGAGTGGGCAAGACATATGAACATCCACTCTGAGATGCTTAATTTGAACCAAGTTGGTCTGTCGATTTTCTTCTTCAAAAAGTTTCAAATGTTTGAGTTATAAGTAACTCCCACCCTGGTTACCTTTATTTTTTTCTTTTCTTTTTTACCCATTCAGGGATATATATATCTGTAATAAAGTGGCTGCTGTAAAAATATTTATTTTTGAAAAAGGATAAACATTATGAATAATTATTTATTTTGAATTTAAATATGTTAAAATGTTGAAATTGGCATGGTTGTGTCTTTGGGCAAGACACATTAACTCTCCTCAGTACATTATACTGGTTAAACAATTCTATGGTAAACTTACTAGTAAAGTTCTCTAGAAAATGTTAAAATAAATGGATTTTCAAATTAAACTGCTTTGGAAAGAATTAATACATTTCGATTAATGATTTACTTAATTTAAATATACATGTATCTGGTTTACTGATTGTTCATTTTCAGTACTTGTAATAAATGAGAGAAAAAAATAATTGTTGTGAGGTTACATATTTCACAGAAAGTTAAATTCAAAGTTCACATGGAACTGGCCAAATAAAAAAGTCTGATTTCATTTTATTATCAGATATGTGCTGGCATGCAGTAATTAATCTCATGGTATTATCAGCTAGGTTGTTGGTACATTTATGATGTGCTAATTAGAAGATAATTATTGGAAACATTGGATGATGATCTCTATGGCTAATTTGCATATCAGCATCATAAACTCATGAACCATTTCACATTTCCATCCTATGTAAAAACTTACATATCTTGAAAAAGAAAAAAAAATATGGAAGAAAAAAGATAATTTATAATAGGATATCTTGTTGGTTTCTGTTCTTAACATGTGCCCTGATAATTTCACAAAAAATCTGATTCTGCTATAATGTCTACATGCACTTAAATTTTTTATAGGGATTGTTCTGGTTTAAATCAAATACAAAATGGTCCTCCATTATTTAGAACGCTTACCTGAAATTTGGTCTTTGAAAGATGACCTTTGGCCAAGGTCAAAAATAATCTTGACCTTGAATCTACCCATTTTCAAGTCACGGGAAAAACCTTTCTGAAAAATCCCTTGCTTACACTGTCTTTCCCGTTGAAAAGCTTATATGACCAAATTTGTCCATATCAGAAAACAGGTCAAGGTCAACTCAAGGCTATGATTTATATCTTGGTCATGTGACCAAGATCCCATGAACAAACTTTCGTTCCCCCTACCAATGGAGGCTCCACATAAAATTTCAACTTGGTTGGCCAAGCGGTTTCAGTGAAGAAGATCTTTGAAAATGTGGAGATATGACAGATGGCAACGGATGACAGACGGACAACGGATGGCTATACTATAAGCTCACCTTAAAAAAGGGTTATGACTTATACAAACTATTATGGGCCAGAGTCCCCGATGCTACATACTGACTTTCATTGAAATTGTTCAGTCTGTTCCTAAGATGTTTTATAGGTTTCTACCATATATGGGCATGGCGGCCATCTCGGTCATGTGACCAGGGCCTGCAGTTATGAGACACCTGCCTTCAGATGGATTAACTGAAAAGTACTCTATCAATCTTTAGAAATTCTATACACCAATACGCGTCCAGAAAATATTTATTAGAATTTGAGAAATATGCTTCATGAAATTTTAAAATTCTGCTTTTGGTCATCTCTTTTGTGAAATTTTTACCTATTTGATAAAATATCTGAGTCCATGTTACTGTGACTCTTATAATATATTTCTACAGTTAAAATTTCAGACCATGATTCAAGGCTTCTGGACATAGCAAAAAAAAAAAAAAGTGAAAATAACATCAAGATTAAAGAATACATTTAGAATTTTATAGCAAGAAGCTAACGTAAATGTATCAGGGCCGTCGCCGCGTTTTAAAAAGTGGTCCGGCGGAAGATATGGTCGAGTACCGAAGGCACGAGAGGGGGAGAGCACGAGAGGGGGTTAGCCCCCTCTCGTAAGGGGGGTTCGGGGGAACTCCCCCGAGAAAATTTTGATAAATTGGTGCCTCTAAAAGCGTTCTGAGTGCGTTTTGGGATCAGAGTTTCGATCGTTTTTGTTAACAAAAATGACCGAAATTCAGAAAGTTTAAATTGGAAGATCATCAGAAAAACAGTATCTTTCTAACAACTATTTCGACCCCTTTGCGAGTCTCATCAGGCAGTGGCCTAATGTCGAACCAAGACGGATTAAAACTTTTCAAACCGAATGTACGTTGTGGGATCCGAAAAGTTTTAGGCTGATTTGGAACGGGCGGCACTTTCATATCCCGGATAGGGGAATTACAATGACACATTACTATTAACACAGTCTCAGAGCTTAAAAATATACATGCATGCAAATCCAAAATGTTTTACACATTAATTATTTGCCAGTCGACATTTTCTTTGATAAACTGCATTTCGAGATTAACAGTGTTATCCCATGTTCCGTCTTTTTTTCATTTCATCGCGGCATGCAAAATAAAATAAAATAAAAAAAAAAACAAACGAAGATTGGATTAAAAAGGCAACAATTTAATTACAACTCTTATCTATTAATCCTAAAATCCATTCATATAGGTGTCATTTTAATGACCGCAATGTTTTGACACGTCTCGTGATTCCTGTGGTATTTGTTTTCACACCTTTGCCTTGATGACACGAGGGTAATTTCATCAATAAGCCGTGACTCGTTCAAGATGAGACGATTAGAAGAACAATGACAGGCAAGCACTGCTGCGGCGATAAAAAAATGGTACGGCGGATACCATGGTCGGCCAAAAAAGTGGTCCGGCGCTCGCCGGACCTGCCGCACCGGCGACGACGGCCTTGTGTATTGTCATTTGCAATTCGCAATTAACTGAATTTTTGAAAGCTCATAAAGTCTTGCCAATTTTGTCAAAATTTGAGGTGTGGTACACATTGTTCAGTCTGTACACATGTAGTTGGCAGTCATTACACTGGCATGGCTGTCTTGTCTTTGAGTATGCTGCTTCATGGAGACACTAAAAGCTGAGGTTACAAAAGCTCAGCTGTCAAGTTTGACATTACTTCTAGATTATGAGCTCTTTCTGCTTATATGGCTTTTTCAATTAACTAGTCATTTATTTGTACCCCAACCAACCACTATACCCTTTGAATACAATATATGAAATATTCACATCTATAGGTTAAATTTTTTAATGGTATTTTTCATTTTTAATTGATGTACCTTTTCATTTTCTAATTTTCAGATAAGTGAATACACTAACATAGCAAAAAAGTTTATGTTGTCAATCTGATCAATATTTGCCCTGAAATCCCCACAAAATAAAATGAAAATAGTTATTAAGCCTTGAATTTATTTTATTTCATCTTTTTTTCTGTCATAATTATGTCCTTATTTCTATTTTTTATGATTTTTTTTTTTTTTATTTTGTTTTTGGTTGTAGGGGGATACAAAACAGTCTTCTGAACATGATGCCTAACATTTGCTGGTTATGAGAGAACCTTAATTAATATAACTTTTATGGCTACCAGACACCAACTAGATAACAAATTAAGTGGTATTAACATCTAGGTGTTAATTACAGTCTCACCCATGAAATATTGCTGAAGCTGATTATTCAACTTATTCTCATTTGCATGGTCTGCTTAATGTTCATATCCTCTTTTTAAAAAGAAACTGTCATGATTTTGCATTTTATGGGTAAAATTTAACCCATGTTCATAAGATTTTAATTTTGATTTACTCAGTTCTACAGTTAAATTTATTACTGCCCTTGATAAATATCGATCAAAGGAATACTTAAAAATGAGATTGAAAAAAAAAAGGCATTTGAAAAAAAAAATGACAAACCAAAAATATACATTTTCCCCTCTCTCTGTCTCTCTCTCTCTCTCTTTCTTCAACTTCAACTCAACTTCAATGATATTTCTTGTCAAAATCCGCTGGGCAGACATCTCGACAAGGGTGTTAGATTTTCGCTTGCACGACGCCAGTCGCATTGAAAGTTTAAAACGTGTATTTATAGTGTTACGTAAAAACAAACATGTATATACACTGTACAGTTCCTGAGTACCTTACATCCTGTGTACGGGCTGGACAGCGAGTTTGAAGCCATCCAAGCTCTGTAGGTTGATAGTAGTGTCTGGTAGTCGGTTCCAGGGGATCACGATCCGTGGGAAGAACGAATGTTGATATACATTCACTCTACAGTGGTATGCGATGAATCTGATACAATCAGCATACCGTGGCGATCTGGGTGGTAGATAGTTCACAGGCACAGCTACAAGGCTGTTAACAACCTTGTACATGAGAATTAAGTCTGAAGCTTTACGACGGTCCTCCAATGTTGGCCAATTCAGTTGCTGCAACATGGTAGTAACACTTGTTGGGTTTTGGCGATTATAAGGTTTATTTAACACAAAACGAGCTGCATTCCGCTGTACTTGTTCAATTTTCTTGATGGGATCTTTGTGTTGAGGATTCCATATCGGTGAACTATATTCGAGTTTGGGTCTAACCAGCGTTTGATATGCTCTTTCTTTGACAGTTCTAGGACAATGTTTGAGATTACGTTTCACAAATCCAAGGACTCTTGAGGCTTTAGAAGTAATGGTATCTATATGATCGTTATATTTCAGGTTATCAGTTAATTCGACTCCCAAGTAAGGGTTATGTTTCACAGTTTCTAGAGTTTGGTTGTTCATCTTATACTCGTATTTTGTCTTAGTTCTACTAGTTCCAAAGTTCATGACCACTCATTTATCGACGTTAAATTTCATTTGCCAAGTGTTACTCCAATCGACAAGTTTGTTTAAATTGTCCTGTAGTATAACATGGTCTTGGGGAGAGTCAATTTGGCGGTACACAACACAATCATCCGCGAAAAGGCGAATGTTAGAGTTTATGTTTTCAGCGATGTCATTAATGTATATCAGGAACAACGTTGGTCCTAATACCGTTCCCTGGGGGACTCCTGACGTAACCTCTGCTGGATCCGAAGTTTCGCCATCGATAACCACCTGTTGATTCCGACCGCGTAAGAAGTCTGTAACCCAGTTGAGTGTAGAGCCCTGGATACCGTAGTATTCCATCTTTCTTGAAAGCCTCGTATGCGAAACCTTATCAAAGGCTTTCGCAAAGTCGAGGATACCCATATCCACTTGATAGCTTTGATTTAAACTCCTCGCAATGTCATCAGTAGTGAGAAGAAGTTGACTTTCACAAGATCGGCGGGCTCTGAACCCGTGTTGGTTTTCATGTAAGATATTTTGACTGTCTAAATGGTCCATGATTTGGGCAACTACGATATGCTCAAGCATTTTGGATACCACTGCCGTGAGGCTGACGGGGCGATAATTACAAGGTTTTGTCCGGTCGCCTTTTTTAAATATCGGTACTATATTGGCCTTTTTCCAATCTGATGGAATTTTACTTTCATTGAGGGATTGTTGAAATAAGCTTTGAAGCACTGGGGCTATTTCGTTTGCTGTTTCCTGTAATACTAATATTGGCATTTTGTCCGGTCCGCAAGCTTTCTTTGGGTTAAGTCTTTTCACACATTTGATAACACCGTTCAAGGTTATATGTATATGAGACATAGGTTGGTAGGGTGACGGGCCTTTGTCTGGGATATTATCCAAGTCCTCCCTTGTGAATACTGAACAGAATGTCTGGTTAAACATTTCAGCCTTATCCTTGGCACTCTCTGCAATTCGACCATTATCCTTCAAAGTACCTATGCTGACACTGTCTTGTTTCCTTGATTTTATATATTTCCAAAACGACTGTGAGGTTTTGTCACTTTCGGGCTCCAACAAATTGTTAATATATTTATAGTATTCAGTATGCATTAAATTTCGAACTTCTTTACGAAAGTCATGAAATGCTTTAGTACTTTTACTGTCATTACACTTTTTGGTTTTCTTGTACAAGCGTTTCTTTTTCTTTATCTGGCGTTTCAATTTCTTAGTCATCCACGGGACATCAGCTTTCCCTTTTATAGTTTTCTTTGGTATATGTTTATCCATTGATTCAAACAAGGCTTTTTTAAATTTAATCCAATTACCCTCAACTGAGTTTAATGAGTATTCACACAAGTACTGGTCTCTAAAGTGGGCCATATCTTCTCTAATTTGGTCCCAATTAGCTTTTCTATAATTGTAAACTGTCCGAGTTGGTTTTTTGTTAATGACCGGTTTTATAAAGGTTGTGACGGTAAGAATATCATGATCGCTAAGGCCAATTGGTGGGCCTACGGAGTGTCGTTGAACTAGGCTTGGGTGGCTCGTGATTAACAAGTCCAAAATTCTACCCTCGCGAGTTGGTGTATCATTAACTTGCTCCAAATTATAGTCACATATTATTTCTAGCAGTTTATCACAGTGGGCTTTGTCTCTCGCCCCCGATTGGGTGCAACCCTCATTCCATTCAATGTCTCCGAGGTTAAAATCTCCCCCAACGAATATCTTCATCATACTGTATTCCTTATGATTTTGTATTTTATTAATGGACAATTCGAGTTCTTTAAGATTTTCGATTTTTGCTCTGGGTTCTCTGTAATAACTCCCTACCAGAATTTGTTCATGATTTGAAACATTAATCTTAACCCATTTTACTTCACAATTTGAGTCTAAGTCTAAACATTCTTCCGCTGGAAGACCAGGTTTGACCATTACAATCACGCCTCCCCCACTTTTATTGATTGTTTCGCCCCTATCTTTCCGGAATATTTGATATAGATGTTCGGAAGGTATATTTGCCGGAAGAATTTCAGCATCATAATCACTACTATCCAAGTGTGTCTCAGTTCCAATGATCACATCCGGTGCCCGGCTTGATATGATATTATACAACTCTGTTTTCTTATTTCTAATACTCTGAAAGTTTATGATTAGTATGTCAAGATTATTTGAATACTGAGTTTGTGTTGACTGTTCTGATACTGATGCACTTGGGGTATTGCTAGTGTCCACTGTGGAGAAACCAAGAAATGATGAAGTGGGTTCTGAGCTTACACTTCCTGAGTGTGTGGAGTTTACATCCGAGATGGATGACACATTTGTAACATTATCGTGCTGTCTTTTACATTGCTGTTTGGGGGTTGAAAATAATTGTGGGGTAGAGATTCCGAACGACTGATCCAGTTCACACGACGCGGAGGTGGTGTTGTCACCGCTAAGGGGTTGGTAAATATTTTCTGATTTCAGTTCATCTAGGTCAATACAGTGGTATGATGATATGTTTGGTATACCGCAATGAGTACATATCCAGGTAACTTCAGTTTTATTTAGGGCTTTGAAGGACTCAGGTCCAATATTTGCACATTTCGCGTGAAACCACACATCGCAACAATCACATTGTATGGCCTTTGCATTCCACCCAACATTCTTTTCACATATTCCACAAGGGTATTTTACAGGTCCTGGGTTTATTTCGACATCTCCTGACTGCATAATCAACAAGTAAAACATCACACATGTCCCAACACTGTTTTTCATATTCATTCTACAACGCTGGTTTGGTCTGGAATTCAGGACAGAAAATGTGAGTTTGAAGTTTGACAGGCATGACAATTGGGAGGACTCCTCGTTTATAACGCTCTGGTATTCATTAAATGTCTGTAATAAGGCTAGGATGACGATGACTAGGCTGCACAGCGTAAGATTTAAATGCGTAGATTTCCTTCTGGGAGCTGCCATTGTTGTTGTTTTTCCGGTGTCTAATGGGGTTCACAGACGCCTGCGCACGGGCGATTGCGCAGTCGTTCAATGGGACTATTTGGTGGGTGGGGTATTCAGAATTTCTACGGACGTCAAAAACACTCCAAAACAGTATTTAGGGAACAGTTTCGAATATCTCCTAATGAGTCAATCCGTTCTGATCGTTTCTGGGGGGTTCTGCAACAAGAATTATCCTCTTCTCTTCACGGAATGATTTTAAAACATCGAAAATTTCGTTTGTTGATTTCGGAAACGTCTGGCGTCGCGCATGGAATAGGTGTCTACCAAACAGTATACATATACTATATTTAAGTTCTGATACACTCAGAAAGAATTATCTAATATTTAAAAATTAGACTGAATAGACAATTTATTATATTTGCATTTCTTCTTTTTTTTTTTTCATTTCAAACTGTGTATATGCATCAGCACTCAAGTAACTGTTTTAAGCATGTTTTGCCTCATATATATTATTTCCTTTCTAAAATTCCATATAAAAACTTTTTTTTTCAAGTTCAGATAAGTTCATCATTTTCAAGTACAAGGTGTATTTTTATAACCAAAGAATTAATTCAAGGAGTTGAAAATATTTTTCAAAGTGGTCTATGGTATGGTCTGTGGTAGTCTGTAGTGGTAGTCTGTAATGGTCTGTGGTAGTCTGTAATGGTCTGTGGTAGTCTGTGGTGGTCTGTGGTAGTCTGTGGTGGTCTGTGGTAATTAGATCCACCCCACAAGAAGAACATGTGTTCCGAGTTTCTTTTCATGTTGTCCTCAAAGACATCTGGATTGATTGATCTGCTGATTTGAGTGACAGCTTCAAACTAAATGACCTTTAAAAATGGCAAACTCAAGTGAAATTTTTAACTTCCTATGTGGAATTTTTGCCATGTAGATACCGATCAGGTAACTGCTTAAATTGATAAAGTTTTGCTTTTGTCTCTATCCTGTTACAAATGTGTGTTCTTAATATGCATTGTATATGTTGTACAAAGAATTTTGAAATAAAAATGTGCTTTAACCAAGCAATTACAATGTTTTTATCAGAAGAGGTGACATCATTACCTAAAGATAAATGCTGAATAGATTTTAAGAACACCTGGCACCTGCGGGACACTGTTTCAGTTCTAAAATAGAATAAAAAGTTACCTGATTTACAAACAAACGGCAAACTCGAGTGAACAAATTTGATTGATTTAAATGCTCAAACGGCAAACTCGAGTGAAAGGGGCTGTAACATCTTGATAATTAGGAAGATCAGGGTTTATAGTGCTATTTCATACAAAATCCTGTTTTTGGATTTTCCAGCCTGGACCAGAAATACAGAAATATAGTGAAACACAAACAAGAGGACCAGTGGTCCTGTAAACGCTCGCCTAATCTGGACAGTTTTATTTGTAAGGGAGCTAATGACCCCGGGCTCTGGGGCTTGGCCTGTTTGGACCCTAGGGGCATGGGTGGCAGAATTTAGAAAGAAGATTACTTCACACTGCTTCACACAAAATATGAAAAACTCACGCTTAAGAGAATGTTTCTGGATATTATTGTTTTCTTCATTGTAGTATAAATATAGGAGATTATTTCCCCTTGGGTGGGACCATTTTGAACCACATGGGCATAATCGGGGGGTGGGGGGGGGTATGTAAAGCATCAAATAAGATTGCTACACACTAAATATACAAGCTTTGAGTCTTGTGGTTTCAGAGAAGAAGATTATTTTCATATGGCTGGTCATCAAAGTGCATTATTTATTTACACATTTTAGTTCTGTATTCCATGATGCAGCTGCTACATGACAAGTTTCATGATCATAAGACTTGGGTTCTGGAGAAGATTTTAGTTTTCACCATATATGGCCATGGAAATTGCCTTTGTCATTTGTCCTGGATTATTTTTATACACTTTCCCCCTTTCCTTAAGTGCTACATGGCCTTGATTGTCAAAGTGGTTTTAGCACGTTTAAAGGAGAAGATCTGTGAAAATGGTGGACAGATGACGGACCCTATCCTACCTTAGCTAAAACAGCAGTCATATAGTAGCGTATAACCCAAACACGCGCCGGGCGTATGAAAAATCTCAACACGCTGAAGACTTTGGACGTATAAAAATTAATTTCTTTTAACTCGCTTTAGCAGTTACACATTAGCCCGTGACTGAGGCGAGTGCCGGACGTATAAAAAATCTCCAAGTTTTTGAGTACGGTTGTGATAAGTCCCAGACACGCTAACTGTTACCACGCGCTACAGACGCGCATCGAAAGTTCAACGTGTGTTTCACACACGCTTATAGGGCAAGCTACTGAAGCAACATCTAATGAAATCGGAACGCACATGTAACATAAACTGGCATGCCTCAAACGCGCTCCAAGTGCGTTCAGAGCGTATTCAACCACCTGTAACTTAATCAAGTTAATCAGGACGTATAATTCACACGCCCGAGCCACGCCAAGCTTCTAGAAAATTTTTAAGCATGTTTAAAAACATTTTGAGCCCAAATGCGTGCGAAACACGCAGAGACTTTTAGTGATGTACAGCGACGCGCACCGGACGTACACCAAGCGTACCCAACGCACTTGTAGTGAGTTTTGAACGTGTTTCTGACGTGCGTCTGGCATATGTGGAATTTCGCTATTTTTTCTACACGCTGGCACGCGTTTCACTTATACGCTACTGTGTGACTGCTGTTTAAGCTCACATGAGCACCTCACTCAGGTGAGCTAAAATCATAGGTCATTATATACAGCTCCATTTCATAAGTTTAGTACATACCGATTTATAATGTTTCATAAGTAATGGCATAGCAGTACCCGTACTTGAAGCTTGGCCAAATGTTATTGGGTGTTTGCAGATTTGAACGGATTTTGTTATGTCAAACTTAATACATAAAACTATTCACTGATTGTAACATTTAGATTTTAATCGATTGATTTATCAATGGTAACACATTTAAATGACGAAATATCATAACTTCACGGAAACAAATATCAACTTTAGCATTGGTTTCATACACTTCAAGAAAGTTTTAACCAAAAACAGATTATATCGTTAAATTGGCATATCACCCGGCATACTACACCTAACATAATATTTGATCTACCCTGTGTATATTCAACTAATCAAGTTTATTGAAGCTTGAAATATTGCACCCAAATAGCCGTGGTACACCAAATTATACAATCAATCAACGTTTGTTACATAATTACACACACAACCGTTTGTTTTTTACAAATAACACTGCTCTTACAGTTGAATATAAATATTTGATCCAAAGAAAGCAGCTCGAAAAGGTATTGAGACACAAAATGGCGAAACGACAGTTCAAACAAGGTAAGGCAGTCTAGTAGGATGCAAGATTTCAAGCTTCAATAACCTCGACTGTACATAGGGTAGACCAAATATTACATGTATGTAAGGTGTATTCTCCTGGACGCTCTGTCATGTTATTGGAATAATAAATTTTTAGTTCAAGCTGTCCTGTAATGTGAGAAATCAATGTTAACATTGATATTTGTGTCACAGAAGTTATGTTATTTCATTCATCATATTTTATGTGTTATTATCTCTTTATAAATCAATCAAAATCTAAATTGTTACAATCAGTGAATAATTCTATGTTTTAGGATTGACTTAGCGAAATCTGTTCAAATCTGCAAACACCCAATAAAATTTGGCCAAGCTTCAAGTATGGAAACTGCTATGCCATTACATATGAAATGAAACAAATCGGTATGTACTAAACTTATGAAACGGAGCTGTAATTGTTTAGCAACAATAGCAGCAAGTTTCATCTGAACAGCATATAAAATGGTGCCGGTTAAAAGAATCCCTACATTTAGAAATTTAGAAATTGCAATTGGTCATGCATAATGTATATAATTTTCATTTCTTTTCAAAATAGTGCCAGTGTACAATCTATTAGACTATCTTCATTGATCTATATACTACAAAGTCATGTTGTTTGGGAAGTATTTTACTGGCACCATTTAAATGATTCAGAAATCAAAATTATATACGGTACATCATTTGTTACATTGCAAAATTTCTTAAATATTCAAATTCATATTGAGTTTTGTCAACTTTGAAAAGACTGATTTTTCTTCTTCTCTTTTTTTTTTTTTTTTTTTTTAATTATATTTAATTGCATATAATACAATGGGGTTGGGTCACAAGTGCTCACCACATTAGTTACGACCCTTCCCCTAAAATAGGGGTTGGGGAAAGGACTGTTACAACAAGAACGCCCCAGAGGTCGATATCGCACCTGCATCGGGCAAAATACTTAAATGTGAAATATAGGTCGAATGCACCAGGTCAAGTTTTGCGCTTAAAGGGTATGCCAAGGACAACAACTATCCAAGGTTTCACACTCACAGCTATCACAGGTGCAGAGAAAACCTAACTTTGACGTAAAAATTTACAAAGTCAGTACCGTGAAATATAGGTCAAGGGCACTCGGTCAATGTGCATGCTTGAAGGGTATGTCAAGGTCAATTACTATGCAAGATTTGAGACTCACAGAGCTATCACAAGTGCAGAGAAAACTTAAATTCAACATAACAAAGTCCTTAACAAAGTCACTGGACGGTGTAATATAGGTTAAGGGCACTTGGTCAAGGTGCGTGCTTGAAGGGTATGCCAAGGACAATTAATTGCATGTACTATGCAAGGTATCACACTCACAGCTGTCACTGATGCAGAGAAAAGCAAGCTTCAACATAAAAATTAACAAAGTCAATAGACTGTAAAATATAGGTCAAGGGCACTGGGTCAAGGTGCATGCTTGAAGGGTATGTCAAGGACAATTAATATGCAAGATTTTAGACTCGCAGCTATCACTGATGTAGAGAAAAAGAAACTTCGACGTAAATGTTGACAGACGGACGTACAGACGAACAAACGGATAGACGAACGGAAATTTGGACTCCTATATCGCACCCTGCTATAAGCAGGTGCGATAATAAAAATATTATTAAATTTTCTCTAATTTGTACAAGCTAAGACTGTAACTATGCTTTTTCCCATGCTATAAGCTGAGTTGCATCATTTTACATATGTGAATTTGTGAAAACAAAGGCACAGATCAACTCCTTTGTTTTCTCTTCACAGATAGAACAATACTTCTCAATCTGAAATTTCAAGCATCTAGTTTTCTTCTGTTACTGTACAGGCTTTTTTTGTCTCCAAAGACAGCTTGCTTTTATAATGATGCTGCTCGGCTCGATTATATATACATATATATATATATATGTTCTATATACTCACATAATTCAGGACACACAGGAGTTGTGAAGATATGGTCAGATCTTTTAGCCTCAGCATCAAAGTGGCAATGGAATATTTTACTTATAACTCTAGTCAGGTCTCCTGTGACATGCCGACTGTTTTCCAGATCTGGAAATATAATTCAAATTGCCTTTTTTAAATTGTGACGCATAATGAAACTGATCTCAAACCAGAGGACCATTGGTCCTGAGAACGCTCACCTGAACCCTCACCTTGGAGCATTTAGCCATAATGAAATGACCTTGACCTTGAATACTCACCTTTATTGGGAAGCATAAGTTGCTATAGCAACAGCACAAGTTGCCATAGCAACCACAGTTCTTATCCAACTGGAACAATTTTAATAATTTATGTAAAGGCTTATGTCAGAAACATGCACATACCAAGTACAGGCTTCATCCCCTCATAGTTTCTGAGGAGAAGATTTTTTTAATATTTTATTAATAGTTACCCTTTATCAGCCCCACAGCAGCAAATCAGTATTATCGATTGTGAAGAAAGTCATATGAAGCTAAAATAGTGGACTACCCAATAAACATTTCTGCAGAAACAAAATTCAAATATCTGCAAAGAGAAAAAAAAAAAAATCTGCAACTTTCATTTTTCCCATTATATAACGACGTCAATAAAAACGCCTCATCAACAAGTAGCCCAAGGGCAATGATCGCTCACCTGAGAGTCAACAAGTACAGTCACTGGACAAAGTGTGTTTTTTTTGTGTTTTTTTTTTTGAAGATCTGATCAAAATTGAAGATGCTGGAGTGGCCACAACACTAAAAATTGATTTTTCAAACATTCAAGGGCAGCTAACTCCGCAGTCCAGGGTCCAATCTGGCTCAAATTCAAACACATCCAAGATGATCAAAATTAAAGGCGCTTAGTCTAAGAGTGGCCACAATACAAAATATTGATTTTTCAAACACTATAAAGGGCAGCTAACTCCACAGTCAGAGGTCAGATCTGGCCGAAATTCGAACTCATCCGAGATCTTGTAGTTATTCTTGTAACCTGCAAGAATGAAGAAGGTCCACTGAAAAAACAAAGATTCTAGAGTGGCCACAACACAAAATATTGATTTTTCAAACACTCAAGGGCAGATAACTCCGCAGTCAGAGGTCGGATCTGGTCGAAATTCAAACTCATCCGAGATATTGTAGTTATCCATGTTACCTGCAAGAATGAAGAAGATCCACTGAAAAACAAAGATGCTAGAGTGGCCACAACACAAAATATTGATTTTTCAAATACTCAAGGGCAGATAACTCTGCAGTCAGAGGTCGGATGTAGTCGAAATTCGAACTAATCCGAGATTTTATAGATGTCTTTGTCACTTCCAAGAATAAAGAAGATCCGAAGAAAAATGAAGGCGCTAGAGTGGCCACAACACTAAATATTGATTTTTCACACAGTCAAGGGCAGATAACTCTGCAGTCAAGGTTCGGATCTGGCTGAAATTCAAACTCATCCAAGATGTTATAGATGTCCTTGATACTTTTAAGTATGAAGAAGATCCGATCAAAAGTAAGGCGCTAGAGTGGCCACAACACAAAATACTGATTTTTCAAACACTCAAGGGCAGATAACTCCGCAGTCAGAGGTCGGATCTGGTCGTAATTCGAACTCATTCGAGATGTTATAGATCTCCTTGTTACTTCTAAGAATAAGGAATATCTGAATAAAAATGAAGGCGCTAGAGTGGCCACAACACAAAATATTGATTTTTCACACAGTCAAGGGCAAATAACTCTGCAGTCAAGGGTCTGATCTGGCAGAAATTCGAACTCATCTGAGATGTTATGGCCATCCTTGTTACTTCCAAGTATGAAGAAGATCTGATCAAAATTGAAGGCGCTAGAGTGGCCACAACACAAAATAATGATTTTTCAATCACTTAAGGGCAGCTAACTCCACAGTCAGAGGTCGGATCTAGCTGAAATTCGAATCCATCCGAGATATTATAGTTGTCCTTGTTACCTGCAAGAATGAAGAAAATCCACTGAAAAAATAATGGTGCTAGCTATAGTAGCCACAACATTTTTCCCTTTATAAGTCTATGGGGATTTTTCCAGACGCTCAAGGGCAGATAACTCCGCAATCTGAGGTCGAACCTAGCTGAAATTTGAACTCATTCGAGATATTATGGTTGTCCTTGTTATTCCCAAGAATGAAGAAGATCCAATCAAAAATGAAGTTGCTAGAGTGGCCACAACATTTTCCCCATTATAACTCAATGGGAGCTATCTGTTGCCATGGAAACCAGAGTTCTGATCCCACCTGGCCCAAAACCTAATGCAACCTTTCCCCCTCCTCAATGATGCTTCGGATTAAATTTGATTGCGATTGGCCTTGTTGTCTTAGAGATATTCAAGATTGAAAGTGTGAATGCACGGACGGATGGACGGACGGACGGACACACCCACGGACGCCAGCTCGACTACCATACTATAAGCTCACCTTGTGAGCCTTCGGCTCATGTGAGCTAATAAAATTAATAGGTGGCTCTCTCGCTTAATTAGTGACGTTTAGATGAGATGTATCTGTCTACCCAGGTGTTGGCGGCGACGCACAACGTCCACAACCTTATCAAATTGATTAACACCTTACTATCGGCTAAAACACAATCAGGGTGGACATTTCACAAAATACATGTTACACGCCAGTATTTAGCCCTGGTGCACTCCTAGAATGAAGTTATTGTCATAGCTATATAGGAAATTTCACAATATAGTATATGTGGGTTATTAGTAGAGGAACGGTTTACTGCCTAGTCAAAAGGCTAAAATTGGGCCATTTTTTGAGTGTCATAAAGTTTCACTTCAAAATTTCTATTATTTTACAAGGCACAAGCTATTATAATTTCATTTTTAGCCAATAAGCTTATGTCAGAAATTCAAAAGGAATACCCTAACTCTTATCTGAGGTGATAAATACATTGGTACTTGCCCTTGTATAAATTCCCAAGAGCTTTTCTTAAATAATAATAATAATAATAATAATAGACTTTATTTTCAGAGGGTTACACATTTAGCAACAAAATACAAGCTAATCTTCCATGAGGCCCTCCATTATTTACATTATATACAGAAAGTGGAAAAAAGTAACTCACACAAAACACACACACACACACACACACACACCAAAATAGTAGCCTGTACAACTATACAATAATGTTTTAAGTCTGAATATCATTAATTCCTTTAATCCATTTTATGCAATTTCTATGAAAACTATTTATGGTGCCTAATTTTTTAAGAGTATCAGGTAAATTATTCCAAATCAATGGACCAGAGTAAATTAAACTTTGTTTGAAGAGTTCTTTATTGGGTCTTGGTAACACATAATTTATGGCTGCTGATGTTCTGAGGGACTGAAGAGTATTATTCAAAGGCCTCAAGTGAAACATTTCATTTATATAATCTGGTGTTAGAGAGTTAGAAATTTTGAACATGAATTTAGCTTTTTTAAGATATGTTCTTTCATAAATATTAAGGATTTTGAATTCTTCCATGTTGTCAGTTATATTATCATACTGATAGTCTAAAATTATTTTACAAGCCCTTTTTTGCAGCCTATATATCCTGTCAAGATTTCTTTGAGATGTACCTCCCCAGATGGCATTGCAATAATCAATATGGGGTTGAACATAAGATTTATAAAATTGAACTCTTTGATTAGTAGTTAAATATGATTTAATTCTTGACAGTAGCCAAAGGTTAGAAACAATTTTCTTGGCAACAGCATCTATATGGTTTGTCCATGTTAAATTATTGTCTATTAATACTCCTAAAATCTTTTCACATGCCACCACTGATAATGCTTCATTATTGTATTTCAATTGAAAGACATAATTATTTAGATACACTCTTTTCTGTGGTGTGGTAATAAGCATAACTTTAGTTTTTGTAGTATTTATCAACATTCCATTTTCTTTACACCATTCTGAAAGTTTAAACAATGCAGTTTGTAATTGCTGTTCAATACATGCTTGGGATGTGTCAATAAAATAAAAAGTTGTGTCATCGGCATACAGGTCTGTTAAAACATTATCTATGTACAAAGGCAAGTCATTTATAAATATTAAAAATAATAATGGACCCAAAATAGATCCTTGCGGGACACCACATATTATATTTTCAGATTCTGATAATGAATTATTTACAAAAACTTTTTGCTTCCTTCCTAACAAATAAGAAGAAAACCAACTGATAGTCGCTTCTGAAATTTTGTAGTATTTGAGTTTTTTAAGCAGTAGTGTATGGTCAACAAGATCAAAGGCTTTTCTGAAGTCAATCATTACCATCCCAATCATCTGACTGCTATTGATTGCATTTAACCACCTATTAATCATCTGTAACAAAGAAGTCTCGCAGGAATGATTAGGCCTAAAGCCAGACTGAGTTGAATGTAATAGACTGTTCGAAGATAAATACATCATTAAAGAATCATGCACATGCTTTTCCAGTAATTTTGACACTACTGGTAATACAGAGATTGGCCTGTAATTATTAGTATCATCTTTTGGACCATTTTTGTGAAGTGGGGTCACTTTGCCTTCTTTCCATTTTTCAGGAAAGACAGAATTTCTTATACTTTGGTTACAAATAAAAGTTAGACTTTCAGATATATATGGTGCTGCCAATTTTAATAGCCTTGGTCCAATGTTGTCCAATCCAGTAGCTTTAGTGACATCAATATTTTTAAGATATTTTTCTACTTTTTCATGCTCTATGGATGGAATTGAAAAATTTGAATTCTCATTTAATTTTTCATTGCAAAATGCTTGTAATTTATCAAAGTTAGAAGGCACAATAGGTTCTTTTAGCTTAGATGCAACAGACACAAAAAATTTGTTAAACTCAGAGGATATTTCACAGGGATTTTCAATTGTTTTACCATTGACTTTTAATGAGAATATGCTTGTACCAGAATTACGTTTACTTGCCCCGAGTTCTTTAAAAAGTTTCCATACACCAGAGGGATTGTTTACATTATCATTTATAATTTCAGAATATTGATGTTTCTTTGATGATTTTATCATTTTACTCACTTTGTTTCTCCAAATCTTATATTGTGCCTGATTATTTAAAGACTTAAATCTATCTCTAGTTTTAAAAGCATCAATTATATCTGCTGTAAGCCATTTTGGTTGTTGTTTGTGCTTGACACGGTGTTGTCTCAAAGGTAGATGCTTATCAACAGTTTCACAAAATAGAGTTGACCAGGTCTCAGCAATGTCATTTACATCATCAAATACTTTAATTATGTCCCATGGGGTTGATTTTAAGTCATCAATAAATTTGTTCTGATCAAAATTTTTGAAAGATCTATATGTTATTGTATAGTGGGTATTTTTTACACCACATGAACCATTTGTTTTCCTATTTACAAAAACTGGAAAATGGTCACTTAAGCCCAAATGTGGCACAGCAGTAGTCAAAATATTTGCATGTGTGTTAGAATAAATGTGATCTATTAAAGTTGCTGACTGATCTGTTATCCTAGTAGGCATATTTACAAATTGAGAGAGGCCAAAAGATTCCATATACTCTAGCCAGGATTGTTTAATATTATCTTGAGTAAGATCTCGGTTGAAGTCACCCATTAAGTATATTTCCTTTTCACATTCTAAAACTTTGTCCAAATAATTATCAAACCACTCATTCCAATTAATAGTTTCATTTGGATGTCTATAAATATTTCCTATCAAAAAGCTTTTACAATTTGTTTGAAAAATTTCTAACCACACACATTCAATTCTCTCACTTTCAAGGTCAAGCCTCCTTTTACAATTAATATCATCTTTAACATATACAATAAGTCCACCTCCATAAGTAGCCCTTTGTTATACATTTTGAACTTTTTTAATATCCCCAAATCAGGGGCTTCCAAACTTAACTGCAAAATATAAAATCACAAATGCCATATTAAGCCTAAGATACTTTTTGAATTTTGATGGAAAAGCCCTTATTGAATATAAAGTGATTGTGGAATCTGCCAGATGCAATTTTGTAACACCATGTAAATGTTGTGTCCGAAGCCGCCTATTTTCAAGCCCCTATTAAAGTATGTTAACAATGGTCAATATAAACATGACCTTCACTTTCATTTGCGGGTCCAGCCATTAAACGTTTTATAATAAACATTTTGTGCTAGCGGAATGGTTTCATCAGATATCGTGGTAACTATGCTGTCCATAGCCATGTCGTGTCCGTAGCCCCCATTTTTGTTGTTTGCTTAAAATGATCATTTTAAGCTTATCTCATTATGTTTTGGGTTGTAAACAAACAAGAACATCATTAAAAGTCATAAATGTGTCCCAAAAGTAAAAATACTCAATACAAGATAAATTGCATTAGCCATTATGCATGTTATATTTTCAAATATGTAGGCCCCTATTGGCCTAAGCCCTAGGGGCATAGGTATGGTAAAAAAATTTTGAAAGCCTGAAAAGAAAACGAAAATTTCTGCGTTTTTGCACCTACAAGATGTCTTGGATAACCAAAATGCCATCCAAATATGCCCCACTTTAATTTAAAAATTCATTTTTTGACAAAAGTGAAACCCAAATGTCCACCCTGATTGTGTTTTAGCCATATGCAGTCCACGTAGAGAAACTATATGAGCTAATTGGTGTGAATTGGTCCAATTATTCTGATGTTCCTCCTTGTCATTATACACGGGTGAGCATTAGGGGAGCTACCTCGAAAATGTGTTGAAAACGCAAATTTGTTCCCACACCACATCCACATCCAGGAACTGTCGAGGTAGTGGAAATCCCGGGAGCGAGAGCTCACCTTTGTGTCTTTATCAATATATGGGGACCCCATATATTGATAAAGACACAAAGGTGAGCTCTCGCTTTTTTGTTTGTTTGTTTTTCTTTCAAAGAGCGCATTACTTAGAAATCGGGCAATGCTATCCCATGTAAATATGGTTTAACAATGAATGAAGACCAAAAACCCTATTAAAAGTGGAAAATATGAGCAGGACGACTTTAATCCCAGGACTGTCGGACAGCATTTTCGCCTTGTGTTGACCTATCCATTCCGTCTTATCTCAACCGAATGGCTAGATGTTTGAAATGCATTGGAACTACCTCGCTAGATTACCGCTACCTCGCTGGTCTGGGAACAACACAAATGAATTTTTGGGCAGGTAATCTATTCAGGAGAACAGAGCATCTGAAATTTTTGCGTCATTATAGTCAATTTGATCATGTTTTGCATCAAAACATGTGACAATGGTGACCAAAACTGAAACTGAGCCACAAAATCTGTCTGAGATACCCGCCGATATGTCAACACATGGCGAAAATGCAGTCCGACAGTCCTGGGGTTAGTCGCCCTGCTCATATTTTCCACTATTTAGTTTTCGGTCTGCATGCATTGTTAAACCATATTTACATGGGACAGCATTGCCCGGTTTCTAAGTAATATGCTCTTTGAAAGAAAAACCAAAAAAAGTGAGAGCTCACCTTTGTGTGTTTATCAAAATATGGGGATTTCCACTACCTCGACATTTCCCGAATGTGGCGTGGGAACAAACTTGCATTAACACATTTTCGAGGTAGCTACCCTGATGCCCACCCATGTTATAGCTCCATGGTGGCAAATAGCTTGAAGACCTACTCGCATACATACTGCAAACACATTTCTGGGATTCCTGGATCACAGCTAGGTGTTCGAAGTTATATCCATAAACATGATAATTTACTATAAGATCGAATTTCTAAAGGAGAACCGTTAGGTTCGAGTCGAACCTAACGGTTCTCCTTTAGAAATTCGATCTTTTAGTAAATTATCATGTTTATGGATATAACTTCGAACACCTGTGCCTGGATCAGTCATAGTTTACTATTTAAATTAAATAAACATAATAAAATTTTGTAGTCTGGCGCAATGCCACGAAAAAAGTTTGTCTCACCATCTCTAAAACCAGTTTCACACTCCAATATGTTCTTTTTTATTAAAATCCATTTTAACATAGCCCTTGATAAAGAAAAAGAATGCATCTGACAGTATTGTTATGTCATCAATACTTCACTGAAAGGTAATCTAGGCAATGTCACAAAAAATGCTTCTAGCATTAAGGAATAAAATCTGCAGATCAGTTGCACATACAAAATACAGTGAATCATTAATTAGCACAGTCATGTTCAACATTTAACTAAGTTAAACCATTTCTTTTTTCATCCAGGCCAAATTTAAAGCAATGCCTTGTACAGCCTAATAAATGTTAGTAGAACGTATTGGTATAGGCAGAATGCTCAAATATGTTTTCCCATGATGTGTCTCATTTCATTGATCATATGCAGGTATTTGGTGCAATATCCTCCTTAGTGCAATATCCCCAGGCAAACCAATATGGCACAAGCACAATATACAAGATCAAAGGACAACTATTGCTCTTAGTAAAACTTGTAAAAGAAAAAAAAGGATGCCCATAGTTTGATAATATTGATAACTTTGTTATTTTGAAATTTATACTGTGCAATAAAATTTCTGTTTTTAGACTGCATGTATTTATCAATAGGAGTTTAAGGTGAAATAGAAATTAAACATCTTTTGTTTCTAGCTAGAATTTTATTTTAGAAATTATTTGGGTCTCATCATAAGGAAACCTGTGTTTTTCACATATACATGTATCTGTGTTTATATGATACATGTATCTACCAGTTTCACTTAAATATTTGTAGCAAACACACATTCCCAAGGGTCTTTTACAACAAATTATAAGCCTCCGTGGTGCAGTGGTAATGTCACTCGCCTTGTAAACCAGGGGTCGCAGGTTCGATCCCGGGCTTCTCCAGTCCGTCGTATGGGACTATAAACCGAGGTCCCGTCTCCATATGACCTTAGGTGTTGGTGGGACGTTAAACCCCAATCAATCAATCTTTTACAACAAATCAGGGTTTTCCCTGGTGCACAAAAATGTGCATTTTGAGCCCTTTTGTTCTTCAATGACCTTAAGTTAAAACTGTCCACAGAGGGGAATAAAAACAGGCAAATTCATGGGAAAATTGTGAAAAAGATGATTTTCAAAATTACCATTTTCAAAATTACCAGTTATTTCTCAAAAATATGGTTCATTCAATATTCATGTTATGCATCATTTTAAGCAAAATTTGAAATGGTTTTGGATTTTCTGGTCATGTATGCCATGTTCTAATCAAAATTTTATGAAACAGGCCTTTAGATGAATTCTGGGGACAAATTCATTGATTTTTAAGTCTTTTTCTCAAGACTTAAAAAAGCTTGATGCAAGCTTGATGCCAAACTTTCGACAAAACTCTGTCTTAGGCTTCTTTAAATAGTTGAAAAGCTAATAAATGAAAATGTTTTGGCAATTGCCATTTTAACCCCCTTAAACTGTCTTTCAAAAGTTTGCATTTCTTTTTATACTCACTGTAAATTAAGCTTTTCTTTCTAACATACTATTGGAATTGTCACTGTTTTCAAAAATCTGAAAAATATCATTCAGTGTAAGATACAGAACTTGAACATTTACTACATATATCCTTAACATGACTGTAATATTGTTGATGGAGGTGTGACAAATTAAATCAGACACACATACACTGAATGTATGTTGATGAACCAATGTTTCATACACAAAACAAAGTTTAAAACTTACTTTTTTTTCTGAAATGGTCAGCTCCTCCTCCCCTTTAACCTACCCCATTACACATCATATTTAATATACAATAAACATATTTATTAATTCATTATGAGTACAAAAATAAGGAAACGGTCATATGTACCCTCAGTTTCAAAATGCAGAGGGAACCCTGAGCACTCTGTCTTATGTTCAGTGATGCACTGCTAGTGCTATTACCAAACGTAAGAAACACAGTCACAGATTTAGGTATCTCTGAAAAGTCACAGAAAAGAATTTCATTTTTCTTTACTTAGTTAGGTATGGCCATTATTATTTTTAGGAAGTGTCTGCTGACAACCGGTTGTCACCAGCAAAATTCCCTGCTGACAGCAGCGCAACACGCTGCTGACAACCAGCTACATATTTTTCCAATAAATCAATGGTATTGTGATAATTATCAGGTTATTATGTAGTCTATTCATCTTTTATTCTATACTTTGATTACAAATGAGTTGCTGAGCTGAAAAATATGAAAAGCAAATATAAAAAAATGTTATTTTGTTAATGTACCTACAATATTGTTCATAAGTGTTATTGGCTTATATAGTGGTATACCAATAGTGATGAGTGATCAGACATTCTAAAGTCTAAACTATTTAATAAAAAAATCTATCAAAATATTAATTCGTGATTTTTATTATTATTATTTTTTTTTTAATTTATTTATTTTATTTTAAGAGACTTTACTTCCCAATCCATACTTCTTTTAATGATGGGGTACATGTAAAATGATCATTAAACTCTTTATCTAATACATGTAGACATCTTTATTATATTCTCATTTCTGCCAGCTAGGACAGGGCAGACTTAATTATGCTGAAAATGGCACTTTCAGTATGTGGCAATAAGCAAAAGGGCACTTTTTAGACCACGACACTTCTTTGAAATAAAAGCTGCTAATCACTTTATTAGTTGTACTATACTTGGCAAAAAAGTTTTGGACCACCAACCTTTTTCAAACACTGCTGAATTATTTAGTTCTCAAACACAAAACAAGTAACATTAATGGTTAATGTAATTAATCCCTGATCAGAATAAAAGAAAATTTAATTCCAAGAAGGCATTGAGTTCTTGTCAGCATCCTCTAAACTCTAGGGGTCCTCTAAAAAAAGTGACCCAAAAGTTAATAATGTCTGTATCCAGCATTATTATGACCACAATCGCAGACCCTGTTCTTTGATGAGTGCACAAGTTTCCAGAGGCTATTGCGGAACTCTGGTGCATTCCTTTCTCAGAAATTGTCGAAGGTCTTTTAATGTGTTGTTTTGCTCCAGGCCAACCGAAAACAGCTCACCCTAAGATGTCCTAAACATGCTCTATGCATGATCAATCTGGCGAAAATCGCAACTGCAGGCAAGACAATACCTAAGCAAGAAATCATCAACAATATGTGATAAATGTTGCCTGGCATTTTCGTCTTGGAATAAGTGGAGCAACTTGATCAGGACTGTCAGTTTCATTTTCGAAAATCTGCTAGGCCTGACATTTCATCTAGTGATTTGTTTTTGGGTTTGGTTAAAAAGCATTCAAAATTGAGAAACAGTCGTATTGGTTGCAATGAAAATCAAGAATATCTGGTGAATTCCGATCTTTTTACCAAAATAAAGGCAGGGTGCAAACTGCATGAAACAGGGTGCTGGAAAAGGGCATCAGGGCGATGCGCCCTGCTAATTTATTCTAGCTGAAGCACTGTCGTATGGTGTGAATTTCACCTATATTCTGTTAATGAAACAGCTCCAATGTCTAATATCTGGTTCACATTACATGTAGAATTTTGTCATCTAACATTGCGATTCTGAACATTTTTTGGTACAAACCTGAACCTAAACAAAAATAAGTGAATTCACCATGAGGACCGAACTAAATGTACCTTTTCCTATCTAATTTGGTTTCAAACTTAAGATGCAGACATAAAGAACAATCACGAGAACAAGACAAGAATTCCGCGGAGGTCGATATCGCACCTTCATCGGGCAAAGTCAATAGACCGTGAAATATAGTTCAAGGGCACCGGGTCAAGGTGCGTGATTGAAGGGAATGTCAAGGACAATTACTATGCAGGGTGTCAGACTCGCAGCTATCTCTGATGTCGAGAAAACCAAACTCTGACGTAAAAATTTTCAAAGTCAGTGGACTGTGAAATATAGGTCAAGGGCACGGGGTTAAGGTGTGTGCTTGAAGGGTATGTCAAGGACAAGTACTATACAAGGTTTCAGACTTGCAGCTATCTCTGATGTCGAGAAAACCAAACTTCGACGTAAAAATTATCAAAGTCAGTGGACCGTGAAATATAGGTCAAGGGCATTGGGTTAAGGTGCGTGCTTGAAGGGTATGTCAAGGACAATTACTATGCAAGGTGTCAGACTCGGTCGAGAAAACCAAACTCTGATGTAAAAATTTTCAAAGTCAGTGGACTGTGAAATATAGGTCAAGGGCACGGGGTTAAGGTGTGTGCTTGAAGGGTATGTCAAGGACAAGTACTATGCAAGGTTTCAGACTTGCAGCTATCTCTGATGTCGAGAAAACCAAACTTCGACGTAAAAATTATCAAAGTCAGTGGACCGTGAAATATAGGTCAAGGGCATTGGGTTAAGGTGCGTGCTTGAAGGGTATGTCAAGGACAATTACTATGCAAGGTTTCAGACTCGCAGCTATCTCTGATGTCGAGAAAACCAAACTCTGACGTAAAAATTTTCAAAGTCAGTGGACTGTGAAATATAGGTCAAGGGCACGGGGTTAAGGTGTGTGCTTGAAGGGTATGTCAAGGACAAGTACTATGCAAGGTTTCAGACTTGCAGCTATCTCTGATGTCGAGAAAACCAAACTTCGACGTAAAAATTATCAAAGTCAGTGGACCGTGAAATATAGGTCAAGGCAAGTAGCAAATTAGACAGAGCTATCAGGTACAATTTCAGGTCTTTCGGCAATGGATTACCTGATTGGTCAAGATTTCAAAGACCCCTTGGAACCATATCTAATTTTATCAAAGCAGTGCAGTTAGTCAGGAATGTGGCAAGTCATTAAAACCAGATAGGCTGGCTGTTTTATGGCCATGCTTCCCTGACAAATTACCTTAGAATACCTAACATTTCAGTTTGGAAAACTTTTACATTGGATGTTTTGTTAAAATGCAAACAGCAACATGTATTAATAATAAATAATACTAAAACCTTGAATTTTTTAGATCAAGGAAAACAGTGCGTTTTCAAGGAAAATAATTGCTACCAGAGACATTTATGCAGAACAGTTCAGAGAGTAGTTGTCTGCCTTCGGAAGATTTGCTGGAGAGAAAACAATTGTTTGTTTGTTTGTATTGAGGCTTAACGTTCCAGTCAGCAATTCTTTTCAGTCATGTCGAGACGGAGCCAACTCTTCCTCGTTTAACCAGTACGGTAGGGAGTTAATGTGTCTTGCTTGGGATCGAACTCAGGACCTCTGTATTTGGAGCCCGACACAAGACCACTACACCACCGCGCTCCCTTGTTTTATGAGAAAATCTGCATGTGTGACACTAAAAGACATAGGTCAGCTGTGCTGCCTCCATGCAGACTGATCAGGGTCTGTTTTTCACTGTTGCCTAGATAGTACGAGCATATTATATCATATTTATAGTCTCTAAAATTCTTTAAACCATCCTTTAACTGGACAGATTTTCTTGTCAGTGTGAACATTTACAAGAAAACGTATGCATTAATATTAACCACTCTGCTCAGCAATAATATGCTCTAGTTAATATATATTTTTACTTCAGAATATAAATACATTACATGTATATGCTGTAACTATGAGATATACATCCTACTGATTATAAGGAGATTGATCAGATTGCTAAACAGGCTACCTCAAGACATGTTGTTTTTCACTAGTGCATGCATGTCTATCATGACTTTACAGCACAACAAGCTGTCCTCGAAAGTGAAAAACAAGTTTTATAATTAGCATATTAAAGTACAGTATACTGTATTATCCTCCAATAATTATTGTGTAATTATTTTTGTTTTTAAATCCTGATTCATATGGAATATTGCACATACTTCAACTACATTCTGCTTTGATAGTAAGCACAAGACAGATTCTGGTAGTACACAGGTTAAAATTAATTACTGTTGTGGCAGATGGTGATAAAACTCTCAGCAGGGTCAGCAATTTGATGTAATACTGGGGGCTAATGATCCTGGAGAAACAGTAAACCTTTGATCCCTTTATCCAATGAAAGGCCATGGAAATTTTGTTGGCCGAACTACCAGAAATCTATACCCCATAGAGGTACTTGGAAGCTCTGTCTAATAAGCTCTTGGTCAAGGGCATTGGGTTAAGGTGCGTGCTTGAAGGGTATGTCAAGGACAATTACTATGCAAGGTTTCAGACTCGCAGCTATCTCTGATGTCGAGAAAACCAAACTTCGACGTAAAAATTTTCAACGTCAGTGGACCGTGAAATATAGGTCAAGGGCACTGGGTTAAGGTTTGTGCTTGAAGGGTATGTCAAGGACAATTACTATGCAAGGTTTCAGACTCACAGCTATCTCTGATGTCGAGAAAACCAAACTTCGACGTAAATGTTGACAAAACTTTGACGTAAAAATTTTCAGAGTCAGTGGACCGTGAAATATAGGTCAAGGGCACCGGGTTAAGGTGCGTGCTTGAAGGGTATGTCAGGAACAATTACTATGCAAGGTTTCAGACCCGCAGCTATCTCTGTCGAGAAAACTAAACTTCGACGTAAATGTTGACGGACGGACGGACGGACGAACGAACAAACGTACGGACGGACGGAAATTTGAACTCCTATATCGCACCCTGCTATATGCAGGTGCGATAAAAACGTATAAACTAAACCAAGCGTAAAATTACAGAAAAGAGTTTTGATAGACCATTACTTCAACTGCAAATTCTAACTTCGAAAGCGCAAGTCTTAGAAAATGTCGAAATACTTTGTAAATGTAACATCATAGTCGTTCACTCTTTCGTTCAACTTTTATACGAAATGCACACTTGCACCTTTTCTACACTTCTAGAATCTCTCTTATAGAACTGAACGCTTTCGGCATTCTGTTAACGCTCAATAGCACTTTCAAATGCTTGAAAGTTTTCAAATTTTTGCCCGATGTGAAGTATATGAGCCATTCTTACTTTATGAATCAAGATTTGCATGCATGTTATATTGTATGGTGATTGAATTGAGAATAACGTAATTGTTTTATTTTGCAGTTACTTACTTAACCATAACAAAAGTTAAAAGCATTCGCCGAATAATAATAGGCATATTAAATAATGCCAATGTTTTACTTCAGGGGTTTAGCGGTAGGACAAAATAAATCAACACTTCATTGTTGTTCGCACATTGAGGCGCGGACATCATATTGATGGTTAAGCAACTAATCAAGGCTAATATTATATTATCTTCACGCATTGTTAGAAACTGTCATACTGCGATTTGGCTTTATATCTTTTGATGTCGGTCAAATAATTGTAGAGTATGGTGATAATGCACAAACACGCACCCAGATATAATAAATGGAAATTTTGTTCCACGGGGTTAGAAATAAAATTGAAATCTCTCAACTTTATACATTAACATTGTTTTCTTAAGTCCGTATCTCTAGTCTTCCGTACCTTTAATATTTTTTTATTTTTAATCTATACCGTACCTTTAGCCATTTCCGATATATAGGCTATAGATACGGTACCATATCCCTAGCCACTGCCTTTTCAAAATCCTAAGGAGAACTCTGTAAAGACGGTTGGATATGGCTTCGATTGTGGTAATAGATAGTAAAATGTAGCAGTCTATTGTAATCAGTTTCAACACTGGCAGAATAGAAAATTTTACTCTGTGCATTTTATATTTGACCAAGATATCAGAACAGAAAAGGTAAAATTGTCTAAATGTTCATGTAGTGGAATCTTCGAATTAGATAGTCACAACTAATAGAGACTTCATGGCTCTCTCTCTGATCCCTAAGTCTGCAAATAAACATCTCATCATGGTGATGACAATTTAGCCTTATGGGCAATTGCAAAATATATGGAATTTGTTGAATGGATTACACAATCGTTAGCTAGTTAAGTTAGTTTAGTCCTTCCAATTATAAGCGATACCTAATCAATTGCAATTTCAAAACAATTGCCCAACACTAGTATGCATATAAGAGCCTATGGTCCAGTATATTTACTATACTACATGAGCCTCAACATGAGAAAATAACTTTTCATGAAAAATGCTGAGCAACTGCTCAGTTCTGTGACTGATCTCTTCATGTATCTGCTTACAAAAAAAAAAAAATAAATAAAAAAAAAATAAACATATTTTGCTATTCAGCATGTTCAGGTATGTCTCAAAATCAATAATGTCCTAATAAATTTGGTTGGATTTAATTAAGATCTTTATAAATTAGTGTAGCTTTCTTAATTATTTCCCTCCTTCTGTTTCTAAATTAATCATCATAATGACAGATTTGATGCTTATTGCACATAAATGAAACAAATTAAAAAAATAAAGAAGTCATACTTCTTGGAAGACTTACTGTGCTTCAGTTGAAATAGTTAATATGAAAATTAAAAAATCCACTATATATCAAATTCATGCACATGTACTTATTATCATAACTAGTACTAGATTATGTTTACATGTTAGTGTCTATTATAAACAATTTCATTGGCTGTTGAAAATTGCAGAAAAATCCAGGTAACATCAATGTGATTTATGATGAGCATGTGTGTGGATTATGCCCCCAGGGCCACATATTGCACATGTCAATACAGTATGGTGTTTATTCACTGTAAACACAGACATCAAAGTGATAGAATAAGTAAACAATACATTTTATTTTTGTATTCTGATCCTTTTTCTCAGCAACAAAACTACAACAACAACAATAATACTACATGCAATAATAATTACTATTTATAATGTATTACCACTAAATGCAGCAGCACCTTAATCATTTTTTTAGACAAGTGGGTATTTAACCCCCCTCCCCCTCCCTTTTTCCATTATTAGGTATCTGAAATTTTAGTCCACTCTATTTTCAATCAACTGGGTGAACTGAAAAACAATTGGGTAAAATGATATTGAAAAAAGAAGTAGGTCTTTAAGTGTTATTTATAGTGTTACATTAATTTATTAAATTTTTCAAAAATCATTTTTAAGATCACTGTTGTACTGAACAGGAGGGACAAAATGAAGCCACTTTTTAAGTAAGAGTTGTAAATTTCTACCTCAAAACAAAGACATCACTCACTTGATTTTAGCCGATTTACATGTGCTGAAGACCAGGGTCATTACTGTTTCACCAACACTCTTAATGATGTGTCACCAACCAAGGTACCTTGGAAAGCTCAACAATCTCACATTGGTGGAGAGGACCGAGTTATTCTATTTTCATTTCCACCCTATCAATAGTGATCCTAATCGTTAATCATGACGAAAACATGCCCAGGCAATATACAGATTTTTTTTCCTCAAAATTCTGTAAAAATTGAAAATTTCATCAGAAAATGATTTTATACTTTCAATAATTTTGCTCAAAACATAGATTGTGGGTTCAAGTTAGTACAGTGATTCTTTCTGACCTGGCTGTCAAAAAAGTCGCTATTGTTCTGATCAATTTTTAGACACCGAGATGTGCACTGTCAATCAAGTTGGTAGGCGTGGAATTCGTTAATCATGACGAAAACATGCCCAGGCAATATACAGATTTTTTTTCCTCAAAATTCTGTAAAAATTGAAAATTTCATCAGAAAATGATTTTATACTTTCAATAATTTTGCTCAAAACATAGATTGTGGGTTCAAGTTAGTACAGTGATTCTTTCTGACCTGGCTGTCAAAAAAGTCGCTATTGTTCTGATCAATTTTTAGACACCTAGATGTGCACTGTCAATCAAGTTGGTAGGCATGGAATTCACGTGATGCTATTACTAGCAATTATCCAATCAAAAGATAGCATTTGACAAAAGTTCGAGCTTGCGGACACTGCTAATCGCACTGGCTTTCCAAAGGTCTAATCTTCTCACTCTGATTTAATTAAAGAAGTACCAATTGATTCTAAAATTTAGATAGTTGTGGACATTAATGCAATTATCACCTGTCAAACAATTAATGTGGTATTGTTAAATCATAAATTGATACGGTATTGAGACCCGACTAACTAGTCTAAGCAATTATTGTAGAATTATCTCCCCCGTCTAAGCTGTCAATCATGGTGGCGCTGTAACGGTTTATTTTTGGAACATACATATTTTGGCAATTTTGCAAAATTTAGAGAAAAAAGTCGGATGAAAGGACAGATATCGTAGTAATGAATTGTCATTTTTGTGCTTCATCAGTAAACTAGGCCTATTCCGATGAGAAAATGCATGGGTACCGAAACGAATGTAAAATCTTGATAGGTTTGAATACTAAACGGCCGATGTCTCCCATTATAATGTTTTGGTTGGAAAAAAATATTGTTTTAATGAAATTTTCGCCAGAAATGAGTATGTCGTAGCAAATATCATCCTTATTATGAGTTCTGGTGTTGAAAAACGGGACATTAAGGGACTGATAGACAATGTTTCAGTGACCAACATTATTTGCATTTACGTATTCAATAAGCATTGTGATATGGATTTCCTGCACCGCAATATATTGCGATACGGTTTTAGTGGGCGATACTCACCCCTAGTTTTTACCATATATGGGCATGGTGGCCATCTTGGTCATGTGACCTGGATCATTTATATATACATTGGTAACCCCTTGGCTTCCTATTGATGCTTAACATAAAATTAAGCTTTGACTGGCCAAGAGGTTTCAGAGAAGATGTTTGAATATTATGGAGATAAACATGTATATTGCCCTGGGGTGGGGGCATATGAAAAAACCCACACATATTATATATCATGTGAAAGCTTGTAAAGTTTCCTATTAAACTATTATAATAACATCATTCTAGGAGTGCACCAGGGCAAAATACTGGCCTATAATATGTTTTTGTGAAATGTCCACCCTGATTGTGTTTAAATAGCAGGTAATGATGACCACTGAAGAGGCTTAAGTAGCCTTAACCATGGTATGGCCCTGTTAGCCCATCCCCTTTCTCATAAGATTTATGGTCGATTCGCGTCCTACATATTCGCAACCTATAACTGTAAAAAGTCTGGTTTTTTTAATGAAAATGGAGTTTTCCCCTTTATTTTTCCCAAAATCTGAGGATTTTTCTATTAAAAATGCTGAAAACGGTGAAATTTGATACCTAACTTTCTAGACGATTTGTGCAGAACATGTTGATTTGTCCAGAAATAAAATCATACTGTTGTAACGTTTGTGTATTAAGCTATTGCTTTATGAAAAAACATCTTGGACTTATTGGATATATAAGAAGCCTCCGTGGCACAGTGTTTATCAGGGCCGTCGTCGGCTTTTGAAAAGTGGTCCGGCCATGAAAGGTCAAAGACGTTCACGAGCGGCGAAGGCACGAGAAGGAGGAGAGCACGAGAGGGGGCGTTACCCCCTCTCGTAAGGGGGGTTCGGGGGATCTCCCCCGAGAAAATTTTATATTTCCGGACGTCCGTAGAAACGATTTCAATGCACTTTGAGACAATTTTTGAGACATGATGAAGCCATGTACTGGTCGAAAACTATGAGGCCTGAAATCTCATACTCACAGGATTCCCTTTGCCTAAGGAACGCTCAGGGAATTCGAAAGACGTCAGTTGATTAGGAACCGGCGGTATATGTTCCATGATATAATAATAGCATGCACGTTTTAACAAATTTTGGAATATGAAGAAAAATAACATTGCCAAAATTTTATACGCAGTAAAAGATTTTTCGGCATTGTTGATTTAATGCAATAATAAACAGTGATTGGGTTACTGATAAGTAGACATTTCAACTGTGGAATACAGCTTAACACTTTAAAAAATATTCCAAGATCACAGAGAATCGGTTTTATTCACAATGAATTAAAGAACACTTTAATGCACCTTCTCTTCAAACGATAATCCGTCAAAATCCAATAACATGACAATACCAGTCTTTAATACAGGTGTCATTTTCGTGATTGTTTTTATAACGACCGTCTTTCACACCCTCGGACAGATTCACTGAGCACGCTTAATATCAATTAATTGGGCCACCGCACTTCAAAAAAAAAATTTGAACAGGCAAAAACGTTTTCGGTCGAATGATCGAAAATTGTGGTCCGGCCGAAACCATTTTCGGCCAAAAAAGTGGTCCGGCCATGGCCGGACCGGCCGGACCGCCGATGACGGCCTTGTTTATGTCACTCGCCTTGTAAACCAGGGGTGGCAGGTTCGATCCCGGGCTTCTCCAGCCCATCGGATGGGACTATAAACCCAGGTCAGAATCAGAATCAGAGGTCCCGTCTCTATATAACCTAAGCTGTTGGTGGGACGTTAAACCCCAATTAACCAATCATATTGGATATTTGCTCAAATGATTTAAATTATCAGTTTTCAAACTTTATCAATAACAGCTTTGATAACCTAGCCGAGACCTCATATTTCCAATAAACAGATAAATACCATAAATGTAGACTCTACCATGTCTACCGTGTGTTCAAGGGACTAATTTCTCCCCCATCCGAACCCCCTGGTGAAATAATGTCATTTGGCGTGTCACCAGTAAACCATTCAGATTCAGATACCGTAGTTACCTATCCGGCGTTAATCAAATTATTGGATCGGTGGCCACATATTTATTTATGATAAGATCATTTGCGATCTGTCTGGAAATAGCCTATGAATTATTAGTGCCACGAGATCTGGAGCAACTATTAGACTATGCTTCTATAACATTTTTGCCAAATTTTGGGCTTAGAAATGAAAAAGCTAAAAAGACTGGTAGTGCAAAATTTAGATCTAAATTTGAATCTTTACGGAAAGAGATCAAAGCTGATATCAGGAAGCAGCATGATCTTTACGTGAACAACTTGGTAGGAGATGTTAAGGCTAATCCTAGAGATTTTTACAGGTACATAAACAGTCAGAAAAAAGATACCCAAGGTATTCCCCCGTTGAAAAAGAGAAATGGAAGTGGAATTGCACAATCCGAATTTGAGAAGGCGGAAGAATTTAATGGTCAGTTCTCGGATGTTTTCACTAAAAGTGAATACAAACAGGTCCCTCTTATGGATAGATCTGCCCCATTCATGCATGATATTGTGGTCACAAAGGAAGGGGTGACCAAACTTCTCAAAGGTCTAAACCCGTCTAAAGCCTTAGGGCCTGATGAGCTTCATCCCAGAGTCCTAAAGGAACTGGCTATGGAATTAGGGCCGGTATTCGCCCATCTCTTCCAGCAGTCAATTGATACAGGTGAAATTCCTAAAGAATGGTCTCTTGCTAATATTTGCCCCCTGTTTAAGAAGGGTCACTTGCCCGCAATTACCGCCCTGTTTCTTTGACATGCATTCCTTGTAAGCTTCTTGAACATATTGTATGCTCAAATATTATGGCCCATCTTGATGAACATGAACTCTTGTCGGACAGGCAACACGCATTTAGGAAATGGCATAGCTGTGAAACTCAGTTGACTACAGTGATAAATGACTGGGCCAAAATCTTAGACAAAAAAGGCCAGGTCGACACATTTATACTCGATTTTGAAAAGGCTTTCGATACTCCTCCCCATGAACTCCTTAAAAGCAAATTGTTTAGCTATGGAATAGGTGGAACAACACTGAATTGGATAAATGCTTTCCTTTGTTTCAGACAACAAAGGGTAGTGGTTAATGGTATTAAATCGGATTGGGCTCCAGTTGTGTCGGGTGTCCCTCAGGGCACCATTCTCGGCCCCTTGCTGTTTTCCTTGTATATAAATGACATCTCAGCAGACATTGAGTCTGAAATAAGACTCTTTGCTGATGATTGTGTTTGCTATCGTGAAATCAAGAATGAAGAGGACACATTGAAACTTCAGAGAGACACTGATCGTTTAGGTAGTTGGGCTAGGAAATGGGGAATGAGATTTCAACCTGTCAAATGCAACATGATGCAGCTGACAAATAAACGGTCTAGTAAGATACAGGCTAACTACACCCTTGAGGGCACTGTACTGGAAAACGTTGAAAGCATAAAATACCTGGGTGTAACTATCACAAATGATTTGAAATGGAATACTCATATTTCCAATGTTTGTACAAAGGCTAACAGAACTCTCGGATTCTTGAGGAGAAATTTGTATTCTTGTCCCCCAGATGTGAAAGAAGCAGCTTATAAAGGACTGGTGCGGCCGGTCTTGGAATATGGAAGCTCAGTTTGGGACCCTCACACTCATGGCCTCCAGGAAAAACTGGAAAAGGTCCAAAATCGTGCGGCAAGGTTTGTGACGGGAAATTATGTTTTTGAAACTGGGAGCATGACTGGCATTTTAAGTCAACTGAAATGGGAATCTCTTAAGAAAAGGAGGAAGGATAGTAGACTCGTATTGCTATACAAAGGTCTAAAGGGTAAAGCCAGAATACCCACAGATGACCTTATCCCAAAGAATAGGCGTTGTAGAAATCAACACTCTTTGGCTTTTCAGATACCTTCAGCTAGCAAAGAAGCATACAAAAGTAGTTTCTTTCCACAGACTATCAGGGACTGGAATGACCTCCCTGATTCACTTATCTCCTCTGCTGAAATGTCTGATGACTGTGTGTCCAAGTTCGCTTCACTCGTGCGTTCAAGGGACTAATCTCTCCTCCATCCAAACCCCCTGGTGAAATAATGTCATTTGGCGTGTCACCAGTAAACTATTCAGATTCAGATTCAGAAATCATTATCAAACTAACCTGAGTCGCGAAAACCTATGACAATCCATTATATCAATATTTTCTGTCTTTCTTCAAAATAAAGCAGAACTACATCCAGATCGGCATCTAAATATTAATCCTTTATCAGAATTGTATCACATTTTAATATATTTAAGGATTAATTTCATTTAAATGTCAGATTTCCACTTTTTCTCACAAGTAAATCCAACGTCCAAGTCATTTCGTTCCTGTGGTGTTTCGGCCTTGACACTCCCGAGAGTTCGGTCTCTTGAAACATATGCTTTTTAACAGGAAAAGCCGTGTGCAAAATGGCGGACAAACATTGAACGGGCGCGACGAAACACATTTTCACAAAATAAACTGATCTCAGACATTCTAGTGATCCAAATCATTGACGATAAATTACACTAATCTTCAGAGTACCAAAAACTGTGACTGTCATTGATCAAAAACTGTGACATACATTGAAATTACATGAATGATGGCTCCACCCAAAACCGGAAAAGGCAACAAATCGCCCAAATCGAAACCAGTGACCACCAAAACGGGTGCAGCTAAGTGTCCTGAAGTAGAGGAGGAGGATGAATTTGTTACGGAGGCAATGCAGGACTTGAGTAACCTGAAAGTGAAAAATGACACTGACAAAATTGCTTATAATGTGGCCAAAATCTTGATCCCATTCCTGGGGAAGACTGTGAGATCTTCCGTTGAGTCATATTCGGTCCCTAAACCAGACTTTGAGAAGGCTAAAGCTAACATTCGGGTCAATAAGTATGAGAACGACCGGCTTGAACAATATACTAGACGTGAGAATATTCGAATCCACAACCTGCCTGTTGTTCAGGGTAAATCACTGACTGAAAATGTAGTGGAAACATTAAACGACATGTTCAGCCATGGGGCCGAGGCCGACCCACCATATCGTGTTGAGGAAAAGGACATAAGCGTATGCCACAGGGTCAGCAGGAAACAGGCTAGAGATGCTGACGAGGATGAGTCGGATGCTGGGAAGAAGCAAACCATTGTTCGGTTTGTTTCACGTCGTACGGTCAATCATGTCTACAAGTACAAAAAGAACCTGAAAGAAATAGAGAAGTACAAAACTGACAATGTGTTCATTACGGATGATCTGACCCAACTACGTCTGAAGCTTAAATCCATGGTAAAGGACATTGACGGGGTAACGAAAGTTCACACCAAAGATGGCAATATTCACTGTGACAAGGGCGGGACTCACTATGTTATTTCCAGTCCTGATGATCTTTTCGACCTGGGGCTCGATGAGATTAACTACGAGGAACTGGGCCTGACCAACCTGGCCTAGGCCAAGGAGGATGGTGTACTCGATGAATCGTCCGACGAGGGATCTAGTCATGACTTTAGAACCTTGAGTTCTAATAGCATAGATCATAGTGATCACAGTTACTGTTATAGTTCAAAGTTAAAAAAGTTAAATTTTGTTTCTTTAAATGTGTGTGGCTTACGTGCTAAATTAAAATTTCCAGATTTCCAAGAATTCATAAATAAATATGATATAGTCTGTCTGACAGAAATAAAAACAGACCAGTATGATGAGATTGATATTGATGGGTTCAAGTTCATAAGTGCTAGCAGAGCTATAGCAAAAAGAAAATCTGGGGGTGTTGGATTATTCATTAAGAATTCCATATGGCCATTTGTAAAGATTTTAGACAATTCAAGTGAAAATTGTATATGGTTTACATTTAAGGATATTTATGACCTTAACTGTGTTTTTGGGGCTATTTACATTCCACCGGAGGGTTCACCATATAGCTCTGCTCGTATTTTTGATAAGCTTGAACAAGATATTATCAATTATTGTGCCGATCAGAACACTCGTACGTGTTTATTGGGAGACTTTAACGCCAGAAGTGGGCTACTGACAGATTTTATCACTATTGATGAAGAAATTAGTGACTTTGCCTTGGATTATGAATCAAAACTTATTTTAAGTAAAAATAACTTGAAAGAATTGGGATTCCCAATTGAAAGATACTCTTCAGAGGTTTCAAACACGAACAATTATGGTTACAGACTTGTAGAATTATGCAAATCATTAGATATTCACATAGTAAATGGTCGATGTGGTACTGATTCATATATTGGTAAACAAACTTGCAAAAATAGCAGTGTCATTGATTATGTTATTATGTCGGCTGAACTTTTTCCATGTATACATCATTTTGAAGTGCTTGATTTTGACCCTTTGTTATCTGACGTGCATTGTCCGGTGGCACTTTCTATAAATATACAGTCACAGACTGATGTTATTTCAACAGATGAGAGTTCAATTAATGATGTTTCTGTTAATAATGAAAGTAATGAGCAAAATAGTTTTTTTCCTACATGGAAAGCTGACTCGAAATTAGAATTTTTGAATTACATAAATGAATCTAATTTGGACCAAATTAATATTGATTTGGACATGTTAAATCAAAGTGATACTGTTGATACTGAGTCTGAAAATATTATTACCTCCAAAATCTCACAGATTCTGGTTGAGGCTGCAGAACATTGTAATATGATAAAGAAGAAAACCAATTTACCTGTAAAATCACATAAAAATTTTAAAACTCAAAAACCATGGTTCAATAAACAAAGTGAATTGAAACGTAAAAATTACCAAAATGCTAAACGCATTTACAAGAAGCTTAACTCTAGAGAGAATTATGACAATTTAGTAACCTCTAGCAGGGAGTATAAGAAATTAATAAACAAGCAGATGAGGGAATACAACAGTTCTATAACTAATAAGCTAAAACTAATGAAAAATTCTGATCCTAAATCATATTGGTCTATTTTGAATAAATACTCATCAGAAGGTAAAGACAAATTGCAAAAAGTATCGGTTGAAACTTTTTATGAACATTTTAGTAAACTGAATGAAAATGCACCTGAGAATGATTTTGGTAATATTGATCTGAATAATCTTACAGAGTTTAACATGGAACTAAATGCCCCAATTACTATTGAAGAGATATCCAAGGTGATTCTAAACTTAAAAAATCAAAAAGCCTGTTCTATAAATGATCATGTTCTGAATGAATATTTGAAGTATTCAAAAGATTCTATGCTGCCTATTTACTGTAAATTGTTTAATCTTATTCTTAATACAGGTATTGTTCCAGAAGCTTGGTCTAAAGGTACTATTTTGCCCATTTACAAAAATAAAGGGGACATAAAAGATCCTGACAATTATCGAGGCATAACAATTTTAAGCTGTTTTGGTAAGCTATTTACAGCAGTACTAAATCAGAGATTGAATAATTATTTAGAATCAACAGGTATATTAATTGAAGAACAAGCAGGTTTCAGGAAGCATTATAGTACTGCCGATCATATTTTCTCACTTAAAATGTTAATTGACTTTTACCTTTATAAGAAAAAGCGGTTATATTGTGCATTTATTGACTACCGTAAAGCCTTTGATTCAGTCAATAGAGTAGCTCTTTGGAGAAAACTATTAGATAATAATATTGATGGAAAAATCTTCAAAGTCATTTTTAATATTTATGATAATGCTAAATCTTGTGTAAAAGCAGGCGGGAATATTTCTATGTTCTTTAGTAGTATGGCCGGTGTTCGTCAAGGTGAAAATTTGTCGCCAATTTTATTTTCTCTGTTTTTGAATGATCTAGTACATTTTATGTCTAACACGTACAGCGGCCTGGCCACACTATCACAAGATATTGGATCTATTTTGAATAATGATGATATTGAAGTATTTTTCAAGCTGTATTTGCTGCTTTATGCCGACGACACGGTTATCTTTGCAGAGACTCCTGAAGAATTGCAAATTGCTTTAGACACAATGCTGTTATATTGTAATACATGGCAACTGCAGGTTAATACTTCTAAAACAAAAGTGGTTATCTTTTCAAAAGGCAAAATAAGAAGGCGGAAGCCTGTCTTTTATTATAATGGTGATACTATCGAAATTGTAGATGATTTTAGCTACTTAGGCATAAAATTTAATTATAATGGTAAATTTGGTAAAACCAAGAAACATTTAGTAGATCAAGCTAGAAAAGCTATGTTTTCATTGATTAGGAAAGCTAGAAAGTTATTTTTACCACTTGATATTCAATTACATTTGTTTGACTCTATGATTACTCCAATATTGTTATATGGAGCAGAAGTTTGGGGTTGTGAAAATGTGGATATCATTGATAAATTTTATCTAAAATATTGTAAGTCTTTGTTAGATGTAAAACAAGCAACACCTAGTGTTATGATTCACGGTGAACTTGGTACAATGCCATTACATTTGAAAATAAAAAGTAGAGTCTTAAATTTTTGGTACAGGATAGTAAGCGGTAAAAATGATAAAATCTGCTACAAGCTTTATCAACTTATGCACTATCTGCATGTTAATGACTTGTTTCACTCGGATTGGATAAAAACTGTACATGATACTCTTAATCATTTGGGTCTCTCAGATATGTGGTTGTCTCATGACACATTTTATTCTCAGGCAGCTTTTAAAAACAAGATCAAAAGTCGGTTAAATGATCAATATAAGCAGGAATGGAAAAGTAAAATTGATGAGTCAGAAAAATGTTTGAATTACAGATTATACAAAAAGGAGCTTAAGTTTGAAAGCTATTTGAATATTTTATCTTTACCTTTGGCCAAATATATATGTAAATTTAGGTGCCTTAGTCATAAATTACCCATTGAAAGGGGACGTTTTTTAAATATTGATAGGAATGAACGCATTTGTCAGTTGTGTAATAAGGATGAGTTAGGAGACGAATTTCATTACTTGTTTTGCTGTGATTTCTTTAACAGCAGTAGACGTAAATTTCTTCCTACTTGGAGCTTGCAGTCACCAAATACACTAAAATTAGAACAGTTAATGACTTCTATTGATAGATCAGTTTTGACCAAACTAGCACTTTTCATTAAGATAGTTTTGACTAAATTTAAATAATTTTGAAACTACCATCTTCCTCTATATTTTAACCTGTGTTGTAACAATATGTATGTCTTTTATCAGGCCTTCACCCTGTTTTTCCTGGATGTTTGCACTCTCTTTATGAACTCTAGTTATCTTAACTGTAAATGGCGAAAAAGTGGGTTGAGTGTGGGTGTCCGGAATTAACAGGGTGTTGGCCCATAATGATGTGTTTCATTCAAAAAACTTTTCTGCAATAGTTTTTCATAAATGTGTTTCACGTGCCATTTTATATGTTTGTATATATGTTTGTTCATGTTCCATTTTAGCTCCTATGCCTGCAATGGGCCTGGAGTAAATAAAAATCTTGAAAAAAATCTTGAAATCTTGAACAAACATTATCATTTGCGTTTTAGTTAAAACGTGGTGATCATATATACAGGAGGTTAATACAGACCAAAGAAGTAAACAAGTCAAAAGAGCGTGAAGTTTTGTGACAATCAAAACCATATACCTGCTGAATATTGTTTTACACCCAGAGCAAACCTATCAAAGAAGCTGCGTCAGTATTCCACAAGCACGGAAACCTTCAAGCACAGCTTTTTTTTAAGATCATACATGCTTGGAACTCATTACCAGCCAAGGCCCCTGACTATGTACTCTTCAATCAGATGCTGCCCTCCCTCTCATTCTGAGCTAGGTAGGGACCAATCTGTAAGTAGGATCAGAGGGTTTTGAAGCTGTGCATGTTGGGCGACAATACTCAGTGAAAGTTGTGCCTTTAGAGCTGATCGAACTGGGTAAAACAGGCCAGTGTATTCAGAAAAGAGTGTGTGCTTTTATGCTTTTAGAGTTGATCGAACTGAAAAAGTATAGAGGTGCTTTCAGAGCTAAAAGGGGGGGGGGGGTTTCAGGGGAGACATACTCTACTGCCTTTTCTTAAGTATGGGAGTACCCCTATCCCGGGAAAGCCGGGTGTTGACCGGTCCCGATAGCGTAATGGTTAGAGCGTTCGCTTCGGAAGCGGGAGGCGCCGGTTCTAATCCGGGCCGCGTCATACCAAAGACGTTAAAAATGGTACCAGTGGCTACCTTGCTTGGCGCTCAGCATTTATAAGGCAAGCACTGGCTTCTCTTCTCTCAAAAAAGATGCCGTCGGTGTCCCGTAATACCTTTCCACACCGACAGTGCAACTATGTTGGGCAACACTGTAGCGGTGTGCTATAATGATATTTTCTTGTAGGCGACATACGTCAGACGCGAAATCTCACTCCACAAGCGATCCACATATAACTATGGATGACACATTCAGAAAGTCTCTGTCAACCCGGTCTAGAGCTTGATCCACGTTACTCAGTAACCATGTCATGAAAGATCTGAACCAGCTGGCCTCACAAGACCCATGGCTACGAAAACCATGCTGGCAGTCAGAAAGAATGTTTTCGAGGATGAGATGCTTTTATACATGCATACATATATAGTGCTTACTATAATATGCTTTAGGGCTTTGACTATATCAGTGGCGGATTTACATGGGGGTTCGGGTGGATCGCTTGAACACCACTCTGGGAAAAATATTTCATTGGGAAATTTATGAAAAATCGGGTAAATAGTTGAAAAGAAACCCCTCTAGACGAATTTAAACCGCTTTCCAAAAAAGGTACAAGTAGGCAAAGATCAGAAAAAGAGGCGCAATCAGAAAGAGATTCACACTCCAAAAACCGAGGTGGGGAAAAAACTATATTAACAATCAGGTACTTATACCATGAAAACACCTCGTAAGCCAAATGAGCAGCTACTTTCCAATAGGTGGCCACTCAGATACCAAAACTTAACTAAAAGAGGAACACATACATAAGGCGCAAACAGCACAAAAATTTAAAAACCAAGACATAAAACAATAAGAACCAACACAGAAGTACCGCCTTGGAATGATCAGTAATATAAAATTACTGGCGGGCTTAAATCGATTTGACGGAGCCCTAACCTCACCTTCAGGGTCTTTAGTGGTTCTCAACATTTAGTTAGTAGTTCTGTCCTCGTGGTGACTCTCTCTAGCTAGTCAGTGAATCATCATTCTGGTTCCGAAAGGCCCTCGCGTAAAAGGGTCTTTAGCCCAACATTAGATTTGGAAATCAATTATAGTGTCTGCGATAAAATTTCGAAAATGTCGAAGCTTATGATACCGATAGCCCTGCTGGAGAAGTTTGGCTGTTAAACATTTATTTCGCGCATTAAAGTCCGCAACACGATTGCAGACTCTAGCAAACCCAATAAGCTGCGAAATGTATACACAATAAGAAGCAAGGCGAGGAATGTCACGATCCATGCTCCAAAAACGGATTTTTTATATCAAAATCTAAGTCATCGCGTTTATCATAAATTTTAGAAGAAAAGTATCCGCCCCTGAATATGTGTTAAGCTTTTGCAACAGATGCAAGTTAACGACACTATTCTATAATCAGCTGCATCATATTTCTCACTCTTCTGAAACACCTGGACCACATTTGCCTGTCGCCAAATATCTGGCACACTTCCATAAGCAAGCGACTCATATATAAAGGCAAATATGATATTAATCAGAATACTTCCTAAAATTAATACTGTTATAAAATAGCTTACCTGTTTTGGTATGCTCTTGTATGCGCTCGTTGTTGTACGCTCCAGAGACACCAAAGGGACGTCTGGTCTGGTCTAGAACTGGGAGGAAAGAGACATCGCACGGGATTCAGTGTTCGGTAGTCCGTATAACTTGGGTTAACCTATTATCGCAAATTATTATAGGTGGATTCTGTTAGGTGTTTTTGTTGTCAGAACTGAGTATCATTACCAATAAGGAGAGAAACTTGTGCTATCACAACAATACCCTAACATTCAGGCCATCGAACCATATAACACATGTGTATGTGCTTCTAAGCCATATAACAGTTTTAGGACACCTTTAGGATAAAAATTCCACCCATAGGAGTGAATATTGGATTGCGCCTATGTGGACCTACCCAAGTTACTCGGGTCAACATGACATGTCGAAAACGCTCTTATTGATTGGCTCCAAACTCCCCAACAGTTTCAAAACTCCGCTCTCCGATATTGTTTTCCGAGAGGACTTACGTCAGGAAGTGGAACCGCTTGGAGTTTTGATTGTTTCGGGATCGAGATGACACAGAACCCAGCATTACAGTTGCAGTTATAAAACCCGGCATTACAGTTGCAGTTATACTAATAACTGCTCGGATTATTTTTGCATTTTCGTGTCACAATAATTGAAAAAACCTGAAGTTGTCAAAAGCTGACTGACGAGTTTTAAAAAGACAATAAACACGCTAAAATATTATTTTCCATCTTTTCTTTCTTGTCTTGACCTAGAAAGACATTAATCTGGCGCTCAGCATTAATAAGGCAAGCACTGGCTTCTCTTCTCTCAAAAAAATAACTTCAGTGATGGGAGCTCCATGTAATACTCTGTTTATGAGGTGTTTGGAGTACTTGGCAGATTCAGATTGACCTTGTTTGTTGTTATTTTAAAATATTATATGGTTAAAAAAATAAAAATAAACAACAATAGGTCAGCCAGCAACAACAACAACAACAAAAAACACAGAAAAACCTTGATGATAATTTAACAACATCAAAAACAATTTTGCAGATTAGTATCGGCAGCTGCGCATGTTAATATTCACATACAGTGTTTCCAGAATTGCAAGAATCTACATACTTGACTAGGTTTCAATACCTTGACATGACCATACTTTTAGCTGTTAAAGCTGATTTTAGCATCTACTTAATTATTTTTAGCTGCTTAACTATTTTTAACCTTTCATAATCTATCCGTCTTACCGAATGCTTTTAACCTGCCTTTTCTATAATTTTCAACCTATTTTCTTTTTCAATGGTGCATAGAATGTCCATCTCAAATGGCCATGGCCCACTTGAGTGTGATTAAAATGGCCATGGCCATAAATACTTGGCCATGGGAGAATTTGAATTGTCCATGGGCAAAACCACACTGGCCATGGCCACTTTTTGTCGGCCATGGGCAAATCTGGCCATGGCCATTTTTAGTCGGCCATGGCCCAAATGTTATTTTTTTCACATAGTAATAACTGCAAAATATATACATGGCCATTATGGCCAAAGCAACAATGATTATAATTTTGTGTTTAATAACTGATTGACCATAAGATTTTTTTTTCATTTTTCCCATGGCCAATATGTTTTGCCCATGGCCCATTTTTTGTCCATGGCCAACCTGTTTTCCCATGGGAAAGTGCCATTTCCCATGGGAAAACATGATTTTCCCCTGTTTTCCCATGGGAAAGTCAACTTCAAGTCCATTTTTCAGGCACTTGCAGATAAGACAGGCAGACAAAATAAGTTTTTAGAGAACCACTTGATAGGTACTTCATGTATATATAAACTGCGAAGCCCTGGCTGCTTTCGAAAGATGTCCTGGATTTGACGAAAAGCGGTTTGTCAAAAAAATACCGGTTGGTGTTGTTTGCATTACCAGAACCTTACTTTTACAATGAACATTTAAAATCGAATTGATTGAAAAAAAGAATATTTTCATAGTTTTCGTCAATCGTCCATACATCATAGTCGTTCTCCGATTATGCAGGCATTTTTCTAAGCATAAAATTTTATACACGTATGTATATACATGTACATGCATGCCATTTAAATTTGGATAAATGCAGTCTTTCTTCTTACTGTTATATAGATCGTAAATAATGCTATGAATACCGTTATAAACAAAGAAAATCGACTCATTCGCGTTTTATTTTTACTGGAATGACGTATTTACTACCACAATTTAAATATTATAGACCTTTTAAATATATATAAAATTATAAGCAATGAAATTCGACCCATCCGCATTTTAGGGATTACAGGTATGACGTATTTACAAAACAAAATATCATTGATTAATACAATGGGCAACATTTACCCAGTTGCTGGAGTACATCCGTACTGTTGATGATCGTTATTTACCTGTTCGCACGAAAAATTGGATAACCTTATTATCATGCATCTATGAATCGCCTGTATTGCTTATTTCAACGGGCAACGCTAGAATACACCGGTATAGGATAACTACTTTGACCGTGCCGCTTCAACTCACGTGACTGGACCTAGCGCATATTGTTATTAGGTATAAATCGTTCATAGATATAAGGAAACCATTATAAACAAAGACTATCGACTCACCCGCGTTTTAGGGTTAACAGGTATGACGTATTTACTGCAAACTTGTAGATATTACTGCTTAATATTTCAATGTGATAAGCTATCCCATGTTTTAGAGTTCGCCGCTACTGACTGCATTTATTCACCGTTAATTGCCTGTTCTTGCGACAAATGGTATCGCCTTGTCACTATGCATCTTTGAATTTTCAGTTAAGGATTTTTCCTAATATAAATCAAGTACAATTGTTATCAAAATAATTGTTATTTACCTGCTCGTGCGAAAATCCACTGGCGCGTCAAACGTCAATCCATGGCGTGGCACTGAAACTATAATCATAACCAACAGGTTTTACCTTACATTTCGGTTGCACGCACAGTAAGTATTTGTACAGTTACAATCTAAATACCCTTTCCCGTGGTATTTCATAGACTTGCCTGATTTATGACGCGCCGGAGGTCAAAATCAAGCTATATAGCATTATTCCCGCGTATCTTTGAATTGACTGTACTTGTTTTAATTGAGAATGCTACATTGCACAAGTAATTGACCCAACAAACGATGGGAGCAATTCATTTCATGCGCTCGACGTAGAAAGGCGCTTGAGATATCTCTGCATACTAAAGTCGTTATTAATTGGTCTGGAGAAAAACAAAATATATCACAATGAAGTCCTACACCAACCGCTTACTCGTTAAACAAACCTGCATACAAATCTGTATATAACTCAGAAATTCATAAATGCGGTGGTCAATTTTCCGACTATGGTCTAGTGGTCAAGTGTCTGATTCTGTATCAAGCATGAGTAGGGTTTGTAACACAACATGCGCCAATTCGTATCCTTGTACAAGAAAACCATATTCACAACAAGAATTTGACATGATGATAAGAGCCGCGTTGTGAAAAACGGAATTATTACAAAGATACAGATCAGCTGTGCAATAACTGCACAGCTGATCAGCGCCTTTATTTTCGCTACACTAATAGTACAATTCCTCTGCTACATATACCAAACATCTCAAGATTCTATCTTTCTTCTGTGACTGTACCTGCCGGAAAACCCGAAGACTGGTTTTCTCGCTTCAAGGCTCAAAACGATGCTTTTGTCAGTTTGTTGCTTTCGAGTTGTTGATTGTTATTTCGGCTTATTCAACTTGATTTACAATGTCGACATTCAATTCAAAATGAACAACACTGCATCAGCATATTTTCCATTATCGTTTGATGTGTGATATGAGCCACTACATAAGAAAACCAACAAAATGCTTGGACGAAAACAAAGGCAAAGATCAGCTTCGTTATAACCGTGAAGCTGATTAGCGCCTTTGATCGTACAATCTCTCTTCTACTTAAATACAAAACATCAAGCCTCTAGCCACCTTCTGTGACTGTAAAGCTTGGTTCCTGTCGGACCTTGTCGGAACCGAAATTGTTGGTTTTCTCACGCACATGCTCATATATTTCTTATAATTTACACGTTTACACTTTGATATTATGTAAAAGACGCTAAATGGAATAAAAGGAGGCGACCACGAGAAGAGGGTAATGCTACACGTAGACTTATTGATACATATACACGTAGTACATATAACTAAGTTATTTTGAATTTACCGACTATTTTATGTCTGATGCAAGGTCAATCGGCTTGCACTTGAAGGGGCAAGCGTGGCCATTACCCATGTATGGTCAAAACCTTAGAATGTTAGGCGTTGTCGTATTATGACGCCTTTTATGTCCAATATCACCTTTAACTTTTAGGGTAATAATTTCTTGGCTCTCGTTTCGTTTCTTCACGTCCATTTGCAAACCTGTCTACAAATGCCTTCGCTAAATACATTAATGTGGCTTGCATTATTATAAAATAACCTATTACATCGCAGACGCAAAGAAATTGCTCACATTCGACAAAACTAATATTCTATTGGGAAATGCCAACTACTGTGTTTTACATTTAATTGCAAGCTCGCTCCAAGCAGCAAAGCCGTTTGGATCTAAAGCTGCATAGCGGCTTTGAAAGATCAAGCTGTATGGTAGAAATCACGTGATTTTGCTATTTATAAGAACGAAATTACGGTGCTGGTGACGCCAAGCCATATCCTTATCTGATGCGCATGTGCCATTGTTATTGTTGCAGAAAAGATATATTTTGATACAAAGGAATTTGCAAAAAAGGCTTCATTGTAGAAAAATTCAAAACCGGGTCGGCATTTGCAAAGCGCTAGAGATAAACCCATATAAAAATCACTCGGCTTGCTATATGTTTTTACTAGTATAAGAACCTGATTGTTAGGTTTTATTTCAACCTCTGTTTTTGGAATGGGGATTTTTTCTGATTGCGTCATTTCCTGATCATTGCCTACTTTTGCTTTCCTACGGAAATGTTCGACTGTAACAGGACAATAATGCAATCTATCAAAGTAAACATGATTTGGAAATATACTATTTTTGAAGACTCAAACACGCCATTAGAAAAGAAATGTTCGCATGGAAGTTAAACTGGCACGTACAGAGAATTTGTAAAAACGAAAATATCATTGCAAAGTAATTGATATTTTAAATAGTTTGCTCAAAGTATTGATTGTGGGTACACTTTAAAATTGGCAGCAAAACAAATGTGTACTTTTCTAAAACATTTGATTTGTGAGAAAATAATTTTGACCCATTTACACAACGTTTGAAATTATCCCGAACGCATTTAAAAGGGTGGGGTTCTTGTCTTGTTCTTGTCTTGGCAAGAGTTTCTTGTCTGTTGCTTGGCCCACCGGGTTCAACTGGTGTTTTTGTCTTTTGCTCCGGGTTTCATTAAGTTATTCGGAGCCCAGTGATCTCCATCGTCGGGCAGCTTACGGTATCTGTTGAGTCCTCGTTTTTGATTCACCAGGGTGGTTACCATGATTTTTCCGTTTATCCTTGATGATTCATCGACTAGATAGAGATTCATCACGAGGACCGAAAAACTAACTAAATGTTGTGAACCACTGCAGAATTTGAGGGTGAGGTTAGGCGCCTGTAAAACCGGTTTAAGCCCCCCCCCCCCCCCGTAATTTTATATTACTGATCGTTCCAAGGCGATACTTCTGTTGTGGTTCTTATTGTTTTATGTTTTGGAGTCGAAGTTTTGTGTTGTTTGAGCCTTATGTACGCTTTCATATTTCTGGTTAAGTTCGGGTAACTGAGTGGCTGCCTATTGGGGAATAGCTGCTCACTTGGCTTACGATATGCTTTCTTGGTATAAATACGTAAATGTCATGTTGGTTCTTCCCACCCCTCGGTTTGGGGAGTGGGAATTTCTTTCCGATTGCGCCATTTCCTGATTATTGCCTACTTTCACCTTTTTTCACCTATGTGAAGCAGTTTAAATGAGACTTATGAGCCGCTTATATATGACATTCAAATACCCCGAAGCACATTGCTATTTTTCTATTCCTAAAATTATGGCAATCGAATTCTTATAATATTGATCAAACAAAACAATAACAACAAAAGACATGTACATGTATCAAGAACGAAATGTCTGGATCATGTAATACTGCACAACTCATCAACCATCATTGTAGACGCGTATTACAGTTGATTTAAACAGTACAGTATAGTACAGTCATTGATTTAACTGATTTAAGCCTGGCGTCCCTTTTATGGGACACAGACAAACACCATAGCTTCAGATGTGACGCCGAAGAATGCGGCGTCCCATCTAAGGCTATTATGTTTGCTTGAAGAAATTTCATCGAAAAATTAGATAAAAAAAAATCAAATCACTCCTAACACGCCTACAAATGAAAGTGGACTCACCCAATAGATAATGATGGAAAAATCCATTCGTCAAATATGGGTTAATATTGGGGTGGACGGAAAAAAGTCACAAGAAAAAAAGTCACGGAAAAAAGTCACGTTAAAAAGTCACAGGAAATAAAGTCACAGGAAAAAAGTCACAATAATAGAAAGAACAAGAGAAAATACATATATCTGTACATAAATGTAGTTGGACATGATTTTGATGTTAAAAAAGGCAATGATGTTGAAATGTCATAATCAGAATCAAACCATGCCTTTAGAATGGGAAACATAGAATGGATGAGAATCTACCCAATACGAGGAGCATGGTGACATTATGGTAGACTTTCAGACCATGGTGCCGTAGAACTTTGTTTGAAACATCCTGTTACCATGCAGTGTATTTGGGAAAGCCTGTTTTAAGCTACCAGATAACTGGTCAAGTACCCAGGAAGTATCAGCTCAGTCCCAGCATGACCGAATATTGTTATGTGGGACATAAAAATGCTAAAACATCAATCCAAACAAAACATAAAGTGATACTAATGGTAATAATAAAAATAAAAAGGTTTATTCCTAACCAAAACTTGAGAAAGAGCATAATTCTTTTTTAGGACTTTTTTTCCTGTGACTTTTTGTCCTACTCAGATCTGTGACTTTTTTCCGTGACTTTTTTCCTGTGACGTTTTTTCCTACATTCAATATTGGAGGTCGGTGAACGCTGCACAACTCATCAACCATCCTTGTAGACGCGTGTTACAGCTGAATTAAACGTTAGAAATGAAGGTCCTGGAATCGATACAACTGATCTAATCTAAAATACCAACCCAAAGACACAAATTGGAATGAAAGAACCATACAAATAACAGAAAGCAATTAAACAACGACCTCGGTTTTGCGCATGTGAGGAAAATTATTGTATGCTAATTTATCTCAAAATGCATCAATTTGCACTGCTCAAAGTGTGTTGCATATTTGACAAACCGATGGAAAGCTGTCCACTAAAGTTATTAAATATACCGTACTGGCCATTATGTCACAGAAATAAGCTCTTAAGTAATATTAAACCATCGTTAATGCATTGTTTATAGACCGGACCCTGCAACCAGTGGTAATGCATAAGACATTGATGCATTGTTATACTGTCAAAGATCGGGAAATTGCTACAGTTATCATCTGATATAACTCAAGTTACTTCAAATTAACAGAGACACTTTACAACAACGCTTGAAATGAAACTGTTTGAAATGTAAAGTTTTTCCTGATGAAACTTCGGTTAGAACAGGACTAGCCAAATGCAATCTATCAAAGCAAATATTATTTGAATATATGCAACTATACAGTACAGTTGTCGCGATGCTTTGGGCGTACGCGCATTTGCGCGTGGTTGCGCGTTGCGCGTGGACTCGCGAGTCACTCGCAAACTTCGCGCAATCTTGCGCGATAATCTCGTAAACGCGCAAAACCATTTGTCAAACAGGCGCGACGTGAATCAGATATGCGCGATTTATCCAATTTAAACAAACTTGCTCGTAAGGTGTGTTGTATTTTCATGCTCACCTGATGTCAACATGTATGTCAAATTTGATTGCATCGATTACTGCCTGGTCCCTCCAAGCATTCATACTTAATACATGTAGATATGCTTCGTACAAAGGTAGTATAAAGCGACTAGGACAGAGATACATGTACATGTAGAATATTTGTCTGACCCGAAGGAAAATTGATACACTGTATATTTTCTATCTAAATAATGAGAAGAAAATAGTGTAAGCAGAAGGTCTGCGATGAGCCCCGTCACGTACCTTAGCTATCCCAAATACACGTATGGAGAAGAATTTTTCTATTAAACCTAGCATTCTTTTTCTTACTCCAAAAACCGAGGTGGGAAAAAAACAAAATGGCAATTAGGTATTTATACTTAGACAACATATCGTAAGCCGAGTGAGCAGCTGCTTCCCAATAGGCGGCCCCTCAGTTACCCGAACTAAACTAAACATCACGAAAACATTTCAGTGTAATGTATACTAACTCGAACCCCAATTTTCTAATAGCAAAACTGGGGTTTACATGGGTATACCTAATTTTCTTATTTTTTTTCTCCAAAACATAGATCGTGGGTATTCGTTAGAACCGCCTCGCCTCGCGGGTGCGGCTCTAACGTGTACCCCCGTTCTATGTTTTGAGCACAAATAAGAAAAGTAAACAAAATCTACAGAAAAGTTTCAATTTTTACAACTTTGGAAAAATCAGTATATTACATGGGCATGTTTTCGTAATGACTATAAAAACGTGCATAAATTAGTTACATTGTAGTTGTTCGGTCATCGTGGTGAATCTCTAAACATCATTGAATTTAAACACACAAACATGTACAATATGTCGTATATGTATATTTATATGCAGCTGTAAAACCAACTTGTTATAAAATAAACCTGTGTTATTTTGATTTGTGGTTTTACGTTCCGATTAGCAATTTCAGTCACACGAAAAACAAAAATTATCAAAAAAAAAAAAAAAAAAAAAAAAAAAAAAAAAAAAAATATAAATAAAACTCCAACAAGTTTATATGCGAATTAGTATAAACTTTTTGCTTAATTAAACTCCAACAAGTTTATATGCGAATACTAGTATAAACTTTTTGCGCGCATGCAATTTTACGCGGTGGATTGTGGTTTAATTTACGTAGATGATGGTAAAAATAAGATAAGCAAGATGAGTAAGATAAGCAAGATGAGCCTCAATCATTTATTTTTCATTTGATAAAAATGACTTGTCATGCTTCAAACAATTTTGATGATTGACTAACACAAACTCACTGTCATACAGTAGCCTGGCTAATTGGCTAGCATGTACTCCACAGTGAACAAGCTAATTGAATTGTGTTTTTTTTTTATGTCCGAAATAGCCCAAAACATAAAAGACTGTCCGAAATAGTCCCAAACACAAAGGACAAAATAATTGATTAATAGCCAAACGTACAATGTAGTTGTAGTTGAAATTGAGCGTCATATACAAAAAAGCGTTGAAACTAAGCAAAAAAGTAGTAATTTACAAATACTTTTTATAAGTACATTTACTTGAATGTTATAGTGCAATGAATCACGTCGCGCATCGCGCAATGATCCATGCGCGATGCGCGACGAACCAAAATATATTTGCGCGTCACTCGCAAACTGTATTACGTATAACTTGCGCGTCACTCGCGAGTCAAAACGTTTTTAGAAAGGATTCAAATTTTTTGCGCGTTGCGCGATCGCTCAAAGCATCGCGACAACTGTACTGTAGGTCGCAAACACGCCATGAGGAAATTAATGCCAGCATGAAAGACAAAATGGCAATCAGCTACAACTATGAATTGGGCAGCTTATTGTATTTGATTCTTCATTGTCGTTATCGTAATGTATTTGTTTGACCTTGATGATTCAGTGAGTAGTTAGAGATCCACTAAGAGGACCGAACAACTAAACACATGTTGCGACCATTGCAGAAGATGAGAATGAGGGAAGGCGCCTGTGAAACCGGTTTTAGCATCCCTTAGTAATATTTCATATTACTGATCGTTCCAAGTTGATACTTCTGTTGTGGTTCTTATTGTTTTGTGTTTTGGTTTAATTTTTGAGCTGTGTACGTTTTCACATTTTTAGTATCGTTCGGGTAACTTAGTGGCCACCTATTGGGAAACAGCTGCTTACTCGGCTTATGACTTGTTTTCTTAGTAATTAGGCTAATTATCAATTTATTTTTCCCATCTCGATTTTCGAAGTGGGTATTTCTTTAGAATTTCTTTCCTACCTTTATCATATTTGCTGTTGTGGTCTTATATGACAGTATTATTTGAAAGTATGTGAATGACATGTCAAAGAGTGATTTTTGCATGTACATGTACCATTTCATCACCTGTCATATAGCCTTCATATCAATCATCATTCTAATGCGCTTTGGCATATGTTCAAACGAAGGCGTAAGCTTTAAGCCGTTAGTGAGTGGTAGTTTGCACATGAATGCATATTTTACTTCTCTTGTCCCACACCAAGCAAGTCTACAAATAAACAGAAAGAACATCAAATTTCACCATTTATTAATGTAGTCGTTAAGGGTCGAGTGCCAGCTTGAGAAGAAAAACACCCTAGTGCAACATTTCAATCACAACTACATTAAGACTGACCGATACAGTTTTTCACAAGAACCTCAAAGTCATATGCTATGACGTGAACACGATCATAACCGGACAGCACAATGTTTCCCCGTACTGCTCTAAAATTTTAAAATTTAGGTGTAATCTTCAAAGCGGCTCGAACTTGAATGATGCGTGTACAAAATACATTTTCGCATGAGCGAACAAAACTATTAAACAGGCTGTCCCTACACTATTGTAAAGTTGCTTAAAGCGTCCATAAGAAAAAGGAAATTTATGTCTAATTCACTACGTTAAAACTACGTAAATTATATTTTTCACAAGCATGCGCACTTTAAATACTTACATTGTAAGGCACTAAATGAAATCAGTTTCTCTAAGTTTTGCTCGGGGATGCTGAATTGCGTCACACCCACAAACAGCTTATTTATCACAAACCAACCCATTACTGAGTGGTGTTTTGTATAGTATATATTTCATACAAGTATGCTTTTATTCTTCTTTATATGCCATTTTGTAAATAGTTCATGCTGTATAATTTCTTTAAACCACATTTTGTTTATTTTATTACAAACCAACTCATTACCGAGTGGTGTTTTGTATATGTTATACTGTCAATGGTTTGAAGATGTAATCGAGGCATAGATCCATTTTCCATCACACCGTATTGTGTTTTCTTTGCTGTCTGGCTTCCCCACTTCCGCGATGGACCATTCCGTTCCGCAGCACAATCTTTCATTCACTAAATTACTGGTGTCCGGGCGAGAAAATGGTCTGCAAAAGATACAATATTCAAGACCTTCAGAACAACTTAATGAACCAAAATAGAAGATGTGGCTTTAATGATAAAAAAGAAATATCCGATTATCTAGCTTACCCGACTAAGATACATTACCATATGGCTTCAATGTAACTCTATGGATGTTATTTTTCATACTGCACTTCACATGTGATGTCGAGGTCGTTACACAGTTTCTCACGTGGTAAAAGTACTTTCTCACCTATCTGGAGGTAAGAAAACAGTATTTCTCCTTACCACCAGACAGGTGGTTAAAGTAACTTTCCTTACCTCCAGACAGGTGATGAAAATTCTTTTCATAAGCTTTCCAATGTAAACATGCATGCACTTAAGTGTGGTCATGCCTCTCGAGTACAGATTTCATATCATAACTGCAAACGATTTTAATGTACTTGTCTAAGAAATGAGGGAATCATTACATCATCAACAAGCAAACAAATAGCTGTCCAGCGCGTATGAATATCGAGTGCCGGGCCAAAAATCAGACTGGGCAGTTATATGGACCTGAGAGTCTTCTCGAATTGTTACTTGGTTTCTGATTCTCTCATTACAATTAATTGATTATTGTTGTTAAAATGAAGGAACAATTAACCAGAAACCAATTTCTCACATTTTTGTATAATTGCGATTATGATGACTGAATCCCTTACATACAGTTGAGCATTACGTACCCGGGTCCCCTTACTATCCGTGTAATTTTTCGGGCTCTCGATGCACGCTTTTGGTGGGACAGGTCAGGAAAATACCATACCCACCTGTCGCGAGGCGAGTAATTACTACATAGTTCATGTTCACCTGACTACTGAAATATACTGAACAAAAAAAGAAACGCAACAATAGGTCACTGAGGATTTTCGAGTTTAAGGGTAAAACGTTGATAATTTCAGGTCTGTTGCTGTATGATTCCCATTCATGTGATATTAGGGTATATCATGCAAAAAACTGATTTTCGTTACGATAAAAATTGAATGAGAAATTTGTGTCGTCTTAAATAATGCAAATTTTGACAGATCTGCTCTGCGCAAGCGCACACGTTTGAAACTTTGAATCACCAAGAAACAATATCAGCTGCTCCCTAATTAAAATTCAAGAAAAAGAAATAAAGTTCAACGACACACAAGCTCGTAGTTAAAACCATCTAAATCCCTATGTGTTTTATTGAAAGGGGGATAATTTCAATTTTATTCATTTTATTTCTTTAACGTGTGAGTTATCTGTTGAGTGGTACACTGTGATTTTGAATGCAGGTTTAGAGCGGATTTAAATTGAACCATTATTTTAATGCTCGCGCATGCGCACTGTGTGGTTTTCCACTTTCAGCATGCCCATGGTCGGCATCGAATAACTCAGTAAATACGCATCAAAATGAAAATCGGTTTCTTGCATTCGAAAGCCTGATATCTAATGCAGAAGTAGAAAATGGAATAGTTTCTGATTGTATCCTAGTTTGCTCAAAATTTAGTGAAATATAATTGTTGCGTTTCTTTTTTTGTTCAGTATATATTCCCGTTTTTGACTTAGCTGCACAAATACTTCTAGTCAACGTGTAAAATTGAATGTGTACATACACGAAATGCAGATCATGAACTTTGAGAAATGAAAATCTTCCCTATGGTGCATGTTTGTAGTATATAATCAACTTATATGTCTGTGAATGCTATTTGACTTGATTCTATCCGATACGTTAATGTCATCATAACATAATAACGTTGATTGCCGGATTGCTCACTACTTCGTTTCCTTCGATTGGCATCGTAAGGAAACACACACCACGCAAATACTATCCAATTAACGTTTGCTTAATTATTCCTGCAAATGCGAAATGCAAGAACTTCAAAATAGCAAAGCTTGCGTGCCGCTGTGATTAACCCAACATGCTTGCATGGCAAGAAAATCAGATGCACGATTCAAAAGTTTATTTCTGTATGAAAATAAACATTCAGTTCAATTTTATTCAAGACCATTATTTGTTACTTGAAGAACCGGACTTCTCACTGATAATTTTCAATCTCAGGAAAACTGAAATACGCACCCCTTTGAAAAAAGGTACACGTATGCAACGACCAGGACTGAAAAGTCTTAATCAGAAAGAAAATCCCACTCCAAAAAACCGAGATGGGAAAAACTACATTGACAATTAGGTAGTACTTAGAAAACATATCGATCGTAAGCCGAGTGAGCAGCTATTTCCCCATAGGCGGTCACTCAGTTACCCGAACTTAGATAAAAAAAAAATATATATGAAAAATTTAAACAGCACAAAAATTCGACTCAAAAACATAAAACAAGAAGTATCGCCCAACTTTTATATAGTAAATCTGGGATATACATACGGGTAATCGTTAGACCATGCAGTTCTAGCATGTTCAACCAAATATTTCAATTTTTTAAGCTGAAGAAATTGATCTATAATATTGTATAGGCGTGTTTTGGTTTGGTTAATGGCGGTTGCAAATGCGACAGGCGACAGGCTAGTGGACAGTGCTATATTTCTGTTTCGCCAAAATGACATCAAATTGTTTCATCTAAAACATATAAACAACTAATAAATTTATGTTTATGTACGGGAACTAATGCAAGAATTCCCATTAACCTGCTCGAATGTTGGCAATGTGAGTGTTAATCGACTTAATGCAACCGTAACATTGTGGATTTTGTTTCATTATTAGTCAATACATCATGCTTGATTCCGTTGCTATTTCTTTTGTTGATCATTTTAAAATGTAGCACGAAGAGGACGATTGAAAGAGTTCTAAGATGGAAACAAACTTCTTATATGAGCATATGTGCGTGAGAAAACCAACAATTTGGGTTCCGACCAAGTGCGACGCAAACCAGGCTGTACAGTCACAGAAGATGGCTAGAGGCTGGAAATTTTAGATTTAGAAAAAAGAGGAATTATACTATCCGTGTAGCGAAAACAAAGGCGCTGATCAGCTTCGCGGTTACTGCGAAGCTCATCTGCGCCTTTGTTTTCGCCTATGCAAATTATTGGTTCTCTCATGCGAAATGTTCATACATGTATGTAATTCAAAATCGAAACTGTTTAATATTCGTTCATACATTTTATACAAATAAAGCAAAGAAAAATAAAATGCCTGTGACTCGTTTGCATTACTAGAACCTTACTTTTACAATGAACATTTAAAATCGAATTTATTGAAAAAAAAAAAAAGAATATTTTCATAGTTTTCGTCAATCGTCCATTCATCATAGTCGTTCTCCGATTATGCAGGCATTTTTCTAATCATAAAATTTTATACACGTATGTATATACATGTACATGCATGCCATTTAAATTTGGATAAATGCAGTCTTTCTTCTTACTGTTATATAGATCGTAAATAATGCTATGAATACCGTTATAAACAAAGAAAATCGACTCATTCGCGTTTTATTTTTACTGGAATGACGTATTTACTACCACAATTCAAATATTATAGACCTTTTAAATATAGATAAAAACTGTTATAAGCAAAGAAATTCGACTCATCCGCATTTTAGGGATTACAGGTATGACGTATTTACAAAACAAAATATCATTGTTTAATACAATGGGCAACATTTACCCAGTTGCTCTGTTGATGATCGTTATTTACCTGTTCGCACGAAAAATTGGATAACCTTATTATCATGCATCTATGAATCGCCTGTATTGCTTATTTCAACGGGCAACGCTAGAATACACCGGTATAGGATAACTACTTTGACCGTGCCGCTTCAACTCACGTGACTGGACCTAGCGCATGTTGTTATTAGGTATAAATCGTTCATAGATTTAAGGAAACCATTATAAACAAAGACTATCGACTCACCCGCGTTTTAGGGTTAACAGGTATGACGTATTTACTGCAAACTGCTTAATATTTCAATGTGATAAGCTATTCCATGTTTTAGAGTTCGCCTCTACTGACTGCATTTATTTACCGTTAATTACCTGTTCTTGCGACAAATGGTATCGCCTTGTCATTATGCATCTTTGAATTTTCAGTTAAGGATTTTACCTAATATATATTAAGTACAATTGTTATCAAAATAATTGTTATTTACCTGCTCGTGCGAAATATGGTATAGCTCGATTTTGACCACTGGCGCGTCAAACGTCAATCCATGGCGTGGCACTGAAAGTATAATCATGACCAACAGGTTTTACCTTACATTTCGGTTGCACGCACAGTAAGTATTTGTACAGTTACAATCTAAATACCCTTTCCCGTGGTATTTAATAGACTTGCCTTTTATGACGCACCAGAGGTCAAAATCAAGCTATATAGCATTATTCCCGCGTATCTTTGAATTGACCGTACTTGTTTTAATTGAGAATGCTACATTGCTCAAGTAATTGACCCAACAAACGATGGGAGCAATTCATTTCATGCACTCGACGTAGAAAGGCGCTTGAGATATCTGTGCATAGTAAAGTCGTTATTAATTGGTCTGGAGAAAAACAAAATAAATCACAAGGAAGTCCTACACCAACCGCTTACTCGTTAAACGAACCTGCATACGAATCTGTATATATAACTTAGAAATTCATAAATGCGGTGGTCAATTTTCCGACTATGGTCTAGTGGTCAAGTGTCTGATTCTGTTTCAAGCATGAGTAGGGTTTGTAACATAACGTGCGCCTATTCGTATCCTTGTACAAGAAAACCATATTCACAACAAGAATTAGACATGATGATAAGAGCCGCGTTGTGAAAAACGGAATTATTACAAAGATACATATCAGCTGTGCAATAACTGCACAGCTGATCAGCGCCTTTATTTTCGATACACTAATAGTACAATTCCTCTTCTACATATACCAAAAATTTCAAGATTCTAGCTTCTTTCTGTGACTGTACCTGCCGGAAAAACCGAAGACTGGTTTCCTCGCTTCAAGGCTCAAAACGATGCTTTTGTCAGTTTGTTGCTTTCGAGTTGTTGATTGCTATTTCGGCATATTAAACTTGATTTACAATGTAGACATTAAATTCAAAATGAACAACACTGCATCAACATATTTTCCATTATCGTTTGATGTGTGATATGAGCCACTGCATAAGAAAATCAACCAAATGCTTGGGTGAAAACAAAGGCAAAGATCAGCTTCGTTATAACCGTGAAGCTGATTAGCGCCTTTAATCGTACGATCTCTCTTCTACTTAAATACAAAAAATCAAGCCTCTAGCCATCTTCTGTGACTGTAAAGCCTGGTTCCTGTCGGACCTTGTCGGAACCGAAAGTGTTGGTTTTCTCACGCACATGCTCATATATTTGTTATAATTTACACGTTTGCACTTTGATATTATGTAAAAAGACGCTAAATGGAATAAAAGGAGACGACCACGAGAAGAGGGTAATGCTACACGTAGACTTATTGATACATATACACGTAGTACATATAACTACGTTAATTTGAATTCACCGACTATTGTTGTGTCTGTTGCAAGGTCAATCGGCTTGCACTTGAAGGGGCAAGCGTGGCCATTACCCATGTATGGCCAAAACCTAAGAATGTTAGGCGTTGTCGTATTATGACGCCTTTTATGTCCAATATCACCTTTACCATTTAGGGTAATAATTTCTTGGCTCTCGTTTCGTTTCTTCACGTCCATTTGCAAACCTGTCTACAAATGCCTTCACTAAATACATTAATGTGGCTTGCATTATTATAAAATAACCTATTACATCGCAGACGCAAAGAAATTGCTCACATTCGACAAAACTAATATTCTATTGGGAAATGCCAACTACTGTGTTTTACATTTAATTGCAAGCTCGCTCCAAGCAGCAAAGCCGTTTGGATCTAAAGCTGCATAGCGGCTTTGAAAGATCAAGCTGTATGGTAGAAATCACGTGATTTTGCTATTTATAAGAACGAAATTACGGTGCTGGTCACGCCAAGCAATGTCCGTATCTGATGCGCATGTGTCATGATTGTTATTGTTGCAGAAAAGATATATTTTGATACAAAGGAATTTGCAAAAAAGGCTTCATTGTAGAAAAATTCAAAACCTTGCCTTTTTGACAGGGTCGGCATTTGCTAAGCACAAGAGATAAACTCATGATACAAGACTAAAAGGTTAGGTGAATTATGAAATAAGTGTATAACTTCGACATAAGTTTGCGCCGCATAACGTAAGGGATGTTTCCATAACGACAGACTCAACGAACGCGTGTTTGTAAAGCATGCGTTATTGCACAGAAATAATTGCACATGTATTGCTACGTTATGCGTTGAAATTCCAACTCGACATAAAACAAAAGCTGCACAAATGACACCACTTTTACACGTAGCTGTTGTTCACCCAACGTATCTATATGAAATACATTTTTCCTGTTTACTATAGAGACTCACGCCAAGAGTTTGCAAAAGTGGGCGGGATTTTCCCTATACTTCATGTTGTATTTTTACTTGATGCTAGTAACTGATAAGCCGTAAGTCCTATAGGTATGTTGAATAAATACATTATTTCGTTCAATAGGTGTAATTTGTATTCTCTTCGGATCCGCTCTATCGAATATTTAGCAATGTATTGTACAACGACTGGCTGTGGTGATTTCTGTGACTCCTTTGGTGAATGAATCGTAGTGGTATTGAGTATGGCTTCCGGAGGTGGCGGTTTACGCAGTGAAGCGCGGTAAGGTGCCGTTACCGAATCAAACTTATTTGATCTATCTATTAACGTCCGTTCTGACATTTCTTGGTGCACAGGTGGTTAACTGCGACTGAAAGCTATAAACCACTATAATTATATAGCGCCTATTGTTTTATGCGTTTTTTGGTTGTTTGTTTTGCGTCATCATAAGACAAAGAATACAACATGTTTATTAGTCTGTCGTTTGACAATATCATTTTGTTTTAATTTAGCATTAAGTGTTTTTTTGCAATTACAATTACAAATGAAATATAAAAGTAAAATACAAAAGACAGTATTATTAACAATACTTTAAATCCTCGGAATGAATTTGAAGCATTGGTATTTAATCACGAGGAAAACATCCTGCAGTTGAATGTCAAGATCGTGCAGTTTGAATGATTCAGTGACAATATTTGGATCGCCCTGACCTGCAGGTACTGTATGTTTCTGACAACTTGTCCATGCAATATCATCGAGGCGGCTCTTACGTGTAACCACACTCAAAATTCTGAGCAAAAATATTATAAATACAAATTTTCCATTTTTTTTTTTTATTTTATTTTTTATTTTTTATTTTTTTTTTCAAATTTTAGAGGTGAAAGCAAATCTCTGTATATTGCATGGGTATTTTTACGTAATGGGATCGCCCTTATCGGCAGGTATCTGACTGAGATAGATGTCTTTCACCATGTCGCTTTACCTCTCAAATTGATATGCATTTGTTTGATTCGAACGTGTATGCTTTCAATGATGCGATTACATTATGTTAAACAAAAAACTCATAAACGTACTTCACCTGGAACTGGAAAGTGTATCAAGAAAGAAGGTACCCCTCTTCTAGTGTTTATGAAAAGGTACAAGTAGGCATGGCGCAATCGGAAAGAAAACCCCACCCCAAAAAACTAGATTGACAATTATCACGTGAGGGGAACCAGCAAGATCGCAGTATGTTTCCTATACGATGACTTAAATAAAAATAACATAAAATTAACAAAGGATCTTGCACTGCAGTGATAAAATGTCCATGTCACCTTAGCATTAAGTTATTTTATTTCATAAATGTTTTTACCACATGTCTTTGTTCTCAAGTACATATTTTGTACTAAGGTTTGTCTTATTCTTAAGATGCCTTACCAGTGCTTCTGCGATGGCATGTTCTATAATAAGAGTCAATTGTTTCCAAAATATATCAAATGAAATTATTGAAAATGTATTGAAAAAAAAAAAAAAAAAAAAAAAAAAAAAAATAATTATATCAATTGTGATTCTTTTGCTGTGGCTCAGTGGACTACGTGCTTCTACGATGTCTTAGTTTAAAACATGTTCTATAATAACAGTCGATGGTTTCCAAAATAAACCGAATACAATTACTGAAAATGTATTGAATGAATAAAATTATATCATTTGTAAGTCTTTTGCTGTGGCTTACTGGATAAAGTGCGAGTAATTATTGTAAGTACTACATAACTTAAAAATCAGCGGTACGAGTTCTTATCCCGCATCTTCTTCATGTTTTGTTTGTCAAATAGTTAATTAATCTATCTACTAATTGATCATTTCACAACTTGAGTTGGCATGCCTTTAAGCGTCACTCTTGACTCACTTCCAACGCCCAGTTTATATGAAAATCGGGTTGCGCGCCCGAAAAGTTTATAAATACGCTAACTCAGCCATCTTGCTTTTCATATGTTTTTATATCATGTCTTGTATTGCCCTTTCCTTTACGCTCGGTGTTTGGGTTACAATTATATATTCGCTTACACATACCAATTTCTGGACCTTTTTTCTGTCTTAAATTCCAGGGAAGAAACAGTTTGTCAGCCTGTAGATTGCCATCATAAAGAAGTTTGTTTTCTTAATCCCCAGTCTGGCCTCGTGACAGGAAACATACATTTTGGAATATGCTTTATAAATGCTTTAAAATGTGGTAGCTACAGACATTAAAAAACGAGGATTTTTTGTGAACAAAAATGATTATTTTCCTGCACCTGGCGCAAATGATTTTTTATCGCCATTTCTTACATAAAGATCCCATGTCGACAATATGCGCCAGGTTGCAAACGTACATGATGATCCGTACTTCTGCGTTAAAACTTTACACTATGTTCCCAGCGGCCACGACAACCCTGTTTGCTTGAAACGTAGCGTGTCGTGGAATTTCGGTCATATATTTCTCTGTTTTCATGATCTATTACGTCATGATAAGTTTTCTTACGTTGTATTACGATATCCGTAACACGCCGGTGTGTCACGGAGGCGCTAAGGTACGTTATGATTATCCATGATCTATCACGATTATAAGCGCGTTCTATTACGGCCTGATACGTTCTGATGCGGTCAGTTACGTTTTGACCAAGGCGTAATAATTTTTGTTTTCTCTTTTTGTCATGGTCTGCTACAGACGAAATGTAGACTCCATGCAATTGAAAACATTTTTTTGTGTCTTTTGTATACGAATAAGTCCTTTGAAATAGTAACAACGCGCTCCTCAACAGCCGACTGCAGAGTTGATTAAAAGGCTAGGAATTTTATTTAATCTTCAATGACATAGTGCAGCGTATAGTCTCTTTTGTTTACTATAGTGACTGCTCCAATATGCCGGGACTTGTCCCCATGATATGCAATTATATATTTGTAAACTTCACGCGCCGTGATAAACGTATGATAACATGACATACGTAGTAGAACGGAGTCAACACTGTCAAAGACCGTAACCCACCGTGACTTAACGCAACAAAACATGTTGAGTTTCCCGTAGGGAACGGGACGAAACGTGAGACGACCGTGATAAAACGCAACTGAACGTGGTAGATCCGTAGCTTGCCGGGCTATTCACAAGCTTCCCGTTGCACTACGGACCGCCTCCAAGTTTCGCTACACACTGTTTCGTACTGTCACGGCGTGTTACGTTCAGCCCGTTTTATCACGACCCATTACGTTTCTCATTTCCGGCGCTATTGTCGTGAAAGGTTTTTAAACTGTCAAATAATTTGCCATGGAGTCCACGGTTATCATGGAAAGCTCCGTATGTCTTCCCCGTTCCTCTACGTTGCCTCATGTTTATCCCGTATTGATAACGGCTGTCTGAAACGTGGCTGCCGTGACGGCCGGGAACATAGTTTAAACGCTACAGTTGAACGGTACATAAGGAATTTGATATCGAGTGCGAGATGCGACCATTTATGTTTTAATTTCCTACTAAAGCACGCAATTTTATTTTACGGAAGTTACATATTGAATTGTCATTTCCAATTCCTAAAATGAGAGCTGGCATAAGATTTCTTTGTCTAAAATTAATGAAATAATAAACATTATTTGTTGTGCATCGAACGGACTTTATCCCGTCTGGAATTAGGAAATAGCTTCTAGCTCAAATTATACGACTTTGACAAAATAAGCGAAACTGATTTTGCAAAATGTTTGGAATGAATAACGTTCAAAGAATTACACGTGATGTACAAGATGCGATTAACGGAGAGTGACGTGTTTAAGTTTTCTGTTTTAACTTCTCCTAAGAATTACTCGGTAGCAAATTCAATCAGTAACCAGAAAAAAGTTATATCCTTTGATGCAGTAAAGCAATTCGAAAACCAGAGGACCAATGGTCCTGTAAACGCTCACCTGAGATCTGCTTCATAAGTTCATATACCAATAAACATATTTGAATATTATGGTATTTAACCCCAGTGCAGGGGCATGAAGCCCTTGGGCCATTTTCTTTTTTCAGAATAATCAACATTCTGTCCATTTGCCAATTTCCTGCTGATTTTCCCCTTCAAATAACATTTTAAAAGCAGATGAGCCCCTGGGGTCCATTTTTTCAGAATCATTAAACTTCAGTCCTACTGCCCATTTCCTGCAAGACTTTCACTAAAAATGACATTTTAAAAGTTTTCCCCATGCACATGCATTGACGAACTATGTTGACCTTGCATAAAATAGGTCAAGGTCACCACAGGGTCATGTTTTATATACACATTGTAGTACTTGAGTCATCCATACTTCATGCAAAGTTTCGTTGAAATCAGTTCACCGGTTCTGGAGAAGAAGATATTTTAAGGGTTTTTACCATATATGGGCATGGCGGTCATCTTGGTCATGTGACCTGGATTATTTATATATACATTGGTTCCCACTTCCTATAGATGCTTCATATAATAATAAAATTTGGCTTTGATTGGCCAAGTGGTTTCAGAGAAAAAAATCTTTGAAAAGTGTGTATGGACGACAGACCGGCCAAGGTCAAGAGATGACCTTGACCTAAATTAATCATATACCTTCATGAAATCCATTAGTTGTTTGCATCTACCACTTTTCAGATCTCAGGCTGCAATAGTTTTCAAAAAATAGCTAATTTCCACTTTTCCCATTATATTCTGTGGAAACTTAAAGTTACCATAGCAACCAGAGTTCTTATCCGACTGGAATAAAAAACACAAATTATGTAGAGGCTACAGTCAGGAAAATGTATACAAAGTACAGGATTCATCCACTTGACAGTTTCTGAGGAGAAGATTTTTGAATGTTTTACTCAAAATTTTGCCCTTTATGGGGCCCCAGCAACCAATCAAAATAAAGGATTAGGACAAAACTCGCAAGAAACGTCAAACACTACTCAATAAACATTTCTGCAAAAACAAAATTCAAATGTCTGCAAGTTTAGCGGATAAATAGCCAATTTCCACTTTTCCCATTATAAGTCTATGGAAACTTTAAGTTGCCATAGCAACCAGAGTTCTTATCCGCCTGGAATAAAAAACACAAATTATGTAGAGGCCACTGTCAGGAACATGTATACAAAGTATAGGCTTCATCCCCTAGACAGTTTCTGAGAAGAAGATTTTTGAATGTTTTTCGAAATTTTGCCCTATATGGGGCCCCTGCAACCAATCAAAATGAAGGATTAGGACAAAAGTCACATGAAACGTAGAGGACTACTCAATAAACATTTCTGCAAAAACAAAATTCAAATATCTCCAACAAGACAGCAAAAACTGACAATTTTCACTTTTTTCCATTATAAGTCTATGGGAAGCATAAGTTGCCATAGCAACCAGAGTCCTTATCGGATCAAAACAAAAAACACAATTATTCTTTCCCCCTACCTGTAAATGGTGTATGTGTAATATGAGAACAATCGGCCCAGCGGTTTCAGAGAAGAGGATCTTTGAAATTGTGGACGACGGACGGACGGACGACGGACGGACGGACGACGGACGGACGACGGACGGACGCCGGAGCATGGGTATACTATAAGCTCACCTATGAGCCTTCGGCTCAGGTGAGCTAAAAAAGAGACATAAATTAGTATATACGAGGGAAAATCCAAAATAACGTAAACTTTTGCTGTAGCTTCAATATATGTGGATAAATTTTAGAAAAATGTATATTGCGATAAATCAGAACATTCTTAGAACAAGATAAGATGAAACAGTCATACATTTTATAAGTATCTGAAACACGCCGCACCATTTTAAAACCATGGTGACGCATAGGCGGCGCACGCGAATTTTCGGTCCTGTCTTGTGTCATACATGTCTCGGCGAAATGTAAAATAGGCATGCGAATCGCGCCAAACTTAGTCCAGTAAAGGCTTGGTGTTTAGATAATACTGTGCATAAGTTTCAACAAGTTTGAGCAGTGCGTTTTTGAAATATTAATATCAATTGTGCGCTTTTTCAGTGCATTTAACGTTAAAAACGTCGTCTCCAGATATTGCTAAAATCTATACAATTACTAAACTTGCTGCGATTTTTGATAGCGACAACACAAAACCCGAAAAATAACTAAATGTAGACATAACGGGAATATTCAGTGAATAAATCAGTTGTGTAAAAATATTCCCATTGTGATTCTGACGATAAAACAGCATAACAAAGATAGAAAAAGAAACAAAAATAACGCGCGTCAGTGGCGACGTAAATGCGTAATGCGCTGACCGCATGCAGACGGCTGGTGAATCGGCGATTTTGAAGCAATTTAAAGTAAGAATTTGTTTCGAGTTTTGGATACTGACGGGAAATTTGTAAAGTACAAAGCACAATAAGCAAAAAATACTTTTTATCTATGGTACATGTTGAATAGATGGCCGTAAGCGCTTAGAATGTGCTAATTTCAAAATGAATAAAACGTCAATGACGTTACGAAATCAATGATGACGTGCGCCGGGTAGACCTTAGTGACCTTTTTGTTGTGACTGTAGATTTTTAACGGGTGGTTATTTTTGCCTGATATTTTGCCACGATATTCTAGACATATTCCGATTTATGCTCATGTTATTTTATATGCATTTGAATGAGTTGTATAGAAGCTACAGCAAATGTCTACGTTATTTTGGATCATCCCCCGTATATTTTCTAAACATATTGCTGAATGGCGCGAAACGTTAGGCTTTAGAATTATAAATACGATTAGACTATTGCAATCATCCTGAGCATGGCAACCGCACGTGTAAACTTAACCTAATTTTAACCGAGCCGCTCGTTATATAATGTCGCCCTTGCGTTAACAATGTAATTGATAAGCACACTTTTATTTTAATCCATTTAATAATCGTTTTAGCCTGGTACAAAGCAGACTTGGATGAAGAAAAGGTTCTAGCTAATTGGTTTGATTTGTCTACAGCTTTGTAATTACGTAAGATATAACAGACGCACATTAGACATTCTAAAAGGTGTTTGATGGGCAAAGATAAATAGCCGGCAGTAAAATGGCGCATTTGACTTTTCAGGCAATTAACTTGGCGGAAGCAATCTGACCGCTATCATACACTTAATTGACTTGTCTCTTAATGAATGGAGTTTCGAAATGGCAATTAAATGGTACATTTTCTTAAAGGCTTCATAAATTGTCCCCGACAGATTGATTCGAGATTCGTATATGTTGCTTTTAAAATGACATTTGTCTGGTCGCATACAGTGATTTAACATGAACTGCATGTACACGTCCTAAGAAGAGTTGCATTTAATATGACGCATTGAAAGAGCGTGCAAATTCAGCGAATTGTTCATACTGTTGCTCTACAGTTGCATATTTCATTTTATAGAGGCGCCAATGAAGACCTAGCCAAGACATTGTCTAGATAATTGATCACAAGAATAAACGCCCTCAAATTACTGAATATGGAGCGCGGTGGTGTAGTGGAAGAGCATCGAACTCCGAATCGACAGGTCCTGGGTTCGATCCTCATTGACTGCACCGTGTTGTGTCATTGAGCAAGACATATTGGTTCCCCAGAGTACTTGTTAAAACCCAGGAAGCAGTTGTTCCGTTCCAACATGACTGAAAAATTGTTGACTGGGACGTGTAACGAAATACAAACAACCAAATCAATTACTGAATATGTCATTTTGTATGATATAAACATTCAAGACAGCGCAACTATGTCGTCAAACAGCTATTAGAACATCTACAAATGAGCCGCCTCGTGGGAAAACCAACAATGTGGTTTCCGACCAGGTCTGACACAAACCGGCCTGTACAGCTATAGAAGCAGGCTAGAAGCTTGCAATTTCGGATTTAAGTAGAAGAGGAATTGTACTATCCGAGTAGCGAAAACAAAGGCGCTGATCAGCTTCGCGGTTACCGCGAAGCTGATCTGCGTCTTTGTTTTCGCAAATGCAGATTGTTGGTTTTCCCATGGGGCGGCTAAACATCTGTCTGACTCCTGCTTATTATCTAATGAACAGCGATGCGGGGTTTCCGACAAGGTACAACACACACAGGCCAATACAGTTTCACTAGATGGCTAGAATTTTGAAAGTTCGGATTTAGGAAAAGAGGGATTGTACTATCCTTGTATCGAAACAAAAGGCGCTGATCTGCACCTTAGTTTACAAATATGCACAAAATCCTGTTTTCACACGAAGCAACTCTTATCAACTTGCATTTGAAACCATATATTTAAGACTTGTCTTGCTTAGCAAGAATAATTAACCATACACTATCCCAAGACGAATAAGTAGCAGCCTAAACTTCATAGAATTCTGTAAGACGTCGCGCCACAATCTGATAAAGATTAATATTTTGTCTGTAACCGGAATGAAAGTGTGCACTGATTACATCTTGCACTTGATACAAAATATGCAGCCATTCACAATTCCTGCATGCAAATGATTTTAGGTTTGGAAAATTTCCTAGTAGTTCAACATGCTCTGATGTCCGAAAATGTGTCATTCGCACTCACATAAGGACAAAGCAGCATTCGGATTCGAGGCGTGCCAGGCCTAAATCGGTTTGTTCTTTAAAATCAACTTGATTTTATATCAATTTTAATCAATCGGAACCAATAATTCATCTGCTTTCAGCATGTGCCCGAATACTTAAAATGTAGGGCTTAATAACTTCTTCCATTGTATGACGTAACTGCAATAAGAGAGATTCATCTGTATACGTGTTTTGCGTTTTACAACAGAATCAAACAAAAGTGTCGTAGGATCAGACAATACAAGACAACACAAAACAAGACAAGGCCAGACAAGATAAGATAAGATAAGATAAGATAAGATAAGATAAGATGGGATAAGATAAGAAAAAAATATTTTGAGACGGAATCACAGTACATAACAATAAACATAAGCTCTAATGAGCTTTTGACCGTCTAAATGAGCGTCGGAATCTGCTAAACATTTTTGGATGAAAAACATGCCAATCTACAAAGTGATATTATTTTGCAGCAGGAATTACAGACATATCATCAGCGTCAGTTGCGGTTGAAAAGGACTTTTTTTCGGTACCTACTGTTCACAACTTGGGGTTTAGGGTGGGGCAATGTGTCTGACAGCACAAGTTCCAATGCTGTGTTACTCCACAAAGTATGAAAAGGTAAAAAAGTACGCTATGATCAGGAAATGGCGCAATCAGAAATAAATCCCCAATCCAAAAACCGATTTTGGGAAAAACTTAATTGACAATATGAAATTTGTACTGAGAAAACATATCATAGGCCAAGTGAGGAGCCATTTCACAAAAGGCTGAAACTATAAAAAGTACATAATGTGCAAACAGCATAAATGTCAACACAAAAACACAAACAATTATAACCACAACTGAAGTATCGCTTTGGAACGATCAAAAATATATATAAACAAGTAGCCCAAGGGCAACGATCGCTCATCTGAGAGTCAACAAGTGCAGTCACTGCACAAAGTGTTTTTTTTTTTTTTTTTTTTTCTTTTTTTTTGAAGATCTGATTTTGAAGATGCTGGAGTGGCCACAGCACTAAAAAATGATTTTTCAAACATTCAAGGGCAGCTAACTCCGCAGTCCAGGGTCGAATCTGGCTCAAATTGGAACTCATCCAAGATGTTATGGTCCGAGGAAGATCCGATCAAAATTGAAGGGGTTAGTGTGGCCACAATACAAACTATTGATTTTTCAAACACTAAAGGGCAGCTAACTCCGCAGTCAGAGGTCGGATCTGGCCGAAATTTGAACTCATCCGACATATTGTAGTTATTCTTTTTACCTGCAAGAATGAAGAAGATCCACTGAAAAACAAAGATGCAATGGTGGCCACAACACAAAATATTGATTTTTCAAACACTCAAGGGCAGATAACTCCGTAGTCAGAGGTCGGATCTGGTCGAAATTCGAACTCAACCGTGATATTATGGATGTCCTTGTTACTTCCAAGAATAAAGAAGATCCGAATAAAAATGAAGGCGCTAGAGTGGCCACAACACTAAATATTGATTTTTCACACAGTCAAGGGCAGATAACTCTGCAGTCAAGGGTCGGATCTGGCTGATCTCATCCGAGATGTTATTGCTATCCTTGTTACTTCCGACTATGAAGAAATCCGATCAAATTTGAAGGCGCTAGAGTGGCTACAACACAAAATATTGATTTTTCAAAAACTCAAGGGCCGGTAACTCCGCAGTCCATGGTCGAAACTCGTTGAATTTCAAACTCATTCGAGATCTTATGGCTGTCCTTGTTGCCTGCAAGAATGAAGAAGATCCCATTTGAAATGAAGGCGCTGGAGCGTTCACAACATCTTTCCCATTGTAAGTCAATAGTAAGTCAATGTGGATTTTTTTTTCAAACGCTCAAGGGAAGCTAACTCCGCAGTCCATGGTCGAATCTTGCCGAATTTCAAACTCATCCGAGATCTCATGGCTGTCCTTGTTACATGAATAAATGAAGAAGATCCAATCAACAATGTAGGTGCTAGCGTGTTCGGAACACTTAACAGCCATTTTCCAAACGCTTAAGGGCAGGCAACTCCACAGTCCATGGTCGAATCTTGCTGAATTTCAAAATCATCCGAGATCTTATGTTTGTCCTTGTTACCTGCAAGAATGAAGAAGATCTGATCAGAAATGAAAGAGCTGGAGTGTTCACAACTGTTACATCTGTACCATTGTAAGTCAATGGGGATTTTTTCAAACACTCAAGGGCAGCTAACTCCGCATTCCACGGTCGAATCTACTCGAATTTCGAACTTATCCGAGATCTTTTGACTGTCCTCATTACCTGCAAGAATGAAGAAGATCCTATCAAAAATGTAGGCGCTAGAGTGTTCACAACATTTTTCCCATTGTAACCCTATGGGAGTTATTTGTTGCCATGGAAACCAGAGTTCTGATCCGACCTAGCCCAAAACCTTATGCAACCTTTCCCCCACCCCAATGATGCTTCTGATAAACTTTGCTTGCAATTGCCTGACTAGTTGTGGAGATATTTGTTGTTGAAAGTGTGGACGGACGGACGGACGCACGGACGACGGCTGGACTACCATACTATAAGCTCACCTTGTAAGCCTTCGGCTCAGTTGAGCTAAAAAAAAGAGTTGAACCCCTGTGGGTCAAGAAACATCCAAGACGCTCCGGCCCTAACTAACTGAAATGAACAGCTTTAAGTCGAGGCCTTCACAGAGTCTGACGCTTAGCCAACCGGCATACAATTATAGAAGGAAACATAGTTATCAACCATGACTTGATTTTTCCAATTTCGGTTTTTGGAGTGGGAACCTTTTTTTGATTGCGACATTGCCTGATCGTTGCCTACTTGTACCTATCTGAAAACTAAGCATGCAGTTTTCGCAACTATGTTTAGTAATATCCTATACGTTTGTATAGGATAATTATATCCTGTACGTTTGTATAGGACGTGTAACGTATAATGATGTTATCGTATTTTGGTACAATGTGCCGTTTTCACATCGAAAATCTATTTTAATACCAAAAAAATGCAGCCATTGTCTAGCATGTGACAAAGATGCAATACAATACTGTCAAAGATTATAAATTGGAGATAAATAACTAGCTTCAGAAACCACATAACGTGAGGTTAATTCTGCAAGGATATTAAAAGCAACGAAACTGATCGGCAGTTTTATCAGGCAAAGTTTTGAGCTACACGAACCACTGTAGAAGCTGAGGGTGAGGTAAGGTACCTGTAAAATCAATTTAAGCCCGCCAGTAAGTTTATATTACTGATCGTCCAAAGGTGATACGTCTGTGGTGGTTCTTATTGTTTTATGCCTTGGTGTTATTTTTGCGATGTTTCCGCCTTATGTATGTTTTCATATTTCTAGTTCACTTTAGGTTACTGAGTGGCCACCTATTGGTAAAATAGCTGCTCATTCGGCTTACGATATGTTTTCATGGTATAAGTTCCATTTTGTTAATTTCATTTTTCCCACATCGGTTTTGAGTGGGAATCTCTTTCTGATTGCGCCTTTTCCCGATTGTTGCCTACTTGTACCTTTTGAGATTCATTTAAGGGTAATTAGAAGGGTCGACATATCCATCGCTGTTTTTGTTACATTGCTAAGATGAATCTCATGCTTTAAAACGCTTAAATCATGTTCAATGTCATAGCAGACCAAATGATTTGACAATGAATAATTACTATCAGGCTTGGGCAATGCATTAAACTATTGCCATTGCATTAGCAATGTATTGACCTTTTTCAATTTAAATGTGGTAGTTTCAGACATTAAAAAGATTATATTTTTGAACGAAATTAGTTATTTTCTGCACCAGATGCAAATGTTTTTTTTTTTTTTTTTTTTTTTTTTTTTTTTTTTTTTCAGAATTTATTACACAAAGATCGCACGTTCAAAATTTTCGCCGGGTTACAAAACTTGCACCCAATTACAGGATCCGTAATTAAAACGGAACATAAGAAATTTAATCACAAGTGCGAATTACGAACATTTGTGTTGTAATATTCTGCCTTATGCAAGCGACATTATTTCACGGAAGTCACATACTTAGTAGTAAGTTATTTTATTTTCTTTGATGAAAGCTGGCATAAGATTTCTTCGTCTAAAGTTAATGAAATAACAATCATTATTTATTGCACACCGAACAAACTTTATACCAGCTGGAATCACTCTCACTGAATATGCCACTTTCTTCCAAAATTCTCTGAGGGAGCTAACTGTTTCCCCTAATAAATCTGTCAGCAGGAGATGTAATTATGTTGATGCAGACCACATTAAATCAACAAACACATGGGGCAGGGTTTCTCAGATTCTTAGATAAATTATCAAAATGTTTCATTGCAAGAAGCTTGTACTGATAAAATGTGTCTTCATTGTTTCCAACTAGTACAAGTACAGACAAGTCTGCATAGCTTAACTGAGAAATTTCAATTGAGTATTACAAATCAAAATACAAAATCATTATTTCACAGTAGAAAGGCTAAGATTTTCTTGAATATGAAACTTTACAATATCATGACACAAAAACATTTCTAGTTCGAGCCTGATCATTACATGTTTTGTTTCCACTAGTCTAACTATGAAACGTTTGTATTTCAAGAGGGTGATTACGTACATAAATGAGAAACCATACAACAGCTAATCTTCCATGAGGCCCTTACTATAAAAAGAAATAATATGATAATAATTCTAATCTCCATCTTTGAGGAGGATAACCAAGGCTTTCAGAATGAATGCCGGTCTTATTCATGGTCCTCTAGGAATCAGACATTGATTCAATATTATTAGACTTTTTATTAATGTTGCCAGGTATACGACCCAGTCCCGTTAGCTAAAGCGGTAGAGTGTACAATTTATGATCAGAAGGTCATGGGTTCTGACCCTGGGTTCTGACCCTGATTGTGCCATACAAAAAGCGTTACACCATGTATTTATACCATGTTCCTCATGTTGCCATTATATATATGGATTGAGTGAATAAACTTTGAACTTGAACTGTAAAATGGTACCAGTTGCTGCCATATGTCTTGCGCTCAGGATCTTCCAGCAAGCAATGGCTTCTTTGCAAAACGAACCCCATTCAACTAGTAAGTCCGATAATAGTGTCTGCATTTACCAGAGGATCTTATGGAAGACTGACATTCATGATAAATATGCTATCTTCCAAAAACATTGAAATTATTATTATTATTATTATTATTATTATCATCATCATACTGAGTTGCGGCCCCCGTGGCCGAGTGGTTAAGGTTCAGTGCTCTTAATCATTCGATCATCTCACTGCTGTGGGTTCGCGCCTCGCTCGGGGCACGAGTCACATGTGGGACAAGCCAAGTTCTGCTTGCGGGTGTGTCAGGTGGTTTTTCCCCGGGTACTCCGGTTTTCGCCCCACCTACCGATTGATTCGTCTCGATATGAGTGAAAAAGCTTGAAAGGGACGTTAAACTGAATCAAAAAAAAAAAAAATCATACTGAGCAAAAGTGAAAACTCTCCACTTTGAATCTTTATATTACCACATATTCATATGCGGGTAGATGGAATAAAAGTCACATGAAAAAGAGTCACGGAAAAAGTCACGGAAAAAAAGTCAAAGGAAATAAAGTCACAGGAAAAATGAGACCAAGAGAAAATACATATATCTGTACATAAGTGTAGTAGGACATGATTTTCATGTTAAAAGAAACGATGATGAGGAAATGTCATAATCAGAATCAAAACATCCCCTTTGAATGGGAAACATAGAATGGATGAGAATCCACCAAATACGAGGAGCATGGTGGCACTATGATAGAGTTTCAGACTATGGTGTCATAGAACTTTGAGTTTCAGACTATGGTGTCATAGAACTTTGTATGAAACAAACTGTCCTTGAACAAGCCTGTTTTAAGCTACCAAACAACTGGACAAATACCCAGGAAGCATAATCTCGGTCCAGGCATGACCGAATATTGTTAATGCTAAAATATCAAACCAATAAAACATAAAGTGAAAATAGTGGTAATAATAGAACTAAAATTGTTTATTCCTAACCAAATGCCATCAGGAAAACATGTCCGTGAAATGTATACCCCCTCATACCCCTCTTTCATATAGAAAAACTGGGGTATGTAGGGGTAAACCTATTTTTCTTATTTTTGCTCCAAAACATAGATAATGGGTACTCGTCACAACCGCCTCGGCGAGGCGGTTCTAATGTGTACCCACAATCTATTTTTTGAGCAAAAATAAGAAAAATATCCAAAATTTTCAGCTGAAAATTTGCACTTTTTAAAGTTAAAAAATCTGTGTTTATTGCATGGGCAAGTTTCCGTAATGTTAGGAAGAGCATAATTCTTTTTTTGTGACTTTTTCCCTGTGACTTTCTGTGACATTTTTCCCCGTGACTTTTTTTGCTGTAACTTTTTTTTCCTACATTCATCATGCATACCTTGTAGACTTGGATCAGGCTTGGCACATGTGAGACTTGCACTTCATTAGAGTGTCCTGTTTTGCCTGTCTAATGTTTAACTTAAAAATGTTTAAAATGAGTGGATGAATATGTTGAGGGGCCGCAAATTTCAAACAAGCAAAAGAAACCTGCATATCCTTGCACATATTTTAATACTTGCTGGCTAATTTATTGCCCCCTTGCTGTGCTGGTCTTAATTTCTTGAACTGTGGTGTAATTGATATCATGATCCTGCTGATAAGGGCTATAAAATCTAACAGTTTCTGGATTCTCAGCGCTGAGGAAAATTTTGTCATAAAAGAAGAGAGTGGAATTAGGGAATAGATTCTAGCTCAAATTATACGACTTCGACAAATTAAGCGAAACTGAGTTTGCAAAATGTTCGAAATGAAAAAAAATTCAAAGAATTACACGTAAAGTACAATATAGGGATCAACCATGGTTTTCAGTGTTCAAACATTCGATGGATCACGAGGAAGGTGTTTGAACACAAGGCCGCAGGCCGCGTGTTCAAACACCTTCCGAGTGATCCAGCGAATGTTTGAACACTGAAACAAACCATGGTTGATCGCTATTCTTGCATTTTCACTCTAAGCCACTTAAAATCTCATGAAAATAACATTAACAACGTAAAACTCACCGAAAACCGCGGAGCTTCTTCAACGTCGGCCATTTTGTTTCTACAAAACACATGACGTCACGTCGCATTGACCAATGACGTCGGCCAAAACCCATGTTCAAACGGCACGTGAATTTTATGATTTGAACATGGGTTTTGCTGTTTGAACACGGCTTTCGACCAATCGAAAACGGCTTCAAACAGCTATGCGCACAGATATGTATGCAAGAATATGCAATAAACGGAGAGTGGAATATTTAAGTTTTCAGTTTAAACTTGCCCTAAGAATTACTCGGTAGCAAATTCAATCTGTAACCACAGAAAAGCAATTCGAAGAAAACTGTGAAAATATATAATGCTGAACGTATTTAACTGAATGACGCAAAACGTTAGGCTTTAATACACTGAATTTCTTGTCTCTTAATGATGTTCAGAGTGTTCAAAACACTCATGTTTAGAAACATAATTCTAAGCAATGTTTAAACGATTTGACCCCGTTTAGGAATGTGTCTTTGATTTTGACTTCTCGTGTAAAGTTTCGAAATTACAGTACAATAGTCTGGTTTTCGTTGCCGGTTTATATAGGGCTACTGATGTGGGTTCATTACCCGAAATTGCGCAATATAGTCCATACTATCTCCCTTTGAATGTTTTCAAACCTTTATTTTTATCTAGAATTCTGTATAAGATTGGACTGTTGCAATCTCTTATTTTAAATCTCTCGTTATATACTTAAACGCAAAAGAAACGCAACAATTTACATCCTCGTTTTCTACTACACTGCCCATAAACAGCATCAATCGATAGCCTGGTGTCTCTACAAGCAGCAAAAATGGCTGGAAATTATTGTTTAGCAGCACTCTTAGTTAATGCGTTTCTTTGTTGACCTTAGCTGTTTGAAAAAACAGCTATAGCATACCAATTATATTCGGCTAGGGCGCGATCTTTTAATCATTTGTGCAATGTACTGAGACCTACATTATGCCATAAAAAGATTCGAGTATTAATATTCGTTTGCCTGTTCACAGCCAATTACGCCAAAACTGAAAGGGGCACCTGGACTATAAAAGGCTCAATTAGGGGTCTTATCTCAGTTTTTGTTTAGACACAAACCTGTCAACATCTCTCTGAGCTCTCCAATATTCAACGCAAGCAATAGTAAATTCTGATTGGATATTTTTTCACGGAGAAAAGTTACCTGTGAAATTATTGACAGCTCTAATCAGCTGATTAAATATTACAGGTATTCCAATTGGCTTATAATTCCTGGGCCAATAGTTAAGCCACATCCATAGCATTAAAATCTCAACAGGTTAATTCCAGGTAATAAAACGCTAGCAGGGTGGCATCAAATTTGCCCCTTTAAACACGTCTGACACACGTAATAAACGTCGACCAAGATATAAAATTTCCATATTTTCATTTGTTGTATTTTTTTATTTTGAAAACAAACATTGGTTTGAAATTTCATTGTCGTATACAATGTAAGGTATTGTACCTCTATAACTTTTATAAAATGGGTTACCTTGAAGTTCTTACGTTTTTCGGCAAGGCAATGAACTGGACTTTTATATCGTAATATCACCGAAAGAAAATTTGAAAGTCGGGATTAAGAATTGCATTTTATAAGTGTTGCGAAACTTTTGCGTTTAAGTATACAAAGTATACATGTATATGTAATTGATAAACACACGTTTTTTAATCCAATTAATAAAAGTTTTGGCGTGGTACTTAACAAACTTGGATGACGAAAAGGTTCTAGCTAATTCACTCTCACTGAATATGCCACTTTCTTCCAAAATTCTCTGAGGGAGCTAACTGTTTCCCCTAATAAATCTGTCAGCAGGAGATGTAATTATGTTGATGCAGACCACATTAAATCAACAAACACATGGGGCAGGGTTTCTCAGATTCTTAGATAAATTATCAAAATGTTTCATTGCAAGAAGCTTGTACTGATAAAATGTGTCTTCATTGTTTCCAACTAGTACAAGTACAGACAAGTCTGCATAGCTTAACTGAGAAATTTCAATTGAGTATTACAAATCAAAATACAAAATCATTATTTCACAGTAGAAAGGCTAAGATTTTCTTGAATATGAAACTTTACAATATCATGACACAAAAACATTTCTAGTTCGAGCCTGATCATTACATGTTTTGTTTCCACTAGTCTAACTATGAAACGTTTGTATTTCAAGAGGGTGATTACGTACATAAATGAGAAACCATACAACAGCTAATCTTCCATGAGGCCCTTACTATAAAAAGAAATAATATGATAATAATTCTAATCTCCATCTTTGAGGAGGATAACCAAGGCTTTCAGAATGAATGCCGGTCTTATTCATGGTCCTCTAGGAATCAGACATTGATTCAATATTATTAGACTTTTTATTAATGTTGCCAGGTATACGACCCAGTCCCGTTAGCTAAAGCGGTAGAGTGTACAATTTATGATCAGAAGGTCATGGGTTCTGACCCTGGGTTCTGACCCTGATTGTGCCATACAAAAAGCGTTACACCATGTATTTATACCATGTTCCTCATGTTGCCATTATATATATGGATTGAGTGAATAAACTTTGAACTTGAACTGTAAAATGGTACCAGCTGCTGCCATATGTCTTGCGCTCAGGATCTTCCAGCAAGCAATGGCTTCTTTGCAAAACGAACCCCATTCAACTAGTAAGTCCGATAATAGTGTCTGCATTTACCAGAGGATCTTATGGAAGACTGACATTCATGATAAATATGCTATCTTCCAAAAACATTGAAATTATTATTATTATTATTATTATTATTATTATTATCATCATACTGAGTTGCGGCCCCCGTGGCCGAGTGGTTAAGGTTCAGTGCTCTTAATCATTCGATCATCTCACCGCTGTGGGTTCGCGCCTCGCTCGGGGCACGAGTCACATGTGGGACAAGCCAAGTTCTGCTTGCGGGTGTGTCAGGTGGTTTTTCCCCGGGTACTCCGGTTTTCGCCCCACCTACCGATTGATTCGTCTCGATATGAGTGAAAAAGCTTGAAAGGGACGTTAAACTGAATCAAAAAAAAAAAAAAAAAAAAAAAATCATACTGAGCAAAAGTGAAAACTCTCCACTTTGAATCTTTATATTACCACATATTCATATGCGGGTAGATGGAATAAAAGTCACATGAAAAAGAGTCACGGAAAAAGTCACGGAAAAAAAGTCAAAGGAAATAAAGTCACAGGAAAAATGAGACCAAGAGAAAATACATATATCTGTACATAAGTGTAGTAGGACATGATTTTCATGTTAAAAGAAACGATGATGAGGAAATGTCATATTAATCAGAATCAAAACATCCCCTTTGAATGGGAAACATAGAATGGATGAGAATCCACCAAATACGAGGAGCATGGTGGCACTATGATAGAGTTTCAGACTATGGTGTCATAGAACTTTGAGTTTCAGACTATGGTGTCATAGAACTTTGTATGAAACAAACTGTCCTTGAACAAGCCTGTTTTAAGCTACCAAACAACTGGACAAATACCCAGGAAGCATAATCTCGGTCCAGGCATGACCGAATATTGTTAATGCTAAAATATCAAACCAATAAAACATAAAGTGAAAATAGTGGTAATAATAAAACTAAAATTGTTTATTCCTAACCAAATGCCATCAGGAAAACATGTCCGTGAAATGTATACCCCCTCATACCCCTCTTTCATATAGAAAAACTGGGGTATGTAGGGGTAAACCTATTTTTCTTATTTTTGCTCCAAAACATAGATAATGGGTACTCGTCACAACCGCCTCGGCGAGGCGGTTCTAACGTGTACCCACAATCTATTTTTTGAGCAAAAATAAGAAAAATATCCAAAATTTTCAGCTGAAAATTTGCACTTTTTAAAGTTAAAAAATCTGTGTTTATTGCATGGGCAAGTTTCCGTAATGTTAGGAAGAGCATAATTCTTTTTTTGTGACTTTTTCCCTGTGACTTTCTGTGACATTTTTCCCCGTGACTTTTTTTGCTGTAACTTTTTTTCCTACATTCATCATGCATACCTTGTAGACTTGGATCAGGCTTGGCACATGTGAGACTTGCACTTCATTAGAGTGTCCTGTTTTGCCTGTCTAATGTTTAACTTAAAAATGTTTAAAATGAGTGGATGAATATGTTGAGGGGCCGCAAATTTCAAACAAGCAAAAGAAACCTGCATATCCTTGCACATATTTTAATACTTGCTGGCTAATTTATTGCCCCCTTGCTGTGCTGGTCTTAATTTCTTGAACTGTGGTGTAATTGATATCATGATCCTGCTGATAAGGGCTATAAAATCTAACAGTTTCTGGATTCTCAGCGCTGAGGAAAATTTTGTCATAAAAGAAGAGAGTGAATTGGTTTGATTTGTCTACAGCTTTGTAATTACGTTAGATATCACAGACGCAAATTAGACAGTCTAAAAGGTGTTAGATTGGCAAAGATAAATAGCCGGCAGTAAAATGGTGCATTTGACTTGTCAGGCAATTAACTTGGCGGGAAGTAATCTGAACGCTATCCTGCGCTGAATTTCTTAACCCTTTATGATAGGAATAAAATGATGCATTTTCTGGCAGATTGATTCGAGATATTTATCTGTTGCTTTTAAAATGGCATTTGTATCTGTCTGGTCGGATACAGTGATTTAACATGAACTACATGTATACGTCCAAAGTGAATTTAACATCATCAAGGTGTGTGAATGAAACATGGAGTCAAAGTCACTTGCTTTAAGTTCCACAGATGAGCCGCTGCATAAGAAAACTAACAAAATGCTTTTTCGAAAACAAAACAGTTACTGCACAGCTGTTCAGCGCCATTGTTTTCGCTACAAAGATAGTACACCCCATCTTCTTCTTAATTCCAAAATTTTGAACTTCTAGTTCTCTTTTGTGACTGTACAGGCTGGTTTGTGTAAGACCTGGTCGGAAACTAAAATTGTTGGTTTTCTCATGCAACGGCTCAGATAATATTGAATGACCGAGTGTATGCTGCAAGCATATGATGCATTAAAAGAGCGTGCTGATTCGGCGAATTGTCCATTTTGTTGCTCTACAGTTGTATACTTCATTTTATAGATGCACCAAGGAACACCTAAACAACTGTCGAGATAATTTACCACTAGAAAACACACCCTCAAATTACTGGATATGGAGCGCGTTGGTGTAGTGGAAGAGCATCGGTTCCCGAATCGAGAGGTCCTGGCATCGATCCGCATTCAATTTGGCGGCACCTTGTTGGGTCTTTGAGCAAGACACAGTTGCTCCCAAGAGAACATGTTAAAACCCAGGAAGCAGTTGTTCTACTCCGACATGACTGAAAAAGTGTAGACTGCGACGTTAAACTTAATACAAACAAACAAATAAACTACTGAATATGTCATTTTTGTGTAATATAAACATTCGATACACCGCTTCAGATGTCTTCAGACATCTACAAATGGTTATCTGGCTGACTTCGGTTTATTATCTTATCAGTATCGACGCGAGAATAATTGACCATACAATATCGCAAGACGAAATATTAGCAGCCTGAAATTCATCGTATTCTGTAAGACGTCGCGCCCCAGTCTAAAAGTGATAAATGTTTTGTCTGTAACTGCAATGAAAGTATGCACTGATGGGACACAGAGGTAAATATAGACATACCGTATTCGTTCTAATTAGCGCACATGCTCCAATAAGCGCAGACCCTGGTCGTTTCCGAAAAAAAACATGCGCATAAGCGCACACTGATCGGATAGCATATTGGTATTTTGCATCAATTTTATACATTAGTACCACATAAAAAGGTACAAGTAGGCAACGATCAAGAAAAGGCGCAATCAGAAAAAGATTCCCACTCCAAAAACCTAGGCGGGAAAAAGCAAACTAACAATAAGGTACTAAGACCATGAATACATTTAGTAAACCGACTGAGCAGCTATTTCCCAATAGGTGGCCACTCAGTTACCTAAACTTAACTAAAATATGATAACATACATAAGGCGCCAACAGCACAAAAGAAATAAACACCAAGACATAAAACAATAAGAACCACAACAGAAGTATCGCCTTGGAACGATCAGTAATATAAAATTACTGGCGGGCTTAAATCGGTTTTACAGCATTATAACTTGACCGTATATAAGCGCATTATGATTTATAACTTTTGTTACCTTAACTTTTAGTTATTTTGAAAAATTAAGCGCACTGTGCGCTAATTAGAACGAATACGGTAATAGGAAATGACGCAATCAGACAGAAATTTCCATTCCAAAAAACGAGGAGAGAAAAACTTAATTAACAATCAGGTACTTATACTAAGAAAACATAATGTTTGCCGAATGGTCAGCTATATTCTCAATAGGTGGCCACTCAGTTACCCAAAACACCACAGAATTAAAAAAAAAAAATAAAATATGTTGCTGTGAACAATTTTGTATACAACACATAATGGGCTTAGAATATTAGATTAGTGTAGCTTGTCATTTGCACAGTCCATTACGAAAGCACGCCCATGTAAATATACTGATTTTTTTAAAAATTGAAAATTTAATGTAGACAATTTGTTTTTATTCTAAATTTCGTATTTTGGCTCAAAAAATAGATTGTGGGTACATGTACCACCGGAGCGGTTCTAACGAGAACCCACAACCTATGTTTTGGAACAAAAATAAGAACAAACTGCATTCCACAGATTTGCTTTATAAAGATGGGGTATAAGGGGGTAAATATTACAGATACATGTTATGCTGATGCAACCCTATTCTGGGTGGAAACTTTTGGTTTGTCAATAAAATGGGTTTGATTGCCATGTGAACTTTTAAGTATACGACCACAATTTGTTTTTGACAATCTGAACAAAATGTAAGTATAGTGAATACAATACTGCAGTCTAGTCATTCATCAGGAAAACATGTCCGTGCAATTTATACCCCCTTAAGTCCCACTTTTATATAGAAAAACTGGGGTCTACAGGGGTATACCTAATTTTCTTATTTTTGATCCAAAACATACATTGTGGGTACTCGTTAGAACCGCCTGTTTTGAGCTAAAATATCAAAAATATCCAAAATTTTCCAATGAAATTTTGAATTTTTGCTTCTGAAAAAAATCTCTGTACATTGCATGGGCAAGTTTTCGTAATGGATTTAAGTAGCATTTCCTTGTGATTGTGCATACTACGATGTCAGAAACGTGCTACATGTATTAATTACCAACCAATTTACAGAAATGAAATAAAGCGTAAGTTGTGTATTGATCTGTATTTGTTATGGAGATTGATTACTATCGTTTCTGGATATCTACTAACACGCATGTCTGCAAAGTCTTAAACAAATGCATTCATTTAGCTTTCATTATCTTAAATGATCTCATTCACAACACAGACACAACGAAATTGTTCCCTTTCGACAAAACTTATATTTGTCTTTGGGGAAATAGTACTTTACATATAACATAAAGTATAATTTGAATTCTTACCCAAATACATTTAGCTTTTGTTGTTTGCCACCTGGGTTGTCATTAGGACAATGGTTCTGCATGCAGGCTGTGTTAATCCGTAAGGAATGTAATAATTATTATTATGTGTCTGTCTTACGATTTGTGGTAGCATTTTGCCACTGTTTGTCGTTTTACTATATAAACTATATAATCTACTTTCAATACCACGAATCATGCAAACACTGTCTAGCAGTGTGACGAAGATGCAGTTAAGATGTCAATGATCATGCATCTAAGACAATAACTAGCTTTAGAAATGATATTATGCTGTTATATTAACGCTCCAATGAAAATAGAAGAAACAGAGTTAAACTGACTGGCAAGTTAATATCTGAATATCGGACGCCTTGAAACTGTAACTGAAATGTGACAAGACATACCTACAATCTATCAAATGTTACATGATGTGTAAATAGGCAAGTTAAACGACCGATTTGCGTCATGAGAAACTCTTCGTATCTTTCTGCATACAAAATGATAAGTCGCGTATTATAGATGCAATGCGGTCAGATGTTGCTATATAAGAGTTTATAGAAAAGAATGCACGGAGTGTAAGTTCTTCAAACGTACTAACACTTGCCCATGCAATATACAGATACTTTTTTTTCAGCATTGAAATTTGAAAAAAAAAAATCATTAGAAAAAATGGTATTTTAATATACTCCTATATTTCCTCAAAACATTGATTGTGGATACACGTTAGAACCGCCTCGGTGAGGCTGTTTTAACGAGTACCCACAACATATGTTTTGGATGAAAAATAAGGAAAATAGGTATACCCATGAAAACCCTAGTTTTACCAGATAAAATTGTGGTATGATGGGTTATACATTTTACGGATATGTTTTCCTTATGTGTTAAACAAATCACAAGCTGTGACGTGAATTGAGCTGCATGATTTTCCATTGATCTGATCGATTCTTTGCAATTAGAGTGTAAATTGTGGTTTTACCATCCTCAAAATATGTCCGCGTAATGTATACCCCCCTGAACCCCACTTTTATATAGCAAAATTGGGGTATGCAGGGGTATGCCTGTTTTTCTTATTATTGCTCCAAAACATAGGTTGTGGGTACTCGTAAGAACTGCCTCGGCGAAGCGGTTCTAAACCGCCGAGAACCGCCTCGGCGAGGCGGTTCTAACGTGTACCCACAATCTATGTTTTGAGCAAAAATAAGAAAAATATCAAAATGTTCAGCCAAAAATTTTCAATTATTTAGGGTCAAAAAATCTCTGTATATTGCATGGGCCTGTTTTCGTAACGCGACCGCATCAGCATGCATTTTTTTTTATAATTATTAGGCAAAACATCATGCTAATAACGTCTGCTTTCTCTATCCAATTTCTAATCATTACGAAAACACGCCCATGCAATATACAGAAACTTTTTTGGTTGTAAAAATGAAAGTTTTCCCCAGAAAATTTTTGATGTTTTTCTTATTTTTGCTCAAAACATAGATTGTGGGTACACGTTAGAACCGCCTCGCCGAGGCGGTTCTAACGAGTACCCACAATCTATGTTTTGGAGCAAAAATAAGAAAAATAGCTATACCCCTGCAAACCCCAGTTTTTTCTATATAAAAGTGGGGTATGAGGGGATATACATTTCACGGACATGTTTTCCTGATGTCACGTTTTAGTAGCAGCCCTATAATATTTGTGATCCCAAATAACGTTTACGCCCATCGTCCGGTTTTTTCGATATATACTGAAATGTTCTGAATAGAGATAATATACAGATACACATTATACATGTACAAGGGCGATACCTTAAATGCATCGTTCGGCCGTTAAAAAAGCAATTAAACATGGATGTATAGTTATAGTATTAATTTTGTAACGTTTATAGCGTATAATGATTTTCTCAACTGAAATATGATTTCATTTGGAGTATGTCTGTATTGTTTAGTACAATATGCCGTTTAGCTTATATTACATCAGTAAATTATTTTAATACAAACAAACATGCGACCATTGTCTACCATGTGACAAGGATCAATACAATACTGTCAAAGATCCTACATTTGAGACAAATAACTAGCTTCAGAAACCACATGAGTTTAATGCTGCAAGGATATTATAAGCAGTAAAACTTATTGGCAGTTTCATCAGGCAAAGTTTTGACTTTCATTTAAGGGTAATTAGAACAGCCGACATATCCATAGTTCTTTTTGTTGCATGGCTTAGATGAACCCCATGCTTTAATACGCTTTTTAAAGCATGTTCAATATCATAGCGGTCGAAAATGCCTTGACAACGAATAATTACTACCAGGCTAATGCATTAACTTTTTCTCAACTAAAATGTCATCAGGAAAACATGTCCGTGTAATGTTTACCCCCTCAAACCCCACTTTTATATAGTAAAACTGGGGTATGCAGGGGTATATCTATTGTTTTTTTTATTTTTGTTCGAAAACATAGATTGTGGGTACTCGTTCGAACCGCCTCAGCGAGGCGGTTCTAACGTGTACCCACAGTCTATGTTTTGAGCAAAAATAAGAAAAGTGTCCAATATTTTCGAATGAAATTTTCAAATTTTACAAGTGAAAAAAATCCCTCTTTATTGCAAGGACAAATTTTCATAATGGGTAGCTACAGACATTACAAACGATGAATTTGTGAACAAAATTTGTGAACAAAGTTAGTAATTTTCCTGCTCCTGTTGCAAATGAAATTTCTTTCATTATTTTTACACAAATGTCACATTTTGACAATTTTTGCCAGATCACAAACTTGCATCAAGATGTATCCGTCCATGTGAACGATGTATAATGAATTTGATTTCGAGTGCGAGTTGCTAATATTTGTGTTTTAATTTGGGCCACAACGTGAGAAAATGTACCTTCAGACAATTATTTGAGTATTAGAAAAACAAAAATACGCTGAATGTATGATGTTTCTAGAGTCTCTTTATTTTCATTTATTTTGTGAGTTATGACCAATACCATATGAACCATACAGACGTCATTTGTCCTGCAAATTGATGTCAAAGTTGCGTAATGAATTTCTGCATGTTAGTAGAGCTTCCAAATCTCATGCATTTGCTTAAAACTGTTTAAGCACTGGTCAGAACCTATTGCTAAGATAGAAGCATACCATCCTTACAGGCAATCTGTTATAATTATTTTGTCTATTTTTTATGATGATGCGGTTGCTATGGTTACCGTTAAACGATACATACAGGAGAATTATGTGTATTATGGGCTAAAACAAGGGCAGATAACTCAAAATATTGACAATAAATATGTTTTAAACTCATTCATTTGATAGCCCAGTGTTCATAAATTACAAATACAGTATTATTTCTAGAATGCATATTACCTATTTTTTCCCTTTTTCGCTGCTTTCTACTAGTAATGTCAGAATGTCCGAAGGTACATTATGTCGCGTTGAGGTTCATTTTATTTTACGGAAGTCACATATTGAATCGTCATTACAATTCCTAAAAGGAAAGCTGGCATAAGATTTCTTTGCCTGAAGTTAATGAAATAATAAACATTATTTGTTGCGCATCAGACGATTGTTATCCTAGCCTGAATTAGGAAATGGCTTCCAGCTCAAATTATACGACTTCGACAAATTAAGCGAAACTGATTTTGCAAAATGTTCGGAATGAATAAGATTCAATGAATTACATGTGAAATACAAAATGCAATAAATGGAGAGTCATTACGAAAACACGCCCATGCAACATACAGAGTTTTTTTAAAGTTGTAAAAATTGAAAATTGAAAATTTTTGGTAGAATTTTTTCAATATTTTTCTTATTTTTGCTCAAAACATAGATTGTGGGTACACGTAAGAACCGCCTCGACAAGGCGGTTCTAACGAGTACCCACAATCTATGTTTTGGAGCAAAAATAAGAAAAAATAGGTATACCCCTGCATACCCCAGTTTTGCTATGCAAAAGTGGGGTTCAATGGGGTATACATGTCACGGACGTGTTTTCCTGATGGGAATGTTAAGTTTACAGTTTAAAATTTACTCGGTCGCAAAGTCAATCAGTAACCACACACAATTAGATCGTTTGGAGGCAGTAAAGCAATTCGAAAGAAAGTGACATATACGGGGGATGATCCAAAATAACGTAGACTTTCGCTGTAGCTTGTATACAACTCATTCAAATGCTTACAAAATAACATGAACATAAATCGGAATATGTCTAGAATATCGTGGCAAAATAGCAGGCAAAAATAACGACCCGTTAAAATATACAGTCAAACCAAACAGGTCACTATGGTCTACCCGGCGCACGTGATCTTTGATTTCGTGACGTCGTTGACGTTTTTATTCACTTTGAAATTAACACCCTCTTAGCGCTCACGGACATCTATTCAACATGTACCATAGATAAAAGATTTTTTTGCGTATTGTGCTTTGTACTTTACAATTTTTACGTCAGTATTCAAAACTCGAAACAAATTCTTACTTTAAATTGCTTCAAAATCGCCTCATCATCAGCCGTCTGCATACGGTCAGCGCATTACGCATTTACGTCGGGACAGACTAAAACGCTGAATTTTCTGCTGAATTCAGCAACTGACTGATCAGCAGAAATATACTAAAACGCTGAAATACTGAACTGCTGATTTTTTGTTCGTTGTCAATTTTAAACTTTATTTTGCATATCATACCCTAATTTTGATACAAAATATAAATTATACATTAAACAAAAATGAATGACTATCACGATTATGATGGTATAGAGACAACAGAATGTAAATAACAAAGTTGTCATAGGACAATATATACGCACGGGCCAATCTACACCTACCGTGATAATTCACACCTACCAATTAAAGATGCTCATTCATCGCACCATCGCACTTTTGTCGGCATAAAATATTTCATTATTTTATACATGTACATGTTTTCGGAGCATTCTGCTACCATCGTTAGTGCGGCTCCTTTCTCGGTAGAACATATGTATATTGTTGAAATAATAGGGCATTGTTGTAAATCAGAAGCATTATGAAAACAGCTATCGGATGATGGATATTTCTCACAATAATAATTTATGTTATTTCATAACAAACATTTATAATGCAGTATGCGCAATCATACCACTTAGTTTGCTGGTGTGCTGATTTTCGTGATCAGTTATTATGGTTTGTAAAACATAAGAAGTATTCAGAATGTTGTGTTTTGGTAATGATCTTGCAATTCATACATGTGTACTTGTGGACAGAGTTTAATATGCTATCGCGCAGTCTGGTCTTACTAATTTCTTTGCATTCGCTGATAAGTAATCAAAACTTTCGACAATCTCCGTGAATGCATGGGCTGTGTTGAGTTCTACTTCAACAGAAATCTAACAAATACTGATGTATTTTTAGCTCACCTGAGCCGTTAGGCTCACAAGGTGAGCTTATAGGATGGCCATGATCCGGCGTCCGTCCGTCCGTCGTCCGTCGTCCGTCCGTCCGTCCACAATTTCAAAGATCTTCTTCTCTGAAACCGCTTGGCCAACCAAAGCCAAATTTTATATGAAGCATCTATAGGAAGGGGGAACCAATGTGTATATAAGAAATCCAGGTCACATGACCAAGATGGCCGCCATGCCCATATATGGTAAAAACCCTTCAAAAATCTTCTTCTCCAGAACTGGTGGACTGATTTCAACGAAACTTGGCATGACTCAAGCACTACAATGTGTATATAAATCATGACCCTGTGATGACCTTGACATATTTTACGGCAAGGTCAACATAGGTCGCCAATGCATTTGAATGGGGAAAACTTTTAAAATGTCATTTAAAGTGAAAGTCTTGCAGGAAATGGGCATTAGGACTGAATATTAATGATTCTGAAACAAATTGGACCCCAGGGGCTCATATGCCCCCACCCGGGGGCAATATACATGTATACTACCATAATATTCAAACATCATCTCCTCTGAAACCGGTTGGCCAATCAAAGCCAAATTTTATGTGAAGCATCAATAGGAAGGGGTAATCAATATGTATATAAATAATCCAGGTCACATGACCAAGTTGGCCGCAATGCCCATATATGGTAAAAACCCTTCAAAAATCTTCTTCTCCAGAACCGGTGCATCGATTTCAAAGAAACTTGGCATGAAGCATTGATGGCTCAAGTACTACAATGTGTATATAAATCATGACCCTGTGATGACCTTGACCTTTTTTTACGGCAAGGTCAACATAGGTCGCCAATGCATTTGAATAGGGAAAACTTTTAAAATGTCATTTAAAGTGAAAGTCTTGCAGGAAATGGGCAGTAGGACTGAATCTTAATGATTCTGAAAAAAAAATGGACACCAGGGACTCATCATCTGCCCCCACCCCGGGGCAATATACATGTATATTACCATAATATTCAAACATCTTCTCCTATGAAACCGCTTGGCGAATCAAAGCCAAATTTCATGTGAAGCATCTATGGAATGGGGGAATTAATGTATATATAAATTATCTTGTTCACATGACCAAGATAACTGCCATGCCCATATAAGGTAAAAACCCTTCAAAAATCTTCTTCTCCGAATCTGGTGGACCAATTTCAAAGAAACTTGGCATGAAGCACCAATGGCTGAAGTACTACAATGTGTATATAAATCATGACCCTGTGGGGACCTTGACCTATTTCAGGACAAGGTCAACATAGGTCGCCAATGCATTGGAATGGGGAAAACTTTTAAAAAGTCATTTGAGGTGAAAATCTTGCAGGAAATGGGTAGTAGGACTAAATATTAATGATTCTGAAAAAAAAATGGACCTAAGGGCTCATATGCCCACACCCCGGGGCAATATACATGTATATTACCATAATATTCAAACATCTTCTCCTCTAAAACTACTTGGCCAATTGATGCCAAATTTTATGTGAAGCATCTATAGGATGGGGGAACCAATGTATATATTAATAATCAGGTCACATGACCAAGATGGCCGCCATGCCCATATATGGTAAAAACCCTTCAAATATCTTCTCTGAAACCAATAGATTGACTTCAATGAAACTTGGCGTGAAGCATCGATGGCTAAAGTACTACATTGTATATATAAATCATGACCCTGTGATGACCTTGACCAAGTTTATGGCAAGGTCAACATGGGTTGCCCATGCATTTGAATGGGAAAAACTGTTAAAATGTCATTTGAAGGGAAAAGCCAGCAAGAAATTGGCAAATGGACAGAATATTGATTATTCTGAAAAAAGAAAACGGTCCAAGGGCTTCATCTGCCCCTGCACTGGGGTTAAATACCATAATATTCAAACATGTTTATTGGTATATGCAGCAGACTCAGGTGAGCGTTTACAGGACCATTGGTTCTCTGGTTTTCCTAGAAGGTGTAGATCTTCAAATGCATGTACATGTAATATTTATCTTTACCAAGTTAAGGAATAATTAAACTGAATTGTGTGCTATTTTACTCCATGTAAAAGTTTCTGCCCATACGGTAAAAAATGGACATAATGATTAAGTTTATCTTCGATGTGTGAACATGCGTATTTGTTTTCTTAACGGCGGTGTGAACACCTGTTTTTGTTTTCTTAAATGACTCTCATTAAACAAAAGGTGTCAGCTCAATCAACCTCTCAGGTACATTGTTATTACTGTACATTCTAATAACGAAATTAAAGAAGCCTAACTAAGTAACCCGTGAGATAAATTGCTACTTAAACCCTACTAAATCCGAATCGCTTCTAATAATTATACGCTTTCATAGGTGCCATAGGTACAACAGACACGTGCCTTATGACAATCGATTAATAATCGATTAGTTTCAAGCCAGGTACATGTATTGCGACACACGCCACACTGATTTTTGGTTGATACTGAATCTTGGTGGTCTAAATGGCGCTTATGTTGTCTGACAAAATATTCATACATCCTCTGTTTTTCTGTTGGCATGTTAGCATTTTGAAAACACTAGCTTCAGAATATTTTGCATGTACAACAGTTTATTGCTCCAAATATTTTCCCCTTGACTGAATTCTAAATTTAGCCACCCACCCAACACCTGAGGTGATGATCAGAAATTGATCGACTCAGTACCAGAAGATATATAAAAGTGGTCCACAAAGAAGTATGCAATGAACAGTTAAAGTCTATGGCAATCTTATATGTTTCCAAAGAAAAAAGGAAAACGTAGAATTAAGCAGAAAAGAACTTCCCACTCCATTCATTCATTTGAAAAAGAAAGCGCTACATTTTTATATGTTTGAAACAATTGGAAACAATCGTATTCATTCATTCATTCATTCATTCATTCATTCATCATTCATTCATTCATTCATTCATTCATTCATTCATTCATTCATTCATTCATTCATTCATTCATTCATTCATTCTTTCTTTCTTTCTTTCTTTCTTTCTGCAGCATGCATGAGTATACAGCTGTAGACATATTAATTTCATTGATAGTCAATGATTCGCCATAATCATCGTTGGTGTTATGAATGATATCATTTATGAAACATATGAACAGCACCGGGGAGAGCGGGTCCCTTGCTTTATCCCTGTGTCAGTGTTGAAAATTTTTAAAAAATATGACATTCACGCCTTTTCGCAACTAAACACATTAGTGTGGTAATCGATTAATGATCAACACGCGTCACATTAATTAAGTTACCAGTGAATTCATGCGGAAGGTCAAAATGACACTTTGGTTGATCGAGTAAGATTGAGTGATAACAAATACGTGTGTTCACACCTCGTGTTCAAACAAATACGTATGTTCACACCTCGAAGATTAGGTTAATAACACTACCATTTTACAAGTAGAAACCTTTACTTAGGTAGAAACCTTTACTTAGAGAGAAGTACATGTACTTGCACGAACTATCAAGTCCTAGAATGCTAGAACATTTTGTTTGACAATTCTGCAGCTTTCAAACCCACACAGAAACTGATATATCTTTTCAGCTTTATCTGAATTTTTGCCATCATATGAAACTGTCCGCTTTTACCAGCAAAAGCAAAAACATTCAAGAAGCAATGAACAATGTTTAATAATGCCGTCACATATGGACAAACTAAAATTTCTGGTGGAAATATGGGTCCGCGCAAATTCATTGATAGGCTTCTAAACTGACTGACCATATTTTGATTACGGGTAAACCAACCAGAATCGGAAGTGGTTCAGGCCAATCCATCTATACATATTCATGTAAGCATCAGTTGTGTACTCAGGTCGTTATAGTTTCAAGCGCATTTTGATTACCATGACATTCTTATAGTGAGTAAAAGTTCCAAACAACTGAGGTACCATTCCCACATGGCCGTAGCTGTTGACTGGGACGCTTAACCACAAATCAATCAAACAAACACCCGCACCCATTTCTTGTTTCTATGTTTAAACGTGTTTTTAGAACTGACATATCCGGAAGGCCCGTCTTGCACTATTTTTCAATTTCTTCAATTGGTAAATGTTACATGCATTTCTAATCGAACCCAGACCGGACTGCTCGTTCTACGATAAACACTTTTCTGTGAGAATTCTGACCAATTCTGATGATGTATCAAACTGTCCACATGCATGTATAAATGAAACTGCAGGAACTATACTGAAAACATAACGGTTTGAATACTTTTGATGTATTTCAATACATCATAGCTAATTTAATTCAAATCAGCACATCAGCAAACGACTGTCAAGTTTCTAAATGGTATGGTCGCACACGGGCAAAGACACTGCACTGAAAAATGTTATCAAATACATAAATCAACATTAGCATTTGCTTAACAACGATCAAAACTGGTGTACAAAAAAAAAAAATCAGCAATTCAGCATTTCAGCGTTTTAGTATATTTCCGCTGATCAGTCAGTTGCTGAATTCAGCAGAAAATTCAGCGTTTTAGTCTGTCCCATTTACGTCACCACTGACGCGCGTTATTTTTGTTTCTTTTTTCATCTTTGTTATGCTATTTTATCGTCAGAATCACAATGGGAATATCTTTACACAACATATTTATTCATTGAATATTCCCGTTTTGTCTACATTTAGTTATTTTCGGTTTTTGTGTTGGTGCTTTCAAAATTCGCAGCAAGTTTAGTAATAGCCGATAAATTTAAGCTGTGTCTGGTGACGACGTTTTTAACGTTAAATGCACTCAATAAGCGCACAATTGATATTGATATTTCAAAAACGCCCTACTCAAATTTGTTGAAACTTATGCACAGCATTATCTAAACACCAAGCTTTTACTGGACTAAGTTTGGCACGATTCGCATGCCTATTTTACATTTTATCTAGACATGTCTGACACAGGACAAGACCGAAATATAGCGTGCGCCGCCTATGCGTCACCATGGTTATAAAATGGCGCGGCGTGTTTCAGATACTTATGACATGTGTAATTGTTTTATCTCATCTTGTTAAACGAGTGTTCTGATTTATCGCAATATACATTTTTCTAAAATTTATCTACGTATGTTGAAGCTACGGCAAAAGTTTACGTTATTTTGGATTTTCCCTCGTACGTATATTTGTTGAAAATATTTGACTGAATGGCGCAAAACGTATGAGATTAGACTATTGCAATCTCTTATTATATGCATCCTGAGCATGGCAATCACACACCTAAACTTAATTCGTAACCGAGCCACTGAAGTAGCCCTTGTATTTACAATACAATAGATTAGAACACCTTTATTTTAATCCAATTAATTATCGTTTTTCCGTGGTACAAAGCAAACTTGGATGAAGAAAAGGTTCTAGCTAATTGGTTTGATTTGTCTACAACTTTGTAATTACGTAAAATATCACAGACGCACATTAGACATTCTAAATGGTGTTTGATTGACAAACATAAATAGCCGGCAGTAAAAATGGCGCAATTAACTTGGCGCGAAGTGATCTGAACGCTATCGTGCACTGAATCTTAATCTTGTATCTTAATGAATGGAGTTTCGAAATAGCAATAAAATGATACATTTTCTGGAAAGCTTGTCCCTGACAGATTGACTCGAGATACTTATATGTTGCTTTCAAAATGGCATTTGTATCTGTCTGGTCGCATATAGTGATTTAATATGAACTACACGTATACGTCCAAAGAGAATTTAACATCACCAAAGTGTGTGAGCGAAACATGGACTCAAAGTGTATGCTTCGAGTTCCATAGCTCATATTGAATGACCGTATCTGCTGCAAACATATGATGCATTAAAAGAACGTGCAAATTCAGCAAATTTTTCATATTGTTGCTCTACAGTTGCATACTTAATTTTATAGAAGCACAAAGGAAGACGTAGTCAAGTCACTGTCTAGATAATTGACCACAAGAATACACACCCTCAAATTACTGAATACGGAGCGGTGGTCTGATAGAAGAGCATCAGACTTCGAATCGAGAGGTCCTAAGTTCGATCAACATTGGCGGCACCGTGTTGTGGCATTGAGCAAGACACATTGGTTCCCCAGTGAACTTTTTTAAACCCAAGAAGCAGTTGTTCCTTTCCGACATGATTGAAAGATTGTTGACGGGGACGTTAAACTCAATATAAACAAACAAATAAATTACTTAGAAAGGTCATTTTTGTTTGATATAAACATTCGATACACCACAACTATGTCGTCAAACAGCTATTCGAACATCTACACATGATTATGTTCTTGACTCGCGTTTAATGTCTTATGAACAGCGATGTGGGGTTTCCGACAAGGTCCAACACACACCGGCCCGTTCTTTTTCAGTAGATGGCTAGAAGCTTGAGATTTCGGATTAAGGAAGAAGAGAGATTGTGCTATCCTTGTACCGAAACCAAAGGCGCTTATGAGCGCATTTGTTTACACATATGCTAACATTCTGTTTTCTCACGACGCGGCTCTTATCAACTTGCATTTGAAACCATATATATATAACGCTTGTCTGGCTTAGCAAGAATAATTGAACATACACTATCCCAAGACGAATACTTAGCAGCCTAAAATTCATAGAGTTCTGTAAGATGTCGCGCCACAATCTGATAAAGATAAATATGTTGTTCGAACCGGAATGAACATTACGAAAACTTGCCCATGCAATATACAGAGAACTATTTCAGTATTAATAATTGACAATTTCATTGGACACTTCTTTGATAATTTTAATATGTCGCTCAAAAATTGATTGCGGGTACTCGTGAGAGCCGCCTCGACAACGCGGTTCTCACGAGTACATGTACCCACAATCTATATTTTGAAACAAAATTAGAATCATAGGTATACTCCTGTAAACCCCTGTTTTGCTTTATAACAGTGAGGTATTAGGGGGTATACTTTTCATGGAAATGTTTTCCTGATGAAGTGTGCACTGAATGGACATTGCACTTGATACAAAACATGCAGCCATTCACAATTTTTGCACGCAATAGAGTATAGCTTTGAAGATCGCCTCGTAATTCAACATGCTAAAAACATTTGTTATTCGCCCTCGCATATAGACAAAACAGCATTTCATGTCGAGGCGAGCCAGGCCTTAATTATTTTGTTCTTTAAAATCAAGTAGTATTTATATCAGTTTTAATCAATCGGCACCAATAATTCATCTGCTTTCAGCATGTGCATGAATGCTTAAAAATGTATGATTAAGCAATTTCGTCCGTTAAATGACGTAATTGCAATAACAAGAGATTCATCCGTATATGTGTTTTGCATTTTACAACAGAACCAATGTGACAAAAAAGTCTTAAGATAAGTTATTTTAAGACGACATCACAGTACATAACAATAAACATAAGCTCTAATGAGCTTTTGACCGTCTAAATGAGCGTCGGAATCTGCTAAACATTTTTGGACGAAAAACATGCCGATTTACAAAGTGATATTATTTGCAGCAGGAACCACAGAAATATCATCAGCGTCAGTTGCAGTTGAAATGGAGTTTTGTTTCGGTACCTACTGTTTACAACTCGGGGTTTAGAGTGGGGCAATGTGTCTGACAGCACAAGTTCCAATGCTGTATTACTCCATAAAGTATGAAAAGGTAAAAGTACGCAATGATCAGGAAATGGCGCAATCAGAAAGAAATCCCCGATCCAAAAACCGATTTTGGGAAAAACTAAATTGACAATATGAAATTTGTACTGAGAAAAGATATCATACGCCAAGTGAGGAGCCATTTCACAAAAGACGTCCACCCAGTTATCCGAACTTAACTGAAACTATAAAAAAGTACAAAATGTGCAAACAGCATAAATGACAACACAAAAACATAAACAATTATAACCACAACTGAAGTATCTCTTTGGAACGATCACATATATATATAAACAAGTAGCCCAGTAGCCCAAGGGCAACGATCGCTCACCTGAGAGTCAACAAGTGCAGTCACTGGACAAAGTGTTTTTTTTTTTTTTGTTTTTTTTTTTATTTTTTTTTTTTTTATATTTCTTTTTATTTTTTATTTTTTTTTTTTTTTTTGAAGATCTGATTTTGAAGATGCTTGAGTGGCCACAACACTAAAGCATTCAAGGGCAGCTAACTCCGCAGTCCAAGGTCGAATCTGGCTCAAATTGGAACTCATCCAAGATGTTATGGTTATCCTTGTTTCGTCAAAGAATAAGGAAGATCCGATCAAAATTGAAGGGGCTAGAGTGGCCACAATACAAAATCAGGTACTTATACCATGAAAACACATCGTAACTAGGCCGAATGAGGAGCTATTTTCGCAATATAGGTGGCCACTCAGCTACTTTACTAAAATTTGTGTCGGATCTGGCTGAAATTCGAACTCATCCGAGATACTATAGCTATCCTTGTTACTTACAACTATGAAGAAGATCCGATCAAATTTGAAGGCGCTAGAGTGGCCACAACACAAAATATTGATTTTTCGAACACTCAAGGGCAGGTAACTCCGCATTCCATGGTCGAAACTCGCTGAATTTCTAACTCATTCGAGATCTTATAGGTGTCCTTGTTGCCTGCAAGAATGAAGAAGATCCCATTTGAAATGAAGGCGCTGGAGCGTTCACAACATCTTTCCCATTGTAAAACAATGGGAATTTTTTCAAACGCTTAAGGGAAGCTAACTCCGCAGTCCATGGTCAAATCTTGCCAAATTTCGAACTCATCCGAGATCTCAAGGCTGTCCTTGTTACATGAAAGAATGAAGAAGATCCAATCAAAAATGTAGGTGCTAGAGTGGCCACAACTTAATAGCCATTTTCCAAACGCTCAAGGGCAGGCAACTCCACAGTCCATGGTCGAATCTTGCTGAATTTTGAACTCATCCGAGATCTTATGGTTGTCCTTGTTACCTGCAATAATACAGAAGATCTGATCAGAAATGAAAACGCTGGAGTGCTCACAACATCTTTCCCATTGTAAGTCAATGGGGATTTTTTCAAACACTCAAGGGCAGCTAACTCCGCATTCCACTGTCGAATCTTATGACTGTCCTCATTACCTGCAAGAATGAAGAAGATCCTATCAAAAATGTAGGCGCTAGAGTGTTCACAACATTTTTTCCCATTGTAACCCTATGGGAGCTATCTGTTGGCATGGAAACCAGAGTTCTGATCCGACCTGGCCCAAAACCTTATGCAACCTTTCCCCCACCCCAATGATGCTTCTGATAAAATATGCTTGCAATTGACTGACTAGTTGTGGAGACATTTGTTGTTGAAATTGTGGACGGACGGACGGACGCACGGACGCACGGACGACGGCTCGACTACCATACTAAAAGCTCACCTTGTGAGCCTTCGCCTCAGGTGAGCTAAAAAAAAGAGTTGAACTCCTGTGGGTCAAGAAACATCCAAGACGCTCCGGCCCTAACTAACTAAAATGAACAGCTTTAAGTCGAGGTCTTCACAGAGTCTGACGCCCAGCCAACCGGCATGCAATTAAAGAAGGAAACACAGTTATCAACCATGACTTGTTTTTTCCCATCTCGGTATTTGGAGTGGGAATCTTTTTTTTTGATTGCGACTTTGCCTGATCGTTATCTACTTGTACCTATTAAAAAATTAAGCATGCAGTTTTCGCAACTATGTTTAGCGGCGTTTACACATCGGAAAATCTATTTTAATACCAACAACATGCAGCCATTGTCTAGCATGTGACAAAGATGCAATACAATACTGTCAAAGATTATAAATTGGAGATAAATAACTAGCTTCAGAAACCACATAACGTGAGTTTAATGCTGCAAGGATAATAAAAGCAACGAAACTTATTGGCAGTTTTATCAGGCAAAGTTTTGAGCTACATGAACCACTGTAGAAGCTGAGGGTGAGGTAAGGTACCTGTAAAATCAATTTAAGCCCGCCAGTAAGTTTATATTACTGATCGTCCAAAGGTGATACTTCTGTGGTGGTTTTTATTGTTTTATGCCTTGGTGTTATTTTTTGCGCTGTTTGCGCCTTATGTATGTTTTCATATTTTTAGTTAAGTTTAGGTTACGGAGTGGCTACCTATTGGTACAATAGCTACTCATTCGGCTAACGATATGTTTTCATGGTATTAGTTCCATATTGTTAATTTCATTTTTCCCACATCGGTTTTGGAGTGGGAATCTCTTTCTGATTGCGCCTTTTCCCGATCGTTGCCTACTTGTACCTTTTGAGATTCATTTAAGGGTAATTAGAAGGGTTGACAAATCCATCGTTGTTTTTGTTACATTGCTAAGATGAATCTCATGCTTTAATACGCTTAAATCATGTTCAATGTCAAAGCAGACCAAATGATTTGACAATGACTAATTACTACCAGGCTTGGGCAATGTATTAAACTAATGCCAGTGCATTAGCAATGTATTAACCTTTTTCAATTTAAATGTGGTAGTTACAGACATTAAAACGATTATATTGTTTGAACGAAATTTATTTTCTGCACCAGATGCAAATGATGTTTTTTTCAGAATTTATTGCACAAAGATCGCATGTTCAACATTTTCGCCGGGTTACAAAACTTGCACCCAATTACCATGATTACAGGATCCGTAATTAAAACGGAACATAAGAAATTTAATCACAAGTGCGAATTGCAAGCATTTGTGTTGTAATATTCAGCCTTATGCAAGCGACTTTATTTCACGGAAGTCACATACTTAGTAGTACGTTATTTTATTTTCTTTGATGAAAGCTGGTATAAGATTTCTTCGTCTAAAGTTAATGATATAACAATCATTATTTATGGCGCATCGAACAAACTTTATACCAGCCGGAATTAGGGAATAGCTTCTAGCTCAAATTATACGACTTCGACAAATTAAGCGAAACTGAAATTGCAAAATGTTCGAAATGAATAAAATTCAAAGAATTACAATATGCAATAAACGGAGAGTGGAATATTTGAGTTTTCAGTTTTATATATATAAAATTGTTGGTTTTTTTAGGCAACGACTCAGACAATTTGAATGACCGTGTGTATGCTGCAAGCATATGATGCATTAAAAGAGCGTGCTGATTCAGCGAATTGTCACAGTTGTATACTTCATTTTATAGAGGCACCAAGGAACACCTTATCAACATACTGTCGAGATAATTGACCACAAGAAAACACACCCTCAAATTACTGTATATAGAGCGCGTTGGTGTAGTGGAAGAGCATCGGACCCCGAATCGAGAGGTCCTGGCATCGATCCGCATTCAATTTGGCGGCACCTTGTTGTGTGTTTGAGCAAGACACAGTGGCTCCCAAGAGAACATGTTAAAACCCAGGAAGCAGTTGTTCTATTCCGACATCACTGAAAATGTGTAGACTGCGACGTTAAACTTAATACAAACAAACAAATAAACTGCTGAATATGTCATTTTTGTGTGATATAAACATTCGATACACCGCAACTATGTCTTCAAACAGCTATTCAGACATCCACAAATGGTTATCTGGCTGACTTCGGTTTATTATCTTATGAGTATCGACGCGAGAATAATTGATAATACACTATCGCAAGACGAAATATTAGCAGCCTGAAATTCATCGTATTCTGTAAGACGTCGCGCCCCAGTCTAAAAGTGATAAATGTTTTGTCTGTAACTGCAATGAAAGTATGCACTGATGGGACACAGAGGTAAATATAGACATACCGTCCATAGACAATCCTAAGCATGTCGTGTCTTTAAGGTTAAATTTAAATAAATGAAATGAATAAATGCAGTCTTTTAACGCAACTTCGATTTTGGCACACTGAAGCTTTCACATACATAATGCATAATTCTACTGACAAACACACACAATCACCACTACGGACACACACCGATTACATCAATAGCGATTTTTAAACAATTTCACAAATCAGCAGCCAGCATTCATTATCATCATCATCACCATCTTCTTCTTCTTCTTCTTCTTCTTCTCATTTGTCTTCTTGTTCCCCTAAACTTTTCTGTTTCCTTGTCATCGTCATCGTATTTTAGAAGCATATACGCTATTATCGTTATTGTTATTATTACCATCATTATTTGTTATTATTATTTTACGTCATCATCATCATCATCTGCACGACTATTATCAGTATCATCATTGTTATTATTATTATTATTATTATTATTATTATTATTATTATTATTATTATCTAACGATACTATCTTTTTACAGCTCTCAGAGATTTTTATCCACATCCATGCTTGCACCGTACATATTATTATTATTATTATTATTATTACTCTCTAACGACAATAATATTTTACAAGTAACTCTTTCCGCTATAATACCTTCTTGCACCGTACATACTATTATTATTATTATTATTATTATTATTATAATTGGATCAGTAAACCGTCATTAGTTAAACATTATCAGTCTCTTCTCTCTACAATACTTAACACACAGTTAAACTACATTAGGATCATACACAAAGCAAATGCCAACGCAACGCAAAGAGCTTCACTAAAAATAACGCAAGATTCATGATTGTTAACTGAAACTACACGACAGGCAAACTGGTGCCGTAAGGGGTTGGAGGAGCGGCAAAAAAAAAAAAAAAAAAAAAAAAAAAAACATCTCTCTGAGCTCTCCAATATTCAACGCAAGCAATAGTAAATTCTGATTGGATATTGTTTCACGGAGAAAAGTTACCTGTGAAATTATTGACAGCTCTAATCAGCTGATTAAATATTACAGGTATTCCAATTGGCTTATAATTCCTGGGCCAGTTGTTAAGCCACATCCATTAAAATCTCAACAGGTAAATTCCAGGTAATAAAACGCTAGCAGGTTGGCATCCAATTTGCCCCTTTAAACACGTCTGACACACGTAATAAACGTCGACCAAGGTATAAAATTTCCATATTTGCATTTGTTGTCTTTTTTTGCTTTTGAAAACAAACATTGGTTTGAAATTTCATTGTCGCATACACTGTAGGGTATTGTACCTCTATGACTTTTATAAAATGGGTTACCTTGAAGTTCTTACATTTTCTCGGCTACCATAAGCCGCAGCGTTCTGATGTTAATGGTGTGTGCAAGGCAAAGAACTGGACTTTTCAATTGTAATATCACCGAAAGAAAATTTGAAAGTCGGGATTAAGAAATATGCATTTTGTAAGTGTTGCGAAACTTTTGCGTTTAAGTATACAAAGTATACATGTATATGTAATTGATAAGCACGCCTTTTTTTGAATCCAATTAATAAAAGTTTTGGCGTGGTACTAAACAAACTTGGATGACAAATAGGTTCTAGCTAATTGGTTTGATTTGTCTACAGCTTTGTAATTACGTTAGATATCACAGACGCAAAGTAGACAGTCTAAAAGGTGCTTGATTGGCAAAAATAGATAGCCGGCAGTAAAATGGTGCATTTGACTTGTCAGGCAATTAACTTGGCGGGAAGTAATCTGAACGCTATCATGCGCTGAATTTCTTAACCCTACATGATAGGAATAAAATGATGCATTTTCTGGCAGATTGATTCGAGATACTTATCTGTTGCTTTTAAAATGGCATTTGTATCTGTCTGGTCGGATACAGTGATTTAACATGAACTATATGTATACGTCCAAAGTGAATTTAACATCATCAAAGTGTGTGAAGGAAACATGGAGTCAAAGTGTGTTGGAATCAAACACTTGCTTTAAGTTCCATAGATCAGCCGCTGCATAAAGAAAACTAACTGCTTTTTCGAAAACAAAAAAGTTACTGCACAGCTGATCAGCGCCATTGTTTTCGCTACAAAGATAGTACACCCTATCTTCTTCTTAATTCCAAAATTTTGAACTTCTAGTTCTCTTTTGTGACTGTACAGACTGGTTTGTGTAAGACCTGTTCGGAAACCAAAATTGTTGGTTTTCTCATGCAACGGCTCAGATAATATTGAATTACCGTGTGTATGCTGCAAGCATATGATGCATTAAAAGAGCGTGCTGATGCAGCGAATTGTCCATTTTGTTGCTCTACAGTTGTATACATTATTTTATAGATGCACCAAGGAACACCTAAACAACATACTGTCGAGATAATTTACCACAAGAAAACACACCCTCAAATTACTAGATATGGAGCGCGTTGGTGTAGTGGAAGAGCATCGGTTCCCGAATCGAGAGGTCCTGACATCGATCCGCATTCAATTTGGCGGCACCTTGTTGGGTCTTTGAGCAAGACACAGTGGCTCCCAAGAGAACATGTTAAAACCCAGGAAGCAGTTGTTCTATTCCGACATGACTGAAAAAGTGTAGACTGCGGCGTTAAACTTAATACAAACAAACAAATAAACTACTGAATATGTCATTTTTGTGTAATATAAACATTCCGATACACCGCAACTATGTCTTCAGACATCTACAAATGGTTATCTGGCTGACTTCGGTTTATTATCTTATCAGTATCGACGCGAGAATAATTGACCATACAATCGCAAGACGAAATATTAGCAGCCTGAAATTCATCGTATTCTGTAAGACGTCGCGCCCAAGTCTAAAAGTGATAAATGTTTTGTCTGTAACTGCAATGAAAGTATGCACTGATGGGACACAGAGGTAAATATAGACATACGGTATTCGTTCTAATTAGCGCACATGCTCCAATAAGCGCAGACCCTGCTGGTCGTTTCCGAAAAACATGCGCATAAGCGCACACTGATCGGATAGCATATTGGTATTTTACATCAATTTTATACATTAATACCACATAAAAAGGTACAAATAGGCAACGATCAGGAAAAGGCGCAATCAGAAAAAGATTCCCACTCCAAAAACCGAGGCGGGAAAAAGCAAACTAACAATAAGGTACTAAGACCATGAATACATTTAGTATTTCCCAATAGGTGGCCACTCAGTTACCTAAACTTAACTAAAATATGATAACATACATAAGGCGCCAACAGCACAAAAGAAATAAACACCAAGACATAAAACAATAAGAACCACAACAGAAGTATCGCATTGGAACGATCAGTAATATAAATTACTGGCGGGCTTAAATCGGTTTTACAGCATTATAACTTGACCGCATATAAGCGCACTATAACTTATAACTTTTGTTACCTTAACTTTTAGTTATTTTGAAAAATTAAGCGCACTGTGCGCTAATTAGAACGAATACGGTAATAGGAAATGACGCAATCAGACAGAAATTTCCATTCCAAAAATCGAGGAGAGAAAAACTTAATTAACAATCAGGTACTTATACTAAGAAAACCTAATGTTTGCCGAATGGTCAGCTATATTCTCAATAGGTGGCCACTCAGTTACCCAAAACACCACAGAATTAAACAAAAAATAAAATAATGTTGCTGTGAACAATTTTGTATGCAACACATAACAGGCTTAGACTATTAGATTAGTGTAGCTTGACATTTGCACAGTCCATTACGAAAGCACGCCCATGTAAATCCAAGTTTTAAAAATTGAAAATTTAATGTACATAATTTGTTTTTATTCTAAAGTTCTCATTTTGGCTCAAAACATAGATTGTGGGTACATGTACCGCCGAAGCGGTTCTAACGAGAACCCACTACCTATGTTTGGAACAAAAATAAGAACAAACTGCATTCCACAGATTTGCTTTAAAAATTGGATATAAGGTGTCAAATATTACAGGGACATGTTATGCTGAAGCAACCCTATTCTGGGTGGAACTTTTGGTTTGTCAATAAAATGGGTTCGATTACAATGTGAACTTTTAATTAAACGCCCGCAATTTGTTTTTGACAATCTGAACAAAATGTAAGTATAGTGTATATACTGTATAAAAATGGGGTATAAGGGGGTAAATATTATGCTTATGCAACCCTGTTTTTTTCTGAATCCATGTTGCCATGATGCGCAAAAGGAGCGGACTGCCCAAGATAGTGGGTGCATAAATAATTCGTTTTTATAAACATCACGCTCAGAACAAGAAAAAAATACTTCGTTTAAATTGGCGCTGATCTAGTTTTTGGAAGAAAAAAATGTTGACCCTATCCGGATTCGAACCTGGGACTGACGGATTCCAAGCACATCACCGTAACCACTGCTCTATAAGCATATGGATGAATGCAGGTCGTTTTCCAAAAGTCTTATACTTTCCCATTACTAACTTACATGTTGGTGTTCTATTAAAAGCTCGTCCTCAAAATAGATTATTGTTATTGGAAAATATTATTGTAAACCAAAAGTATCAACACGACAGGATACCGCGGCTGACCTGTACCATGTAAACTTTTAAGTATACGCACACTTTTTGTTTTTGACAATCTGAACAAAATGTAAGTATAGTGTATACAATATTGCAGTCTAGTCATTCATCAGGAAAACATGTCCGTGCAATTTATACCCCCTTAAACCCCACTTTTATATAGAAAAACTGGGGTCTGCAGGGGTATACCTAATTTTCTTATTTTTGATCCAAAACATACATTGTGGGTACTCGTTAGAACCGCCTCGGCGAGGCGGTTCTAACGTGTACCCACAGTGTAAGTTTTGAGCTAAAATATCAAAAATATCCAAATTTTTCCAATGAAATTTTGAATTTTTGCTTCTGAAAAAAATCTCTGTACATTGCATGGGCAAGTTTTCGTAATGGATTTAAGTAGCATTTCCTTGTGATTGGGCATACTCCGATGTCAGAAACGTGCTACATGTATTAATTACCAACCAATTTACAGAAATGAATTAATTATAGCTTAAGTTGTGTATTGATCTGTATTTGTTATGGAGATTGATTACTATCGTTTCTGGATATCTACTAACACGCCTGTCTGCAAAGTCTTAAATAAATGCATTCATTTAGCTTTCATTATCTTAAGTGATCTCATTTACAACACAGACACAACGAAATTGTTCCCTTTCGACAAAACTTATATTTGTCTTTGGGGAAATAGTACTTTACATATAACATAAATTATAATTTGAATGCTTACCCACATACATTGCGCTTTTGTTGTTTGCCACCTGGGTTGACATTAGGACAAATGTTCAAACAACATTTTGCCACTGTTTGCCGTTTAACTATATAAACTATATAATCTACTTTCAATACCACGAATCATGCAAACACTGTATAGCAGTGTGACAAAGATGCAGTTAAGATGTCAATGATCATGCATTTGAGACAATAACTAGCTTTAGAAATGATGTTATGCTGTTATATTAACGCTCCAATGAAAATATAAGAAACAGAGTTAAACTGACTGGCAAGTTAATATCTGAATATCGGACGCCTTGAAACTGTAACTGAAATGTGACAAGACATACCTACAATCTATCAAATGTTACATGATGTGTAAATAGGCAAGTTAAACGACCGATTTGCGTCACGAGAAACTCTTTGTATCTTTCTGCATACAGAATGATAACAAGTCGCGTATTATAGATACAATGCGGTCAGATGTTGCTATATGAGAGTTTATAGAAAAGAATTGCACGGAGTGTAAATTCTTCAAACGTACTAACACTTGCCCATGCAATATACAGATACTTTTTTTTTCAGCATTGAAAATTGAAAAAAAATCATTAGAAAAAATGGTATTTTTTAATATACTCCTATATTTCCTCAAAACATTGATTGTGGATACACGTTAGAACCGCCTCGGTGAGGCTGTTTTAACGAGTACCCACAATATATGTTTTGGATGAAAAATAAGGAAATAGGTATACCCATGAAAACCCCAGTTTTACTAGATAAAATTGTAATATGATGGGTTATGCATTTTACGGATATGTTTTCCTTAATGTGTGTTAAACAAAGCACAAGCTGTGACGTGAATTGAGCTGCATGATTTTCCATTAATCTGCTCGATTCTTTGCAATTAGAGTGTAAATTGTGGTTTTACCATCCTGAAAATATGTCCGTGTAATGTTTACCCCCCTGAACCCCACTTTTATATAGCAAAACTGGGGTATGCAGGGGTATACCTATTTTTCTTATTTTTGCTGCAAAACATAGATTATGGGTACTCGTTAGAACCGCCTCGGCGAGGCGGTTCTAACGTGTACCCACAATCTATGTTTTGAGCAAACATAAGAAAAATATCGAAATTTTCAGCCAAAAATTTTCCCATTTTTTTGGGGTCAAAAAATCTCTGTATATTGCATGGGCGTGTTTTCGTGATGCGACCGCATCAGCATGCATTTTGTATAATTATTAGGCAAAACATCATGCCAATAAGGTCTGCTATTTATATCCAATTTCTAATCACGTTTTAGTAGCAGCCCTATAATATTTGTGATCCCAAACAACGTTTACACCCATCGCCCGGTTTCTTCGATATATACTGAAATGTTCTGAATAGACATAATATACAGATACACATTAAACATGTACAAGAGCGATACCTTAAATGCATCGTTGGCCGTTAAAAAGCAATTAAACATGGATGTATAGTTATCGACCATGATCCAATATATTTGTAACGTATATAACGTATAATGATTTTTTCTCAACTGAAATATGATTTCATTTGGAATATGTCTGTATTGTTTAGTGCAGCTTATATTACATCAGTAAATCTATTTTAATACAAACAAACATGCGACCATTGTCTACCATGTGACAAAGATGCAATACAATACTGTCAAAGATCATACATTTGAGACAAATAACTAGCTTTAGAAACTACATAACGTGAGTTTAATGCTGCAAGGATATTATAAGCAGCAAAACTAATTGGCAGTTTCATCAGGCAAAGTTTTAACTTTCATTTAAGGATGTTCGCTGCCAATGAAAAAGTATTCAAACTTTTTTTCTAACAACTCTTTTTTTTATTCCAAAATACAATATAAGACCTTTGAAAACAAAATAAGTATAAGGTAGTGTGCATTTTTTCAAGCTACAGGATTGTGAATGAGACCTCTGAACACCATGTTTAAAATTTAGTAAAATTAATTTAATCTTTAATTCTTTGAAACAAACCCGTCTTGAACAAAAATACACCCAGACAGCTTTCAAAAGTCATAATATTTACGTAATGCAGACTACTTTGGACCAAAAGCATAGAAAAATTTGCAACTTGTAGTGGATGACAAAATTTTACGAGTCGTTTTTCAACCCTACCCCCTTACTTGAAAAGTCGGAAAAAATAAATATTTTGAAATGTGCCAAACCCATATTTGTAGATTCAAACTTTTTCTTGTATTTTCACACAACATAGAACTTGATAATATTGTTCGAATAAAAGAAAGAAATATATAGGGTAGTGTGCATATAAGAGAGAACCAACAACTTGAAAATCGCCATTTTCAGCCTTTTTTCGGCTGTTTTATTTCATAAAGCCCATTTCATAAAAACAACCAAAATTTTAAAACTAGCACACCAAAGACAGAAAGACTGACTAAGAAGATTATGTACACACATACTGCTGCTGAAATAAACATAGAACTAGTGCAATTTATTTGAAGATGTGTAATATGCATGTTTAATCTACCCTACCCCCTAAATTTTACTGACAACTAAAATTTTCTGAAAAAGTGCAGAAAATGGGGTGAAAAAATGAAAATCCTTAGATTGACATTTTCATGGCTCATTCAATGCATATCATCAATATGTATCCAAATATAAAATATTAGGAAAATATCTGCAACCGTTTACGAGATATTCAACAAAATAAAAACCGGAAGTTCCGAAATGTCAAATGTTGGCAGCGGTTTTTCTTTTGTTGCAAATCTCGTAAATGGTTGCAGATATTTTCCTAATATTTTACATTTGGATACATATCGATGATATGCATTGAACCAGCCATGAAAATCGCCAATCTATGGAACTTCATTTTTTCACCCCATTTTCTGCAATTTTTTCAGAAAATTTTAGTTGTCAGTAAAATTTAGGGGGTAGGGTAGATTAAACTTAAATATTTCACATCGTCAAATTAATTGCACTAGTTTGATGTTTATTTTAGCAGCAGTATATCTGTACATGGTCTTCTAAGTCAGTCTTTCTGCCTTCGGTGTGCTAGTTTTAAAATTTTGGGTGGTTTTATGAAATTGGATATTAGAAACTAAACAGTCGAAAAATGGCTAAAAATGGCGATTTTCAAGTTGTTAAATCTCTCTTATATGCTCAATACCCTATATATTTCTTTCTTTTATTCGAACAATATTACCAAGCTCTATGTTGTGTGAAAATACAAGAAAAAGTTTGAATCAACAAATATGGGTTTGGCCCATTTTAAAATATTGATTTTTTCCTAGTTTTCAAGTATGGGGGTATGGTTGTAAAATGCGTCAGAAAATTTTGTCATGCACTTCAAGTTGCAATTTTTTCTATTCTTTTGGTCCAAAGTTATCTGCATTACGTAAATGTTATGTCTTTCAAAAGCATTCTAGGTGTACTTTTGTTCAAGACAGGTATATTTCAAAGAATTAACAATTAAATTAATTTTATTAAATTTAAAACATGGTGTTCAGAGGTCTCATTCAGAGGCCTGTAGCTTGAAAAAAATGCACACTACCCTATACTTAATTTGTTTTCAAATATCTTGTGTTGTATTTTGGAATCGAAAAAGAGTGGTAAGAAAAAAAGTTTAAGTACTTTTTCATTGGCAGCGAACATCCTTAAGGGTAATTAGAACGACCGACATATCCATACAGGAGTTCGTTTTGTTACATGGCTTAGATGAACCCCATGCTTTAATATGCTTTTTAAATCATGTTCAATATGCATCAGGAAAACATGTCCGTGAAGTGGTGTGTACCCCCTCAAACCCCACTTTTATATAGTGAAAATGGGGTATGCAGGGGTATATCTATTTTTTTATTTTTGCTCCAAAACATAGATTGTGGGTACTCGTTAGAACCGCCTCGGCGAGGCAGTTCTAACGTGTACCCACAATCTATGTTTTGAGCTTTAAGTGATCTCATTTACATCACAGACACAAGGAAATTGTCCACTTTAGCCAAAACTAATAGTTGTCCTTGGGGAAATAGTAGTTTACATATAACATTTATTGTAATTGGAATTCTTACCCACATACAATTAACTTTGGTCGTTTACCACCTGGGTTGACATTAGGCATCAGGATAACATGTCCGTGTAATACATACCCCCTTATACCCCACTTTTATATAGCAAAACTGGGGTTTGCAGGGGTATACCTATTTTTCTTATTTTTGCTCCAAAACATAGATTGTGGGTACTCGTTAGAACCGCCTCGGCGTGCATGGGCAAAATTTCGTAATGTTCTCAACTAAAATGTGGTAGCTACAGACATTACAAACGATGAATTTGTGAACAAAATTTGTGAACAAAGTTAGTAATTTTCCTGCTCCTGTTGCAAATGAAATTTCTTACAGAATTTTTACACAAAGGTCTCATTTTGACAATTTTTACAGGTATGCAAACTTGCGCCAAGATTTATCCGCGCATGTGAACGATGTAAAAGGAATCTGATTTCGAGTGCGAGTTGCTAATATTTGTGTTTTAATTTGGGCCACAACGTGAGAAAATGCACCTTCAGACAATTATTTTAGTATTAGAAAAACAAAAATACGCCGAATGTATGATGTTTCTAGAGTCTCCTTATTTGACCAGATCATTTCATGTATTTTGTGAGTTATGACCAAACCATATGAACCATACAGACATCATTTGTCGTGCAAAATGATGTCAAAGTTGCGTAATGAATTTCTGCATGTTAGTAGAGCTTCCAAATCTCATGCATTTGCTTAAAACTGTTTAAGCACTGGTCAGAACCTATTGCTAAGATAGAAGCATACCATCCTTACAGGCAATCTGTTACAATAATTATTTTGTCTATTTTTTATGATGATGCGGTTGCTATGGCCACCGTTTAACGATACATACAGTAGAACTTTGTGTATTATGGGCTAAAACAAGGGCAGATAACTCAAAATATTGACAATAAATATGCTTTAAAACTCATTCATTTGGTAGCCCAGTGTTTAAAGTTTACAAATACAGTATTATTTCTATAATGCATATTACATATTTTTTCCCTTTTTTGCTGCTTTCTACTAGTAATGTCAGAATGTCCGAAGGTACAGTTTGTCGCGATGAGGTTCATTTTATTTTACGGAAGTCACATATTGAATCGTCATTTCAATTCCTAAAAGGAAAGCTGACATAAGATTTCTTTGTCTAAAGTTAATGAAATAATAAACATTATTTGTTGCGCATCCAACGATTGTTATCCTAGCTGGAATTAGGAAATAGCTTCCAGCTCAAATTATACGACTTCGACAAATTAAGCGAGACTGATTTTGCAAAATTTTCGGAATGAATAAGATTCAAAGAATTACATGTGAAATGAGCCGCCTCGTGGGAAAGCCAACAATGTTGTTTCCGACCAGGTCCGACACAAACCGGGCTGTACAGTCTCAGAAAAGAGCTAGAAGCAGCAAATTTCGGATTTAGTAAGTAGAGGGATTGTACTATCCGTGTAGCGAAAACAAAGGCGTTGAGCAGCTTCGCGGTTACCGCGAAGCTGATCTGCGCCTTTGTTTTCGCATTTGCAAATTGTTGGTTTTCCCATGAGGCGGCTCAAATACAAAATGCAATAAATGGAGAGTGGAATGTTTAAGTTTTCAATTTAAAATTTACTCGGTAGCAAATTAAATATGTCCAGTAACCACACACAATTAGATCCTTTGGAGGCAGTGAAGCAATTCGAAGAAAAATGTTAGATATATACCTAAATTTGTTGAAAATATTTGAGTGAATGGCGCAAAATGTGTAAGATTAGACAGGAGCCTATAATCTATCCAGATTATACGCTCCTGGATTAGACTATTGCAATTTCTTATTATATGCATCCTGAGCATGGCAATCACACACCTAATCTTAATTCGTAACCGAGCCGCTTAAGTAGCCCTTGCATTTACAATGCAATAGATTAGAACACCTTTATTTCAATCCAATTAATAATCGTTTTTTCCGTGGAACAAAGCAAACTTGGATGAAGAAAAGGTTCTTGCCAATTGGTTTGATTTGTGTACAGCTTTGTAATTACGTAAAATATCACAGACGCACATTAGACATTCCAAATGGTGTTTGATTGACCAAGATAAATAGCCGGCAGTAAAAATGGTGCAATTAACTTGACGGGAAGTGATCTGAACGCTATCATGCACTGAATTTCTTGTATCTTAATGAATGGAGTTTCGAAATAGCAATAAAATGATACATTTTCTGGACAGCTTGTCCCTGACAGATTGACTCGAGATACTTATATGTTGCTTTCAAAATGACATTTGTATCTGTCTGGTCGCATATAGTGATTTAACATGAATTACACGTATACGTCAAAAGAGAATTTAACATAATCAAAGTGTGTGAGCGAAAATGGACTCAAAGTGTATTGGAACAAACAATTTCTTCACGTTCCATAGCTCATATTGAATGACCGTATCTGCTGCAAACATATGATGCATTAACAGAGCGTGCAAATTCAGCAAATTTTTCATATCGTTGCTCTACAGTTGCATACTTAATTTTATAGAAGCACAAAGGAAGGCGTAGTCAAGGCGCTGTCTAGATAATTGACCACAAGAATACAAACCCTCAAATTACTGAATACGGAGCGCGGTGGTGTGATAAAAGAGCATCGGACTTCGAATCGAGAGGTCCTTAGTTCGATCAACATTGGCGGCACCGTGTTGTGACATTAAGCAAGACACATTGGTTCCCCAGTGAACTTTTTAAAACCCAAGAAGCAGTTGTTCCTTTCCGACATGACTGAAAGATTGTTGACGGGGACGTTAAACTCAATATAAACAAACAAATAAATTACTGAAAATGTCATTTTTGTTTGATATAAACATTCAATACAACACAACTATGTCGTCAAACAGCTATTCGAACATCTACAAATGATTGTTCTAGACTCCCGTTTATTGTCTAATGGACAGCGATGCGGGGTTTCCGATAAGGCCCACCACACACCGGCACGTTCTTTTTCAGTCCATGGCTAGAAGCTTAAGATTTCGGATTAAGGAAGAAGAGAGATTGTACTATTTTTGTACCGAAACCAAAGGCGCTTATGAGCGCATTTGTTTACACATATGCTAAAATTATGTTTTCTCACGACGCGGCTCTTATCAACTTGCATTTGAAACCATATATATAAGGCTTGTCTGGCTAAGCAAGAATAATTGAACATACACTATCACAAGACGAATAGTTAGCAGTAGAATTCTGTAAGATGTCGCGCCACAATCTGATAAAGATAAATATGTTGTTCGAACCGGAATGAACATTACGAAAACTTGCCCATGCAATATACAGAGAACTATTTCAGTATTAATAATTGACAATTTCATTGGACATTTCTTTGATAATTTTAATATGTCGCTTAAAAATTGATTGCAGATACTCGTGAGAACCGCCTCGACAACGCGGTTCTAACGAGTACATGTACTGTATCAACAATCTATATTTTGAATAGGTATACTCCTGTAAACCCCTGTTTTGCTTTATAACAGTGAGGTATTAGGGGGTATACTTTTCATGGAAATGTGTTCCTGATGAAGTGTGCACTGATTGGACATTGCACTTGATACAAAACATGCAGCCATTCACAATTTTTGCACGCAATAGAATATAGGCTTTGAAGATTGCCTCGTAATTCAACATGCTCAAAAAATGTGTTATTCGAGCTCACATATAGACAAAACAGTATTTGATGTCGAGGCGAGCCAGGCCTTAATTATTTTGTTCTTTAAAATCAAGTAGTATTTATATCAGTTTTAATCAATCGGCACCAATGATTCATCTGCTTTCAGCATGTGCACGAATGCTTAAAAATGTATGATTAAGCAATTTCGTCCGTTAAATGACGTAACTGCAATAACAAGAGATTCATCCGTATATGTGTTTTGCGTTTTTCAACAGAATCAATGTGACAAAATAGTCTTAAGATAATTTATTTTAAGACGGCATCACAGTACATAACGATAAATATTAGCTCTTATGAGCTTTTAACTGTCTAAACGAGCGTCGGAATCTGCTTAACATTTTTGGGCGAAAAAGCATGCCGATTTACAAAGTGATATTATTTGCCGCGGGAATTACAGAAATATCATCATTGTCAGTTGCGGTTTAAATGGACTTTTGTTTCGGGACCTACTGTTTTTCAACGGGGCAATGTGTCTGACAGCACAAGTTCCAATGCTGTGTTACTCTATTAAGTATGAAAAGGTAAAAGTACGCAATAATCAGGAAATTGCGCAATCAGAAAGAAATTCCCAATCTAAAAACTGCTACGTTCCTGTGGCGTATCAGTGACATATCTGTATTAGTATGGAATTTCTCTTTCGTATGTACGGCATATCAAGGTGTATGTGCTACGTACGTGTGACGTATGTGTGGCGTATGAAGCGTACGCGTGACGTATCTACGACGTATGTACTACGTTCCATTCGTATCTGCAGAGTATCTATTGCATACCTGTGGTCTTTGTATACCTATGAGAACATAACGGTTCTGTTCATTCCGTTATCAGTTATCAAAGTGTGAACATGCCACCAAAGAAATCGAGGTTGACGTCAAAGAATAAAAACTCTAAGGGGAGAGGGAAAGCATTAGAGGCTACAGTGTCCCAGAACCAGCAATTGTCCGATCATACCACGGAACCCCGTACAGAAACCCAGAAAACACCCCGTACAAAACCCGAGACAGAACCCCGGACAGAAGCCCAGAAAGAACCCCGCACAATACGCTGGACAGCTCCAGAGCTCACTCCAGAGGTCACTGAACAAAGGGTCAGGTCTCGTACTCCCTCTGTAGGCACAAGTATCCAGGGAAGTGGACCATCGTCATCCTCCTCCGACAATGACACTGGTCGAGAAAAGAAGACTGGTGACAAAACGTCTTCAGACAACAAACGCAAATAAAAGGAACCCAGAACAGGAAGATGATATGTTTAGTTGGTTACAAGCAAACCTCCACAACAGCCCCGCATACCTCGGGAACAAAAAGGCTGATGGTGTTGTGTCTTACACGTAAGTTATTAGCAAGCGAAGAATAACTATCTCTGGTGCACAGATACCGCAGGGTCAACGCAAGCTTCAGGCCTGGTTCAGTGGCTTGTCTGTACCATGTGTTCTTCTTAGTTATCCTGGGACCAACACTATTCAGAAGTTCATCAAACATGACGAGATCCATCCTCAAGAAATTTCTGAATGACTCAGCGTCTTCCATTCGCAATTCCTCTATGAGACGATTGTAATGTCCAAATTGCAATCGTATGTCCGTTTCAAGCCATGGTCTCACCAACCATCTCCTTGGCCTCCTCCTCCTCCTTCGCACAACCGGTCCTAGAACATCAAGTCTGGCTCGCCTCTGCCTTTCTGTTTCAGTCCGTTGAACACATAATGTCCATGCTAAACCAGCCACCGCTATCTCAACGTCACTGTCTTCTAGGTCCATGACTTTGGAAATAATGAGAACGAAACAAACACATATACAAATAAAGAGGCACATTACATATTCTTGAAAGGCCATAAGTACTCATTATACGTCACGCATTCGCCACAGCAGCGAAGTGTACGTAGCACGTACGTAGCGCATACGCCATTGATACGTGAGTAACGTCACACATACGTCGCTGATACGTAGTAGGTACGAAAAGAGAATCGAGGATACGCAGTAACAGTGAGATATAAGCCACACATACGTCACAGATACGAAAGGTACGCCGTAGATACGTCATGGTTACGTGGCATGTTAACTGCTACGTACGTGTGGCGTATCAGGAGTGTGAGATACGTATCTACGACTTACTTGCCACGTTGCTCTCGTATGTACCACGTATGTGTGACGTATGTACGGCGTATCGGACCTGCTACGTATGTGCTACGAATTTTTAAGTGCACACATAAAAAAACGTAGCACCTCGGCGTATGAGGAGTATGAGCTACGTATCGAAGAGTATGAGCTACGTATGCCCACGTATCTACGACGTACGTGTGACGTACCTTTCGTATCTCGATACGCCGTAGATACGTGAGTCGATACGCGATAGTGTGACAGCACTATAACATTTGTGTTTTAATTTTCTGCTAAGGCACGCCAATTTATTTTTTATGGAAGTCACATATTGAATCATCATTGCAATTGCTGGCATAAGATTTCTTTGTCAAAGTTAATGAAATAATAAACATTATTTGTTGCGCATCGAACGAGTATTATCCTAGCTGGAATTTTAGGAAATAGCTTCCAGCTCAAATTATACGACTTCGACAAAGTAAGCGAAACTGATTGCAAAATGTTCGGAATGAAATCCATAAAATCCAAAGAATTACATGTGAAATACAAAATGCAATAAATGGAGAGTGGAATGTTAAGTTTTCAGTTTAAAATTTACTCGGAGCAACCACACACAATTAGATCCTTTGGAGGCAGTGAAGCAATTACAAAAAGTGACATATACGTATATTTGTTGAAAATATTTGACTGAATGGCGCAAAACGTATAAGATTAGACTATTGCAATCTCCTATTATATGCATCCTGAGCATGGCAATCACACACCTTAACTCAATTCGCTACCGATCCGCTCGTAATAGACATTTTTCACTTTTGAACGTAAATGTTGCTGGCGCGTGCGGTTACGATTTTCGGTGTGATGGGGGACGACTCGTGAGGGCATATTTTAGACGATGACGAGGGGCGATATGAATAATTACTTAGTAAAAACTACCTATAGCCAAACGGAGACCAGTTAAACAAGACAGGCAAAAAGAAATAGTCCACGACGTCTTACTCTGTAGCTCAGTAGGTAGCATGTATGGAATAAAACCAAAAGGTCCTGGGTTCGAGTCCGGCTAGGACAAAAATTCTTTTTCTATTCTTAATTGCTTCCTTTTTTTCGCATCTGTGACAATATAGCTTAGAAAATGAAAAAGAAAAGAAAAGAAAAAAAAAATGCAAAACTCACAAAATGCACTACTGCATTTAATACTAAAATCGTTAATTTGTGAATTAAAGTGTGTAGTGAGAAGGCAATCCGCACGTATAGGTTTTTCACTAAGTCTTACTTGTCTTTTCACCGATTTCATTAAGCCGGTAGCTTGATCGTAATCGGCAGAAGAGCGGACCCGCGACCGATCCTCACGTCAACATTTATTTTCTGAAGGCTGGTACAGATAATGCGGCTAGGATAAGTTGACCGCCTCTAATGACTTAGCGGCCCCCGTGGCCGAGCGGTTGAGAGCGCTGTTTCTTAATCACTCGTTCATCTCACCGCTGTGTCTTGTGTGTGTTCGAGCCCCACACTGACCACATATGATACAAGCCAAGTTCAACTTGCGGGAATGCCAGGTGGTTTTTCTTAGGGTGCTCACGTTTTCACCCCACCTATGGTGAGCTGAAATAATCTTGAAAGGGACGTAAAACTGAATTAAAATGCGCAAGACAATAAATCAAATAGTATAGTGTAAATGTTCAGATACATGTATATCTGTGTTTATTAGATGTAAAACTACAGTTTCACGTGCTGTCTCGTGAGCGAACTTAATTCATTCTGTTTATATTTCAAACAGATTATCAGCTTGATGTCGAAGTTTCGCTCATTCGACAGTCATCTGCATGCCATACGAAGTGCGATGGAGGCAACATCCTACATATAGCTACATTTCGCCAAGCCACACAACTAATTTTGTTAATTGTAGACCTTCAACAGTAATTTAATTGTATCGATTCCAGGTCATTCTATTGTTACTTGATTACAGATAAGAGTCTGATTGTGCTCATTTCAGATCATAATTTCGTTTTTATACAATTTTCGCCCCGTTCAAGATTATTTTAGTTCATATGAGACGGATAAATCAGTAACAAGGTGGGGGGGGGGGGGAGAACCCAGAGAAAACGACTTGGCACACCCACAAGCAGAATTTGGTTTGTGTCACCTGTGATTGTAAGACTGATTAATTGGGCAGCAACCTACGACGAAGTGTTCATTGTCTTGGTGATGGTTGTTGCCAAAGCGATATTGTTTTGTTGTTTTTTTTTTTCAATTACTCCATTTTATCACATGTTGTGTGATGTTGCATCAATCTTTGCTGTAAGGACTTTTGTTGTATCGCAGGCATTTACGATGGTGTTTATACTGATAGACAATTCCTGAATATACATATTCATGTACAGTATATCACGCAGACATTTTACGTGCTCAATTTACCGGCTTTTTATATGTAAACAAACGAAACAACATCCGTGAACCTAATATTGTGCTGTGTTTGGCTGTTGAATTTTTGTCCCACGGCCCCTCGAAAAAAAAAAAAAAAAAAAGAAGAAGATTTTATCAAGCAGGATCAGTTATCAAACCACATTGCTGCTTGACAAGCCGAAAACAGTTAGTGTTAACGGCATGTGTTCGTCCTTTTAAACCAGGGACCCGGCATCCTTAAGTCTGTCGGATGATACTATAAACTGATGTCTCGTTTCCATATGACCTTTGCTGTTGGATTAACGTTAAACCTCAAATCAACAAACCAATCAAATTTATTATTTATGTAAATTCTGATTGAGTAAGAAGCTTATGCGCATTTATACTCGCCCGTGTAATACATGTGCACTAAAATGGTGCCGTGTATCTTGACGATAGCATAACAAAACCTTAACAAGCAATATACAGTGTTTTTAAAGTTGTAAAAAATGAAAATTTTCAGTTCAACATTTTTATCTTTTTATTTTGCTCAAAACATAGATTGTTGGTACACGCTAAAACTGCCTCGCAGAGGCAGTTCTAACGAGTACTCACAATCTGTGTTTTTAGATGCATGGGCATCCTAAGTTGACCTTGCCGTAAAATATGTTAATATTATCCCTGGGTCATGATTTAGGCCATGTATAAACTTTGTAGATGCTTAATGCCAAATTTCAAAATCATAGGCCTACTGGTTCTGAAGAACATTTTAAAGGTTTTTGCAGTTTATAGCCATGGCGGCCATTTATACAATCTTTCGTTCCCTTTTCATGAAGTGTGGCTTTGATCGGCCATGCGGTTGCAGAGATGTTTGAATATTTTGGTCATATGCATGTATATAGCCCCCGGGCAGGAGCAGACACACCCCTGGGGACTAAATGTTTTCACGGACATAAATCTTCAGTACCTTTGCATGCTCATCGCGAGTTTCCACCCATTTAATTACATTTAACTTATTTTCCCCATTTAAATGCATGGGCGACCTAAGTTGACCTTGCCATAAAATAGGTCAAGGTCATCCCAGCATTATGATGTATACCAACTTTGTAGAACTCTATTGCCTGAAACTTCAAACTTAGTTTCAAAATCATAGGACTTCTGCTTCTGGGAAGAAATTGTTTTAAAGGTATTTGCTATTTATAGCTATGGCGGCCATCTTAGTCATGTGACCTGGGTCATTTATGCAAACTTTCCTTCCCCCTTCCTAAGAATGCTCCGCAAGCAGTTTGACTTTGGTTTGCCATTTGGTTTCAGAGGAGAATATCATGAAAATTGTTGACGGACGACGTCGGACGGACGACGGGGGCATGGTCATCCTATAAGCTCGCTTTTTGAGCCGAAGGGCCCATGTGAGCTTAAAATAGGTATACCCATGCATACCAAAGTTTTGCTGTATAAAAGTGTGGTTCATGGGGTATTCACGGACACGTTATCCTGATATGGATAACCGACCATGCTCGAGATGACTTGAAATATGTCAAAACGTTGTAAGGCGTAGAATAAAAAACTGCACATAAAATTAAAGATCAACTTATGTTTCAAATCGTAAATCATGCCATGTATATATGTATAAAGCTTTCTGTGAGTTCACGAAAAACACGTGAAAATGTAGCTTAGCAGAACCAATGCACGAGTATGTAAAATGTCACATGGCGATAACAAATAGTTGATATTGGTTTTTCCCACCAACAGTTATGGTCATATGAAGCCGGGACCTCGGTTTATCGAACGAGCGACGCCTAGTTATACACACGTGTGTCTAAAATAATCGAATTCTGCATTGGAAGCTGTTAAAATAGAGGCATTTTATTCGCGCCAAGCATTTGTAAATCCGACTCGCATTGAACGAGTAACGCATCTTTGATGGCAAAGATGATAAGTGATAGATATACATGTATGATGCGATTTTAGAAAATATTTCGTGTCAAAGGTCACTTCTGGTTCCTTGTTTCATCAGAATTAGACAGTTTAACGGAAAGACAACAATTTTCATTTGTAGGCGTTTCGTTCTCGCGCTCAACCTGCGAAACGAGTCAAATGTTTTTATTAAAATCATTTTGTACCTGTCTTATATCAACTACGTATTTATTTTTGCCATGTGATTTTAAGAGGCGACTGACTGAGCCACTGCGAGACAAAGTCCTCTACGGAACGTGTTTGCGTGAGTGTGTGTTTGTGAGTTAGAGTGTGTATGCGCGCTTAAAATTCAGAATATTGTTGTCCTGTTTTAGGGTTAAGCAAGGTTCACAGCACGTTTGATCAGCTGGCTAACTTCGTGACCTCGCTCCTTTTCTGTGTATGGAGAGGTCTAACAGAATACCGATGGAAATATTCCGTCTAGCGACACGTAATGAAAACCAGAGGACCAATGGTCCTGTAAACGCTCACCGGGGGTCCGGACCCCCCCCCCCCGAATCTGAAAAGTTTACGTCTGCGACAATATTTTACCATTTTGGTTGGACCCCCTCTCGTAAAAATGTCTAGATCCGCAAATCAAGGTCATCCAAAGGTCATCATTTTATCAAATTATGATGGGCTGGAGTCATCGATGCTACATACCGATTTTCGTGAAAATCGGCCTGCCGGCTCTGGTGAAGAAGATTTTTGAGTGGTTTTAGCCATATATGGGCGTGGCGGCCATCTTGGTCATGTAACCCAGATTTCACAAACAAAATTTCGTTCCCCCTACCCATAGATGCTCCACATAAAATTTCACTTTGATTGGCCAAGCGGTTTCAGAGGTGAACATTTTTTTTTTATATTCAGTTTAACGTCTCTTTCAAGATAATTTCAGCTCATATGAAACGGGCCAATCAGTAGGTGGGGCGAAAACGGCAGAACCCCGAGAAAAACCACCTGGCACACCCGCAAACAGAACTTAGCTTGTCTCACATGTGGCCAGTGCGGGGCGCGATCCTACACCAGAGACAGCGGTGAGATGATCGAGTGATTAAGAAACAGCGCTCTCAACCGCTCGACCACGGGGGCCGCCATGAAGATGTTTTAAAAGTGTGTATGAACAACAGACTGGTCAAGGTCAAGAGATGACCTTGACCTAAATTAATAACATACTTACATCTACTCCATTAGTTGTCTGCATCTGCCTTTGTTTCAGGTCTCAGGCTGCAATCGTTTTCGAAAAATTCATAGTTTTCACTTTTTCCCATGTAACAGCCTGTTTCCAAAATTGAGCTTGCCGTAAAACAGGTCAAGGTCATCCCAGGGCCATCATTTTATCAAACTATAATGGGCTGGAGTCACTGATGGCGGCCCTCTTTGTCATGTGACTCGGATTTCATGATCAAACTTTCGTTCCCCCTACCCATGGATGCTCCACATAAAATTTCAATTTGATTGGTCAAGCGGTTTCAGAGATGAAGATGTATGAAAAGTGTGTATGGAAAACAGATTGGCCAAGGTCAAGAGATGACCTTGACCGAATTTAATCACATACTTTTATCTACTCCATTAGTTGTCTGCATCTACCTCTTTTCAGGTCTCTGGCTGCAATCGTTTTAAAAAAAATAATAGTTTTCACTTTTTCCCATGCAAAAGCCTATGTTTCCAAAATTGACCTTGCCGCAAAATAGGTCAAGGTCATCCCAGGGTCATCATTTTGCCAAACTTTGATGGGCTGGATTCACTGATGGTAAATACCAAGTTTCGTGGGAATCGGCCCGCCGGTTCTGGAGAAGAAGATTTTTGAGTGTTTTTTACCATATATGGGCGTGGCGGCCATATTGGTCATGTGACATGTATTTCGCGATCAAACTTGAAATGCCGCTACACAAGGAGGCTCCACATAAAATTTCAACTTGATTGGCCAATTGGTTTCAGAGAAAAAGATTGTGGACGACGACGAAGACGGACGACGGACGACGGATCATGGCCATCCTATCAGCTCTCCTTGTGAGCCTTCGGCTCAGGTGAGCTAAACAAAAGACTAGATGTTTCTTAGTTTTATAATCATTTATTTACTTGAAAACAACATTGTGTTAGTTTGAAGATTAATTATATTTATTTGAAGTCAACCAGACAAACAGCACGCATACTACAAGAGAATAAATAAGGATCATACATACAGAAAGCCTGTGGCTTGCAAAAATCATCTAAAATTCGTAATTATCGCACTCGATATGGCTGAAATACTGTTGAAGGCCTACAAAACCTCAAATTATCAGTATGGCTATATGCATAATGTAGTTAGGATATCGCCCTTATGACATGCAGATGGGTGTTGTATGGGATCAAAACGAAACATCAACCAAATAAACCCCACCAAGCTTTCGAGTATCTGTTTTAAATACATGTATAAACATACCAAATGAATTATGTTCGCTCACGAGACAGCACGTGAAACTGTAGTTTTTACACCTTATATTATATAAATATGTCTGTACAGGTACACTATACTATATATTTGAGTTAGTGCCTTACGTCCGCGGAAAACATTTAAAGTCATTCAGGGTGGCTAACTTATCCTAGCCACATTATTCCTGTACAAGCCTTCAGAATATGAACATTTTTATGTCTCCAAGAAAGAAATATTGACATGAGGATCGCTCGAAGATCAGCTCTTCTATCAAAACAAATACGATCGAGCTGTCGATTTCAACAGGTTAAAAGTCAACAAGAGAGAAACATTAATGTGAGGTGCCGTCTCGCACTTCAGTTCCTTTACGATTTAAGTATTCTATGCACAAGGGCATTTCCTGATTCTTGCATTCGCCAATAAATATAATCAGCTGATAATACATTTTTTTTATTTCCTTAGCTTAATTGTCACAGGGGAGACAAATAAAGAAAAAAAAGAGGTCCGACCAGGACTCGAACCCAGAACCTTTCGTTTTGTATCCTAGCTTGCTACCTACTGAGCTACAGAGATAGACGTCCTACACTATAACATTTATTGCATGTCTTATTTGATTTGTCTCCGTTGGGCTGTTGGTAGTTTTGACTGTGTAATTCTTCATATTGCCCCTCGTCTTAGTCTCACATATGCCCTCACGAGTCGTCCCCCATCACACAGAAAGTCGTAACCGCACGCACCAGCAGCATTTGCGTTCAAAAGTGAAAAATGTCTAATATAAAGTCGCTCTAGCGTTTATAATGCCACTCATCAGCACACTTGTATTTTAATCCAATTAATAATCATTTTAGCCTAGTTACAAAGCAAATGAAGAAAAGGTTCTAGCTAATTGGTTTGATTTGTCTACAGCTTTGTTATTACGTAAGATATCACAGACGCACATAGAAATTCTAAAATATGTTTGATTGGCAAAGATAAATAACCGGCAGTAAAATGGTGCATTTGACTTTTCGGGCAATTATCTTGGCTGGAAGTGATCTGAACGCTATTATTCACTGAGTTGCTTGTCTCTTACCGAATGGAGTTTCAAAGTAGGCATAAATTGTCCCTGACAGATTGATTTGGGATACTTATCTGTTGCTTTCGAAATGACATTTGTTTCTGTCTGGCCGCATAGAGTGATTTAACATTACTTACATATATGAGTCCAAAGTGAGTTTAACATCATGTAGTCAAAGTGTGTAAATTAAACATGGAGTCAAAGTGTGATGGAATCAAACAATTACTTCAAGTTCGATAGATAATATTTAATAACCATATACATTGTATATGCTGCAGACATATGATGCATTAAAAGAGCGTACGAATTCAGCGAATTGTAGATATAAATACTCTACAGTCGCATACTTTATTTCATAGAGGCGCAAAGGAAGACTAAGTCAAGACACTGTCTATGTAATTGGCCACAAGAACACACACCCTCTAATTACTGAATACATGTATGTAGCGCGATGTTGTAGTGGAGGAACATCGAACTCCGAATAGAGAGGCCCTGGGTTCGATTCCCATTTGCGGTGATGTGTTGTGTCATTGAGAAAGACACAGTGGTTCCAAAAAGTAATTGTTAAAACAGTTGTTCCGTTCCGACATGACTGAAAAATTGTTGACTGTGAGGTTAAACTGAATACAAATAAACACATAAATTGCATAAAACACCGCACCTATGTCGTCAAACAACTATTCAGACATCTACAAATGGTTATCTGGCGGACTCCGGTTCATTACCTTATGAGTATCGACGCAAGAATAATTGACTATACATGTACACTATCCCAAGACGACCTGCTCTTCGGGTGTGTTGTCGGCAAATGTTTTGTTGTGTTTTATGTATTTTCTTTCCCACCCACTGTCAATGTTTGGACTTTAAATTTAATTGCATCGATTCCTGGTGCCTCTATTCTTAGTTTACTGAAATTCATCGAATTCTGTAACACGTCGCGCCCAAATCCGATAGAGATAAACATTGTGTCTGTAACTGCCATGCAAGTGTACACTAGTTGGACACAGAGGTAACAATAGGCAATGATAGGAAATGACGCAATCAGACAGAAATTTCCGCTCCAAAAACTGAACAAAAAAGAACATGTCGTAATTCCATCAGGAAAACATTGATGTGTTTGCGAAAATGAAATAACAGGGATTTCATATGTAAGTTTCTTTCAAAAATGTGCACTTTCTACATTGCCTGCACCTATCTATCAGTCGGTAGAGTAAACGCCATAGGATAAAAAACTTGAAAATCTAACCTCAACTTCGGTTTTAATTGCAACGTGTGTCACTGATCATTTATCGGTTTGTTTGTTTCCAATACCGCGTAATTCTCGGTAGTGAAATTGTTAACTGTCGTTTTTGTATGTCTACTAGCACTACTGTCTGCAAACGTCTTAAATAAATGTATTCATTTAACTTTCATTATTTTATTAAGTGATATCATTTACATCACAGACACAACGAAATTGTCCACTTTAGACAAAACTAATAGTTGTCTTTGGGGAAATAGTATTTTACATATAACATTTATTGTAATTGAAATTCATACCCACATACAATTAACCATCACGAAAACATGTCCATGTAATGTATACCCCCTTGAACCCCACTTTTATATAGCAAAACTTGGGTATGCAGGGGTATACCTATTGTTCTTATTTTTGCTCCAAAACATAGATTCTAACGTGTACATACAATCTATGTTTTGAGCAAAAATAAGAAAAATATCAAAATTTTTCTAATGAAAATTTTCTTTTTTTTTTACAACTTTAAAAATTTCTGTATATTGTATTGGCGTGTTTTCGTAATGACAATGGTCCTGCATGCAACAATTCGAATGCTGTGTTAATTCGTAAGGAATGAAATAATAATTACATGTATGTGTCTGTCTTACGATTTGTGCAAGCATTTCGCCACTGATATTTGCCGGTTAACTACATAAACTTTAGTTGATCTATTTTCAATACCACGAATCATGCAAACACTGTCTAGTAATGTGACAAAGATGCAGTTAAGATGTCAACGATCATGCATTTGAGACAATGATTAGCTTTAGAAATCATATTATACTGTTATAATAACACTCCAAGGAAAATATAAGCAAAACTAAACTTACTGGCAAGTTAATATCTGAATATCGGACGCCTTGAAACTGCGACTGACATGTGACAAGAAATAAATACAATTTATCAAATGTAAGTTACATTATGTGTAAATAGGCAAATTTTGCGACCGATTTGCTTCATGAGAAACCCCCTGTCAGTTTTAGTGTGTTTTATATGTAATTCAATCAGATGTTGTTATAGAAGAATGTGTTTGAAAGAAATTTAACGATGTTCAAGTTCTTCAAAACAACAGTTAACCAAAGTAGATATTGAGACTTAAAGGGAATTGCAGAAGTATATGTCGAAGTTTTGGTTCCATTTTCAAGATGGATTCCATGATTAGATATATTTGAATCGGTAAGGGCGATTTTAGATTGCTACCTATCCAGAGAGCTAACATATTACACGACTTACATTGATTGCCAGAATGAATTCAACAAGTAGCAATTCGTCCGCTTGGCATTGTTAGGAAATATAAACCACGCTGATTGCAATGTACACACAGACACCTAGATGCAATTTACGTTTATTTAATTATTCTTGCAAATGAGAAATGCAAGCTTTTTAAATTCATGAAATATGCGTCCCGCTTTTATTACACAACATGCAAATCATGCATACGATGCGTTTTCTTAGTATAAGTACTTGACTGTTAACTCATTTAAGCCTGGCGTCCCTTTTATGAGACATAGGCAAACAGCATAGCCCCAGACGTGACGCCGCAGAACGCGGCGTCCCATCTGGGGCTATGCTGTTTGCTTGGAAGAATTTTATCGAAAAATAAGATAAAAAATAAAAATCACTCCTAACACCCCTTAAAATGAATGTGGACTCACCCAAATGATCACGATGGGAAAATCCATTCGTCAAATATGGGTTAAATAAGGTTTTTCCCACCTCTATTTTTGGAGTGGAAATTTCTTTCTGATTGCGTAGTTTCCTGATCATTGCCTACGTTTGCCTTTTTGTGTCAACCAAAATTAGATCCACGTCTCGGGATCATATTTTATATAAAGGGCGCGTTAATTTTGTTTTTGGGTCAGAAAACGATTTTTCCTGGATGAGTTGGTTCTATCGTGCGAACATTATTGATTTTATTTTGACGAGACCTGACGAGACCCCATCTAGACCAATCACTCCAAAATTTTAACCCTTGAATTTTGGAATCTATTCAAGTTTGGCCGATGGCGGCGTATGAAAAAGAAAACTCCCAATAGCATCCCCAATTCTTTTGTTCATCAAGAAAACATGTCCGAGAAATGTTTACCCCTATAAACCGCATTTTTATATAGCAAAACTGGGGTATGCATGGGTATATTTTTTTTTTCTTATTTTTGTTCCAAAACATAGATTGTGGGTACTCGTTAGAACCGCCTCGCCTTGGATATCTTTAATATTTTAGCACAAAACATACATTGTGGGTACAAGTTAGAACCGCCTCGCCGAAGCGGTTCTAACGAGTACCCACAATGTATGTTTTGGATCAAAAATAAGAAAAATAGGTATACCCCCTCAAACCCCAGTTTTTCTATATAAAAGTGGGGGTTCAAGGGGGTATACATCACACGGACATGGTTTCGTGATGAGTCAAAATATCTGCAGTGTTTTTCGTCAATTTTTCTAACATAATTTCAATGTCGTTGACCGTATGTCTATATATGGATGCCATATTATGTTTGATGTTATGCATCCCGTAGTAATACAGTTATTCATGCTATCATTGGGAAAATAACATGACACAAGTAATTGACATAACACAAAATGTGACCAATTACTGACGCAATCGTCCTGGTAAGACGCCGAAGATTTGTCTGGTGCATTTAAAATAATTCCGAAAAATTAATGTGCATGTCTCAAATAATTCCCGTGGTGAGAGCGGTGACCTAGTGGTAGATCTTTGGATTTCGAATCATGAGGTTGTGGTTTACTACCCAATGGGCATCAACTTGCATAATTGCTCGTGCATAAAAGTTCAAACGAACTTGCCATTTTCAAAAATACTGTAAGGATGCATATTAATAAAATGATGCTTATGTCATTTTTATTGTTGGGAATCCGTCGTTTTCTAATTTACAGTTTTTTCCTGAACTATAATCGGTTTATGTATGATAAAATACGCATTATTTTTTGCAATTTTTAATTATGTAATACACTCCTAACGGTAGTAAATAAGACGGAAATTAAAATGTGCACAGTTACTCAAGGAATCTTCGAAATTACAGAGCATCAATGAGTCTGAGGCCTGGCAAAACGGTGTGCAATTAAAGAGTAAAGCAAAATTATTAGACATGTCTGGCATGTTTTATTCAAAAAGTAAGTACATGTATGCTAGTCCTGATAGTTTTCACTGTGTAAGCTTATGGGAATATACATGTACATATACGACTTTAATGGACCATATCTTGCTGCAGTTTTCGCATGTTGTGATTCCTGCGTGACCATATCATGCGATATCCTTAAGTCGAAAAACCAAAAACAAAAAACAAAAAAAAAAAAAAAAAACAAAAAAAAAAAAAAAACAAAAAAAAAAAAAAAAAAAAAGGAAAAAACCCGCAAAATCAAATGTCTTTCTTATCACGCTTGAACTGCGACAGACAATCGTTAAACTGATTGAATTGATTGTCGGGTCAGCTAAGGTCAGATGACAATTTTAAATTTACCAAGTGTTATGCGGTTGTGTAACGAATTCTTCGACACTAACTTACTTAAATTGAATTGCAGGATGTCAAGATCAATTGATTTTCACTAGCCTAAAAAAAATCATGTTGATTGGACAAGCCATTTTTTACAGTATAAGTTTAAATAGCCAAAAAATACCCCCAAAACAGGTGTTATACTGTCTCACTTAAAAATTGCTTCATTTTATGTGTAAGGGGATTGAAACTGACACTTTATTTGCATATAAAATATTCTGTGGCTAGTAAGTGGCCATATCTCCTTTATTTGAATGGGCTACGACTATTTGTTTTTGAGTTATGCCATGATTACTAAAGCTGATGACATGTGCCAAAATGAGGTATTTTAAAGTGAGAAAAGTGACCTGCCGGATAAGTCAGACTGTTACATCCAATACTACTTCCAATGTGTTATAAATAATATTTGGACATACCTTATCGATAAAAATAACCAGTCGCGTGACTTACTTTTATCACTGTATAGATATTTATATCCCAAATTACTGAGGACAAGTTACAAAAAAGTGTCCTGTCCGTAAGATGTCATTTCTCTATGACGTCACATACTTCTGGAAGTTTAAATCACATTGGGAAATGGAGTCTTATGAACTGATAATTGTCATGAGAAAAATATTATACCAACGCCAATGACAATGTAGAATTATAGAAATTATATTTTGGTCAAAAATGTCATGTCCGTAGAGAAAAAATCTTCAACAAAAAGTGCAAAATTTCTAAAACCAATGAACCCAGAACCATCAAATTTCACATGACGCATCTTTTTATCAGAACACAACTTTTAATACAATATAGGGTGGAATGGATCAAAACTCTGGTTACCAAGGCAACGGATAGGTCCCATTGGGTTATAATGGTGAAAACAATGTTTTCTTATTTTCTAGCTACAGTGGAGACAGAACTTAACTTCACACTTGTGCACTTCGTGTGCTCATGATGTGCACGACAACAGAGCGATTTCTGAGCTACGATGTGCAACCCAAGTTCAGAATGAAGTGCACTTGAAGTCCTGTTCCCAATCTTTTATCGAAGTGCTCTTTTTACATGTGTTAAAATATATATGTACGTCTTACTATAAAAGAGAAGAGACAAGACTATTATACTGATTGTATTTAGTCAATTTTGAAAATAGGTGAATAATCAACTTGTTCATGTGAGTGACTTTGTTTTGATCATTACTATTACATTTGAGAAGAAAACCCCATTTATGTTACGTATCAGAAAAGTTGAATTTGTATTTTGAGAAAATTTTAAGGTGTCAAATCTTCACACCTGTCATATACTGAATACCCTTGAATCTGTCACCTGTCAAAAATCTAGAATATACGAGAATGTGTCATAAATCTAGAATAACCAAGACTGTACTGATGGCAGGGATTTAATGTTTAAAAACAAAGAAAACGATTACAAAATTATCCATTCTCAGATAGTAGTGTATTTTAAAATCTCTTACCAATTGCAAAGATATATTTTGATAAAACGAAATTGAGCGATTCCTGTCGAATAAGCCACTTAAAAAGTTGAATACAATTGTTACTTAAACTCAAGAATTTCAAGATTGTTCTCAAATTATTGTTAGTATATATTAAAATGTCACTATAAAACAGCGCAATCTTAGACCGAGGTGCACAAGGAGTGCAAATCAATGTGCACATCATGTTCAGATGTCGCTCTTACCAAAGTGCACTTGTCTCTCAAAGCATGTGCACAAGAAGTGCACTTCCTGTAACCTTAAGTTCTACCTCCACTGTAGCTATTAATCTGATTCTGTTCAAACTTATTCATAACCAGGATATACACACCAGCTTTAAGTATATTAAGTTTCGGCCAAATCCGATTCCTAAGTAAGAAGTTACCTCCCCTTTCTTAATTTTTCATGATTCTGAAGATGAAATAGAGTTTTGGATATAACGGAATTCTGTGGCATAGAATGATAAAAGGTATATATTTTCAGAAACTGTTTAACTTACAGATTTCGGAAAAAGTGAAACAAAGCCAAGGGTACAACTTTTACAAATCACCTCTGAAAACAGGTGAAAGAAAAATTTGCTTCTGATCGTAGCTGAGACGTGTGCATTGAGATATAGTAAGTATTGAGAATCATTTGGTATTGTATACATACAAACCGATAGATGATCGGTGACACACACTGTAATTGAGAACGAAATTGAGGTTAGATTTTCGAGTTTTCGAGTTTACCACAGCAGAAGATGAGGGTGAGGTGAGGCGCCTGTAAAACCGCTTTAAGCTGCCCACCCAGTAATTTTATATTACTTGTCATTCCAAGGCAATATTTCTGTTGTGGTTCTAATTGTTTTGTGTTTTGGAGTCGATTTCTTTGCTGTTAGAGCCGTATGTACGTTTTCATATTTAAGTTCAGTTCGGAGAATAGCTGCTCACTCGGCTTACGATATGTTTTCGGTATAAGTACCTAAGTGGCATAATAGTTTTTTCCCACCCCTCGGTTTATGGAGTGGGATTTTATTTCTGATTGCGCCATTTCCTGATCACTTGTCTACTTGTTACTGATACATAGGCCAAGTCATTGCAAAAATTGATTGTTATTGAAATACAGTAACATAAGTAATCCCGGTTATTTCGTTTTCGCAAACACTTCAATGTTATTCTGTTGGAAGAACTTTAATTATGTTCATGTGGCGGAAGTGTTTGCGAAAACGAAGTAACCTGGATTCCTTATGTTAATTTCATTCCAAAAATGTTCAAATTTTGCTTTGACTGCACCATCTATCAGTGATTAGAGTAAACGCTATAGGAGAAAACTCGAATTTCTCAACTCACCTTCGGACAGAATTTCCTTGTGCGTCACCCATCCCGTACCACGTGTTTCTCAGCTGTGTATAGCGTTTTACAAAAACAAAAGGTTTCTTATTGATATAGTTTGTCCTAGAAAATTCCTTTCGAACATGAGTTTGCATGCCTTGTATAACTAATCTCAACCTATTACCAACAGTCTGAATCAATGTATATTGCTATCGGCTTGCGTTTTAACACTTTATTACTACGCTTACTCAGCCATCTTGCTTTTCATGCGTTTTTTATATTTTGTCAATGTCTTTAAGTGCCTTTTCTTTTCCTCTCTGTATTTGTAGCGGCGATCAACTATTTTGCCCTTGGCTTGTTTCTCCGCCACAGTACAAATATTTATTCCAACAAAAAACACAACTTGATATTTCAACTTATTTTATTTTTACTTTTACACACAATATCAACCTTTTAATTTCGCCTTATTTTGCCTTAGTTTGAAAAGAAAAATGTTGACTTTATATAGTGTCACGAAGCTCCGCTAACAAACTCACGAGCTGCACGAAGTCATCGTGGCATGAATACCTCGTGACTTCATGCAGCACGTGAAAGCTCCATCGGAGCTACATAAAAACAAACAAACAACGTTGGAGCAAAACTGAACAAAATTAATCGCGTGCTTCGCGACACTGCCCCTCAAAAATAATCCAATTTAATCCCAATCTTCGTAAAAGTCCTTATCAATGGATACAACAGCATCGTTTATTTGATTTCCGCCAATGTATCTCGTCTGTCGTCTATACGTAATGACAAATGTCTGTGTTCTTGTCTGCATGGTAGAAATATCAATGGCCATCTCATCTTCACTATCGATGATTATAATTGAATCATCATCGTCCCTGACCACAACATCTCCAACCAATGAATCACCGCCACTTATAGAATCACCATCCCTCTGCACATCATCTCCATTTACCGAATCACCATCACTTATAGAATCACCATCCCTCACCGCATCATCTCCATTTACCGAATCACCACCACTTATAGAATCACCATCCCTCAGCGCATCATCTCCATTTACTGAATCACCACCATTTACCGAATCACCATCCCTCAGCGCATCATCTCCATTTACCGAATCACCACCATTTACCGAATCACCATCCCTCAGCGCATCATCTCCATTTACCGAATCACCACCATTTACCGAATCACCATCCCTCACTGCATCATCTGCAACCTCTGAATCATCGCCACTTACAGAATCACCGGCATCACTTATCATCAGAATTCCACCACGAACCGAATCTTCATCGTTCCCATCTTTCCCATTCTGCACCGACTTCGCTCCATGCTTATACCCATCGTTCATCGAACCAGTAGGTTTCTCAGCATCTTCATCGCTCAACGAACCACCATTGTTATTCACGTCATTTACGGTTATATCATCTAAATGACCTAATTCAAAAGCAATACCTCTCTCATTGAAGCTTCTCATCCTGTTTATATCATCAATCAAATCGAACACAGTGTCATCCTCGCTAACATCTTCATAGTATTGTGACGTATCCTGATTATTGTCACCCCGAGGTGCTCTGCATGCCATCTCACGTCATCTAATTGCTGTGTACCCATGGTTTATAATCAAGCGTTTGGACAAATAGCTCCTCCTAATGAATTTTCTGTTACAATTTACTTCAACACACTTCCAGTGTTCCACAACACTATGGCGTTCATTTTTGTGCCTTTTGAGATTACGTTTATACTTATACTTATTCCCACATTCACACTGGTACATTTTTCTGAAATAGAGAACACTTTTAAAATCTTTATAATCCTATTTGTTCTAAACAGTTTGTAATTGACGGCGATATATCTACAGCACACTACTTCACTATATCCACGTGCAGTCAAATTGTACTAGGTTGACACGACTCCGCCAGGTTATACACATTTATGCACGGACTATTCTTTCATGTAAACAAGGTAAACTTATATATCGTTTGCTCCGCTAGAGTACATATACACTAGTACTTGCACGAACTGTTTCGCTTGTAAACATGTTTATCGATAGACGACAACCTTGACACATGGATGACTGCACTTTTTAGTACAATAAGATATGGAAGCAACTTTGTGTTATTGTCTTGCCTTTTCACCATTTTACACTGTGTTTCATTTCCATCACTCAAAACACATGAAAACATGACAAATTGATATATTTTTAAACCTTTTTACAACACTTCATTTTACATTTTATACACAATTTAATTTGTTTATTTTCAAGTTTTTCATTTGTCATTTCACAACATTTCACATTCACATTTATTTATGTACACTTTATTCCTCTGAATTTTTATCTATTCACGTTTACATGTACATTTTACATGCACATTTATTTATGTACACTTTATCAGTCTGAATTTTTATATTTTTACTTTCACATTTTATAGTATTTTACAACACTATTGTTCACATTTTACATGAACAATTAACTCCTTTAGAATTTTCTTTATTTTCAGGTTTGCCGTTTTAGCAGCCACTCTCTGTGGTCGTTGTCGGATTCCTGTTTCTATGGGTACTGTCGACAGCCGTTGCACAGACGTTTTGAACTTTTCAGCACTTTCACCAGATACTTCCACTGGATACAGTAAATTGAAAGGTCGTACGATAATACGACCAGACGGTAACGACAGTTTTGCCGAACGAATGCACCCATCACGACTGCTAACTAGACGAATCACTTTCCCAAGTCTCCAACTGCCACGAGGAATATCTTCTTTCACAAGTACAACGTCACCCTCCCCTGGCGAAAAATGAGACTGCTTGTGTTTAGACTTTAACTCACATTTTGTCCTTTCCCAAAGACTCAATAAGTATTCGTCTCGCCAGATTTTCCAAAATACGTTTAACAGCTTCTGTCCCTTCTTCCATGTTTCCAGAAGTCTCTCTGAAGTGCTTTCATATGGCTGGTAATCCTCGTCATTTGCATCATATTCTAGTTCTGGAATCCCTGTTTGTGGATTTAGTGTCAGGAAAATCTTGTAACCAAACACAATATCACCATCACTTTTGATCTCTTTCACTCTATTTGCAACAAAAACAGACAAATCCTTTTCTGAGTCTATCCACTTTAACACGCATTGGGAATCTGTCCATAAATGTGATCTCTCGATGGGAATATTGAGCTGCTGCTTTACAAATCTGATACATCGGACACCTATAACAACTGCCATAAGCTCTAAGCGCGGTATCGTCATTTCTTTCAGCGGAGCAAGTCTTGTTTTGCAGAATAAAAGATCCGACCTTGATTCAGAGTTGCTGCTTTCTTGGAAAAGATACACGGTTGCAGCATAGGCATGTGCCGAAGCATCACAAAAGCACAAGAGAATATACCTTACTGTGTTGACATTTTCATTTAGAGCGATACATCGGTTAATTTGATGCTCAGGAAGTTTTGACAAATCCGAACTGACCGCGTTCCAAACTGAAATATCCTCACTACTAAGTGCATCGTCCCAATCCAAATGCTTATTCCAAAGAGACTGAATGAATATCTTTCCCTTAAGAAGAATCGGTGAAAGTAATCCCATAGGATCAAATACTGATGCTACTTGTTTCAGAACACTGCGTTTCGTTGGAATTTGAGATACTAGCGTACTGGGTGTTTTCAAAGAGATGGTATCCTGTTCAACACTCCATGTATGCCCTAACACTTTTACTGAATCACAAGTTGCCCTATCACTGAATGGAATGAACTGGTTCACTGTTTTGTTGTTCGTAACCCACTCACGAAGATTCATGGAAGCCTCCTTGAAAATATTTTTTGCACCGTGATACAGACTGACAGCTTCTTCAACACTATCTGTGCCAGTTATCAAATTGTCGACGTATATGTCGCGCTTCAGTTTTTCAGCTAACTCACTTTCATATGAGTCCAGATGACATTCCACGGTTGCTCCCAGGAGAAACGGACTTGTTATTATTCCGAACGGGACACGACAAAACCTGTATTCTTGTATGTTATCACTATCTACTCTCAGTTGCTGATGGTCCTTCAACCAAAGAAACCGTGTAACATCCCTTTCAGTAGGTTGTAAGCCAATCTGTAGAAATGCTTTTTCTATGTCTGCCACAACAGCTACAGTGCGAAGTCGAAATCTCATGAGCAGCCCACATAAATCGTTGAGCATAACCGGACCTCGATACAGACATTCATTAAGGCTTTTGTTTTCTTTCCTAGTCTTGGCTGATGCATCGTATACTATACGAAGTTTGGTTGTTGGTTTCAGTGGGTTGATTACAGCATGATGTGGTAAATAATGCACGATATTTGTTGTCTCTGGATTATTCACTTTCTCGATTACACCTTTCTCAAGCTGGTCCTTTATGATTGAATCGTACGTGTCCATTACCTCTGCTTTATCTCTCATTCTAGTCACAACTGATTTCAACCGACCCAACGCGAGCTCTCGATTAACAGGTAAATCAGCAGTGTCATCTCTCCAAGGCCATGTTACTTGGTATCTGTTGTCTTCGAACGTGAGCGTTTCTTTGAAGTGCTTCTTAACAACATCATCATGTTTTGTACTAGGATCGTCAAGAATACCTATGGCTTCAATATTCCAAAAATCTTCAAGGTCTGGTTTTGTGGGTATCACCGTGTCGACAGCTGTAAAAACTTCTGTTTCAGTGATGTTGTTCCCATATGTTAAAGTTAACATGGATGATTCTTTCACACTTGTTTCATTTGCCTTTGTCCTACCTGTGAGTATCCATCCTAACTTTGATGCAAGAAGATACAAGCCAGGCTGTACCTCAATCTTCTGAGAAAGAATGATATCCAGATAAAAATCACTTCCTATCAATAACTCTACTGTGGAAGATTCTGTATATGAAGGAACACTATCTGCCATATCTAAACTTTTCATTAAATGCACCAAATTCTCAGAAGAATACAAGTTCAATGCTGTACGTTGAACCGAACCACTGATGAAAGGCACAATGTTAGCACTGATTTCTAGGGGTTGACCTGTGTTTAACTGGATATTCAACTTCGTTTGCGTTGTTTGCACTGTTTTAGGAGTTTCACAACCAAATGTCACCAGTTTTATCTCTTCTATTTTCTCCCTCCTAAGTTGAAGTTGCTCCGCCAAACCTTCTGTGATATATGTACGTTGAGAACCAGAATCTAATAGAATTCTCACTTGTTCAACTTTAGACTGATTTAAGTTGGTGACTTGTGCTTGAGCTGTCTGCATTAGCACCATTTCACCTGACGAGACAAGAGCATTTTCACCTTCACATGTTTCAACTTCACTGACTTCATTGCACCCACTAATTTCATTAGATAAATGAGCACTGAATAACTTTGCTTGAAACTTCCTTGGACATAAACTCCGGTGATGTGAATTTACCTCACCACAGTACACATATGATTTATTCTTCTTACAATCTTTCGACAGATGACCTGATTTCAGACATTTAAAACAACTATCTTTCAATTGCTTTTTTCGGTCTTCGATTGTGCGATATGTAGGGCACTCATCGCTCCAATGGCGTTTGTCACAGTACCTACACTGGTCAAAATATCTAGTAGTGGAGTGTTGTTTTGTGCTAACTACAAGCGCCTCCGCCGAACCTACTGTGTTTTGCTTTGCTCCGCCGAAGCCACCAGTTGCTCCTTTATCTGTACTGTTTGACCTGTTTTGAGCGCCGCTCCAGTCATTTGCTCCGTTTCTCCAATTAGTACTAGGCCCAAACTTTGGTTTACCTTCATACCTCGGCTGATTGGATCTTAGTTGGCGTGTGTCTTGTGAACTGTCTTGCTTGTCAGCATGTTCTCTTGCTGTGATGTACTCATGGAGTGTGCGCCGTAATGCATCTACGGTCCATTTGTTCTTTGCTCCATGCATGATTTCTAATTGTAACAGGACTTCTTGGGGCAGCTTTGCACGTATCATTGAAACAAAAACATCCTGATTGACATTTTGTTTGAGTACCTCTAGACTCCGAAGGTGTCTTTCCATGTTATCCAGCAAATTTCTTAAACTACCGGTACTACTTGATGCATGTGGTAAATTTATCATTTGGTTATAATGGAGGCTAATCACGTCTTGTGAATCACCAAATCTGTCCTTCAGAACATCAATTGCTGTTATGTAATTTTCATTTGACAACGCTAAGCCTGAAATGGCTTTTTGTGCGTCTCCAGTTACTTTGCTCTTCAGGTAATTGAATTTTTCAATGTTAGATAGTTTCTTATTTCTATGTACTGAACACTCAAAACTATCCCAAAATTCCGTCCATTTTAGTTTATTTCCAGAAAAGGGCACTATATCTATTTTGGGTAACTTTACTGTGGTAGCTAACTCTTTTTCCCTTTTGTCTTGCTTTTCAAGAAAATCATGTTGTTGCCTCATTTGATCTACAACTATGGCATTCATTTGCTTTTGCAATTCAACAATATGCGTCATTCCAACCTTTTCTTTCACATCGGCCTCTTTTGCTTTGTTTTGACTGATTTCATCTTTCATTTGCTTAAGATTTAGTGCACATTCTATAGCCTTATCACAGATTGATTCATTTTCAGTGACTAGCTGCTCAGACAACTCTTTGTCTGAATCACCGATGGCCTCCGCCAATTTGTCGGTCTGATTTTCAACTTTGTCACAATAGATTTGTAATTTTTCAACACAATTATTTATTTTTAGTATCAACTCTGTTTCGTCAAACAAAACGACATCATATGAGAGAATTTCCAAAGCACATTTTGTTTCCTTTTTCAAGATATTTATATATCTTGTCCGAACTCCTTTCAAGTATGGCAAATTAGAGCCCATGATTTTGGCACACAGAAAAGTGAAACGTAACTTGTATTTACCTTTCTTTTTTCTTTCTTGCTCCCGGGTTCCGGCACCAATGAATGTAGCGGCGATCAACTATTTTGCCCTTGGCTTGTTTCTCCGCCACAGTACAAATATTTATTCCAACAAAAAACACAACTTGATATTTCAACTTATTTTATTTTTACTTTTACACACAATATCAACCTTTTAATTTCGCCTTATTTTGCCTTAGTTTGAAAAGAAAAATGTTGACTTTATATAGTGTCACGAAGCTCCGCTAACAAACTCACGAGCTGCACGAAGTCATCGTGGCATGAATACCTCGTGACTTCATGCAGCACGTGAAAGCTCCATCGGAGCTACATAAAAACAAACAAACAACGTTGGAGCAAAACTGAACAAAATTAATCGCGTGCTTCGCGACAGTATTTGGGCAATAAGTTTGAACTCACTTACAAGAACCGATTCCTAGACTTTCTTTCATGAAATTCCAGGGACGAAACAGCTCGACAGCCTGTATTACGAAAACATGCCCATGCAATATACATATATTTTTAAAGTTGTAAAAAAAATGAAAATTTTCATTAGAATTTTTTTTATATTTTTCTTATTTTTGCTCAAAACCTCGGCGGGTCTAACGAGTACCCACAATCTATGTTTTGCAGCAAAAAAAAAAAAAAGAAAATATGTATACCCCTGCATACCCCAGTTTTGCTATATAAAAGTGGTGTTTAAGGATGTTCGCTGCCAATGAAAAAGTATTCAAACTTTTTTTCTAACCACTCTTTTTTGATTCCAAAATACAACACAAGACATTTGAAAACAAAACAAATATAGGGTAGTGTGCATTTTGTCAAGCTACAGGCCTCTGAATGAGACCTCTGAGCACCATGTTTTAAATTTGGTAAAATTAATTTAATTTTTAATTCTTTTAAACATACCTGTCTTGAACAAAAATACACCTAGAATGCTTTCAAAAGTCATAATATTTACGTAGCGCAGACAATTTTGGACCAAAAGCATAGAAAAATTTGCAACTTGGAGTGGATGACAAAATTTTACGATTCCTTTTCCAACCCTACCCCCATACTTGAAAAGTCGGAAAAAATCAATATTTTGAAATGTACCAAACACATATTTATTGATTCAAACTTTTTCTTGTATTTTCACACAGCATAGAACTTGGTAATATTGTTCGAATAAAAGAAAGAAATATATAGGGTAGTGAGCATATAAGAGAGAACCAACAACTTGAAAATCGTCATTTTCAGCCTTTTTTCGGCTGTTTTATTTCTAAAAGCCCATTTCATAAAACCACCTTAAATTTTAAAACCAGCACACCAAAGACACAAAGAATGACTTAGAAGACCATGTACACATATACTCCTGCTAAAATAAACATCGAACTAGTGCAATTAATTTGAAGATATGTGTAATATTCAAGTTTAATCTACCCTACCCCCTAAATTTTACTGACAACTAAAATTTTCTGAAAAGTTGCAGAAAATGGGGTGAAAAAATGAAGTTTCTTAGATTGACAATTTTCATGGCTCATTCAGTGCATATTATCAATATGTATTCAAATATAAAATATTAGGAAAATATCTGCAACCGTTTACGAGATATTCAAGAAAAGAAAAACCGGAAGTTCCGAAATGTCAAATGTTAGCAGCGAACATCCTTAAGTGGGTTTACATTGAAAACGTTTAAGTTATGTGAATAAACTGGTTTATGTACGTTTTCATATTTTATTTAAGTTCATATTTTAGTTAAGTTCGGGTAACTGAGTGGCCGCCTTTTGGGGAATATCTGCTTGGCTTACGATATGTTTTCTTTGTGTAAGGACCTATATGTAATTTTGTTTCTTTTCCCACCCTTCGGTTTGTGGAGTTGGAATTTCTTTCTGATTGCGCCATTTCCTGACCATTGCCTAATTTTACCTTTTTATTTTCCTGCACCTAATGCTAATGATTTTTTATCAGAATATATTAAACAAAATCACATGTTCATAATGAATGCAAACTTGGTCGGTTTAGTATTAACTAGATTTGCCCGTCTTGGTATTGACACCCCAGATGTACATTGTGTAATTTGTAAAATTGCAGTATTTTTACTCTATGACTCCATGTTGCCAGATGTATAGGGTCACTGATGAGGCTTGAGTAACCGAAACCACGGTATGACCCATCCCCAATGTCATTAATGTTCTCACTGCTCTTAATGGAAATCAGCTTTACGTTTTGGGCCTCAGCTTTACTTTTTATTTGCACACAGATGCATGTGAAGGATGCATAAAGAAAATAGACCTTGAGTGCGAATTGCGAACATTTCTATTTTAATTTTCAGGTAGAGAACTCAATGTACTTTGACGTAAGTCACATATACAATCATTTGAGTTCCAAAATGAAAACTGTCATTTTGTCTCTTTGTCTAAAGTTATTGTAATAGTAAAATTATCATCCTATAGCAAACCGAATGTCTTAAAAAGTAATACAGAAATAAATATTAGTTCACTAGAAATATGCCTGCCCAAAAATATGTTAAATAAGCATTTTGCTTGTGCAAGGGAGGTAATCCAAACACATTAAAATTGAAAATGTAGCAAATATGTTTAATCATTTTGTTTTTGGTTTTAAATTTAGAAACAAAGGCAGTTGCTGGAAGATGGTTTATGGATAGTACTGAAAACATTGTCTAGATAACTGACCTCCAGAATGCAGCCCCTTAATTAACCGAATATGATATACATTTACATGTACTTTACATGTAACACTGTAACCATGTTAAACAGGAATTCAAACATCTACAAATGAGCCGCCACGTGGGAAAACCAACAATCTGCCAATGCGAAAACAAAGATGCAGATCAGCTTCGCAGTAACTGCGATGCTGATCAGCGCTTTTGTTTTCGCTACTCGGATAGTACAATTCCTCCGCTACTTAACTCCAAAATTTCAAGCTTCTAGCCTGCTTCTGTAGCTGTACAGGCCGGTTTGTGTCAGACCTGTTCGGAAACCGCATTGTTATTTTTTTCACGAGGTGGATCAAATGGTTATCTGCCTTCCAGACACCAGTTTGTATTATCAACTTGCATTTGAAACCATACATTTAAGTCTTGTCTGGCTTAGCAAGAATAATTGACAAAACACTATCCCAAGACGAATAATTAGCAACCTTATAACCATAAAATTATGTAAGACGTCGCGCCCCAATCTGATAAAGATAAATGTTTTGTCTGTAACCGTAATTGAATTGTGCTCTACATGGACACAGCGGTTGATATAAAAATATAATCGTTAAGAATTATTGCATGCAACGGACAATAGGCTTAAAGTATCAAACACGTGCAGCTTGATTTTTTCACAATCAACGAATCCGTACTTTTCAAATTAACCATTATTAATATATATCCGGTCGTCCATAATGATTTGACCAACAATAGTAAGTTTAACAGAATGTTTATACGCCCGGAGTGACATGGAAGCAATGAGCTATATTTATGCAATGCGCCTTTAATTTCAAAGATTACATTGCATAAAACTGTGTATGTTGGATATGTGTATGTTCCTAGAGCTTCTTGTTGCAATATTGTTTCTCTCATCACGAAAACATGTCCGTGTAATGTATACCCCCTTGAACCCCACTTTTATATAACAAAACTGGGGTATGCAGGGGTATATCTATTTTTCTTATTTTTGCTCCAAAACATAGATTGTTGGTACTCGTTAAAACCGCCTCGCCGAGGCGGTTCTAACGTGTACCCACAATCTATGTTTTGAGCAAAAATAAGAAAAATATCAATTTTTTTCTGCTGAAAATTTTCAGTTTTTAGGCTCAAACAATCTCTGTTCGTTACATAGGCAAGTTTTTGTAATGTAAAATAGTATCTTCCATTTGATAGAGAAGTCTGAGTGACCTTGGTTATAGACTTCCCAGACAACTGGCAGCAGGAATACTCATACTTAACCCATATTTGTCGAATGGATTTTCCCATCAGTATCATTTGGATGAGTCCACTTTCATTTTTAGGGGCGCCAGGAGTGATTTTTAAATTTTATTCAATTTTTCGATGAAAATCCTCTTAGCAAACAGAATAGCCCCAGATGGGACGCCGCGTTCTGTGGCGTCTCATCTGGGGCTATTCTGTTTGCCTATGTCCCATAAAGGGGACGCCAGGCTTAAATGAGTTAAATTGCTGGTCATGTTGTGCTGAAACTATAAAACATTCAGTGTACATTGAGCATAAAAGCTATTTTTTCCAAACGATCACTTGTCTGTCGCCGGTGTATCTTATCAATGAATTAAGGTTCCTTATTACTATAATAATAGTGTTTTCTGCTCATAAATATTTCATAGATTTTTTTTAAAAAATGTGGCATGTTACATACCAGAATAATCCCTAAGCCTTAAACTTTCTTATGAATGATAATGTTTTTCAAAGGGAAGCCATTGTAATAGAAGTTTTTAGTGAAATTACCTATTTTTCTAATAAATTTCCATAAATAATCCTTTAAAATAAATTTTTGATTTTAATTGATAGAAACCTTTGTGAAGGTCTTAATAATGTTCTCCAACTAATTTGCAAGCTGAAAAATTAGCTTAGAAACGATTTGCATGAATAGCAGGTGCATCATCTTTATCAGATTTATTACTTTAAATAATATTGTCCGTCACTTATGCAAATACCTGTACCTTAAATATACCATGCCAAATAAATTAAGCAACTTTTACTTTGAACAGTGTCTTCATACATTTTAGACATTAGGGAAGTTCTTCTGACAATATCTTTTATATATCTAATAAGGGTAAAAACAGTTGTTGTGTGGTGTTGAAGTAACGTTTGATTTAAAGTCCTCTGAGACATGTCTCAAATAAAACAGATAAAATTATTTTGTACAGTATATTTATATGCATTATAGTATGTACACGCTGTGTATACCTGTTAAAATAGGACAGGTAGTCTGTTCATTCAGGTAGAACATACATATACAGTATATTTCCATAGCCTTTTTACATAACAAATAAGCCCATTAATTTGACCTTGATTAGTCTCAAAAAAACGGGCTTTTTGTCTGCAGATATTTCGGTAAGAATTGTTTCAAACAGAACAAAAATGATAGCAGTTGATAGATTTTTCTACTTACTAACTACCGTGCCAACACTCATCCCACAATATTTCTTATTTAAGCGTAAAACAATGCAAGAAAAATAAAAGCAGTTTTCAAACTAACAGTGCATTTCACTACCAACATGCACGAAAATGCAAATACAAATTCTGGTTATATTACTAGGATAACGTTTGTCATTCATAGCCCTTTCAGGAGATGTAATATCATGAATGATCTGTATCCCAGGACTGAGAACAACATGTTCAAAGTTTAGGGGGGGTTAGGGACTTTGTAAATATATCAATCCACGTTAAAAGATCATACATTTTAGACTTGTCTGGCTCAACAAGAATAATTGACCATGAACTATCCCAAGACGAATAATTAGCAGCCCAAAATATATAGAAGTCCTCAAGACGTCATGCCTGAAGCTGATAAAGATACATATTTTGTTTGTAACCTTGAATGAAAATTCGCACTGATTGGGCACTGTAGTTGGTGAATGGGAAGAAGCTATAATAAAACAGTTAACACTCTCATGCAACGCGTGTGAAAGATTACATAAATCAGATGATTTGTGATAATCTGATTATGTTAGACGGTAGTGAATGGAAGTGTGCACGGTAACGCGTGGAATCTTTGAAATTACAGATTATCAATTAGTCTGAGGCCTGGCCAAATGGTGCGAAATTAAAGAGTAAAGCAAAGTTATCAGACATGTCTGATTAAAAAAGCTATGCATGATAGTCATGATATTTTTCACTGTGAAAGCAAATGCCCTTCAAAGGTTGAACTGCGTACTGTTTTGATTTTTTAATGAATTCCAGAAAAATCAACAATAATTGCAAATGTTTACTAAAACTCGATAAAAGAATGAAGTTCCCAAAAGTTGTGCTCGGTGTGAATGTCTAACTTCATCTATTTTTGGCGATGATTGTTCGATTTTTGAATTCGCGGAACTCTGTGTTGGTCAGTTATGAAAACTTTGACCGTGCCGTGCAAGTCCTGTCCATGCCTAGAAAGAAATTTCCTTCCAAGGCCGCAAATTTGTCAAAATACTAATCGTTAGATATTTGATATCAAAACTACGAAACGAAACTATGAATTCAGACTTAATATATTTCACCCTAACTGGATCATCATATTATATTGTGGAAAATGTCATAGCCGTACGGTAGTGATCCGTAGTCATAGTCGCGCTTCACATCTCGTTATACATGCATGTTTCGTGAACTAGAGCATTTTGACTATGTCCTATGGTATCAACAAATGAGAGTATCCAATTTCTATGAATAGAATAAGATAAATTGGAATTCAAACTTTAAATCTGTAAACGAAACTATAATACTGGTCCGGCAAATCGGGTGCAGCAAACTTGTCATGGTCACAGCTTTCACGCCTAACCGTTAATTCTTCTGAATCATCACGTGACCTAGCTATATATAATTGTTGATTTCCATTTCTGATTGACGAAACATAAACATTGTTAACAAGAGTAAAAATTTTGCTTCTTTGAATAACTGACAGAAGAAAATGCAATAAGCTTTGCAAAACATACTACACTATTTGATTATTTGAAAAAAAAATAGATAAAAAAAATAAAAAAAAAAAAATAAAAAAAAAATAAATAAAACGACCATAATTTTTTTTTCGATAATTATTTTCAAAGGAGTAAGACGTACCTTTAATGCATAAAAATACACGCCTTGAATGGACCATATCTTGCTACACTTTTTGCGAGCTGTAAATCCTGCGTGACAACATTATGCAATGTCGTAATGTCAAAATAATTAACGCAAAATCGACCGTCTTTCTTACAAGGATTGACTGAAATTCCAGTCATTACGGAAACTTCTCCATGATTACTTGGGAATTTCTTTTAATTACATATTAAACATCTATTTATATACTAAATTTAAATTTTACAAATATTTACTTTGCCTATCATACAATAATGGTTTATTATACTGATTTCTGTTAGAATTTAGCTTTTTTGACTTTTGAATTATATACATAATTACATCAATTATTGATTTTTTCTTTTGACCCCGTCAAACCTCAATTTTACTATATAAGCATCAGGAAAACATGTCCATGCAATATATACCCCCTCAAAACCCACTTTTATATAGTAAAACTGGGGTATGCAGGGGTATACCTATTTTTCTTATTTTTGCTCCAAAACATAGATTGTGGGTACCCGTTAGAACTGCCTCGGCGAGGCGGTTCTAACGTGTACCCACAATCTATGTTTTGAGCAAAAATAAGAAAAATATCAAAATTTTTCAGCTGAAAATTTTCAATTTTTAAAGTTAAAAAAAATTCTGTATATTGCATGGGCAAGTTTTCGTAATGGTTTAGGTTTGGAGGGGTTAAGTTCCACATGAAGATGTTTCCATGATGACAAATAAGCATAATGCATTTCGTAATAATTTAACAAACGTCACGCTGATATTGTTGCAACAAGACAAGTAACACTCTAATTGCCAAGAATTGAGTAGGTTAATGGGAATTCCCGCGGTTCTTTGAAAATTTTAAGTTCTCTTGCAATACCATAGGTTTTAGCTGTTGTTTGTATATTGTTAGATGAAACAATTGCTAGATGCCTTGTTGTTTTTAAGTTGCCGCATGGTAGATGACTATGTTTGTTCCTTGTGCCAGTGACCGAAGTGAGAAGGGAAATTCATGAAGGACGCTTTTTGGGAAGTTCTACTAACCGCCATTTGGCAATTCTGAATAGATTCCAAAGCTGAAAGTTTAAAATGCAAAAGGTCTAGAGTAGGTCTCGTCAGATCTTCTGAGAGCTAATTAATAATGTTTTACAAAAACGAAATGAACGCTCCTTATTATAAACGTATGATTCCCAGACGTGACTATAACTTTAGGTGGTAAGAAAGCATGTTTTGCGTGTTGTGTCCTAACAACGGCACGCAAGTTTAACTGATTTGCTGAGCTTGCCTATATATGTACACATCATGTAACATTTGATAGATTGTAATTATTTCTTGTCACATGTCAGTCGCAGTTTCAAGGCGTCCGTTATTAATTTGCCAGTCAGTTTAATTGTGTGGCTTATATTTTCCTTTGGAGCGTTTTAATATAACCAAAATATGTTTTCTGAAAATAGTTATTTTCTTAGATGCATCTTAACTACATCTTTGTCACATTTCTAGACAGTGTTTGCATGTTTCACGTGACTGAAAATAAATTCACTAAAGAGTATATAGTTAAACGGCATATTTCAGTATCAAAGCACTACCAAAAGTCGTAAGACAGGCACATTATCATATTTCATTCCTTACGGTTGTAGTAGCACTTGAACTGGTAGAATCAGAAGCATTGCCCAACCCTAAAACCCCAGATGGGCAACATCCGAAGTGAAACAAAAATCGATACCCAACTGATCAAAACGTTGACACTATAATTCTGGAATAAGATAATACGTTTTTTTTTAATAATACATGTATGTCTTTTTGTCCAAGAAGTTTTCAGCTAATTCCAGTTCTTATTAGGCACATCTGTTTGATTCTGTTTAAAATTCTCAATGGACATTTTCACGTACAACTACAGATAGCTCAAGGAATGGCATCATAAAGTTCTAACTTAACAGAAAAGATTGATACATCCTACATCGTTTATGTATTCTTGTTCTTGCTGGGAACATAATCACGATTTGTGCCGATACTAGTTAAGGTTGAAGCGTTATTTGTATTTAGCTCATAATTGCTGTAGAAATTAATAGTTTTGTTAAAGAAAAAAACAACAACATTTTAGTCTGGTTGGTCATATACTCCCTCCAACAAAGAATGCCATTTTGTGGTAGCTATGATTGTAAGTAACAGTTTAACTACCAACATGGCATGCTGAATCACGAGAGAGATCACTACTAAAATAAACACCAACGCTTCGACTGCAATATTGCATCCACATTATACTAGTTAACACTTAATAGTACTCGATTATTTTGTTTGATGTTTTTAGTACTCGCGTGGTCAAAGAGGTACAAGAAGGCAATAATCAGGAAAGGGTACAATCAGAATGAATTTCCAACTCCAAAAACTGACATGGGAAAAAACTGAATTGACAGTTAGGTACTTATATAAGTACATAGAAAACAATACGTAAGACGAGCGAGCAGTTATTTCTCAAAAGGCGGCCACTCAGATGCCCAAACTTGACAAAAGCTATTGAAACGTACATAAGGTTCAAACAGCTCAAAAATTAAACTCCAAGACATAAAACAAATAAAATCATAACAGAAGTATCGCCTTGGAACGATCAGTAATATAAAATTACTGGGGGGGGGGCTTAAATCGATTTTACAGGGCCCTAACCTCACCCTCAACTTCTGCAACGGTTCAAAACATTTAGTTAGATGGTCGGTCCTCGTGGTGAATCTCTGACAAGTCTATGAATTAGCATGGTAAACAAATAAATATGACAACCACCATGATGAATCAAAATCGAGGACTCACAGATTTAGCAAGCTGTCCTAAGATGAAGATCCCTGGGCGCCGAATAACGTACTGAGAAAGAAAAAAACACCAGTTGAACCCGGTGGGTAAAGCAACAGATAAGAAGCTCCAATCCCAACCAACTAAAATGGATGGCAGGTCACAACGATCCAAACATTTGCAATAAATCCAGCAACCTATACGTTTCTAATACTTTAACTGCAGCATGTTTTGCATTTCATTTAATACCATAGCAAGAAATAGGGATTTAACGATTCAAATAACTGACAGTTTATGTCGATAATAATCCTGTTTGGAAATCTTGATTTCACAAAACCTCTACATATTAAATTCCGGGTAGCAATAATGCTGTTAAACAAATAAAGAACGTGTTTTATAGTTTTGGTTCTTTCTAGAAATGACGCAAATTCTTGTAAAACACTTTAACTCAATGTATGATAAAATCGTTTTGTTTAACATTTGCCTGTCGCACTCTAACCATTCTGACGCCCTGATACATGTAAGTCAAAGTGACCATCCTCTTTCCTTGCATTACGAAACTAAAATTGCCCATGCAATATACATAGCTTTTTTGAGTAGTAAAATTGAAAATGTAATTGGAAATATTTTGATATTTTTGATATTTTTGCTAAAAACAAAGATTGTGGGAACACGTTAGAACCGCCTCGCCGAGGCGGTTCTAACGAAACTACAATCTATGTTTTGACGCAAAAATGAGAAAAAATGGTATACCCCTGTAAACTTAAGTTTTACTATATAAAAGTGGGGTATGAGGGGGTATACATTTCATGGACATGTTTTCCTGGTTACAGAAACATGTCCACGCAATATATTTTCATATTTTTGCTCAAAACATTGATTCAGAGTACACGTTAGAACTTTAGCTGAGGCAGTTCCAACGTGTGCCCACAACCATAGATTTGGATCAATAAAAAGAAAACTAGGTATACCCCTGCAAACCTCAATTTTTTTTTATATTTAATGGCTTATAAGTTTCACGGACATGTTTCCCGATGTCTTACCATTAAATAGTTGGTTTGCAATTGCAGTCCTAACAGATACGTAGTCACACGATTGGGTTTTGCACGAAATTATTACATATGATCCGAAAATATATACCCTTCAAAAGAAGTTTTGCACCATTTAGATTTTTTTTTCATATTTTTAAGTGACATTTTGGCTAATAAATTTTCAACCTAGCTTTTTGAATTTGCACAGTCTGAAATAATTTGATAATTTGTGTGATAGGACCAAAACAAGTTGCAGAAAAGATTTTAGGAAAAATTGAAAATTCCAATTTTCTGTAAATACACAAAATTGAAAAATCTAAAAAATTCCACCAAAAATGACACAGAGTTAAGAACACATTTTTGTTTCCCAATTTACTCACAACAGCCCCAAAGCTAATGATTAAGCCTAAAACCAATTTTAAAAATCTCAAAAGTTTGGTAAAAATGCATTTTTGGACAAAATTGCAAGTTTTGAGAGAAAATCATAAATGTTGGATAAATTGAGTAAAATCAAAATTCATTTCAATTTTTAATCACCATGAGATGTTTTGACACCAAAACCTGCCGCTTGTTTTCTTTCTGTTAAAGGCAAAATCATGTCAAAGATGCTGCATGAGTATGTTTTTGATATGCAGCTTTTTAAAAAGTCGGAATTAGGATGGGTTGAAAAGCAGTACCTCAAGTTAAACATTAAGGGGTGTTGCATGCTGTGTTTGAAGGAAAAACAACCCATTTTATTGGAGAGATGAGTTACTAAGCGTTATCTGAGAATTTAAACGAAATCTCAAAAATCGTTATTTTTGGTCAAAAATAGTGTTTTTGTCCAAAAAAATCAGTTTTTAGTTTTTTGCTTTAAATGATTGCTTTCAGTATCTAGAATGAGAATGTGAAACGAATTCAGATTTGGAAGCCCAGAAATAAAGATGCGGGCTTTTTGCTGCATCCCCAATTTTGGTGTTTTCAAAAACATGCAGTCTTGCACATTTTTACGTAATATTTTTAAGAAAAAATATTTATTTCTTATTCACGAAGTCCAGGCCTTTAACATGGTATTGAATTTTAAAAGTTTATTTGAAAAAGATCTATACTTAACATTATTTTAAAATGAGAAAAATATTAACTGGTGCAAAACTTCTTTTGATGAGTATATATACACATGTATTTGTCATTCGTTTATATAAGTACACCACTATAGAAGGACGATGTTTCAATTGCATCACTGGACCTTCATTCAAAATTTATAAAGACTTTTCTTATCATGGTATTTTATGTATCTATATACGGACGTAATATAAAGTTGTATAAATGAATCCCTCATGTTAATGGAATTCTTGTTATTATTGAAAGTATGGTATTGCACAAGTATTTGACACGACACACGAAGTGACCAATCCATGATGCCATCGGCTTGTAAAGACGCTTGAGATTTGCCTGCAGTGTTTATTAATTGGTCTGTGCAAGCAGCCCATTAGTGTAATAAGCTCTTCGTCTGGGTAAATTACTTCCGTCGTTCAAACAGAATTAATTACCATATATTAAATCCTACACTAACTTCTCGTTCAATGAACTTGCATATGAAATTGTTCCGCAAATAACCCAGAAAATACACTTATGCACTGGTCAGTGCACCATATCATTTCCGTCGTTAGCGTTGCAGTCGATAGCGTCGAATTCCAATTCAAAACAATTGGTTTCTACCCCAACGCCAAATGGTATCTTTGCAATTGTATATAATTATAAATGAACTTGTTATTTGCAATAGGAATTCGAGAGTGCATACTGATACACTGAAGCTTATGTCATTTGTATTGCACTGTCGGTTGACCTCGTTTAGAAATGTGTCTTTGATTTAGACTTCTCGTGTAAATTTTCGGAATTGCAGTACAATAGTCTGGCTTTCGTTGCCGGCTTTAAAAGGGCTACTGATGAGGTTCATTACCCGAAATTGCGCAATATAGTCCATCTTATCCCCATTTGAATGTTTTTATTGCTTACAAAGGATCAAACCTTTATATTTTATTTCGTATTTTAAACTCTTTTTTTTTCTCATTTATGCCTAGGTTAAGCCTAGGTTACATTTGGCCTATGATTAGCGTGCGATGATCGTACGATGCCATTTTTTGCACTTTCGCGCGATCTCCGCAGGGTGACCCTACGATGTCCCTACGATTCTACGGTTTCCTACGGCTTCCTACGATCTCCGTAGCCTCTGCGATATTGTAGAAGTCTGCATTTTTACAAGTTTTTAAAAATCGTAAGACCGTAGCCCGTAGACATGTCGTAGGTAGCATCGTACGGGCACCGTACGGGTGCCGAAAGGAAACCCTGCGATGATCGTGCGGTCATTTTGGGACTAAAATCGTAAGAGAATCGTAGACCTTTAGGGTGATCGTACGGCATCCATACGGCTATTTCGCAAGGTTATTAAAATCGTACGGATATCGTGCGTTCATTATACGGACATACCATGGCGTCCTCACGTTTATCGTGCGGCCGCCATGTGATTGTTGTGCACTTTGATGGGATATGGTTGCATTTCACCATTAGGTTTCAATAAGACCGCTTTCCTTTTCCTTTCAGGGGAGCCATTATGCATTGTGAGGTTGTACACGTTTGGTAGTACACGGCGGACGGACACCTAACATCGCACGGTTGTCGTAGGGAGACCGCAAGGGCTCAGTCAGAAATCGTAATGACTCTTCACGGACATCGCACGGGCTCCTTACGATTTCCACTTAAGGTGTGCGGAGACCCTACGATTTCCCTACGATATCCGTACGGTTTTGGCTCGGAACATCGAAGAAAGCCAGAACAAGAAATCTTACTATGCCCACATGAATTGTAAACACCTACGTTGTATCTCATTATCACCTACGATGTCTAAAATATCTTAGGGAAAATCGCAGACCGAAAAATCGTACGATAATCGGGGCAAATGTAACCTACTAGGCATGACCCCTTGCGGACTCCCTACGATCGCTGTACGATTTTTGTCCCCAAACTGTCATACAAAAAATCGTGAGGTGACCGCACGATCATCGCAGGGTCTGCGTACGGCGCCCGTATGATGACGTACGACGTGTCTACGGGCTACGGTCTTACGATTTTTAAAATTTGTAATAGTGCAGACTATTACCAAATCGTAGGAAGTCGTAGAATCGTAGGGACATCGTAGGGTCACCCTGCGGAGACCGCACGAAAATGAAAAAATTGGCATCGTACGATCATCGCAAGCTAATCGTAGGACAAAAGTAACCAAGGCATCTGTCAGAAGTACAAGAGAATCCGTACGATATCCACTTAAAGTCTGCGGAGACCCTACGACTACCGTACGACCGCCTTGCGTTTTGTACCAAAACGTATAGGAGTTCCGTGCGGACATCGTACGGGCTTCGTGCGATATCCACTTAACATCTGCGGAGACGTACGATTACCGTACGATCGCCTTGCGTTTTTGTATCAGAACGTCGACAAAAGGCAGATCAAGAAATCGCACGATGCCCGTATGAATTGTAAACACATACGTCGTAGCCCACAATCGCCTACGATGTCTAAAACATAGTAGGGTTAATCGCAGGCCGAAAAATCGTACGATTGTCGGGGCAAATGTAACGTAGGCTTTACATTTGGCCTACGATTAGCTTGTGGTGATCGTACGATGCCAATTTTTGCCTTTTCGTACGGTCTAAGCGGGGTGACCCTACGATTCTACGGCGGTGACCGCACGATCATCTCAGGGTTTCCGTACGGCGCCCGTACGATTCGTGTCTGTGGGCTACGGTCCTACGATTTTTAAAAATATGGTAAAAGTGCAGACTATTACAAAATCGCAGCGGCTACGGAGATCGTAGGAAGTCGTAGAGTCGAAAGATGCGTTGTTACAAGTAGAATCTTTAAACTTTCCGGCCATCATAGATCTGAGGTGCGGCCCATTCGCGTACAGGTTAAAGAGGAAGTAAGGCCAATAACTATGTCTGGTTTGAAAACAGATGTTTAGTGTTCATTGTCGTGTAATGACGTAGGTAGTGTTCATATTGTTTTCAATTTGTAAAGTACTTGTTGACTATCGTTATCAACACGCCTGTCTGAACATATCTAAAATGAAAACATTATTTAGTTTACAGTTTTCTTAGATAATCTTCATTTCCATTACGGACGCAAAGACGTACCTCAAGTTAGACAAGATACAATTGATATTTGTCAGGTGAAAAGACTTGTACATGTAATTGAAAAAGTGCCATTGTAGATTCGTGTCATAGATGTCATAGATTCAAGATTCACCACTGTTATGTACCTTTTGAACAATTAAGATAGGAGTAATTGGTTATCTTCTTTAAACTCCGAATATTCAGCAGTTAATTTGCAGGTGTATGTCTTAGTCTTTGAATACACCTGTATTGAATCGTGGTACCCATCAGGAAAACATGTCCGTGTAATGTATACCCCCTTAAACCCCACTTTTACATAGTAAAACTGGGGTATGCAGGGGTATACCTATTTTTCTTTTTTTTTTTGCTCCAAAACATAGATTGTGGGTACTCGTTAGAACCGCCTCCGCGAGGCGGTTCTAACGTGTACCCACGATCTATGTTTTGAGCAAAAATAAGAAAAATATCAAACATTTTCTTCTGAAAATTTTCATTTTTTATAATTTTAAAAATCACTGTCTATTGCATGGGCATGTTTTCGTAATGCGACTGTCGGTGATGATTGATCAAATCCAGGATGTTAATCCAGCTTATTAAAGTGTTTTACTGAATCAAAGTACTTTGTTGTCTCCCTTGTGAAGGATCTTTATTTTTCGGTGCCCTTGTGATTCCTCTGAGACTGGTGGCAGTAAATTGCAAAAGTCTTTAAGAGGTACATGTATTTTAGAAAGAAACAATTATGCAATTTGTTTTTGTATTGTCATCAAACATGCAATATGTTTTTGTGTTGATTATTTTTGTATCGCAATCAGTTATTTAAGTCCTTGAGAACAATATTCTATGAATGATATTAAAATTACACGCAAACATGATGATGTTAAGAAACCTAAGTCGTGTAGTTTGTGTATGCTTTATTGCCAATAAAGAGATATCTATGACCTGCAGGTACAGATGAAATGTCTAGTATGGCACAGATTCTTGAAGTAACCGAATGTTCATAGTTAAACATGTTATATAATCAACAAAGGGACCAGCAGCGACGCAGTTTGTCCCTGTCGCTTGTTATCATTTAAATGTGAACGCCAAAATGTGCAAAAAATCAAAACGAAAACATGAAGCAAAAAGAACAACGACAGGTTAAGGCTACCTCATAAGAACCACGACAGAAGTATCGCCTTGGAACAATTAGAAATATAAAATTACTGGCAGGCTGGCAGGCTGATTTATGATCATTGAATATGTGTTTGTCCTTAATGTTTCATTGACTGGTCCACGACTACCGAACAACTAACTTAATGTTGTGACCCACTGCAGCAGCTGGGGACGAGGTTATGGCCATGTAAAAACGATTTAAGCCCGTTAGTTCTTTTATATTACTGATCGTTCCAAGGCGATACTTTTGTGGTAGTCCTTATTGATTTATGTCTTGGTGTTGAATTTTGGTGCACCTTATGTATGTTTTCATATTTTTACTTAAGTTTGGGTAACTTAGTGGCCACGTATTGGGAAAATTGCTACCCATTCGACTTATAATGTTTTCTTAGTATAAGTACCTGATTGTAAATTTAGTTTTTCCCACGTCGGTTTTTGTAGTGGGAATTTTCTCACCATTGCCTACTTTTTCTTTAATAAAGCGGTTTTACACGGTAATTACCTAACCCTCAGCTTCTGATGTGGATGCTCATTTATAATACTTCCGTGCTTGATTGCGAAGCATACGATGACTGAGCACATTTCACTCTAGACTTGACGCAGTAAGTATTCGAAAATTCATACAAAAACATGGCTGACGGAACTCACCAAAAAAACAAATAAGCGTATTTCGGGATGACTAAAATAAATATTTTGGTTTTCTCCGTAAAACGAGCCATGAATCTTGCATAAAAGTAATGTTGTGGTAGCACTAAACCGCCCCTCTGGCGAAGCGAAGAAGTAAATACCAACCTTTCAGGCTTTTTCGTAAATTCATGGCGTCGTTCAATTTCGTCTGTATGATGATACAGAAGAGCAAGATTATTATTTTTATATCTTTTGTGACTAAAATTTCGAAGAGACGATGTCTTGGAATCGGGCATAATGACAGTCCCACAGCCGTTGATTGGTCAGTGATTAGTCGAAATGCGACACGTTAAATTTAGATGAAATGCACATCTGAAATGTACACCCAACAGTCAAGTTAAATTTAGATGAAATTAACGTATATCAGTGCTCAAAACATGTAAACAGGTCTTAGTTCAAGGGCAATAACGCCATTATTGCCCTGCTATGACGTCATCCATTAATGCTCTACGACGCTTAAACAGCAGAAAGAGCTATCCGTTACAACATTACAAGTTTCTATTGTAGAGATACGTTTGGTATATAACAATAACTGTCAAAGCCTATTACACTGCACGAGAACTTAAAATTTGCACAGAACTGCAGGAATTCCCATTTACCTGCATGATTCTTGGCAATTAGAGTGTTAATTGTCTTTTTGCAATTGTATCAGCGTGAATTTTGTTTAATTATTTAGAAATCTATCATGCTTACATGTACTCCCGCTGCCATTTCTAGTCATTGTAAATTTGGTGCTCATGTGCAAATCTTACTGACAAGTAGTTATTACGTTTGCCTGAAATTCTTAGATATGATTTAGTTCCGAGGCGATTCTAACGTGTACTCACGAACTTTTCCAGATGAAATTTTCATTTTTACAGCTAAATAAACCACTGTTTATTGCACGGGGAAGTTTTCGTTATGCTTGACAAGACACATGATTAGACCATTACGAAACTATGTCCATGCAATATACAGGAAAAGTTTTTGGTTGTAAAAATGAAAATTTTCACTGGAAAAAAAATCTTGATGTTTTTCTTATTTTTGCTCAAAACAAGGATTGTGGGTACACGTTAAAACCGCCTCGGCGAGGCGATTCTAACGAATACCCACAATCTATGTTTTGGAGCAAAAATAAGAAAAATAGGTATCCCCCCGCATACCCCAGTTTTTCTGTATAAAAGTGGGGTTTAAGGGGTTATACATTTCACGGACATGTTTTCCTGATGTAGAGTGCAGAAATTATGTCGTTCAAACATAATAAATCATCACGAAGTCCTATGCTAACCGCTTACTCATTCAACAAACTTGCATGTAAAATATTTCCGCAAATAACCCAGAAAATTCGTTCATTCTTCGGTCAATGTCCAAAATGATTTCCGTTGGTAGCAGGGTGGCCCAATATGTAGTGTCGGATTTCAAATTAAAATGACATGATTTCGAATCCACAATGGCGCCAATCTTTATCTGTGCATTTGCATATCATCAATTCAAATCAATTGCCATTTTCAACAGGAATTTGAGAATAAATGTATCATGGCGTACACATGTCTTATTGTTTTGTACCCCGAGATACCTTTCACTCTGCCTGAGATGAAAGGTATCTCGGGTACAGATGGTGCAAATTACAAAGTAATAAAATGATTAACTCCCCCAGTGCTACTGCAGTCATTATGCAAATTTTGCTATGGTTATCTTGTGATTAATTATCTGTTGATAATTGATATATCTATATAAAACTCAGAATATTTAATTCTTCATTTTAGATGAAAACAAAGTAAAAATTCATAATTATCAGAATCTTTTGAATAAAATTGCATTTTCAATCCATTTTCTACATGAAATATTAACCATTTTGCACATTGATAAAAATATTTTTATCTGACATGATCAGCTAGTTACACACCCCCTGCAGTGAACTTCAGCATCACCAACCCTTTATTGCCCAGTTTTATAGTTTAAACCATATGCTAACTTCATGGTTCAGGGAAGAAAAAATGCACAGAAATTTTATAAGAGATGTGTACGCTATGTACTGATACAAGTATGCTTGTGTAATTTGTATAGTTTTCAAGCCTTCGGTTTCTAATTGTACTTTTTCTGATTTAGAACTTTATGCAAAATGAATGATTGAAACTGCAAATGTGCAATAATCGTTTAAATTTTAATATGAGCCACTGCATAAGAAAACCAACAAAATGCTTGGGCAAAAATAGAGGCGCAGATCAGCTTCTCGGTAACAGCGAAGCTGATCAGCGCCTTTGTTTTCGCTATAGGGATAGTACAATTCGTCTACTTTCTAAATCCAAAACTTCCAGCTTCTAGCTGTCTTCTGGTCTTCTGTAGCTGAACATGCCGGTTTCTGTCAGACCTATTCGGAAACTACATTGTGGGTTTTCTCATGAGGTGGCTCAGTTATGTTTCTGAGAGACTTTTGAACGGTAGAAAGTAGGGCGAGCATGGAAAAATGCATAGCTACGCGTAGAACCTTTGAAATCTCCGACCATCACTTATACTGAGGCGCGACCCATCGGCGTACATGTTTAGAGGAAAACAAAACCAATAACTATGGCTGCCTTAAAAACATAAGCATGGTGTTAAGTGTCCATTGTCGTGTTATGACGTAGCTGTGTTCATATTGCCTTCCGTTTGTTACGGAATTGTTGACAATCGTAAATGGGCATCTATGAACACGCCTGTCTGAACATACCTTAAATTAATGCATTCATTTATACAATTATAGTACTAACCTTTTTTTCATTTACATCACAGACGCAAAGACATTCCTCAAGTAAGACAAGATCAAATAATCTGCGACACGAGAAAATATGTCATCGGGGTTTCCGACCAGCTCCGACCTAATCTGGGTTGTATAGTCACAAGAGAGGACTTCAAGCTTACAATTTCATATATAAGAAGTACAGGAATTGAACCATCCGTGTAGCAAAAATAAAGGCACTGATCAGCAATGCAGTTACTGCATAGCTGATCTGCGTCTTTATTTTCGCAAATACAAACATCTGGTTTTCTCGTGACGCGACTCAAATGATTGTTGTTTTAGATGTACATACACAAAACGTTTGCGTAATTGAAACACTTTTGTTGTAGACTCACGTACAAAATTCGACATTATAACCATGGCTGACGTATTACCCCTTTACCAAACTGTTTCTTAATCACTCGATCATTTCATCGCTGTGTCTGGTGTGGGTTCGAGCCCCGCTCTGGCCACATGTGAGACAAGCCAAGTTCTGCTTGCGGGTGTGCCAGGTGTTTTTTTCGGGGTTCTCCCGTTTTCGCCCCACCTACTGATTGACTCGTCTCATATGAGCTGAAATAATCTTTAAAGGGACGTAAAACTGAATTAAAAAACAAATAAATAAATATAAATTACCAAACGTTTGTTGGTCCAGTTGGGGTAATTGACGATGTTACATATTTTAAACTCAGAATATTAAGCAGTTCACCTGTACATCAAATGCTACCGGTGAATTTCTGACTCTTTAGATACACCAGTCCAGTAATGATTCATAAGGAAAATATGTCCATAAAAAGTATACCCCAAAAACTTGGGTTTACAGGAGTATGCCTATTTTTCTTAGGTTTGTTCAAAAACAAAAAGCGGTTCTAACGTGTACCCACAATCAATGTTTCGAGCAAACATATTAAAATTATCCAATGAATTTTTTTTCCAATGCAATGTTCAAGTTTTCATTCTGAAAAAAACAAATAAATAAAAAAAAAAATAAAAAATAAAAAATAAAAAAAAAACAAAAAAAAAAAAACAACAAATAAATAAATAAAAAACAAACTAAAGTTTTTGCAATGTCGTGATACTGAATGTCGAATCCAGGATGGTAATCCAGCGTAATAATGTGTTTTACTGAATCAAACTTATCTGAGACTAGAACTTTGTTGCCGTCCTTGCGCAAGGATCGTTTTGTCTTTAATAAGTATTTAATCAGACAATGTTTTTGCGCATTGTCTTTAATAAGTATTTAATCAGACAATGTTTTTGCGCATTTTTTTAAATAAGTATTTAATCAGACAATATTTTTGCGCATTGTCTTTAATAAGTATTTAATCAGACAATGTTTTTGCGCATTGTCTTTAAAAAGTATTTAATCAGACAATGTTTTTGCGCATTGTCTTTAATAAGTATTTAATCAGACAATGTTTTTGCGCATTGTCTTTAAAAAGTATTTAATCAGACAATGTTTTTGCGCATTGTCTTTAATAAGTATTTAATCAGACAATGTTTTTGCTCATTGTCTTTAATAAGTATTTAATCAGACAATGTTTTTGCGCATTGTCTTTATAAGAATTTAATCAGACAATGTTTTTGCTCATTGTCTTTAATAAGTATTTAATCAGACAATGCTTTTGCGCATTGTCTTTAATAAGTATTTAATCAGACAATGTTTTTGCGCATCTCCATCAATTAGTAAATGCATCTAGCAAGCCATTTCTTTAAATAATTCTTTCATGAACGAGGGAACAATTTAGACTATTTGAACAATTTTAAAATACTTTACTTTAATAACTATATGTACCAGACTAGCTTTTCCAGTCCACCATGACTGATTTCTGTACAAGAAGCTATAGAAACGTGAGCATTATCAGGTAATAAAACGATAGAGACCAAAACCTGATACACGTGATGCAACGAAGACGAATTGTTAAAGGGAATAAATGTGTAAGCAGATGGTACGGTTACACCTTGTTTAACCCATATTTGACGAATGGATTTTCCCATCATTATCATTTTGGTGAGTGCACTTCAGTTCTTAGGGGCATCAGGTGTGATATTGAAATTTTACTCACATTTTTCAACGAAAATTCTCTATGCAACCAGACTAGTCCCAGATGGGACGCCGCGTTCTGCGGCGTCACATCTGTCCATCTTGGGCTATTCTGTTTGCCTTTGTCCCATAAAAGGGACGCTAGGCTTAAATGAGTTAAGATAGACATAACATTGTACTGTCAGAAATCAAAAATAGAGAAAATATATTCTGTGGTCGCATGTATACGTTATGAATAAAAATAGCTTAGAGTCATATAAGCCTTGTGTCCTTTTTGAGGGACATATGCAAACAGACTAGCACCAGATGAGACGCCGCTGAACGTGGCGTCCGATCTGGAGCCAGTATGTTTGCATAGAGGATTTTCAATGAAAAATGAAATAAAAAATCAGAAACGCTCATAATGCCCATTCATATCACAGTGGACTCATCCAAATGAAAGTCCAGTCTTCAAAAATTGGTTAGTCATTCAGTTTCCTCGATTAGGTGCAGCTAAACCTAATAGTATTTGATAATTAGTTCTGTTTAATTGTACAGCATGCAAGGAATAGTAGATTCACGTGCAGGAAACGCCTCTTAATAAAAATGATAAATAACAAATAACGTATCTGAACTATAACTTGTTTGGTGTCTTGTAGGCAAAGCTTTTAAATTAATATTGCCACGGAAAGAAAGCCATTAAGTTATGTCGTTTAGTCATTTTAAATAGGGCTAAGCATGCAAACACTGTATAGATTTAGGTTCATGATGCAATAAAATGCTGTCAAAGAGCGGGTCTTTGCAGCTCCTGATGTTACACTATTTTCTATTTAGAAAGCCATGAAGGGACAGTAACAATGATTGAAACGGTTTCACATGTATTTTTCCTCATAAAACCACGACTGGCATAATGTAGGAAACACATAATTTTGGTCTCATCATAAGGCTACTGGCGATGGTCGGTAAATCCAACGTTGTTAGGAATACAGTTTCAAACTCGCCTCGTTTGTTACCACCCTTGAAGAAGGATCACTTTGACTTAACTCCTTAGCAAAACATGTCCTTGAAAAGTACGCCCACCTTGGACCCCAGTTATACATGTATTTAGTAAACCTGGGGTGTGAAGATGTATAGATCGATTTTGACCTCAGATGCGTCAAAAGATCGACGTATCCATGTAGTTGCTCGTGCAAGGTAAATAAGTACGTAATGCTTCCAGTTTTCCGTTATACTTCGGTTACGCGCACAGTAAGTATGTGTACTGTTACAATCTGAATATCCTTTCACGTGCTGCTAAGTAGACTCGTCGATCTTCTGACGCATCTGAGGTCAAAATCGAGCTATATACTTTACATTGTTCTATTTTAGATCCAAAACATACAGCAGATTGTGGGTACTCGTTAGACCCCGCCTCCGTCACACTACCAATTACGTATATTTGCGGATGGAATTTTTGAACAATTCGGGCGGGTCTTAAATAATTTATGCATCACTTTTACCTATGCATATAAGATACGTATGCCTGCGCCCATAGCGATCGCCTCTATACTCAAGTATTCGGCAACATGCATATCATATCCGTAACTATCCATATCATGCAAATACGTGTACATGTAAAATATAACAAAGAGTTATCCGTGTCTATCCTTAAGAACCCGTATCTAACCTCATATATACATGTATGTAATAGTTATGCATAAATTATTGAAGCCCGCCCAACAAGTTAAAACATTTCGTCCGCAGTTATATGCAATTGCTAGTGTGACCGAGGCCTAACGTGTATCCACAATCAAAATTTTCAACAAAAATAAGAAAGATATGAAAAGTTTTCTGCTAGAAATGTTCAATTTTCACATTTTTAACAAAACCTTGTTTATTACTGCATAGGAGTCAGCACCAGACTAGTTTAACTGCAAATCACGACTGTAAAACGATTTTAATGCATGATGTGTTTTAGTGTTTTACAAGAATTAGCTGCATCCCTCTAAAAACATACAAAACAGTGTGTCAGGTTATTTTGTAGCATTTATTATTACTAATATCTTGAATTCAACATTAATTTAATCGGTTTTGTGCAATCGTGATGTCTAAGAAGAATTATTAGCGACATAAATTGAGCCGCCTCGTGGGAAAACCAACAATGTGGTTTCCGAACAGGTCCGACACAAATCAGGCTGCACAGTTACAGAAGCAGGCTGGAAGCTTAATATTTTGGATTTAAAAAGAAGAGGAAGTGTACTATCCGTGTAGCGAAAACAAAGGCGCAGATCAGCTTCGCGGTGACCGCGAAGCTGATCTGCGTCTTTGTTTTCGCATATGCACATTGTTGGTTTTCCCACGAGGCGGCTCAATTGTCATGTTTTGAAATCGTTGGAATCAAATTTCCAAGAATGCTATTAAATGAAGAGTAAAAACATTATCGTTAGATATCAGGATCGTTTAGTTTTCATGATTTATTGGCAGAGTCTGGAGCGTTGAGACATGCAGGTACAACCTGTTCAAGATGATTTAAGAGTGACAACATACTAGCATAGTGCAGATTATATTTTCCTTTTAGTCCTTTGAGATCAGCGAGGGTATTCTGAGAATCAGAAATTCATTATCGGTTTAGATTCATTTTCTTACCAACTTTTTTTATATATTTAGCTCTGTTTGGATAATAGTAGTCTTTTGATCGACTATCCTGTTGAAAGTTGCATAATAACAGTATTTCACTTTGGCTCCATTGCCGTAACCGCGGTACGGCGCATCCCTTTTCTCATTAATATGCTCACTGCTCTTAAAGGATCTCAGTTTTATTTTTATTAAAGTGCGTTAACATACACGACTTTGTGACACTCGGGCATTATCAAAATAGGTGCAATAATCATCGGAAGGTGTTTAGAGATATAGGTTGTCCTTGATGCTTTCATATCATTTTTGCTGAAAACATTGAGTGTGGGTGCACGCGAACGGTCTCGCCGAGTATCCACAATGTATGTGTTAGACAAAAGAATTGAAAATAGGCATACACCTGTATACCACAGTTTTACTTTATAAAAGTTGGGTTTATGGGGAAGTACTCTTCAAGAGCATATTATCCCGATACTTAATCACCATGCTTACTCGGGCATCTTCATGCATTTGTTAAAACTTCTGTGAAGTCGTATATTGTTCTTTTTACATCGGGTGTATGAGTAAGGATGTTAAATCTAATTGTACAAAATTAAATACCTTCTGCTTCTGTTCTTACAAAACATGCAAAAAAGCTTGTAAATATCCTGTAGACATCTTTGAAGTTCATTAAAATGTTTTGCCTACACCACAAGTCGATATGAACAAATGTTTTGGAATGTGATTCATAAATGCTACATGTATCGATATCGTAGATTTTGACATTTAACAAGATGTAATTTTGTGCAAAAGTGGTTTATTTTTCTTCAACCTTGTGCAGAAAACATTTATATAAGAATGCGTTTCACGAAAAGCTAATGTACACAATACGTTCTCGGTTGCACATTATTAGTGTCAAGTCTGGCGGTGCCATAAGACTTTGCACGGAGTCCAAGTACAAATTTTCTCTCCCATGATCATCCGACATCTATTCATGTCAGCTAAATTATATTATAATCGTAATCCTCTTGTAAAATCAATGATAAAAAACAAGTCAAAATGCTATTCACATCTAATCGGTTTCTTGTCCTTAAGAGTTATGTGACGCCGCATAACGGGATATCCCATCTGGGGTTTTGCTGTTTGCTTAGAGGAATTTCAACGAAAAAATTAAAAAACTTGAAAACCACACCTGATTGACATAAAATGCAAGTGGCCGGCTCGTACAAATGACTACAGTGGGAAAATCCATTCGTCAAGTATGGATTTAGATAGCACAGAAACCTTTCAGACATTCAAAGGCCTGCTTGATTTGCAAAACTATTTGACCAGCAGTAAAGTGATAGGCATATCTGAAGACATTTGCACGCTATTATACAATGAATAACTTGAATGTCTCGTTATGAATAAAGCGTCGAAATAAAAAGAAAAATGGAGTAGACACGGAAATTGTAACGGTGAACAAGAAGACAAAGATAAAGAGAAATGGTAAAACGAAAGCAATGACCAGGCGTCGAGGTTATAAAACATTTGTTGACACTGTCTCATTTATTACCATGATACATTACATGCTCTCGTGACCTAAACTTACATCTTCAACTTTGTTGGGCTATTTTAGTATTAATGAGCTCTTAACATTTCATGCTCAGCTGAGACCAGTAACGGGTGTATCAATGTTCACCATAACACCGACATTGGGCAAATAAATTAATGAAAAGGTTATGATACAAAGAGACCATGTCGTAAGCTAAGTTTGCAGCTATATCCTTGAACAGGACCACTATGTAACCAAAACGTAACTAGATAATATATACTGAACAAAACTGAAAATGCTACACTAATATTTAATCTCTGTCCCTAACTTCGTTTCATTGCAAAACTTTACATTACACATAGGAATATCATTCCATGGTTTTAACTTACACGTTGATTCGATTCTGTGAAAAGAAACAGGCACATGATACATGCATTTCACATTACGAAAACACGCCCATGTAATATATAATTTTTTTCTATAGTTGTAAAAATTGAAAATTTTCTGCAGAAAAAATTTGATATTTTTCTTATTTTTGCTCAAAACATAGATTGTGGGTACACGTTAGAACCGCCTCGGCGAGGCGGTTCTAACGAGTACCCACAATCTATGTTTTGGAGCAAAAATAAGAAAAATAGGTATACCCCTGCATACCCCAGTTTTGCTATATAAAAGTGGGGTTCAAGGGGGTATACATTACACGGACATGTTTTCCTGATGCATTTAGTAAGGCGTCAGGAAAAAATGACCGTGCCTTTTCTGTGGAACCTGAGACCAAACTTGACAAATTGCGCGTTCTACATCGGCATTAAAGGGAGCCAACCATAGCCGATTAAATGCGCACATTTCGGCGATTTCCTTTACACGTGCTTCTGGATTGACTGCATTTTGGTATTTTCCTGACCTCTTACATCTTTGAAAGATGATGCTTCGACAGGAATGACTCAACGTGCAAGTTACATCATGGAAACACCTACGTATGAAAGCTACCCCAGATTTGCACCTTACGTATAGTAAACATGGGGGAAATCAGGGGTCGTTATGGAATTATCTATTTTTAATATCAATTCATAAAATCATATATTGTGGGTATCTGTTATCATCGAATCGATGAGGTGATCATAGAGGATAGCCAAAACACATGATTTTATGGACAACAAGTGTGATTAATGCAAAAATACAATCAAAATCAGCTGAATCATAGAATACTTTGTGCAATCGGAGATTTTTCCGTAAGGAAAACTGAAGAATACAATTCTAATGTGATAAAATGTTTTTGATTTCATTTTTTTTTTATTTCATGTGAGTGGACGAGGCGCAGATGTAATGACTGAGAAAAAATGCATTTGTTTGGTTTTAATTAATTGATATTTTTTTTTTTAAAAATATAAAGTGTCATTGCGTTTGTCTGGTTGGTCCATATTACCCGGAAAAGTAAGTATTTGGCCTGGTTTATGTTTAACAGCTCTAATAAATTCAGTAATATATTCGTTTTGCAGAACACATGTGATAACTTGCATACCATGCACAGAAATGCTTTTGGCAGTAAATTGCACCAAATTATAGAGATTTGGCAGAACGCTTTATCTGTTGCAGTATTTCGTTATTTGTACCATGAACATTGCAAGCATAAATTCAACACGTAATTCGGCCGCGCGCTGTGTTAATCCGCCCTTGGGTTAACATTAGAATATGTGAACCTGCTATGCTTTTATTATTTTGTCACTACAGTCAGTCAGTTCATCGTAATGCCCTTGTTTTGAGTGCCTGTTACCCATGTCAGCTATAATATATATTATGATCATAATCCTCGTGAAAAATCAATGATAGAAAACAAGCCAAAAAGCTTTTCTCTTCTAATCGGTATTTCAGTTACCTCTAGTTATGTCTTTAAACTCATTTACGCTTGGTGACCTTTTATGGGACATAGGCAGACAGCACAGCCCCAGATGTGACGCCGCATAATACTGTTTGCTTAGAGGAATTTCATTGGTCTAAGGCAAACAGTATAGTCGAGCCCCAGATGGGACAACGCGTACTGTCTGCTAAGAAGAAGATCATCGAAAAATTGAATAAAATTTGAAAATCACCCCTGGTTCACCTAAAATGAAATTGGATTCGTCCACTCAAGTGATTTCAGTAGGAAAGTCCATTCGCTCTAATGGGTTAGGATAGCACAGAAACCTATCAGACATTCATAGACCTTTTGAACATTGACAACCCTTATTTTGAAGGTATGGTCAATCAAATTTATCCACATGAACTTCAGTAGAACAAAGCCAATATCTCAGATACCGAAGCCCCCTTTTTAGATCTCTGACTTTGATTTTGATATAGTAAATTTTCCTTTTTTGGATGGTGACGTTCCTCGTCGTGCTTCTTATGGTGTTTACATTTCGCAACTTATTAGGTTTGCTAGAGTCTGCAATCATGTTACAGACTTCAACGCTCGAAATAAAATTTAAAATGTTTAACGGCAAAACTTCTCCAACAGGGCTATCGGTATCATAGACTTCGAAAAACCTTTTCTAAATTTTATCGTAGACACTATGAATTGATTTCCAAATATAATGTTGGATTAAAGACGCTTTTAAGTGAGGGCCTTTCGGAACCTGAATTTTATGGTGACTTAGTTTACAAATTTAAGAATTTTATAGGAATTAATGATTTTTCTTTTCAGTTCAGAAAGATTATAACACGTTACAGACGTATAGGTTATAACTTGAATGTTATGCGACAGTCTGCATGCTTAGTTTTTAACCCAATCATGGTTGATAACTATGCTGCCTTCTTTAATTGCACGCCGGTGGGTCGGGCGTCAGGCTCTATGATGGCCCCGACTTAAAGCTATTCATTTTAGTTGGTTGGGGCCGGAGCTCCTTGTCTGTTGCTTGGCCCACCGGGGTCCAACTGGTGTTTTTCTTTTGCTCCGGAGTTTGTAGGTTATTCAGCGCCCAGGGATCTCCATCGTCGGGTAGCTTACTCAATCTGTGAGTCCTTGTTTTTGATTCATCGGGATGTTTATCATGATTTATTTGTTTGTTCTTGATGAGTCATTGACTAGTTAGAGATTCACCACGAGGACCGAAGAACTTACTAAATGTTATGAACCACTGCAGAAGCTGAGGGTGAGGTTAGGATCCTGTAAAACCGGTTTAAGCCCGCCAGTAACTTTGTGTTACTGATCACTCCAAGGCGATACTTCTGTGGTGGTTCTTTTTGTTTTATGTCTTGGTGTTTAATTTTTTTTGTGCTGTTTGCGCCTTATGTATGTTTTCATATTTTTAATTAAGTTAAGGTAACTGAGTGGCCACCTATTGGGAAAATAGCTGCTCATTCGGCTTACGATATGTTTCATGGTATAAGTGCCTGATTGTTAGTTTGGTTTTTTCCCACCTCGGTTTTTGGAGTGGGAATCTCTTTCTGATTGCGCCTTTTCCTGATCTTTGCCTACTTGTACCCTTTTGATTTGCAAAACTATTTTTCCGATTCACCTAAAATGAAAGAGGATCCGTCCATTCAAGTGATTTTAATAGGAAAGTTCATCCGCTCTAATGGTTTAAGATAGCACCTATCTGACATTCAAAGACCTGCTTGCAAAACTATTCTTATCGGGTCTTCATGTTTTGGCTTCAATTTACAACACTAGTGACAATCACGTGGTTTTGTATACCTACAAACCGATTAATGATAGGTGACACACACTGCAATTGAAAACGAAGTTGAGATAAAAAAAAAATCGATTTTTCTCATACAGCGTTTCATCTACTGACTGATAGATAGGTGCAGGCAATGCAGAAATTGATTAATTGAAAGAAAGTGACATAAGAAATCCCTGTTATTTCGTTTTTGCAAACACTTCAATGTTATTGTGTTGGAAGCACTATATGTTCATGGGGCGGACGTGTTTCCGAAAACGAAATAACGTGGATTCTTTATGTTACTTTCATTTAATATATGTTCAATCTCTACCTATCTGTCAGTCAATAGAGTAAACCGTATAGGAGAAAACTAGAATTTTTCATCTCAACTTCGGGCAGAATAACATTGTGCGTCACTCATTCCATACCACGTGTTTCTCAGCTGTGCGTTGATTCGATGTTGTGATAACAAACAGGCATATGCATTCTAACAATTAAGGCGTCAGAAAAAATGACCGTGCTTTTTCTGTAGATCGTGAAATCAAACTTGACAAATTGATCGTTCGACATCGGCATTGCATGGAGCCATCCATAGAAGATAAAATGCGCTCATTTTGTCGATGCTACTGGATTGACAACATCGTGGTATTTTTCCTGACCTTTAACTTATATCTTAGTATAAATGAACCACTGCAGAAGCTGAGGGCGAGGTTAGGATCCTGTTAAATCGGTTTAAGCCCGCCAGTAACTTTGTGTTACTGATCGTTCCAAAGCGATACTTCTGTGGGGGTTCTTTTTGTTTTATGTCTTGGTGTTTAAATTTTTTTTTGTGCTTTTGGCGCCTTATGTATGTTTTCATATTTTTAATTAAGTTAAGGTAACTGAGTGGCCACCTATTGGGAAAATAGCGGCTCATTCGGCTTACGATATGTTTCATGGTATAAGTGCCTGATTGTTAGTTTGGTTTTTTCCCACCTCGGTTTTTGGAGTGGGAATCTCTTTCTGATTGCGCCTTTTCCTGATCTTTGCCTACTTGTACCTTTTTAAAAGAATGCTTCTTATGTAATAATATATTTTGCAATAAAATCATATCCGGGGTAAAGAGCCGTGTAAGAATAATTAAGAAAAATACATAATGTGCAGCGTTTTCACTTTGGTTCAATATATCAGTCATCATGGAAACATCTCCGTGTGGAACTTAACCCCTTCAAACCTATACTTATATAGTAAAATTGGGGTTTGACGCGGTCAAGAGAAAAAATCAATTATTGATGTAATTATGTAATGTTAAAGTCAAAATGTTAAATTCTATCAAAAATCTGTACAATAAACCATTATTTATGATAGGCAGGGTACATATTTGTAAAATAAAAAAAGTTCATAAATAGATATTTAATATGTAATTAAAAGAAATTCCCAAGTAACCATGGAGGAGATTCCGTAATGTACTCAATTAAAAAGTCTAAACAGCAAAACACTAAACAGGAAATAAAGAAAGAAAACATAGAAATGGGAAGAGAGAGGAGAGTAAAATTAATGGAAAATATCGGGAACATGCCATCTTGACTTTATAGTACATGCATTTCTTGTTTTTGATTTCATTTATTTTTTTTTTTATTTTATTTCTTGTGATTAGACGAGGCGCAGATGGAATGACTGAGAAAATGCATTTGTTTGGTCTAATGGATATTTTTCTAAAAACGTATATTAAGTGCCCCTAACCATCTGATTAGAAATGCTTATCGTGTGCTTTTAAATTGGCCATTGCGTTTGTCTGACTGGTCCATATTACCCAGAAAAGTAAGCATTTAGCTTACATTACGAAAACTTGCCCATGCAATAAACAGAGATTTTTGAGCTTTAGAAATTGGAAAATTTTAGCTGAATTTTTTTTATATTTTTCTTATTTTTTGCTCAAAACATAGATTGTGGGTACACGTTAGAACCGCCTCGGCGAGGCGGTTCTAACGAGTACCCACAATCTATGTTTTGGAGCAAAAATAAGAAATATAGGTATACCCCTGCGTACCCCAGTATTGCTATATAAAAGTGGGGACATGTTTTCCTGATGGTTTATGTTTTACATTTTTAATAAATTCAGTCATTCAGTCGTTTTGCAGAACACAAGTGATTAATTGCATAACATGCAACACGCAAGCACAGAAATGCTTTTGGCAGTAAATTGCACCAAATTATAGAGATTTGGCAGAAGGCATCAGCTTAATCTGTTGCAGTATTTCGTTATTTGTACCATGAACATTGCAAGAATAAATCCAACACGTAAATGAGCCGCGCGCTGTGTTAATCTGTTTTTGGGGTTGCATTTAGGTTTTATGGTGAATAACTGAAACGGACCTTAAGTTACGGTGATCACGTAACAGCATCGTAACTTTACGGCCCATTTTAGCGTCGTCTTATCTTACGAAGTAGCACCTTTCATTTCAAAAAGTTGGGATAGCTTATAGTAACTGGAATAACAAGGGCGTTAATTTTAATGTGGTCATCTTAAGACCATCGTAAGTATGTCGTAAGTAGGGGAACTTTAGATGTCTTCGCATTACTAACCCCCTGCATGTTTTTATTATTACATAACAGTAAGTCGCAGTTCGACATAATGCCCTGGTTTTTGTATGCCTGTTATCCATGTCCACTATATGATCGTATTCCTCGTGCAGAATCAAATATAGAAAAGTCAAAGAGCTTGTCACTTCTAATCGGTTTCAGTAACCTCTAGTTATGTCCTTAAACTCATATACGCCTGGTGACCTTTTTACGATGCATAGGCAAACAGCATAGCCCAGGATATGAAGCCGCAGAACGCGGCGTCCCATCTGGAGCTATGTTGTTTGCTAAGAAAAATGTCATCGAAAAGTTGATCAAAATTTGAAATTCACTCCTGGTTCACCTAAAATGAAAGATGATTCGTCCATTCAAGTGATTACAATGGGAAAGTGCGTTCGCTCTAATGGTTTAAGATAGCACAGAAACCTATCAGACATTCAAAGACCTGCTCGATTTGCAAAACTATTTGACCAGTAGTAAAATGATATATTATCTTATCAGGTCTTTTACAAGGCGGCGAGACAATCGCACACTATTATACAATGACTAACTTGTCTCGTCATGAATAAAGTGCCAAAATAAAAAAAAAGCCTTCGCAAAGAAAACCAACAATTTGGGTTCCGACCAGGTCCGACACAAACCGGGATGAACAGTCACAGAGATGGTTAGAGGCTGGAAATTGTGGAGGTATTGTACTATCCGTGTAGCGAAAACAGCTTCGCAGTCACTGCGAGGCTGATCTGCGCCTTTGTTTTTGCCTATGCAGATTGTTGATTTTCCCATGCGGCGGCTCAAATAAGATGATGAAATATAAACGGTAAAGAACAGCATCAGGAAAACATGTCCGTGTAATGTATACCCCCTTGAACCCCACTTTTATATAGCAAAACTGGGGTATGCAGGGGTATATTTATTTTTCTTATTTTTGCTCCAAAACATAGATTGTGGGTACTCGTTAGAACCGCCTCGCCGAGGCGGTTCTAACGTGTACCCACAATCTATGTTTTGAGCAAAAATAAGAAAAATATCAAAATTTTTCAGCTGAAATTTTTCAATTTTTAAAGCTCAAACATTATACAACTATTTCATACCTTCCTTTGTAACAGTCAAAACTATCACCCCGAGGGGCTGTGGATGACCCAATGAACTGTTGCCCGAGGCCGAAGGCCGAGGGCAACAGTTCATCGGGTCATCCACAGCTCCGAGGGGTGATAGTTATGACTGTCACACAGGAAGGTTTGAAATAGTTGTTTTATTACCCAACTCAAACATTCATTATTAACTTCATAACAGACACATACTATAGTATGACAAGTCTGGTTGTAACATTAAATGTTAAAACTGAAATATGGTTGAAACATGTTTATATCCTGGTTTTGTTGTATAGAACATGTTTGCATGTTTGATTCTGATTTGCTTGTTTGTTTACTATTTTATTTTATCTATTTATTTATTTTTTGTAAGTTCTGCTTGTTTATTTTGCACTTAAGTTGATTGACTTACCGGTCCCGTTAAGTTGATTACCGGTCCCGATAGCGTAATGGTTAGAGCGTTCGCTTCGGAAGCGGGAGGCGCGGGTTCTAATCCGGGCCGCGTCATACCAAAGACGTTAAAAATGGTACCAGTGGCTACCTTGCTTGGCGCTCAGCATTAATAAGGCAAGCACTGGCTTCTCTTCTCTCAAAAAGATAACTTCAATGATGGGAGCTCCATGTAATACTCTGTTTATGAGGTGTTTGGAGTATTTGGCAGATTCAGATTCAGACTTGCTTGCTTATCTTACTAATTTTGCTTGTTTGTTTGGTTCATTTTTTGTTTGTATGATTGTTTGTTTGTTATGTTTTATTCTGTTTGTTTTGTTTTGCCTGTTTGTTCGTTTGTTGTTTGTTTTGTTTTAAGTTACTGTTAGTTTTGTGTTTCTGTTTTCTTAGATTATTTCATGTGCTTATTTGTTATTAATGCTTCGTTGGATTTGTTTGTTTTATGTTTGTTTGCTTGTTTTTGTTTGTTTGATCATGTTTTGTTTGTTTGTTTGTTTGATTCATTTCTTTGGCTGTTTGCTTTTGATTACTTTTTTGTTTAACACTATTTGCAAGTACGGTGAGGCAGTATAAAAGCATGCAAAGCATGTCACATGACTGGGAAACAGTAAAAACTGTTGCACATGAAACAGTTCGTCACATGACATGAAACAGTTCATTGAAACTGGTTTAAACTGGCGTTTCTGTTTTCTTAGATTATTTCATGTGCTTATTTGTTATTAATGCTTCGTTGGATTTGTTTGTTTTATGTTTGTTTGCTTGTTTTTGTTTGTTTGATCATGTTTTGTTTGTTTGTTTGTTTGATTCATTTCTTTGGCTGTTTGCTTTTGATTACTTTTTGTTTAACACTATTTGCAAGTACGGTGAGGCAGTATAAAAGCATGCAAAGCATGTCACATGACTGGGAAACAGTAAAAACTGTTGCACATGAAACAGTTCGTCACATGACATGAAACAGTTCATTGAAACTGGTTTAAACTGGCTTTAACTGAAACTGTTTAAAACAGCATGAAATGTTCTATTTCTCTTTATATAGTATGTTGGGTAATAACTCTGTATATTGCATGGTCAAGTTTTCATAATGGAAAGAGAAATGGTAAAAAATATGTAATGACCAGGTTCCGAGTGATGAGACTTTCATCGTGCTCAGCTCAGCTGAGGATAAAATTTATCCTGCTCATAAATGATAAAATGTCGACAATTGTTGGCATGTTACCATTTATTAGCAGGATAAATTACAGTCTTTGGTAATCTAAATTTAAAATTTTAATTTATTTGGGTAATTGCAGTGTTTATTAGCACTTTACATTTCATGGTTTGCTGAGTTGAGCATAAAAAATGTATTATAATTTTAAGACCTGGCCTCAAGGTTATAAAACTTTTTTCGAGCTCAGCTCAGCTAAGCATGAAATTTTAACTATTCATAAATGTTGAAATAGTTGAAATTAGAGGAAAATTCCGGTTCCATGCTCAACAACTAGTAATTTATCCTGCTCATAAATGTTAAAATGCCAACAATTGTTGGCATTTTAACATTTATAAGCACGATAAATTTTAGTGTCAGCTGAGTTGAGCATGAAAAAAGCTTTATAACCGTCGAGCCAGGAACAAGAGCAAACAGTACCAACGTCCACCATAAAAACACGCAGAGAAAGATTAATTGACACTAAGGTAACGATACAAAATACCATGTGGTAAGCTGCGTAGTTAGCTATTTCCCTAAAGATCGTCACTCTATAACCAAATATATAAGAATAAATATAATTTATACTGAACAAAGAAGAAAACGCTACACTAATATTTTAGCTTGAATCTCTGTCTCTCATTTCATTTCATCGCAAAACGTTTAATTACACACAGGAATTTCATTCCTTGGCTTTAACTTACACCTTGATTCGATTCTTTGAAAGCAAACATACACGTGCTACATGCATTTTAAAAAGCTATGGATCAGAGAAACAACCATATCATTTCTATAGATCGTGAAACCAAACTTGACAAATTGCGCGCTCGACAACGGCAGTGCATGGAGCCAACCACAGCCGATTCATTGCCCTCATTTCGGCTATTTATGTGCTACTGAATTAACAACATCGTGTGTTTTTTTTTCAGACCTCCGACGTTTTTTAAAATAAAGCGTGTAGCACGACCAGAAAATGAATCAAAGTGCAAGTTAAAGCTGAACAATGACATTCTAACGTAATAAAATGAAATACGGGGTATATAGTCGAGTAAGAATTTACGAAAATCATGTATAGCGTTTTATTTTTTGTTCATTTAAGTACGCTTTTTTAATTCAGTTTTACGTCCCTTTCCAAATCATTTCATCTCATATGAGACGGGCTAATCAGTAGGTGGGGCGAAAACGGGAGAACCCCGAGAAAAACCACCTGACACAACTGACACACACACACACACACACACACACACACACACAAAAAAAAAAAAAAAAAAAAAAAAAAAAAAAAAGCACTTGGCTTGTCTCACATATGGCCAGAGCGGGGCTCGAACCCACACCAGTAACAGCGGTGAGATGATCGAGTGTTTTCGGAACCAGAATTTTATGGTGACTTGGTTTACAAATTTAAGAAACATAGGAAGTAATGATTTTTCTTTAGGTTATAGGTATAGGTTATAACTTGAATGTTATGCGACAGTCTGCATGCTTAGTTTTTAACCCAATCACGGTTGATAACTATGCTGCCTTCTTTAATTGCACGCCGGTGGGTCGGGCGTCAGACTCTATGATGGCCCCGACTTAAAGCTATTCATTTTAGTTGGTTGGGGCCGGAGCTTCTTGTCTGTTGCTTGGCCCACCGGGGTCCAACTGATGTGTTTCTTTTGCTCCGGAGTTAGTAAGTTATTCGGCGCCCAGTGATCTCCATCGTCGGGCAGCTTACTCAATCTGTGAGCCCTGATTTTTGATTCATCAGGATGTTTATCATGATTTTTTTGTTTGTTCTTGATGATTCATTGACTAGTTAGAGATTCACCACGAGGACCGAAGAACTAACTAAATGTTATGAACCACTGCAGAAGCTGAGGGTGAGGTTATGGCCATGTAAAATCGATTTAAACCCGCCAGTAACTTTGTGTTACTGTTCGTTCCAAGTCGATACTTCTGTGGTGGTTCTTTTTGTTTTATGTCTTGGTGTTTAAAACATTTTTGTGCTGTTGGCGCCTTATGCATGTTTTCATATTTTTAGTTAAGTTAAGGTAACTGAGTGGCCACCTATTGGGAAAATAGCTGCTCATTCGGCTTACGAAATGTTTTCATGGTATAAGTACCTGATTGTTAGTTTGTTTTTTTCCCACCTCGGTTTTTGGAGTGGGAATCTTTTTCTGATTGCGCCTTTTCTTGATCTTTGCCTACTTGTACCTTTCTTCACCGCCGGCCGCTAAGTACGAACTTAAAAAGCGTAAACAGCAAAGCATAAAAATCGGAAAGAAAGGAAGCAGACATAGAAATGGGAAGGGAAAGTAAAAGGAAAATCTCGAAAATATGACATTTTACTTTATGGGTTTTCTTGTGTTTTGTTTATTTTTATTTGTATTTCCTGTGACGAGGCGCAGATGTTATGACTGAGAATAAATACGTATGTTTGGTTCAATGGTATTTTTCCAGGAAAGGTTATGAAGTTTCCCTGACCATCTGATTAGCGATGTTTACCGTTTGCTTTTAAATTGGCCATTGTGTCTGTCTGGTTGGTCCATAATGATTCCACAAATTACCTGTCACGACACATTTAACGCCCGAAGTGTATTTACCATCAAGACATTGTGCGTTCAAATCATACAATATGCTTTAAAATTCCGTGCAGGCCTGCGTCATCATTTAGTGAAAGTTTGTTTCTAGGTGTTAGTTGCATAACTATGAGCAGCATAGCAAAATAAATAAATTGACATGAATGGCCAATGAATGATATTGGATAGGACTAGGTATGCTGGTCACGCAATATGTTTCTTGAGAATGCAAACTGTGAATTGTACTTATTGTAGCCTAGCAGTCTCAATCATCATATATAGGGAAGTCATGATGGCCTTGAAAATATTCTTTCCAGACAATTGGCCTCACGAATTTACATGCTCAAATTGCTGGGTATGTTATGGTGACATAATAGAAGCATGCGATACAACACAAACCAGGCTGTACAACCACAGAATCAGGCTGGAAGCTTGCCATTTCGGACTTTCCATCAGGAAAACATGTCCGTGAAATATTTACCCCCGTAAACCCCACTTTTATATAGCAAAACTGGGGTATGCAGGGGTATACCTATTTTTCTTATTTTTGCTCTAAAACATAGATTGTGGGTACTCGTTAGAACCGCCTCGGCGAGGCGGTTCTAACGTGTACCCACAATCTATGTTTTGAGGAAAAATAAGAAAAATATCAAAATATTTCTGATGAAATTTTCATTTTTTTTACGGAAAAAAATCTCTGTATATTGCATGGGCAAGTTTTCGTAATGCTAGGAAGAGGCATCATATTACATGTATTAATGAGGCGAAAGCAAAGGTACTGACCAGATGTGCAGTTACTGTCCAGCTGATCTGCGTCTTTGTTTTCGCATATGCAGACTGTTGATTTTTATATGGCAGTTCATGTGAAACAACTATTCTATCATTCAAAGATTGTAGTTTGTCTGTCGACAGTTTATCTAACCAATTACATATACATCTGAAGGTCATGCTTTGAGGCTTGTCTGAGTTAAGAAATGAGCCGCCTCGTGGGAAAATCAACAATGTGGTTTCCGACCAGGTCTGACACAAACCGGCATGTACAGCTACAGAAGCAGGCTAGACGCTTGAAATTTTGGAGTTAAGTAGAGGAGGAATAGTACTATCCGAGTAGCGAAAACAATGGCGCTGATCAGTTACCGCGAAGCTGATCTGCGCCTTTGTTTTCGCCTATGCAGATTGTTGGTTTTTCCATGGGTCGACTCAAATATGAATGACCATATACTACACATAGATAAATGTGAAGCCTTAAGTCAAATGTGACAAATGGACTTGCCAATAAAAGCCATCTAATTGGTGCAGTCACGATGAATGGCTATTAAGAAAATAGCATTTATTGTATTTTTCATTTAATTTTCAATTCATAGTGGGAATTAGTGATGGGGGACTTAATATATAGAGGATATTTGAGGTGAATACCAAATGTATTTCATCGAGTGAGTTAAAACATTAGAATTTTCACGAGTGCGCAGCACGAATGAAATTTTGATGTTTTCAACTCACGAGATGAAATATATTAATAAATAATTTTGGTATTTACCGAAAAAAGGCAAAATTTCTTTTATTTTATACTTTTTAACACATAATCCAACTGAAAAAGTAGTTCCTCTTCTACAGTGAAGATATAGGCTGATATCAGTCACTAGTGACTATTTGATATCAGTGAAATTTCATATCAATGAAAATACCAATTTTATCAAGTTTTGATATGCTTTTGTTTTCAGTGTAAAGTATAAATTTAGGTCAGAGAAACATAGAGAGACATTTTAAACCATTCCACGTACATACTAGTAGTACTTCAACGCATTTATACAGTTTTAAATTTTTTCAGGTCCGATCTTGTATGCCCGTGTGCAAATATTCAAATAACATTGCACATTACGAAAACAAGCCCATGCATTAAACAGAGTTTTTTTAGCTTTAAAAATTGAAAATTTTCAGCTGAAAAATTTTGATATAGATCTTATTTTTGCTCAAAACATAGATTGTGGGTACAAGTTAGAACCGACTCGCCGAGGCGGTTCTAACGAGTACCCACAATCTATGTTTTGGAGCAAAAATAAGAAAAATAGGTATACCCCTGCATACCCCAGTTTTGCTATATAAAAGTGGGATTTAAGGGGGCATACACTGCACGGACATGTTTTCCTGATGAAAACTTATATACATGTACCGTAATCGTTCTATTTAGCACAAAGCTCGCTTTATTTTACAAAGTTGTCTCGAAAATTCTCAATACAATTTCGTTTTGATTAGCATAAAAAAAGTCATATAAAATCCAAAGAGAACATAGAAGTTACTAAAGGAAATATGCCCAAATCATGCATGGTGATGCATTCTATGTATTCAAATTTCAAGCTTACAACAGGTAGTTTCAGTTTAAGAAAATCTACTAAGCCTTTATGATGATAAAACTAACGTAAACTACCAATGTACATGTACATGTACCAGCCTGATAGTGTGGGATTATACACCGAGAGCGTGCTTATTGGAGTACTCGTATGTTCGCAAATTAGATCGAATGCTATAATAATTAAAAACAATTGTCTTTATAACATCTTAAAATGTGCAAAGAGAGTCCATAATCTGTAACCTCTGGCAACCTTTCTTGTTGTCTTGAAATTGTCGCAGAGTGTCTGCCTTCATTTTGAGACAGTCTCCTGTCAAGATATGGGATTTTGTCTTATTTAATGAGTTTTCAGTAAATATTTGTAACACTATTGTCACAATATTGCTCTTGTAAAGATTACATTTACCGGAATGTTATTAAAATGACTTGTTTTAATGGTTTCTTTTCAAAGTGGTCATTATATCGGTGAGCCGCGTTATGAGACTGTATGTGTATGTGCAATGCTTTGCGTTAAGGTTATCTCTAAAATGACATTGTACAAGTACATGCACCTTTTATTTACTTTCGCCTCGTAAATGTTATTAAAGGCTACCAAAATTCGAAACGCTAAGCTTATTCCGGTAACTTATCTGTATAATACATACATGTACTCCTATAAAAATTATATATACATATTTTCTTTTGCTCAAATCATTGATTGAGTGTACACGTTAGAACCACTGCGCCGAAGCAACACAATCTATTTTCTGGATCAAAAATAAGAAAACATGTATACCCTTTATACCCAAGTTTTACTATACTGGACAAAATAAGTTAGGGATCAAACTTTTAAGGATGCATTTAGGGTTAATCGATAATTTATCTTTTTTTTTTTTTTTTTTTTTTTCATTTATATGGTGGATTAGCAGTTTTATCGAACTTTCATATGCCACCAATTTTGAAATTGTGCATCACCAGACTTAAGCACAGCTGTTCTTTAAAGCACACTACCCTAAAAATCAAAGTGATAAAAAGTGCATTAAAACTGATTCCACAAAAAATTGAATTTTGCCAATTCATGAAAATTTTGCGAATGTGCATGCTAGTCATCAAGATTCATCATTTCTTAAGGGGTGCTCACTTCACAGCGTATAGCGCCAACGTATGCCGACGTATGAGACATTTTGTCCATACGTTGGTGTACGTTGCACACGTTCGGCATAAGTTTTGCATAAGTTACGGGTACGCTACAATACGCAGGCATACGTTGTCGTACGCCGTGTACGCCCAGAAATTTTGTGCATGCACAAAATTTCCAACGTATGCCGACGTACTGATCATACGTTACTCATAAGTTAGGCGTACGCAACGAATACGCTATGCATAAGTTCACGAACGTTGCCTGTAAGTTACTCATACGCTCGCATACGTTGTCATACGCCAAAGCTCACCTGGATTTTTGTTTAGCGTATGAGAAGCGTATGCATAACGTATTACCAACGTACGTGCAGCGTTTGCCTGGAGCACTCGGAACGTATGCAGCGTATGTTAAACGTGTGAAGAACGTACTCAGCGTATGCGCAACTTACGTGTAACGCATTGGTCAGCGTTCGGGATTTTATATGTATAAAATGGAAGGAATAGGTAAAGTGTTCATGATTAAATAGTCACACGGAAGTATCAAAATGGTATACTCGACCAAAAACAATATGCACAATTGGGTGTATGGCTAAAATTGTATTCACTGTTATATTATCGCTTGTCCAGAGAATATTTTTGTAAAAACTGAATGGCTTCAAAACTCATATTGAATGGCCCTTTATAAAATTGTCGACATATAAAGTGGCAAAGATTTTTTTTTCTTTTTTTTGTAAATTAAAATATTTCTTTTCCAATTCAGTTTAATGTCCCTTTCAAAATTGTTTCAGCTCATATGAGACGGATCAGTCAAGAGGTGGGGCAAAACTGACCCATAAACTAATTTCAACCTAATTATAGGAAATGATCCTTCTGAGAAACGATATAAGAACTCCACAAAATGCACCCGAAGAATCAGGTGTGTAGATTTCTTTGGTCATTTTTCTTTTCTTTCTTTCTTTTATTTATTTATTTATTTATTTATTTATTTATTTATTTATCACTTTTTATCTTTGACTCACCTTTTTGACGAACGTCGAGTACGTTAGAAGCACGCTGTGTGTACGTTTGGAATACGTCAGACGTGCGTTGTACATACGCTCCTTATAAGTCACGAACGTTATGCTAACGCTGGACGTACGCTGTTATACGCTGTTATAAGTCATGGTACGCCAAAGATACGTTATGAATAAGCTACTCATACGTTAGACATACGTTCCGTGCGCTAAGCATACGCTTTGCATAAGTTCAGAAAGAGCCTTTTCCGGATTTTTAGCACAGAATGAAAAGCGTATTACAACGTACAACAACTTACTAGATATGTTTTCATACGCTGCTCATACGTTGGCTAATACGTTGTGGTCTGAGCGGGCCTTAAGGTCAGCCAGCTAAAAAAGATTGGAAATTTTAGCCAGTTTAAAAGTTTTGCGCGAACAAACTTACACACCATCAGTTCTCTATGGGAATTTCATACCACTTTCATTTTAAGGGTAGTGTGACATAAAGCCTGGTTTTGTTGAATGCAAAGACTATTGTTTCGACCTTCAAGTGTACAAAGCTTACAAAAAGAATAACCTTGATGATAGAAATGTTTCATTTCACCAGCAGTTCGAAATCTTGTAGATATTGCGCGTTAAAAGTTTGACCCTAACTTTATTTGTCCAGTACATGTAACAGTGGGTATTTATTTGTTTTTATTTTTCAAATTTTACAGCATTAAAACTGTTATAATATATTGCATGTAAGCTTGTTTTCGTAACTGCAACCCTGTTCTAACTGGCAGTATTCTTAAATGTTGTCTTGAGATTCTCTCAACTTAAGTACATGGAGATGTTGTACTGCTGATTCTGGGTATAATGTCCTTAATGATTGTTTGCTTGCGAATAAGGCAGTTGAAAAGTTCTGAAGACAAATGGGATAACAACCATTTTCAAATAAAACACAATTTTCCCTTTCAATAAATCATTGTAAATGCAATAACAAAACACTGTCATTTTTTACCGTTTTAATTAAACCATACGAGACAAAGAACGTAAAATCTTAAATCTGAGCGTTCGCATGATAAAACCAACAATTTGGGTTTTTGATCAGGTCCAATACAAACCGTTCTGTACAGTCATAGAAGCAGGCTAGATGCTCGGATCAGCGCCTTTGTTTAAGCTAAAGGTAATTATAATATCCTGTAGCTTAAACAAAGGCGCTGATCAGCTGCCCAGCTACAGTAAAGCTGATCTGGGGCTTTGTTTTCGCCTCTGCATATTCTTTGTTAAGTTGTGCGGCGGCTCCTTTGTCAATATGTTGACATTAAAGATTTCCGATTTTAACTCTTTTAAGCCTAGCGTCCCTTTTGTGGGACATAAACAAACAGCATAGCCCCGGGTGTGACGCCACAGAACGCGGCGTCCCATCTGGGGCTATTCAGTTTGCGTGGAGAATTTTCATCGGAAAAATGAATAAGATTTACAAAATCACTCCCGACGCCCCTAAAATTGAAAGCGGACGCTCCAAAATGATAATGATTGGAAAATCCATTCGTCAAATATGGGTTTAAGGTTTTCGATTTTTACAGACGATTAGCACCTGTTCTCATCTGTTTGTTTTGAGTTTTGCTCTGTCCATGCAGTTTGTCACGTCTTTCTTATTTGACCTAGGCTATGAACTCAAACACGGTTTATGGGCTTCCAAACTATATCAGAAGCCCCCGGAAAGTACAGGTACAGTGCCGTTGAAAGTGCAAACTTGTATTCGCAAGAAGTGTTCCCATTACACTGTATATCAAAACATATAATCCCATAGTTTCCAGTTTCGCTACTCAAACACGTGAACCATGAGCTCATGCATGGAAAACAAATGCATATCCCTCCATACCCCAATAGAAGTGGCCAGGGGTATAAGGGGATATACATTTCACGGACATGTTTTCCTGATGTAAAGTTAACTAAGATGTCGTGTTCAATCAAAATCAGACACTCAACAATAAAGAAAATTATAGATAAACAAAGCGCATTAACAGACAGTAAATAGTAATTGGGCGGCTTTAATTTCTTTAAATGTCCATTGTCGATGTTAAATACGTCATAATGCGTCAAAAGCACGAAAGTTTTATAATTTGTCGATGACATGAAGTTTAGAAGAAAGTGACCATAAGAGAAATTCCACGTATTATCAAATATTCAACAAAGGCATACGTAAATCAACGCCTGATGGCCGTCTTGATTTATCATATCTCCAGGTGTTTCTCAATAATATGCTTAGGAACATTTCGAACGTGTATACTATGACGCCAGAATAATAACTACAATGTTTCAATGTAAGAATCTCAATTATACTGATTTTACATTTAGAATTTAATTCGTCATTTCTAGATTTTGCCGTCATGTGATCAATTTGGTTTGTTTGGGTCGGAAATTTGAATGGTCATCAGGAAAACATACCCATTTTAACTCCCCTTTGATAAAGAAAAACTGGGGTTCGCAGGGGTATACATATTTTTTCTTATTTTTATTCCAAAACATAGATTGTGTGTACTCGGTAGAACCGTCTCGGCGAGGCGGTTCCATTTGTACGCACTATCAATGTTTTACGCAACAATATTAAAAATATCACAACCTTTCCAATGAAATTTTCAATTTTTGCTTCGGAAAAAATATATTTTTTATATTGCATGTGCAAGTTTTTGTAATACATACATGTATGAGCCACATCACTAAAGAACTGCCTTTTGCATAATATGCGAAAACACAAACACAGATCAAAAGTTCAGTAACTTCGAAGCTGATTTATGTATTTGTTTTCGTCACATATCAGATAGTAAAATTCTTGCACTTCATTAATCCAAAGTTCTTAGCCCCTAAATCACCTTTTTGCGAAGATACAGCGGGTCTGTGGCAAAAAAGTACAATTAGACGATTATCAGGAAATGACGCGATCAGAAAGAAAATCCAACTCTAAAGACCGAGATGAAAAAAAAAAATAAATAAATAAATAGACAATTTAATTAAGTACTTATACTAAAAAACAACAAAACAAAAACATATCGTAAGCCGAGTGAGCAGCTACCAATAGGCAGCTGATAAGTGGCCACTTAGTTACCCAAACCGAACTAAAATATATGAAGACGTATACAAGAAATAAAACAATAAGAACCATAACCACAGACCTGGTCGGAAACTCGAGTGTACATCACGAAAATATGTCCGTGCAAAGAATACCCCATTATACCCCAATTTTATATAGTAAAACTGGGGTTTGTAGGGGTATACCTACTTTTCTTATTTTTGCTCCAAAACATAGATTGTGGGTACTCGTTAGAACCGCCTCGGTGAGGCGGTTCTAACGTGTACCCGCAATCTATGTTTTGAGCAAAAATAAGAAAAATATCAAAATTTTTCTACTAAAAATTTCATTTTTTCAACTTATCAAAAAATCACTATATATTGCATGGGCAAGTTTTCGTAATGTAGGTTTCTTATCGTTTTATGTTTTGATGTTGAATTGTTTGTGCTATGTACGTTTTAATATATTTAGTTAAGTTCAGATAAACGCGTGCCCGCCTAACGGGAAACAGCTGCTCAATGGGCTTACGATATGTTCCCTTTCTATTAGTACCTGATTGTCTATTCAATTTTCTCCACCTCGGTTTTTGGAGGGGTAATTTCTCCTGATCATTGCTTACTTAAACCTTTCCTTGTGCCGTGACTGTCATATATTTCCCAGACTAAACGTTGCGTTTTCCTTCCTTCGGTGACATGAGAAAGCCGGAATTTTGCTGAAGCGAAAACAAAGGCGCAGACCAGCTGTGCAGTAACTGCACAACTGATCAGAGCCTTTGTTTTCACTACACGGAGAGTCCAATGTCTCTTCTTACTAAATCCGTAATTCCAGGCTTCTAGCCATCTTCCATATCTACACAGACCGGTTTATGTCAGACCTAGTCGGAAATCCGAGGACGATTTTTCTAAGATCGCGGCCCATATATTACTGAGACCTTCTTCTGCGACAGCTAGCATCTATAAAACGGCAATGCCGCAACTATCGAAGATTAATCGATGCCGTTACGAAGTTGGCTGCAGAACTACTTAACCACTGAGAGCCGAAAATATTTCCTGTAGGAACTGTATCATAGTTAATGGATATGTATTATAAAAGGTATGAATACAATTCAAGAAACATATCTATATTATATGAGTGTGTTTTTAGTGATAATGGATATTGTATTATAAAAGGTATTTATTACGAAGATTTGCAAATGCAATATACATAGATTTTTTTCAGCTGTAATAATTGAAACTTTCATTGGAAAAAAATCTGATACTTTTAGCATTTTTGCTCCAAACATTGGTTGTGGGTAAATGTTAGAACCGCCTCACCGCAGCGGTTCTAACGAGTACCCACAATTTATGTTTTGAGAGACAATAAGAAAAATATATTTTTTCTTCTGTAATAAAAAAAGTAATCAATCTTTACAACTCAAGAAACATATGCATATAAAATGGGTGCGTTTTAGCAATGGTGGATATGTTTTACAAAAGGTATTGGTGATCTTAACTGATATTAAACTATTGATGCAAATATCTGTTCCTATAATCTTAACTATACAAATAAATCTCAATACATCTCAATACTTATGGAATCAGTATTTGTATCTGTTAGCACAGAATTATAATGAATACAATAGTAAGTTAATTTTCAGATTTAGACATATTTAACAAATTAGACTTCTTTAGTAGTTTGCATCATTTAAGAGGTACATGTACATTGGGGATGTCAAACGCAATATATTTCACAAAAGATATGTTCTGCTTATGTCCATACATGTATAAAGAAAATAACAACACTTTATTGTATTAAATTGATTCTCAACAGATAAATGTCTGTATTTGTTTTATATTAGAATGTAACAAGATAAACAGTGAAACTGAATATGCATTATACAATACACAAATAAGTCACGCATCTGTCTAATGAGCAAATGTATTTTTCTGGATGTCTGCAAACTAAATTTCCGACTCCGCCATTTCCTGATCATCGCTGTCTTTTACCCTTTTTATATTTATGATTGACTGCTACGGTGTCTGCCTATATATGGAAAGTTATACAGCAGTCCTTACCCCATTTGGCTGGGCATAATCTGGATTTCATTATTTGTTTCGTGATTTAGAAGCCTACGCAAAACGGATTGCCTGTAATAGCGTATTTTTCTATATAATACACAATATAATAAGCAAATAAAGTACCGCTAAACAGTGCATACAAGATTATCATTATCTCTGAAAAAATACCATGGTAACGCGGTATTAATTGTTACTCTGAAAGATATACAATGTAATGCATAAAGCCAATGGCATAATTAAGGCGCCATATGACGTTCACCCACGCCTCGCAAAGGGCATTTGGATACCTCAGTGGAATTACTTTTTTCTCTTTAATTTTGCTGGTCACTGCTTTTATAGGATTTGGTTGATATCTTTATTCTGTTCGAAAATAGAACAAATACTCCTATCTTTATATGGCTTCAAAATGTGTAATACAATCCGCATAAGAAGGAACGGAACAGATCGAGTTAATTTTCTATTTTGGAACACATTTTCTATTTTCATACAGAAACTGTAACTTTGCGGTAAACTGAATAAGGCGATATCGGTAAATTGTCAAATTGCCCATTTTCCACATGAAAAGTAGACTGCGAAACCCGAAACTTTCTTTATCTAAGCTGATTCTATAAAATAATAAGCTTCCATTATCTGAGTAGGCAACCCATTTGAAAATAAAGATTCTGCATCTGCGAAAACAAAGACGCAGATCAGCTGTGCTGTAACTGCACAGCTGATCAGCGCCTTTGTTTTCACTGCTCGGATAGTAGAATTCCTCTTGTACTTAATCCCAAAATTTCAAGTCTCTACCCTTTTTTGTGACAGTACAAGCCGATTTGTGTCGGGCATGGTCGGAAACCCAAATCATTTGTTTACACATGCGAAGGCTCATTTGCGTGGGCGGCCCATTAGATGCTTGTAATTTTAAGCCTGTACGAACACATTGCATTTTCATTAAATCATTCACCTATACAGGTGTTTCATAAGTTACAGACAGCTGATGAAAGGCAAAGCATCCGATTCATATTGATAACATGTTAGTCGGATTCTTTATGATGTCATTACATGTTTAAGAAATGCGATATAAACATTAGCCAGGAACACCTAGTTGGAAAGAAGCTGCATTCATAAGGTATCCCTCCATTATGCCGTTATGGCGAGCAATGACATTCTCCCATAATGGCAAGCAAGGACGATCAAAAATGTTAAGTCATCAAGGAAACATGTCCATGAAATATATACCCCTTTAAAGTCCACTTTTATATAGAAAAACAAAAACTCGGGTATGTAGGAGTATACCTATTTTTCTTATTTTTTGCTCCAGAACATAGATTGTGGGTACTCGTTAGAACCGCTTCACCAAGGGTGAGGTAGTTCTAACGTGTACCCACAATCAATGTTTTGAGCAAAAGTACTCAAGATGTCAAAGTTTTTCCAATGAAATTTGTTCTGAAAAAAAAATCTGTATATTGATGGGCAAGATTTTGTAATAACATGCCTATTTATAATTTAAATATAAAGCTAAGCGATACCTAGCAGGCACATGACGTCAGAATGACGTCAGATCGACGTCGATGCGACGTCATGACGTAGCATTGACGTTGATATGACGTCATTTTGACGTCATGTGCCCGCTGGGTAATGTTGTATTATAGTCATAGACCTACATTGTCAAAATGATTTTCATTACCGAAATGTATGGGTGGAATTAAAATAGTTTTCCTTTCACAGGTTTCTATAAGCTAGTGAATAGTGTGAGGCACTCCGTATCAAAAAGTTTTGGCGTTTTAACATTACATCAGTGGCGCTAGTTTTGTCATTGAGCTGGATATCATATTACTGAACAAATGTTAACTAACAAACATGTGTAGGAGCGCTGATCGACAGCATACATTTACGGTCATATAAATGAAATATAATGTATTTATTGGGAACGAGCATTTTATTCATATTTGTTACGGTAAATCTGACGTTGGTCTTCGCTGTGAGAATTTGGTTAGAACTTTGAAAATAAACCTCATTCTTTAGTTAGTCATTTGAATGTACAGTGACTGTTTATATTTCAGGTTATCACAATAAAGATATGACGGAAACCAGTTCCAAAATGTACCACGTGACCTACACCAACACCTCGACGTCAAACATTGACTTAATGTTCCACGACCAATTCAACGTCAGTGATTGGCAGGACCTATATGCGTATTATTTGAACAATGGTCTTTTCGACGATGAGCTGAATGACGTGGACAGTTTTGATCACTTTGACTTTAGTCCTTTATCGATCATATTGATTGTGTTGTACTCACTAGTGTTTCTAGTCGGACTGCTGGGAAACATATGTGTGATCGTTATTCTGATAAAGTTCAAAAGTATGCGGACCTTGACTAATGTTTTCTTGGTGAATCTTACAGTAGGTGATATACTTGTAATACTCATTTGTGTGCCGCTCACGCTTGGAAATACTGTATACCGGAAGTGGGTCTACGGAAATGTAATGTGTAAGTTACTGCCCTTTATCCAAGGGACAGCAATCGGTGTCAGTGTACTGAGTTTGCTAGCTATCAGCATTAGTCGATATTTTGCCATATATAAACCATTGACAGCTAAAATTATATTTTCAAAGCGTAACGTACGAATCTTGTTATGCTTCATATGGGTTGTATCATTTGGTTCCTTTTCTCCGTTACTTTATGTAACGTCCGTTACGGAATTCGGAATACCGGGAATTTACGAAAGTATGGTTTGCGAAGAAAAATGGGAATCAATTGAAGACAAAAACATTTACAATTTATTCATATTTTCAATACTGTTCGCATTTCCATTCGTTATAATGGGCGTTGCGTATATAGTGATAGGACACACGCTGTGGCACGGTAATACAATATTGTTTAATAATAACGATACGCTCAATGCTTATAAGAAAACAAACCTTATCTTAAAACAGAGACGACGAACTGTAAAAATGCTCATATGTGTTATGTCACTATTCGGCATCTGTTGGCTACCGTATTACTGTGTAAATATCTGGATAGACTTCAATCTCAAATTGGAAAGTCAGAAAAACGCTATCGAGTTACTTACGTTATATATTTACCCACTTGTGCTACTGTTGGGACTAGCCAACTCTGCTGTGAATCCTATCTGTTACTACTTTATGAGTCGTGGATTTAAGAGGGGTTTCAAGAAAATGTTGTGCTTTGGAATGCTCAGGAGGAGAAGCAGTTTCCTGTTATCTTCGTTACGTCTGAAGAACACGTCGGCTAGCGAGAGTATAGAGACGGCGGACATTTAAGAAAAATAAACATTTCGAAAACTTGTCCATGCAAAATATAGAGATTTTTTTTCAAAAGCAAAAAATAACAATTTCATTGGAAAAAAAAAAACACGATACTTTTAATATTTTTACTCAAAGCATTGATGGTGGGTACATGTTTGAACCGCCTCCCCGAGGCGGTTCTTACAAGTACCACAATCTTATGTTTTGGATCAAAATAAGGAAACTATGTATACCCTTGCAAACCCAGTTTTACAGTATAAAAGTGGGGTATCAGGGGGTACATACTGCATGGACATGTATGCGTGATAAAATACAATTGACATCGAAAGCAAAGTACCGAGACTAAATTTAAGAAGGCTGTATACTGTGATGCACAGCACAAAACTAACAAAACTTGTATTATTCTCAAAATTTGATAAATATCGCATTTGTATTTTCCATTTAGCGCATTTTGATACTCTACAAGAGCATCTTACGGCACAGAAACAAATGTTTTATTTGTATTGTTTGAGTAGAGCCATGGAACTAGGGGACTAGAATTAAGTTAAAAACACAGAAAATATATTGCCAAGTTGCAGGAAGGCCAATTCTAGGTTCGAAAAAAAAAAATAAATATAACATAAAAAAGTTTGAATGTCGCAGTGTTTACAGAAAGCTCAGATCGTCATTGAAATCTTTTGGTGCGCGTTGATATGGCATTATTTCAAAATTTTGTCGCGTCATGGACAGGTCATTTTCCGTGTCAAAACTCCATATCGATAATTTTGAAACATTATTAACTCATTTAAGCCTAGTGTTCCTTTTGTGGGACATAGGCAAAGAGTATAGCCCTAGATGAGACGCCACAAAACGCGGCGTCCCATCTGGGTCTATTCTGTTTGCTGAGTGGAATTTCATCGAAAAATTAGAAATTCAAAATCGTTCCTTATTATCATCTTATAATTAAAGTGGACTTACCCAAATGATAATAATGGGAAAATCCATTCGTCAAAAATGAGTTAACCGAAAATACAAAAGACGGGGACATCCTTGTTACTTGCAGACTGTAGTTAATAATTGTTTTAAAGCTCGATTACAGTGCGATGTACGGAAAATACAACCACGATGCTTATCAAATTTTAACTTGTGTTATAGTTTTGGGGTAAACATGTATGCCATCCTGTTAGAGATCTTCTGTAAACGGTTAAAGAGGTATTCAAAACAAAGCATAATTTTGTGATCTGATTTTTACATTCCATTGATAGCATTTGGAAAACACGCCCGTGTGATATACAAATTTATTCCTAAGTTGTAAAAATGGAAAGTTTTCATTGGAAAAATGTTGATATTTTTCTTATTTTTGCTCAAAGCATTGATTTTTGGGTACACGTTAGAACCGCCTCACCGTTCTAACGAGTACCCACAGAAGATTTTGAAAGTAGAGGAATTGTACTATCCATGTAGCGAAAACAACAGCGCTGATCAGCTTCGCGGTTACTGCGAAGCTGATCTGCGCTTTTGTTTTCGCATATGCAGAATGTTAGTTTTCTCATGAGGCTGCTCAATTTTGCATTACTCAGATATAAGTAAGCAAAAGCTCGGAACTTGGAAAAAAAAATCAACATTTTTTTCAATCATGTCTGAACGGAGCCAACGCTTTCTGGGTTTAACCAGTACTGTATAAAGTTAATGTGTTTTGCTCAAGGACACAACGCGGTGCCGCATGTGGGGATTGAATCCAGGACCTCTAGATTTAGAGTACGTTGCAGTCTACCACTACGCCACCGCGCTCCCTATGAAAGGGTTGAAATATAACTGAAGAATATAAAGAAAAGGCAATTTTATGAAACTGTCTACTCAGCAATTTTACATTACTGATATTTTCTTATTTGATCTAAAATGTTTTGCAAAGGTTTAGGGCACTTTAAATGCACAATCATTTAAAAATTTGAACGTGTTTTTTAATTAAGAGGCTTTCTTTTCGGGTTTATTGTGCAAGGAATCATTAATAAAATATTGTATTGGTTAGTTTGTCGGCAATATTGAAAACATTTGCACAAAATACTCTAAACAGAACGAACAGGATACTTCTAAACAAGTCCAAAGACAGTTTGGGCTTGTTTCACAAACTATTAATTGTTTCATGTTTTGTTGCACATATTGTGTTTCGTTTCATTAAAAATCAAACTGATAATTGTGTTTAGTCTATATCTTTCATTCCGTCCCGACATGACTGAAACAATTTTGACTGGGACGTTAAGCCCCAATACAAACAAATATATCGTTCATGGAAGACCGAGTGAGATGCTGTTTGCTCAATTTGTTTATTTCAAAATGATGTTTCACACGCAGTAGACATTGTTAGACAATAGGTAATGAGTACATGTCTGTTAACAGTTAACCATGGACCATTTAGTCCCAGTCAGTTATTTCATTCCACTTACATGATTTTGTCTGCGTTAGTCGTTCTCAGTAGTCACAGATAGTTGTTGCTGAATAACTGATTTTGTCATTCATACTGATAACCTGTGTACGAAGAATTATTATTGCATAAATACTCGTGTCACACGATATTATAATCCGCGCAATGTTGATTGTCATGTCAATAGGTCGCACATTCCATTTACAGCGTCGAAATAGGTAAACATGTTATAAATAGCAATCCGGAAAGTGTACGCCTTTTTCCGTAGAATCAAGAGTTTTCCCTTTTATGCTAAATACATTTAGGATCCAGAATAAGTTAACTGAAGTCATAGTAGTGATAGTACGACCGTGGATCATTTAGTGTTTAGGTATCGATTAAGTTTTGGTAGGCGTTCGAATCCCATTTTTGACATTTTTTTTTTTTTTTTTAGTACACTATTGCCTGTATTTATTTTATAATATTTTATGTCCCGCAAAATTCTGTGTCCACTGTAGCCACTAAGTTACCGAGGATATGGACATGCCGCTTTTTCTCTCTTCTTTCCTACAAAACTCGTATATATTCTATGCTATAAGTTTAAATGTTCTGTCGCCCTGTGTTCCACTTTGCAGAATGATGTGAATGATGTGAATAACATTGGATACTGGATAGGTCGATTTGGAAAGCAAAATGGGTGTTTTACTAAAATAAATTACACAAGTAAAACGTACATGTACATGTAATGCACAAGTCATTTATATCCACGGCCCCCTCAGGGACCGGGAAATAGCGACGCTTTTAACTCTTCAATTTAATAACCCCGCTAAAAGCCCGGCACTGCGGGGTCATATTTGTGATAAAGTCCCTGCTAATAGCCACGGATCCCTTAGGCTGACAATACTAAACTGCCGAGACTTGTCCAATGTTTAATCCCGGCACTTCAGTCCCACTTTGCCCCCGCTATACCGGGGATACGAATGACTGGTCCATAATACAAGTACCACGTAAATATATACATGTATGCACACATCATCCTTGTTAATACAGAAACTGAATAACTATTTTCATTCACTATTGCTTACTAAATTGTATAAATTATATATTAAAATCGAAGTTATACTTTTGTGAGATCATACAAATAAAATTCAGAAGATAAAAATAAATAAATGCATATTGGTTTCGAACCTCAGCCTCAATCCTCATACCTGTACAATATGTTGCAATGCACAACGGACTCGTTTTAACTGGGAATCAATGTAGAAAACGAACATGATTTAATACGCATGTTTACCTCACGAGGGCCTCATGGAAGATTAGCTGTTATAATCTCATTTGTGTATGTACATGGATATATGCTAAATGTAGATACCCTCTTTAAATAAAGTCTTTACTTACTTATAACGGAATTCTCGAAAATCTTCGGTACTACGCGTCTAATTTCGTCAGCTCACCTGCACGCCCGTTTTCGAGGATTAGTCGATATTTAAAAGTACAAAAACATGACATGTTTACAAAATTGGATTATAACAGCCGTTTATTAATTAAACGAAAGCCATGCATTAATATTGCAATTCACGCGTGCACGTGCTGTTAATACATGGCTTTTACTTAAGCTCGTTACCGGGCGCCACGCAAAGCACGTGCTGGTAATGAGAAACTGAAGTCCGCCCGGAACGAGCATAAAACCGAAAGCGTTTACGCGTATGAAAATGTGATGAGGCTGTAAAATATAGTGCAGCAAACTTCTTTCGTTTCTGTACCTTATTTCTTTCGTTTCTGCATAATTTATGCAATAATAGCGATCAAAAATAATTTTGCATTTCATTAACATTCGCTAGGTCCCTCGGGGAGTGTTGAAAACCTAGCAAATGTTAATGAATGGAAAATCATGTTTGATCCCTATATTCATAAGGATTGTGCTTAACGACGAGGCTCTCAGTGGTTAACATACACATTACAGGCACTTCTCCCTATTTACTTGAAATGTTCCGTAAAATTCATTGTATTTTCTTTTGTATGGACTAAACCTTAATTCTTACAATTATTTATATAATTTAATCAAAAATCAAATGTCAATTATGTTGAATCTTCGTAAAAGTTAATATTTATGACTATAAAATTGCATATTTATAGGTAGTGTTAATTGTTTTCACTCTAGCTCCTAAAACCACATTTAACTATTATAGGTTTGAAGGGGTATGTTTCACACGAAGATGTTTTCATGATGAATTACTTACATTTTTAGGTCAGTTTAACGTCCCTTTCAAGATTATTTCAGCTCCTATCAGACGGGCCAATCAGTAGGTGGGGCGAAAACGGGAGTACCCTGAGAAAAACCACATGACAAACCCGCAAGCAGAACTTGGCTTGTCTCACATGTGGCCAGTGCAGGGCTCGAACCTACATCAGACACAGCGGTGAGATGATCGAGTGATTAAGCGACAACGCTCTTAACCGCTCGGCCACGGGGGCCGCCTACTTATAATAAATTACTTAATGAAATAACACAACACGGTGACTATCAGTACATGTTTGGATTACTTTACATCAGGACAACATGTATCAGTAAACATATCCGTATAATAAATGCACCCTTACTCCACGCTTTTATACAGGGGTATACCTAAAGTTTCTCTTACGTGGAGACTTTTTAGGGCCGCCACACAGCACAACATCAGCTGCACTAAAAGCAAATAAAACTGAGATCCTTTAAGAGCAATGAACATATTAATGAGAAAAGGGATGGGCCATACCGCGGTTTTGGCTGTTAAGGCCTCTTCAGTGACTCTTTAGAATCGGCAAAATGAAGCCAAACAGAAATACTGTAATTTTGCAATTTTCAACAGGAAAGATGATACAAATAAAATATAAAGGTTTGAACCTTTGGAAGCAGTAAAAAAAATTCAAAGGGAGATAGTATGGACTATATTGCGCAATTTCGGGTAATGAACCCTCATCAGTAGTCCTTGTTAAACCGGCAACGAAAGCCAGACTATTGTACTGCAATATCGAAAATTTATACGAGAAGTCTTAATGAAAGACAAATTCCTAAACGGGGTCAAATAATTTAAACATTGCTTAGAAATGAGTCTTTTGAGTACTCTGAATATATCTTTACTGATCTTAAATAAAAATATAATCTGCACTATGGATGATGTACGGGGGACTTTTTAGGGCCGCCACACGACACACCACCAGCTGCAGTAATAAAATATAAAGGTTGGATCCTTTGGAAGCAGTAAAAACATTCAAAGGGAGATAGTATGGACTTTATTGCGCAATTTTAAAAACTATCATTATCAAAACAGAGCCAAATAATATTATATAAAACACGTAGGTTAGAAAGATTAGGTAGTCGAGCCTGTGACTAGTTGTTGAACCGTCTCGCAAAATGCCATTTGGATTTATGTTTTGAAGAAACATAAACATACTTCAATAAGGTGTTCAAACGCAAAATTATAATCATGTTGCATTGCTTTTTGAATGACCCACGTATGTTGAATGAGACCTAACGTAACACAGATTTTCCTTTCTTTGCTGTTCCTGTCAACTAATGGTTCAATGTTAGCCGTTACGGTACACCGAAAATCAAATGGGAATATCCCGTTTATTACAACCCAACTTTTCTTTAATCCAGAAAGTTTGAGCTTGAAACGCTTCTTCCAATATTGGCAAAATACTCCTTCTCGATCAATGAGTGTTTGCCGACTAATCTTATATTTAAAAGCATGCTAAGTAGCAGCCGTTATTACATGAAGTCATTTGTCAGAATTTATCGGTATATGTCACACTAACATTTTCAAGCTGCACTCAGAAGTCTTCGCAATTTTCGGGAAAGATTTACATTTAAATTATAAGGTTTAAATACAAAAACTTTAAGATGCAACGCATCACATCACGGAAACATCGATTATACTTAAAGGTGGCCGAGTGGTTAAGAACGCTAACATTTCATTACCGCACTTAACCATTCGATCATCTCACTGCTGTGCCTGGTGTGGGTTCGAGTCCCACACAGTGCATATGTGAGACAAGCCAAGTTCTGCTTATGGATGTGTCAGGGTTTTTTCTCTGGGTTCTCCCCACCTACTGATTGATCCGTCTCATATGAGCTGAAATAATATTGAGAGGGACAGTAAGTGAATAATAATAATAATAATAATAATAATAATAATAATAATAATAATAATCATAAACAGTCTTAAATATCAGCAGCATGCTCATTCATATAGTCTCATCTTTCTGCAAGCCTTGATTGTTGACATGGATTTTTGTGCACATGACATGCTTTGACATGAGTAAAATGATGACGCTTAATAAAGCACATTGACGGTAATTCATTACGAAAACATGCTCATGCAATATACAGAGATTTTTTGTGCTTTAAAAATTAGAAATTTCAGCTGAAAATTTTTGATATTTTTCTTAAAGAGCAGTCACACATCAGCGTATAAGTGAAACGCGCGCCGGGCGTGTTGAAAAAATAGCAAAATTCCTCACACGCCAGACGCACGTCGGAAACACGTTCAAAACTCGCTACAAGCGCGTTGGGTACGCTTGGTGTACGCCCGGCGCGCGTCGCTGTACGTCGCTAAAAGTCTCTGCGCGTTTCGCGCGCGTTTGGGCTAAAAAAAATTTTAAACATGCTTAAAAATTTTCTAAAAGCTCGGCGTGTCCCGGGCGTGTGACTTATACGTCCCGAATAAGTTCCACGCGCGCTACGGGCGCGTTGAATACGCTCTGAACGCGTTTGGCGCGCGTTTGAAGCACGCCAGTGTACGTTCCATGCGCGTTCCGATTTTATTAGATGTTGCTTCAGTAGCGTGCCCCAAGCGTGTGTGAAACGCGCGTTGAACGTTCGATGCGCACATGTAGCGCGTGCTTAGCGTGTCTGGGACGTATCACAACCGTTCTCCAAAACTTTGAGTTTTTTCTATACGTCCGGCACACGCCCCAGTTGCGCGCTAATGTGTGACTGCTAAAGCGTGTTAAAGGAACAAATTAATTTTTATACGCCCAAAGTCTTCAGCGTGTTGAGATTTTTCATACGCCCGGCGCGCGTTTGGGTTATACGCTACAGTGTGACTGCTGTTTTAGTTTTGCTCAAAACATAGATTATGGGTACACATTAGAACCGCCTCGCCGAGGCGGTTCTAACGAGTACTCACAATCTATATTTCGGAGCAAAAATAAGAAAAAAATAGGTATACCCGTTTTTCTATATAAAAGTGGGGTTTAATGGGGTACACGCTTCACGAGCATGATTTCCTGATGGTAACGGTATTTACACATCAGCTGAAACATACTAGTCGCAGTATGAGAACACCGGATTTTGGCATATTATGCGAAGACAAAGTCGCAGATCGTCTTTGCAGTAACCTTGCAATCACCTTTTTTCATAAATTCAAAGTTTAAAGCTTCTAGCTATATTATGTGACTGCACAGACCGGTTTGTATCGGACCTGGTCGGAGACGTCGAAAACCTTTTTTTTTTCACGTCGTTGCTTAATTATGCCTGAGGCTGTACCATTTTAACATAGCTCATTCCTACAAAGTCTTATAAACGAGGCTTTTAATTAAACATGATGTGCCATATTACCAGCATTTTAGATGCCAACTGTAAGTGTGTTGTAATTACGGCACCAAGAATATCAAGTTTAGGACTGGTTTCCACGGAAAATGTTTCTTTGAAGAATATTATTTGTCACAGAAACTTTGGCAATGAGTTCGCGTTCATACACTGCATAGATTACTTATATTACTTAGCTCGCAAACCTATGTCACAGATATTTGAAATTAAAACTTTGCCACAAAATTGAATTTACACAAGCACATTTTCTTCAACAAGCCTACTTTGTCAAAGAAAAAATGTCCGTTGAAACCAGTCTTACTGCCAGATACCGAAGTATTAATCAAAACCTTTTATCAAAACTCACATTACTGATCGCCCGTTATGAATATGTGGGTTGGGAGTTCGAATCTCATTTTTCCATTTTTCATAAGTGTATCGACACCGACATCGGTCAGCAAACTTAAGACGAAACCCTACAGTGCCATATAAGAGAAGTCACGGCTCACAAGAGCAGAGATGGTTCAGCCAGACACGATTTACTTTGGTGTTTTGTGGAGAACCTTCAGCAACATGCACTGTAAGCAGAGGATTCTGCCCACACTGAGTAACAGAATACAGGTGTGTCCTGATAAAGCATATGAAGAAGATTAGTTTCACCTACAAGAAAAGCAAGACCAGCAGGAAACTGCTGATGGAGAGGGGTGGTATCCTTCTCGGATTGCAGTTCCAACAGTGACATTTTTATAAATTGTATTACAAAAACCCATACAAATTTAGAAACTATATAAAATATATACAATGCAATGGTCAGAAAGTAATCGGCTAACACAATGGCACAAATGCACCACCAGCCCCACCAAAAACCATAAAAATGATATAATTAGCCTCAAAATACCGAGACTCAGTCTCTCGACCCACGTCTTCTTCGTTCGTGACGTTAGTATAAGCTGCTTATCCACTGCACTACAACCGATGATGATTTTAACTCTCTCCCTCTAATTATATTAAACCTGTATTTCACTCACTACCTGTTCACTTCTTATTATCCCTTTCACATGCCGTACAGTGGCTCTGTTGATCTGTTGGCGCATCTGTGGTCGAGCTGTATGTTCCTGTTAGACAAATACATTAATTTTGAGATTCAACGGGGAATCTGTGAATCGAGTAAACGGCGAAATACACTGAAAAAAAGTTATAAGAGGGCACCTCATATTTTTTCTTCTAGTTCAGAAAGTAAATTACAATCAATTAAAATTCATGATCAAATTAATAAACCAATGTCTAACAGTGGCTCTGAGAGTGTCTGCATTCGAAAATGCGTGATATGTCTAACGCAGTCAAAGCATGAGTAAAGGTACCCTCTTTTCGAAAATCACACTTTATTATCATCAACATAAATGTCATATTATTACGTTGTGTTTTACATTTTAATTTATTTGAAAGTGCTACTGACTACCATGATGCAAGATAAAATTAAGTCAGATGTGTTGCTGCAATAGGAATCTTCGTTTCTGTTTTGTACATGCAAGAAGACAGCAACATGAATAACATGAATTCAGCTTTTTGTATGCAATTTGCATACAAACTTTGTTCATCTCCGGTTGCATTATTATCAGCAGTATGGAATTGAAATTAATGTTGTGCTTTATCAAAATTTTTATTCAAAAACATTGATTTTTGCATTTTTACTCCAAAATCGCGTTTAGTGAAAGAAAATTATTTCTGAACACTTTGGAACTTTACTTACTTGAAAGAGACGTCTTTAGACTAAAAATCGTGCAATTTTGAACATGGCTTAGTTACAAAAAATGAGTTTGAAAAGTGGCCTCTTATAACTTTTTTTCAGTGTGTAGTTTGAAATTGTTTTTATTTATTTACAAACGATTTATTTTCGAATAAAACTATATGTAACCATTCACATACCTGGGCATGTTGAATCTAAAGAGAATGAGCAGTTCTGGCGATTTTCTGCCGACATAAAGTTCATGTAGCTTTCCTTTTTGTCCTTTGAGATAAGCGAGTGTATTCTGAGAAAGCAGAAAATTATTATCGGTTTAGATTTGGGTTCTAACCAAAGGTTAATATATTTGGCCCTAGTAGGATTGCACTAGTCTTTGTATCGACCGCACTGTTGAAAAATACAAAATTACAGTAATTTCTGTTTGACTCCATGTTGCCAAATCTATAGGGTCACTAAAGAGGCTGAAGTAGCCGAAACCGCGGTATGACCTATCCAGCTTTCTCGTTAATATTTTTCGCTGCTCTTAAAGGATCTCAGTTTTATTTTTACATATTTACATTTTTATTGCAACGCCCAAGATGAAAGTATTTTTCTTGATGTTCTTCTTTTCCCGATGAAAAACATTAAGTCATGTGATCTAGAGGCCACGCCTATGGGCAGGACGACGTCAAAACCAGCCAGTGACGTTGATTGTTTACTCTTGTTGGAGTGACGCCGGTGTAAATATAAGTATTGAAATGCAGATTTTAGCTTTCACTGGATGATAAAATTAGTTGTTTTAATGTCTCCGAGAAGCACTTCGGGCTTCACAGACATTATAATAGCCTTATGTTTTTCATCATCCAGTGAAAGTTAAAATCTGAATTTCAATCCTTAATATTTATCTCAATGTCCGATTATAACAATGTTGAGTAAGGTCAGTAATCATCCCACCTTAACCATAGCTGTTAGATGGCACAATAAACAGAAACAGAAATGTATATCATTGAACATACACTTGAAAATTTTATTGAACGAATCTATTCACAGGCGGAACAGTTTTTATCTCACGTGATTTTGCCAATTGATTATACAACACATGTTTCCTTTGTAATCATAATAACTGGAATGTCTGATATCAATATTAAACGAATATCACCTTAATCTATTACGTAATACATTATATGACCAACATATCTACTATTCAAGTTTTCTTTATCATGTTTCACTATTGATATTATCATGTACTGTAATAAAATCAACGACGTTCCAAAGAAGCAGTTGGTATACTTGGAATGAGGAAGGAGAACGAGTGTACATTGTATTTTGCTGAACATTACGAAAACATGCCCATGCAATATACAGAGATTTTTAAAGTTGTAAAAGATGACAATTTTCAGTAGAAAATGTTTGATATTGTTCTTACTTTTGCACAAAAATAGATTGTGGCTACACGTTAGAACCGCCTCGCCGAGGCGGTTTAACAAGTACCCACAATCTATGTTTTGAGCAAAAATAAGAAAAATATCAAAAATAATTCAACTACATATTTTCCGTTTTCAAAGTTCAAAAAATATATGTTTATTGCATGGGTAAGTTAAGTAATGATATCGTTGAACAGATGTGCAGTTACCCAGTATCTTAAAAGATGTTAAAAAAACAACCATTATGAAAACTTGCCCATGCAAAATACTGTGATTTTTAAAATTGTAAAAAATGAAAATTTTCATCTTAATTTTGCTCAAAACATAGATTGTGGGTACTCGTTAGAACTGCCTCGCCGAGGCGGTTCTAACGAGTACCCACAATCTATATTTTGAGCAAAAATAAAAAAAAAAAATAAAAAGAATTTCAGCTAAATATTTTCAATTTTCAAAGCTCAAAAAATAATCTGTTTATTGCATAGGTAAGTTAGTTGAACAGATGTGCAGTTCCCGAGAATATTAAAAAACAACAAATGTTTGCGCTTTTTCCGCAAGTACGTTGAAATATAATGTAAAATAAGTATTTGGATAGTTTGTTTTATGCTTTTAATTTCTTTTGCAACTCACACAGCAATTTCTGAGATCAAACATAATGTACAGGAAATGTCTCAACATCTACCTGAATCAAAACAAGATTGATTAGCTTATTGCAGCTCGAAAGCAAGACAAAACTGTTTCAAGTAATATGAAACAATTGCATACAAGTAAAAAGCCACAAGTAAATGCGAAAATAATACGATTCCTACAATGCAAAAAAAAATCCATTAATGTACCCAGTGCTGTTTGCACCACTACGTACATATACTTACTAAAAACTGAAACTTTACATTTTTTTTTTATTTCAGTCATATCTATAATAATAGTTATACTGATTATAGATTTGAAACCAAGTTATACGGAAAAAAAGAATGTTGGAATTCCGATGGGGACCTTTTGCGCCCGTCTCATCAGGAAAACATGTCCGTGAAATATATACCCCATCGGAATTCCAACATTCTTTTTTTCCGTATAACTTGGTTTCAAATCTATAATCATTGATTGTTATGCAGCATCGACCAAGCATCCCTGGATCCTTAGTTCTGAAGTTCCAATGGGCAATAACATAATATACTTTACTTCTTCTTGGCGTTAAGCAATTATTTCGTGTTCAAGTTCTTTAAGAATGATTGGTCATCATTGATGTTTACTTGTTGAAGCATATAAATGTGATTAGTTTGAAGTTTGAACCTAAAAGGTGTAAAAAGGTAAATTTATGCAGTGAATAGGAAATGTCGTAATCAGAAAGAAATTTCCACTCCAAAAACCCTGTTGGGAAAAACCTAAATTTACCATCATGTTCTTTTACTATCAAAGTTGTTTACTGTAAAATTATTTGTTGTATTTTTATTAAAACAGATTTATGATCTTCTCTCATTGGTCATTTTATCTATGTAACAATTTTTCTCTTTTCTCTTTCGTATGCGCTCGACACAACTAAAGTGGCTATCCCTTAAGAAAAAAAGGAAGTTTAGTCGACGTATAATGTTACACAAAGGTCTTGTCCCCAGTTAAAACGATAATCATGTCCCAGGAAGAGTGGTTATCTTCATTATACTACTGTATATTTTCATTTTAATTGCAATCGCCCTAGATGAAAGTATCTTTCTTGATGGTCTTCATTTCCAAATGAAAAACATTAAGTCAGGTGATCTAGAGGCCACACCTATGGGCGGGGCGACGTCAAGACCCATCCAGTGACGTTGTTTGTTTACTCTTGTTGACGTGACGTTGGTCTCGTATCGCCTGACGTTAGGCGCGAAAATTTGACGTTTTAGCTGTTCCAAAATTACGTTAAGTGGGATTTAATGTCAAATAACATTAAAATGAATGGTGATGTGCGCAATTAAAAATCTGATACTTGATTGATAATATAAAATGTAAATATAAGTATTGAAATTCAGATTTTAGATTTCGGGCTTCACAGACATTAAAACAGCCTAATGTTTTTCATCATCCAGTGAAAGCTAAAATCTGAATTTTATTCCTTAATTATTGTGCCTGCCTCTCTGTCGTGCTTGTTGCCTTTCGTTGCTGTTGCTGTTGCTACCTTGTTGGGACAGAGCTAGTCATTCTGCTCTTTGAGTGTGCTGTCGGAAAAAAGTTTTGTTGTATTTTATGTATTTTCTTTCCCACCTGCTGTCTATTTTGGGACTTTAAATTTAATTGCATCTATTCCTGGTCCCTCTATTCTTACTTTACTTAATTTTGAAAATACTAAAACAAGTTAGTTACAACGTATAGAACACGAATCATTTCAACGAAAAAAAAAAGAACTTGTCTTTTCTTATAAAGGTTAAAGTAGGCATTGATCAGGAAATGGCGCAATCAGAAAGAAATGCCCACTCCACAAACCGAGGTAGGACACACTAAATTAACAATTAGATACTTACATGTATACTAAGAAAACATATTAGTTGTAATGAAAAATTATAAATCAATTCATAATATCTTTAAAGAAAAAAATCAAACATGCTTGGTATACTCTTCTTTCACGGTTATTCTCTTACGCTAGGGATGACTACATGCAGTTAAATGATTCACAAAATAAGTATTTCTACTTAATTGGATACAACAAGGCAAGCACCTATCAGAGGTGATTCAACATTGTGATTAAATGTGCGGTTTCCTGCAGAAAGTACATTATACCTAGCTAACCAAAACGCATGGTAGTTGCATTGGTCCGTAACTCATTTACCATGCAAATAAAAATAATCAGAAGCTTATAATAGAAAATCAAAAGTAGCAAACACCGCATCAGTAAGCTAAATTTGCTAGCTCGTGAGCTTGTGGGACTAATATCCCCCATCTGAACAACTTGGTGAAATATTGCTATTTGGTATATCACCAGTAAACCATTTAGATAAAGCTCTAGGCACTTAAAGATCCTGAGCTTGGATCAGTGACAAAATGTTGCAGGGTTCTTATAGAGATAGGTTTGTTTATAGGACAATTTTGCTCGTTTCCTTCAACTAAGGTATACCTTGACGCGCAATTTCCGGCTGCCGCTTTATTAGCGCTATGATGACGCTAAATTTCCGACTAAAGCTAAAGAATTGTTTGTCAAAAAAACAACCAGATAACTTCGTCACGGGTTTCCCGCCCGAGAAAACAGATAAATTGTCCCTTCGTATTTAAAATCAAAGTAAGTTAAATCAGAGAAAAAACATGTAAAATCCCATTGGCACTGTTTAAGTTACCGAAACTGCTTGACAATTTTTGATTAAAATTACTACTCAATAAAGATGTAAACAAAACATTACATTTAAATGAAATAAAGATCGAAATACCGTATATCGTTATGCCAGAGTACATACACAAGCTTTCATTTTTGGATTAAATAAAAGAGAAAAAACTCTAAATTCAGATTTTGTTTACCTGTTTTTTCTCGAGACTGTGGCTGAATACTGCTGAGAGTTTGTTTTTTTTCTTTCGGATTTTTGTCACCAGCAACAACCTTAGTTCGATATTTCTGATAATCAAAACACAGATTTTCTCCTTTATCGGGAAGTTACAAAAATAATCATGTTTTGCGAAAACGGCCAATAAATGTGTGGAAATGTGCAGGTACTTACTACCAAATTATGAAACAGGCCATCAGACTTTCTAGTGTCCTGCCCCATATCAGCGATCAAACTTAATTAATGAGATTTTTGTTAATTAACTTTCAATTGATCGTCCTAAATCATCTGTTAGCACCGAAAGCATATCGTCACCATTCTTAGCGCTCCTGTCTGACATTCTTTTCCAAGACGCCGACATCATTTTTTTTTTTTTTTTTTTTTTTTTTTTTTTTTTGTGATTTTTGTTTGTTTGTTCACTATTATACACGATCGGCTGAATCGCCGCCATTGCTTTTGTCTCGACTCACGAAACATGGTTCGTGACTTTGCGTGACAGTATTTTGACCAGTCAGATGTATAAATTTCCACATAAATAACAGGCCAATCGATATAGATACGAGGTCAGTCGTATTAGTGCGACGTCAGCTGTATTAAGTCAAGGTCAAATCCAATATACACTATACGAACATCGAGACGTCACCAGTATGTCACAGACCAACTTCTCTGTATAAGTACTATATACATGTACTAATAAGTAAATTAATAAATAGAAATGCAGGCTTTTATTCTAAATCCATGCTTTTATATCTGTCATACATCAATCAATGGCATTATCTTTGGGATTTCAGGCTGAGAAAGCCGTGTCACTGAACCGTGTTATTCGCTAAGCTCTGTGTGATTAAGTCGTCGGAAATGTGACGCAAATCACCTGATTAAGTCATCGGAAATGTAAGCAAATCAAATACACGCCTCTGTTAAAGATTGTAATTAAGAATTGAAAGTTAATTTTTTGCGTTTCACTGAGGTATGAAATGTCGGGAAAATTACATCTAATTTGCATATGCTAAAATTAGATGTAATTTTACCGACATTTCATACCTCAGTGAAACGCAAAAAATTAACTTTCAATTCTTATAATTACAACTTGATGTTGAAATTATTTTGTCAAAACTGTCCCTTTAATTAAATTGAATTTTAACTGACGTCATCGTACATGTCATCGCGCGCATGAATACATCTCCAATACACAGACACAAGATGGCGGGTGCATGTCACGAAAGAAACTGTAAGACTGGATTAATATATGTTAAACGGTAAGTGATTTATTTTCAAAATAGATAATTTACATACTTGAAATCATTTAATTCAAGGCGTCAAATTGTCGGCTGACATTGCCGGTTAGAAATTCGTAGACACCGATTTGAGCTGTAAACCACATGCATTTTCTCCCTGAGCTGAGACAATGAGAGTGCCGACGAGCATCAAACTGTAGAAGTACGGCTAAACTTACACAAATCTCATCAAAATTTACATTTTTCTGTTCCCTTCTCACCACCAATTCTAGCGTCTATTATTATGTTGTGTGTGCATCCCAGCCCCCCCCCCCCCCCCCAGCCCCCCTATCCCCCCACCCTCTGTGATCAAATCCAAACACATGAGTCTTGTCATGAGAAAACACTTCATGAGTTAAAAACATTGAAACAGTCTAACTCTTTAAAAAGCCCTGTCATGAGAAAACGATGTTTATGTTGTGAACCAGGTCTGACACAAACCGAGATGTACAGCAAATGAGATTTGAAATTTTGGTTTTGACAGACAAGTTTCAAGGATTTGTAGCAAAAACAAAGATGCTGGTCAGCTGCGAAATTATTGTATAGCTGTGAGAGAGGATGGGTACCTTTGTTTCTTCATGGGAAAAAAAAAAAAACATTTTTTTTACACGACGTGGCTTAAATTTGTTTTGACCAGTTTAACCAGCATTAATTTCGGTTATTCATTGTGAAGCTACCCGAGATGATCAGAAATTGATCGACGATAGAAGTTGCAGTTGGCGAAGGTACATGATGCAGGATTCTTCAGTCCTGCATGCAACTGAAACAATTAATTAGGAGGTGTGGCATAAGAAATCCTGCTGTTTGTATTGACAGTAAATATCAGAATTTTTGTTTAAAATTTGTTTGTTTTTACAGCCATGAAAAGCATATTATACTGTGATTTTTATACAAATTATGGAGGAAGGCATTCAATTATGGATCAGGCAACAGCAGATAGAATATTCAACACTTGCGGCAGTTCGGATGTAGTAAAATGCTTTGTTAGGTTACCAGATTCAAAGCGCCTAACAAGTATTTTGCATGTCATGAATTGCTGGAACTCTACAACAATCAAGACTGCTTGAAAGAGAGATGGTGACACGACATGACAGGCACTGTTGAAAATAGTAGCATATATGAAATAAAATGCTTTGTTATGCAGTGGATTTGAATTGACTAACAAGCACTTTACTTTTCATAAATTGCAAAATGTCATCTTTATAGAGAAACAGGCATCCAGGATGATCAATATTGTTGAGGTAAGTTTTTTGCTTAATTATGTGACAGGAACTTTTCTGCCTACGGCAAAGATGTTTGAAGTTGTTGATGCAAAATAATAATAATGATAATAAAAATCAAGGAGTGCATTTGCTCAGTGGTTGAGCCCCTGAGTCCGGATTCTATCTATCTTCTGATTCTGAGTCGATCAATTTCTGATCATCATAATTGACAGGTCCTTGGTTCGAGCAAGACAATTAAAGCTCTCTAAAGAGGCATATTCTTGGTGAATGAAAAATTGTTGACTGGAACATTACACGCAGAAAATCTTTTATTCGAAAGGGTTGCAAAAGGATGACATGGTCATACTTTTCTGTTGGCTTTTCAGAAAAGACTTTAAAAGTGAGATTTTGAAAATTGCAGTTTCTGAAAGTTGGTGTACAGACAGTAGTTATCTAGTCAGGCATGTGCAGTTCAAACTTCCCAAAAATGTTCACGAATAATTCAAGATCGGATTGAACTGACGCCGACAGCAATTTTAAATCTGAATGTAGTTTACTGGTGACACGCCAAATGACATTATTTCACCAGGGATTCTCCCAATGCGTCGGCCATTGTTGTGGACTTGACGCACTCGTGAACGCAAGAAACTACGCTAAACTTGGTAAATTTGTAAAATGGAGAGAAAACAAGACGAGCACTGCGGTTCTGAGTTCAGGTTTTTATTGTTTTATTAAAAAAATAATTAAAAAATCCGTTGACGCGATCAATCGATCGTTTGTGTACATTTTGAGACAAAAAAGTAGTCCCGATGACCTCATGAATATCCATTGTGTTCATTGAAAAATGAATGACACGTTGAGGAGGTCAGATGACCGTATTTGGCCAATCAAAACGCCGGAAATGGATAATTGTTATGACAGTTGTAATTATTGGTGAATAAATTGAATTTCTTTAAATGAAAGGCACACAAGTTTTATGATTCCCAAGTTCAAGTTTTTTTAAAATTGTTTTCATATTATCTTTGTTTTTTCAGAATGTCAAATTGTGTCAATGACTTTCATAACCCCCTATTACACTACTTCTTGGCACATTATGTTAGCTAAATTGTAACTGAAGTAAACTGCAAACACATCCAATGTTCTGGCAGCTAAAATATCATTAAATTTGGGTTTGCACTTAACTAATCCTAAGGACGATTAATCAACTTCTTATGATATTGCAAGTGACTTGCGTAAAGGCGCATGCACTATGTAATTTTGCTGTGGCTATGACGTAGTGAAATTAGTTGTGATCGAACACTGTAGAAAAATATACTTTTCCAGAGAGAGACCTAAAGTAATGTATTGTATAGTTTGATACTGGATAAAGCAGTAACTGTGATACATAACTTGCTTGCTTTTTTGGAAAACACCTTTTGCCATCGCTCTTAAGCATCTTTTTGTCTTATTGTACTTATACTGAGTTCCATAGCCAACGCAATTCGTCATTGAAATTTGAATAACATTTTTGTGGTTTCAGTCGATTCATCCAATATTCTGCATATATGTAACCAAGCCATTTTCAAAGACGACCTGTGAATATCAATCGTCAAACGTTTTTGTTCGCCTACAATTGCGTAAACACTGACGAAGGGTTCAGTTTGAAAAAAGATTTAGACGAATTTCTTGCTAAAATGTGCAAACCACCCAATTGTTAAGCAGCGAAACTCAGTGAACAACACATTTCCCTTTACTACAATAATCGTTATTTGATAAGGCTAGGTTGCCAACACAAAATAAAGCATATGGTTGACATCTGCTGTGACGTCGACCACGTGACCAAGTGACGATGACCGCCTAAACAAAGCAATTTTGAGGTACTCAAAATCAATGGCGATTTCTGGCGTTGAACTGAAATAGCCATACATTCAACGGGCGACCCACAAAAATTTGAATTGTGTGTATTGTTTTGAAAAAAATTCGAGCTCGCGCGCGCGAGGCACGAAAAATGCATTTATGTACCCTGAGACATGTTCACTAAATCTTTGGATTAGACAACACAGAAAGATTTTCGAGTCAGTTTGATGTTGGTTGGACACAAAGGTTTGTTTTCAGATAATTGGCCAATTTCAACGATGAGATTAATCAAAAATTGCGTTGGCTGTAGAAGTCGGTAGATATACATATACTATATGTACAGTTAATAATACCAACGCCATATACTTTAATTATAAAGACAGACCATTGCATTTGTATTCCTTAAGTATCATGCATCACCTCATTGGGTATGTTCGTTTTTAAATGGTATATCATCTTTACTTTACCAAGATTTATGTCCCTAAACCCACCAAATATAATCGCGATATTATGTCCATGCAATATATATCCACTATATACACACCTTTATTAGCTCACCTGAGCCGAAGGCTCATGGAAAACTTATAGGATGGTACTCGAGCACAGGTGATCTGCGCCTTTGTTTTCGCGTATGCAGATTGTTGGTTTTCCCATGCGCCGGCTCATTTTATAAAATATCAAACTGTGTCAATGACTGCAATAAGCCTCCTAAGGAAACTATTTCTTGGCACATCATGTTCGCTATAAATTTTAATTGCTGCAAATTGAAAACATACTCAATATTCTGGCAGCTGGTAAAGCATTAGATTTGGTTTGCACTTAGCTGATCCTTGGTACAATTAATCAAATACAACTTCTTAGGAATATTGAGAGTGACTTGTGCAAAGGTGTGTACACTTTGTAATTTTGTTGGAGTTATTAGCTGTAATCGTACACTGACGAAAATGTTATACTTGTCCAAATGGAGCCCTCAAGAGATGTATTGTATATTTTGATACTGTCTTCATAAAGCAGTAACTGTTATAGGTAAAATACTTTGACCGTGCCGCTTCGAATTTCTTATGATTGTTTAGCCAATATGACATTGAAATAAAAGGCAACGATACAAATTTTATTTATATATTTATAATGATTGTATGTAAATAAAGGTGGTTGGACATTCTGCATGGTTTTAATACAGGCTAATGCCTGTACATGTATTTCACTTGTTTGAGAACTAGGGATCAAAGCGTCGGTCAAATTTATTTACATATGAAACTGACAGTAAAAGTGGTCCGTTCAAGGATTTTATCGAAGTGTACAATCTTAAATATGCCTGTGGCAAGAAAAAACGTATATACAGTTAATATGCTGCGATGGAATTATCGACTAATGATATTTACGTAAAATCATTTACTAATATTGAAATTAACGTTTTATTTTGATATTTTTAGTGCTCTTTCGACCGAAATTTTATTTTCAAGAGGCTTGTTATATTTTGTGAAAAAATATCGAATTCGCATTTCAAATATTTTTTGTTAAATTATAGCTCATTAAGTCAAAGCTATTTGACTGTTACGCAAGGAAAGGCGGTTGCCCGTATTTACTTGCGCAGCCAGGACGGTAGAGGGCGATTTCCGGCTTGTCAGGGATATGTCTCTTAAAGTAGGGTAATTCACAAAACAATTCTGACTTTAAGTTAGAATCATTTATATGACATATTTACATGATGAACAACACAGAGATACAACAAAACAAATAACAAAAATAACAAAAAAAATTAGTTCATCTCGATGTGCAGGGACACGAACCACCGATAGGCTGTGTCCGTGCTGCAGCGATATGAACTAATTAACGAAAAGTTTCACAAAAAAAGTTACGTGCATGCTTTAACAATGTTTAGGCCTTATTGTCCAAGGTTCCGATGCCGTTGAGACCCGTGACTGGACCACATCTTGGTACCGTGAAATAGAATTGAATAATTCATGTACGTCGCACTTGGACGTAACGTCAGAATACGCGTACGCGATATAACGGCGACCCCATCGACCGTTTAGATACGACCCACTTGACTTCAGCGACCCCTGTCGCTGGTTTGGCTGCTGTCTATCCCGGCCCGCCTTTGCTAGGCTCTAGTAGGATCTAGCGGGTGGATGTACCCGTAGCCCTCGTGGCTTTGGCACCCTTCATGGTTTGCCTACAATTCACGAATAACAAAACTTACAAACAAAAACGGTATTCGTCACAAAGAAATCCTGTTGTATTCCTGGCCTCGTAAGATCAGATTAGCCCACAGATATAGCAGTTGCCATTGTGTGAAACCGAATCACTGACCAATACGGCTAGGCACAAATTATCTAGATGCCCCTGAGACACAGCCCAACACCCGGCTACAGTTTTCTCATTTTTAGTGTCTATCAAGATTTAGAAATTTTGCTATTTATACGAAATTTGATCACACAAAATCCATGCCGAAAACTTGTTTACAACTTTGGATAATAGCCATGTCGCTAAAACAATCCATTTTATGCAATTTCACAAAATGACAAAATTTGCTCTGATTTAGCCTCAAACAGCTAACAAATGAATCACCTCATATTAGGCTAATTATTTGACATAAAATTCCCTTAAAAAAGATCGGTCTGTGCCGTGCAATTCACCAGAAAATTAGGGGTATAAGCCAGCACTTAATGCGCCTTTATGTTTGATCAAGCTCATAATAGCAAACTTTTCACGGTACAAAAAAAACTTACATAACTTTATGAAGGTCGTTATACTGAAGAAAAATTATAAGTAAGCCCCAGCTATACTGAGGAGAAAATATAAGCGTTCCCCAGACACAAATTGGTCATCACGTCCCAGGGGATAAAAGTACATTAAAACAGAAAATTTAGACGTGAAACACCGATTTTACTTCATTTCGTAACAGACAAGTAAAATGACTTATTAACTCAATGACCTATAACATCCATGCTAAATAAGGACAGTTAATGTCACTGTGCTAGAAAGTTGTTTACTTGGACGTGAACAATACACGTTACAAAATGAACATAAATATATAAATGAACAAATTACACATTTTATCTGACATAATTTTGCAAGTTGATTACGCATGCAACACATGTATTCACATTTGTAGTCGTAACAATTGATATGTTAATTATCGATAGAAGGTAAAATACGAGATCAATTTATCTATAACGTATTATGTGATATGGCCAACATATTACTAATATATATCCATGATATTCAATGGGTTATATTATTGAAACTTTGAAGTGTGCTTTTTTTTTTGCTGAAAAGGATTCTTTGGTGGTTCTTTTTGTTTTATGGCTTGGTGTTTAAATTTTTTTTGTGCTGTTGGCGCCTTATGTATGTTTTCATATTTTTAATTAAGTTAAGGTAACTGAGTGGCCACCTATTGGGAAAATAGCTGCTCATTCGGCTTACGATATGTTTCATGGTATAAGTGCCTGATTGTTAGTTTGGTTTTTTCCCACCTCGGTTTTTGGAGTGGGAATCTCTTTCTGATTGCGCCTTTTCCTGATATTTGCCTACTTGTACCTTTTGACCAGTATTGCAATTACTGAGTATCTTTACGAATTTTGATTCGATTGAATAAAATGTAACAATTAATTTAAGAATTTGTTGACGAAATCCTTTCAAGCTTTCATATAGCAATAAGCATTCTTTCATTTTGAGATAAAATATCCAGGGAGTGTCTTGAAGTCTAAATGCATTAAAACTAGACTGATCTTTAGCGCAATAAAATCTGGTTCATGTGAATACGAAATCAATAGCAAACTTCAGCCACAAGTAACTGTACAAAACCTACGACTCTAAAATGCATGCCGTCGCTCTCCTTATCTGCATAGTCCGCTGCAGAAAACGAGGATGAGGTTATGTGCCTGTAAAACTACTTTAAGCCCACCCACCCAAATGTTATATTACTGATCGTTCCAAGGCAACATTTCTGTAGTGGGTCTAATAGTTTTATGATCTGGTGTTGAATTTTGTGTTGTTTGTACCTTGTTTAAGTTTATTGTGGGTAACTAAATGGCCTCCTCTCACTCGGCTAACGATATGTTTTCTTAGTATATGTACCTGATTGTTAATTAAGTTTTTCCCACCTCGGTTTTAGAATGCGTTATTTCCTGATCATTGCCTACTTTTATCTTTGTATGTGCCGGCAATTAAGTTTTTTTCAGAATTATTTTTTCTCTTGGCCATTCAAAGCCAAAATTTATATAAATAAAATTAAAACTGAGATCCTTTAAGAGCAATGAGCATATTGATGAGAAAAGGGATGGGCCATACCGCGGTTTCGGCTACTCAAACCTCATCAGTGACCTTTTAATTTTGGCAACATGGAGCCAAAGACAATAACAGTAAATTTGAAACTTTTAAGCTGATAGTCAATTTAAAGACTAGTATTATCCGAATGGAGCCAACTATATTAAACGTTGATTAGAAAATGAATCTAAAACGATAATAAATTTCTGACTTCTCAAAATACCCTTGCTGATCTCAAAGGATCAAACGCAAAATGTAATTGACACTATTGATGATGTACGGGGAGTCTTTTTAGGGCCGCCACATGGCACAACACCAGCTGCAGTAATATCAAATTAAAATAAAACTGAGATCCTTTAAGAGCAGTGAGCATATTGATGAGAAAAGGGATGGGCGATACCGCGGTCTCGGCTACTCAAACCATGTCAGTGACCCTTTAATTTTGGCAACACGGAGCAAAAAAAAAAAAAAAAAAAAAAAAAAAAAACAGTTAATTTGAAACTTTAAACTGGTAATCAATTCAAAGACTAGTATTATCCAAATGGTGCCAAATATATTAAACGTTGGTTAGAAAATGAATCTAAACTGATAATAAATTTCTGACTTCTCAAATCACCATTGCTGATCTCAAAGGATCAAAAGGAAAATATAATCTGCACTATGTATGATGTACGGTGAGGCTTTTTAGGGCCGCCACGCGGCACAAACCCAGCTGCACTGATTGCAAATAAATTAAAACTGAGATCCTTGAAGCATCTATAGGAAGAGGGAACCAATGAAGATATAAAAATCCAGGTCACAGGTCCTAGATGGCTGTCATGCCCATTTATGGTACTAAAACCTTCAGCATTCTTCTTCTCCGGAACTACCGATTTAAACGAAGCTTGGCATGAATCTTTGATCAATCAAGTCTTACAATGTGTATATTAATCATGGCACGTTCACGTGTTTGAGGACCTTTACCTATTTTACAGCCAGGTCAACGCATGTAGCCTATGCATTTGAATGGGGAAAACTATTGAATTGGCATTTAAAGAGAACATTCTACAGGAAATGGGCAGTAGGACTGAATATTAATGATTCTGAAAACAAATTGACCCCATGGGCTCATCTGCCCCAACCCCCGGGAAATATACATGTATATTACAATAAAATGTCTACTCAATTGACGTGTTTCTTTTTTTTTTTTTTCTTTCCTTTTTTTTTGACTGCGCATTTCCCCACAGCACGGTTTATGACCATCAAATACTCACGTGTCTGACCTACGATAACTGCTCTACCTAATAACAATATGTGCTTGATCCAGTCACGTGAGTTCAAGCGGCACGGTCAAAGTATTTTACCTAAAAAGGCACCACACAAATCTGATAAGTGAGCCGCCTAATTTGAAAACCAACAATAAGCAATCAGTAACTGCGAAGCTGATCAGTGCCTATGTTTTCGCTACACGGATAGTGGGACTCCTCTTCTTTCCAAATCTCCATCTTCTGTGTTTGTACAGCTCTGTTTGTGCCGGACCTTTTCGGAAACCACATTTTCCTCTCATGACGGGGCTCAAGTGTTACCACCTCTCTCTGTTACAGAATACCAAACTGTGTCAATGACTGCAAGCCTCATAAAGAAACTATATCTTAGCACATCATGGTCGCTATAAATTTTTAATTGATGCAAATTGAAAACATACTCAATATTCTGGCAGCTGGTAAAGCATTAAATTTTGTTTGCAATCAACTGATCCTTGGCATAATTAATCAAATACAACTTCTTAAGAATATTGAGAGTGACTTGAGCAAAGGTGCATGCACAATGTAATTGTGATGTGGTCATGGCGTACTGAAATTAGATGTTATCGTTCACTGACGGACATGTTATACTTATCCCAAAGGGGTCCCACAGTGATGTATTTTATATTTTGACACTAGATAAATCAGTTACTGTGGTATACCTGTTTAGATTTTGAAAAAAAAAAAACAAACACACATTTATGTCACTCTTAGAATCTATTTGTCATATCGTATGTATACAGTATTTGTACACATAATAATATCAACACCATATACTTTTATTATAATGACAAAAGCACGAGTTTACTGATGGGTTGTTTACACATTTATTGAGATGCAGCACACGATTTCATCAGCATCGCCCCTAAATGTTATCTTTGAACGATGTAGTGCTACTTTGTTGTAGAATATAAAATGCATATGCATGTATACCTTGTTTTGGGTTACCGTGACCCAAAGCTTGTTAACTAATGAGAGAAAGAATCGCTTATTTTATGCCTAAGAATACTACAATAAAAGGTCACAGCTAATTAGAGGATTTGCTGATGCAGCAAATAAAGCTTCGAATGTTTTAACAACCTTCAAAAAATATTATTAATTAGAATTTATACATCCTAAGATTAATAATTAAACATATGAAATGTCTCAAGCTTTGCATGCAGTCAACAAGACCGTTTAGCTTAGTTCAGATTAGTTCAGATTCGTCACAAGAAAAATAAAATTACTCCATGTTATGCGTTGGTGTAGAGCTGGAGCACATGAAGGCGAAGGAAGTTTGCAGAAGTCGCGGGTCTACAATTTGGGACTTAAGGATGACACCGATCGTAAAGGTGATCTTAAACGGCTTGGTATTGTTTTTCTTATCTTTATATTGAAGGAAAGCAAGAAAAAAAAACAAAACAAAAAAAAAGCAATACCAACAGGAAACTTCTGAAGGGAAGGGGTGGTATCCGACTCGGATTGCATTTCCGATACCAAAATTTTCATAAATTGTATTACTTAAACTCATACAAATTTAAATAAGCCATAAGAGCTGTCGCAGGACAGCGTGCTCGACTGCTTCTGACCTTTGTCAAACATAAGGCCAAACCCGACCAGTAACCCAAAGCATTATGCTCATACATCTTTTTGCCTTGAAGCAATAAGGCAAAATCACTGAACCATGACAGTTAACTATAACTACCTAAGATTTAAAGGTCTCACTCATATTGTGAAAGAAGTGTGTTCATATACCAACTGAGTGCCAAGACACAAGGCAAAATCACTGAACCGTGAAATAAGGTCACACTGACCTATAAGTATTTCAGGATCAAAGGTCTAGTGATACTTACTCATAATGTGAAATATGATCATATACCCATTCAGTGTTGAGATATAAAGCAAAATCAATGAACCATGAAATTAGGTCATAGTGACCTATAAGTATGTTTGGGTTAAAGGTCTGGTTATACTCATTCATAATCAGAAAGAAGTATGAAAAAATACCAACTGAGTGTCGAGATATAAGGCAAAATCACTGAACCATGAAATTAGGTCACAGTGACCCAGGAATACTTTCCGGTCAAAGGTCATGTCATACTCATACATATCGTGAAAGAAGTATGTTCATATACCAATTGAGTGCCGAGATATAAAGGAAAATCACTGAACCGTGAAATTAGGTCATATTGACCTAGGACTACTTTAGGGTCAAAGGTCTTGTCATACGCAAACATAGTGTGAAAGAAGTTTGTTCATAAACCATTTGAGTGTCGAGATATAAGGCAAAGTCACTGAACCGTGAAATTAGGTCACAGTGACCTATAAGTATGTTGGGCTCAAAGGTCTGGTCATACTCACTCATAATCTGAAAAAAGTATGAAAATATACTAATTGAGTGTCAAGATATAAGGAAAAATCACTGAACCGTGAAATTAGGTCACAGTGACCTAGGACTACTTCAGGGTCAAAGGTCTTGTCATACGCAAACATACTTTGAAACAAGTTTGTTCATAAACCGTTTGAGTACCGAGATATAAGGCAAAATCACTGAACCGTGAAATTAGGTCACAGTGACCTATAAGTATATTGGGGCCAAAGGTCTGGTCATACTCACTCATAATCTGAAAAAAGTATGAAAATATACTAATTGAGTGTCAAGATATAAGGCAAAATCACTGAACCGTGAAATTAGATCACAGTGACCTATAAGTATATTGGGGTCAAAGGCCTGGTCGTACTCACTCATAATCTGAAAGAAGTAAGAAAATATACTAATTGAGTGTCAAGATATAAGGTAAAATCACTGAACCATGGAAAGTAGGTCAACCGACCCTTACCGTCATGACACACAAGTCATGGTCACAAAGTCAAAAGATGAATGACCAACCATCTTCCTAAGTTGTTTCTATTAAGAAATGAAAAGAAAAAAAAAATCGGGGAGTTCTACATTTTGACCTCTAGCCCCGCCCCCTGACTCCGACCCAGAGGTCCGATGCCATTGAACCTAAAGTGTATGAAGTATGAATGCTTTATGATAAGCTGTTGTCAAGATATGGACTCCTTGTAAAAGTTACACAGCGGTACATCTATTTTACAGTGTTATAGTTTTTAACCTCCAGCCCCACCCCCCAGGCATGGACCCAGAGATCTGATGCCATGAAATGAAACTCAACCCTACAGGGTACCTATGGTCCGAGTATGAATGCCCTCTGATAAAAAGTTTTCAAGATATAGACTTTTAGAATACTATATCACAGAAAAGCCATTATTATTAATGGTGTTCTAGATTTTAACCTCTAGCCCCACCCCCTGGCATGGACCCAGGCATCTGATGCCATGGAATGAAAGCCGACCCTACAGGGTGTCAATGGCCCAAGTATCAATGCTTTCTGGTGAGTGGTTGTCAAGATATGAACTTCTAGAAAACTTTAACACAAGAATTGCCATTTTTGAAGGTGTTCTAGATTTTAACCTCCAGCCCAACCCCCTGGCCTCGACCCAGGGGCCCGATGCCATGGAATGTAAGCTATTCCTACAGGGTATCTATGGTCCAAGTATGAATGCTTTCTGATGAGTGGTTGTCAAGATATGTACTTCTAGAAAACTTTAACGCAAGTGTGACGCGCACGGGACGGGAACGGGAACGGGAACGTGGACGACCGGGGTGACTGCAATAGCTCTATGCATTTCGTGCAGTCGAGCTAAAATGTATAAGATATATAAAACTTTATGATTAGAAAGAAATCTACTAACGCAGTGGCTCAAATGCACACCCAAATCAACAGTAAAAAGTAATAAAATTAGCCTTAAAACAAACAAACAAAAAAAAATATACCGAGGCTAACTCTCCCGGCCCTCGTCTTCTTGGGTCGCTGCTTCAGTCACTGCGTTACAGCTGATGATAATTTTACGCTCACATTTTATTTATATAAACCCAGTACATCAGACACTACCTGTTTACTACTTGTTATCCATACAGTGGTTTTATCGATCTTTTGGTCCTGTGGTTAAAATCAAGCTGCATGATTCAGACTTGAGATTTAACGGGGAATCTGCGAATCGAGTAAACGGCGAAATAGCTTAAAATCGTTATACTTATTTTATTTATTTACGAACTATTTATATGAATTTTCGAATACAAAATATATGAAACCATTCACAAACTTGAGCGTGGTAAATTTAAAAAAATGAGCAGTTCTTGCGATTATAAAGATTAATTTTGGTAAAATTTATGGCTATAATAGCGACTAGGACACAGGCCAGCTTTATTTTTTTCTAGAACTAAAAGATTAGGATTTATTTTAGTATAATCGCTAATTTACTTTTAGTGGCAATAGTATCTTAATATCAAAACAAGACAAGACTTTGATTCTTAAACAGGTCGACAATTATAAAAGCACATGAAAAATTTCTTATCGATATTGAAAACAACAAAGGCCAAGAAAATAGTAGATCCAACTAGCATTGTGTTAATTCAGTATGTTGCTGTTGCTACTACTGAACATATGTACTGTTTGGTATATTTCCTAACAACAACCATCGGTTTGAATTTGTTTGTTTGTATTGAGGTTTAACGTCCCAGTCAATAATTTTTCAGTCATGTCGGGACGGAGCCAACGTTTCCTGGTTTTAACTAGTACTGTAGAGAGTTAATGTGTCTTGATCAAGGACTCCACACAGTGCCGCTGGTGGGGATCGTACTCAGAACCTCTCGATTCGGAGTCCGACGCTCTACCACTACGCCACCGCGCTCCCTTCAGCTTGAATTGAGTAACTCAATGTATTATATATACGTCAACAATCACTACTTAACAAATCAAATACTATAGAAGCAATATAAAACAGAAATGGTACATCATTCAATTCAATACTTCATAGTCTAGATGGAAGTGTAAGGTAAAATGGATTTCCACAAATGCATAACATATTATATGTATTGTATGTAAATGTACAATAGAATCGCCATGTGTGGCTATATTCAAGAAATAGATCAGCTCTAGCAGTGAATTGTTGAGTAATAATTCACTGTTTGGAGGTCAGTTGTAAAGAAGATCAAATCACGAGCGCATAGCGCGAGTTATTTATCTTCTTACAACTGACCGACAAACAGTGAATTATTACTCAACAATTCACGCACTTGAGCTGATCTATTTCGATTCTAACACACAATTAACGGAATAAATGTTGCTGAAACCGTCGATATTGTTCAGCTTTCCGCCATTGCATTGCAGATATCCCACCAAATATTTGACTGTAATGCTGGTATTTACACACACTTATTACGTTTGTTATGCGCTAAAACGACGCTTCACCGTCTAACGCTGCTTTGTGGGATAGCTGACGTCACAAATACCGCAAAGTAACGTCACGCTTATTCGCCCAGTGATTGTTGCACAATATAACACGTTTTTTACCATTGGCTATATAGGCGAGGTGTGATAGAATTAAAAATAATGTGGTTGTTTTTTTTCAACGGTCCAAGGAAACCAAATGGAAAAGAAATTGCATCTGAAACCTTTGTTTACCTCGATATTGGGATACAAAGGTAAAAGAAGACAACGAATCTTCGTTCCAAGCAAATTTGTGCCGAATTAAAGTTCATTTAAGTTGTTACAATGACTAGTAACGAAGCTTTTATTTATCTCAATGTTCGATTATAACACATTCATGCTGAATTAGGTCAGTTATCGTCCCGATATTACCATAGCTGTTTAATGGGACAAATAACAGAAACAGAAATGTATATCGATGAACATACACTTGAAAATTTTATTGAACGAATCTATTCACAGGTGGAACAGTTTTTATCTAACATGATTTTGCCGGTTGATTATACAACACGTGTTTCCTTTGTAATCGTAACAACTGGAATGTCTAATAGCAATATTAACCCATATTTGACGAATGGATTCTCCCATCATTGTCAATTGGGTGAGTCCACTTTCATTTTTAGGGGCGTCAGAAGTGATTTTTAAATTTATTCAATTTTTCGATGCAAATTCTCTCAGCAAACATAATAGCCCCAGATTGGGCGCCGCGTTCTGTGGCGTCACATCTGGGGCTATTTTGTTTGCCTATGTCCCATACAAAGGACGCCAAGCTTAAATGTGTCAAATGAATATCACCTACATCTATTACGTAATACGAGGTACAGTCGGAAAGTTCCCGGACTGTTCTTGTTGTGTCATTTGTTTTCAAAGAAGAAAGTCAAAACTTCGCACACTAGTGGAGAAATCATTTTTCTACACAACAATATATACATTTAGGGGCTTTTTCATCAAACCACCTAAAATTTAGGGCTCAAAGTATGGACACTAACAACGTACGGAGCAGTTTGACGTTAACAACGTTAATTGTATGTTAACAACGTTCATACCTGAGCGTGTCGTCAAACTCAGATTTCAAACGAGGAAAGATCCACAGGGGCTAAATCGCGGCTATATGGCGCATGCCATGGTCTCTTGTATCCTATGAAATCAATAGTCATCAGTGCGTGTTACTATCGATGATCGGATGCTGTTGTCTTCGTGAAAAATCAGACTTTTTATGTCAAACCCCGACCATTTCCTCCCTTTGCCTCCCGCTTTTGCGATCGTCATTAATATCCGCGCGTCCTTATTATATCCCAATGGCCCACAAGACTCCTCAGCATTTTCTATGCACTTTCCTTGAGTTTTATGAATTTCCAAGTGTTTGTAGGGTCTTTTCTGCTGTTTTACCATACTTTATTACCGCGCGCTGCTCCGTACGTTCCCACGACGTCGGCTTTTTTAACGCTCGAAAATTCACCCATGTCTGTTCAAAACACTGTCAAAATTGCAATTGTTATGTTATCACTCTGATCCTTTGTAGTTGAATCAAAATACTTTTGATATGACATCATGCAAAAATTCACGCCGTTGTGGCGCCGTTTTATAAAGGAATGGGCAGAGATTCAAAACATCAAAAAATCCGATTTAGCGGTTTTTCAAAGTGCTCCGTACCCTCGTATATGCCGTACGTTAATCGGCATTTTAAAACAATTCTTGCATATTCTTTTATCAATTTATCCGAAAAATAAAGGAAATGGATGGGATTTGTTATTTGAAAAATTTCAAAGTGATTTGACGTTAAACATTCTTTGAAATGAACCAGTCCGGGAACTTTCCGACTGTACCTCGTACATTATATGACCGACATATCTAATATTCAAGTTTTCTTTATCATGCTTTATTATTGATATTATCATGCCCTGTACTAAAATCACAGACGTTCCCAAGACACTGTTGGTTACTCAGATTGAGGAAGGAGAAAGAGTGCAAATTTTATTTTGCTGAAAGCATATCGTTGAACAGCTCTCTACTTCTAGGTGCAGTTACCTAGAACTAGTATCTTAAAGAATGTTGAAAAAAATCGCCTCTTTCCAAAGTATGTTGAAATAGAACGTAATAATTAATTGGATAATTTGTTGACGAAGCCATGCTTTTAGTTATTTTGTTTTTGAAACTTTCGCATAGCAATAAGCATCGATATATTCTAAGATTTAACATTAAATGCAGGAAATGTCTCACCGTCTACGTGTATTAAAGCAAGATTGATTAGCTTGTTGCAGTTCGAAACCAAGACAAATCTAGTTCATGTAATATAAAACAATGACATAAATCTGCCACAAGTAATCGCTCAGATAATACGATGTCTATAATTCTAAAGCCCGGGCATTCGCTCAGTCAATAAACCCAGTGTTGGTTGCACCATATATACCGACCAAAAACAGAAATTTAAGACATTTCATTTCATTCATATCTATAATATTTGTAATAATATATTATATATTTGGGACCAAGTTGTACGAAAAAAAATGTTGGGACTCAGATGGGGTCAAATTGCACCCCTCTGTTAACTGATTTGATTTTATATTGCTACAAGAGTGACATCCATGGATTCTCTTAACCTTGACAATCAAGCTGATGTAATCGAGTTAAGTCCCCGCCCGCAAAAGTTTCATATACTCAATGCAATACTTCTCTGACTGTGTGTCCAGATCGCATCTCTTGTGAGACACAGGGACTGAATTCCTTCCTGGCGCATCCCCCTGGTGAAGTATTGTCATTTTGGCGTGTCACCAGTAAACCATTCAGATTCTGGTGTGGTTCTAATTGTTTTATGTTTCGGTGTTGATTTTTTGTTTTTGTATCTTATGAACGTTTTCATATCCTAAGTAGAGTCCGTGTACTGTGTGGCCACCAATTGGAAATTGCTGCTCACTCGTCTAACGATATGTTCTCTTTATGTTAGTATCTGAATGTCAATTTAGTTCTTTCTCATCTTGTTGATTGTAGTGGGAATTTCTAGCGGCATTTTCTGGTGATTGCTTACACTTTTACCTTCCTACAATATTAAGAATATTGCAATTAACTTTATACAAGTAACAAACGAATCTTCATTCATTCGTTAATTGATTGAATTGAACAAAACACAGCTGCATTGATCCATCATTAAGAAAGAGCGCGTCATGTGATCAACCACTAATATAACACATCACTTGTGAAACTTAAAATCACGTGTTTCAACTGGCAGAAATGTACAAGTAGGCAATGATCAGGTAATGGCGGAATCGGAAAGAAACTCCGAAAACCGTGGTGGGACAAAAAATAAATTGACAATCAGGTTGTTTTACTTTCAAAGTTGTTTACTGTAAAAGTAAAGGTAGGCAACGATCAGGAAATGGCTCAATCACTCCAAAAACCGAGTTGGGAAAAACAAACTAGTCTAACAATCAGACACTTAAACTAAGAAAACATATTGCCGAATGGGCAGCCATTTTCCCAGTATGTGGCCTCTCAGCCACCCAAACTTAATTTAAATATGAAAACACACATAAGGTGCTAACAGTACAAAAATCGAAAAACCCAGACATAAAACAATAAGAACCACCACAGAAGTATCTCCTAGGGAGGATCAATAACATAAGTTATTTATAGTTGTTTTTGTATCATTATCATTTTATTATTTTTTATTGTTTTTAGTGTTCAAACAGATTAAAAATCTTCTCTCATGTGTCATGCTACTTATGTAACAATACGTGTTTTCTTTTCTTCTTTGTATGCACGCAAATCCCTAAAGAAAAAGGGAAGTATAATCAATTTATAATGCTATACAAAGGTCTAAAGGGTTCTATTTAATTTTGAAAATATCAAAACAATTTAATTACAACGTATAGAAAACAAATCATTACAACTGAAAAAGAAACAATTTATATGTCTTTTCCTATAAAGGTAAAAGTAGGAAATGATCAGGAAATGGCGCAATTAGAAAGAAATACCCACACGAAAAACAGAGTTGGGAAAAACTGAATTAACAGTTAAGTACTAATACTCAGAAAACATACATGTATAAGTTGTAATGAAATATAATAAATAAATTCAAAATATTTTTAAAGAAAAAAGTCGAACATGCTTTGTTTAATCTTCTCTGAAGGTAGGTCTTTAAAGCTAGCAATTCATAGATAAACGAGTCACAAATAAGTAGTTATTCTCAATTGGATACAAAATGGCACGAATGTGCAAACACCTATTAGAGGAGAAAAAAGGTACAAGTAGGCAAAGATCAGGAAAAGGCGCAATCAGAAAAAGATTCCCACTCCAAAAACCGAGGTGGGAAAAAACCAAACTAACAATCAGGTACTTATACCATGAAACATATCGTAAGCCGAATGAGCAGCTATTTTCCCAATAGGTGGCCACTCAGTTACCTTAACTTAACTAAAAATATGAAAACACACATAAGGCGCCAACAGCACAACATTTTGTAAACACCAAGACATAAAACAAAAAGAACCACTACAGAAGTATCGACTTGGATCGATCAGTAACACAAAGTTACTAGCGGGCTTAAACCTGTTTTACAGGTACCTAACCTCACCCTCAGCTTCTATAGTGGTTCTACATTGTGATTAATTATGCGGTTTCTTTCAGAATGTTCCTAGCCAAGCAAAACGCACTGTAGTTGCATTGGCCCGTAACTCATTTAGCATGCTGATAAAAAGAATCAGAAACTTATAATAAATATCTGGAGCAAATACCGGACTAAGAAACTATCCAAATACGTCCTTACAAGTCTGATGACTTTTCTTGACGTCGACTACGTGAGTAAACGTGAGTAAAATATTCAAAACTAACAAACCCCGCATCAATAAGCTTGTGAGTTAAAGGGACTTATATCTCCCACATCTGAACCATTTGGTGAAATATTGTCATTTTGCGAATCACCAGCAATCTAATTAGATTAAGATTCAGGGACTAAAAGAACCCGAGCTTGGATCAGTGACAAAATAATGCAGGGTTCGTATAGGGAAAAGGGTGTTTATGGGACATTTTTGCTTTATTCCTTCAACTAAGGCATACCTTGACGCGTAATTTCCGATGAAGCTGCCGCTTTATTAGCGCTATTATGACGCTTAATTTCCGACTCAAGCCAGAAGTATTGTTTGTTTAAAAAAAACTACCAGTGACATTCGTCACACAGATACACGACAATGTTTGCCCCACCCGAGAAAACAGATCGATTGTCTATTCATCTTTAGAAACAAGGTGTGCTTAAATGCAAAAGTTAAGTCAGTGGCAATACATGTAAAATCTCATTGGTATTGTTTAAATCACCTTAGCGTCAAAAAAGCTTGACATAATCAAGCTGTAAACAAAACCTAACATTTCCAAGAAAAACGATCGAAAAATAGCATGTGGTTTTGCCGTAGGGAGTACATACACCAATATTTGTTCTAAATTTAAATAAAATGAAGAAAATCTCCGAATCCTGATTTATAGGCCTGTTATTTCTCAAGACTCTGGCTGAATATTGCTAAGATTTTTTTCGGAGTTTTGTTACCAGCAGCAACCGCCATTCAACATTGCTCTTTATCAAAGCAAACATTTTCTCATTTATCGGGTAGTTACAAAGATGGTGTTTTGCCTTGAAAAGGCCAATAACTTTATGCAATTGTGCATCTGATGCAAGTTACATATCATATTTGGAAACAAATTGCAAATTTAATAAGGGGGTCCAGGTAAGGTAGCAGCAGAATTGAACAGTTTTACGGATAGGCAAAGTTACTGACTAACTTTTTTTCTCTGAATATAATACGTTTTATTGTATATTTAAGAGAGAAATTTTGAACAAGTAAAGTGGTACCACTGATTATTCGATGTTTGACCCTTGGTAGTGCAATATGATCTTGAAATCAACAGACTCTCACTTTGATTGATTATCTCTTCAACATGTTTGGTATTTAAGGCTGAGGAACCCGTGTCATTGAACTGTGTTATTCGCCAAACTCTGCGAGGTTAAGTCGTCGGAAATGTGAAGCTAATCAAATACATGACTGTGTTATTGATTGTAATGTGGGAATAAATTGAATTCCATTAAATAAAAGTCATTCCCAAGTTCAAGTTGTCTTAAATTGTTTTCACATTTTCTCTATTCTTAGAATTTCAAACTGTGTCAATGACTTCCATACCCGCCTATAAAGCTACTTCCTGGCACATTACGTTAGCTAAACTGTGACTGATGTAAATTGAAAACTCAATGATCTGGCAGCTGAAATCGCATTGAATTTGGTTTGCACTTAACTTATCCTTAGGACAATTATTCAAATACAACTTCTTAAGAATATTGCGAGTGACTTGCGTAAAGGTGCATGCACTATGTAACTTTTGTGGCCATGACGTACTGAAATTAGTTGTAATCGACCAATGAAGAAAAATATACTTGTCCAAAGAGAGACCTAAAGTTATGTATTGTTTATTTTGATACTGGATAAAGCAGTAACTGTGGTATAACAATTTTGATGTTTGTAAAACACCTATTGCCGTCGCTCTTAGAATCTATTTGTCATATTGTATCTACATGTATATACCATGTGTTCAGATAATAAATTCAACACTGAGTACCTAATTATAACGACAGAACGGTGAATGTGTATTCCTAAAGCATCATGCATGACTTTATCAGATATTTTCGTTTTCACAATCTGCATAGGCGAAACTAAAGGCGCAGGTCAGCTTCGCGGTAAGTGCGAAGTTTATCTTTACTGCGAAGCCGATCAGCGCCTTTGGTTTCATTACACAGATAGTACAATTTCTCTTATTTCTAAATGCCAAATTTCCAGCCTCTAGCCATCTTCTGTGCTTTTACAGCTCTATTTGTGTCGGACCTGTTCGGAAACCAGTTTTTCTTCATGACGCGGCTCAAATTTTACCACCTTTCTATGTTACAGAATATCAAACTGTGTCAATGACTGCAATTAGCCTCCAAAAGAAACTATTTCTTGGCACATCATTTTCAATATAAATTTTAATTGATGCAAGTTGAAAACATACTTAATATTCTGGCAGCTGATGAAGCATTACAATTGGTTTGTACTTAGCTGAATCTTGGCATGATTAATCAAACACAAGTCTTGAGAATATTGAGAGTGACTTGAGCAAAGGTGCATGTAATGCACAATGTTATTGTGTTGTGATCATGACAAACTGAAATTAGCTGTAATCGTACACTGACACAAATGTTATACTTGTCCAAAAAGAGCTCTACAGTGATGTATTGTATATTTTGATACAAGACAAAACAGTTACTGTCACTGGTATACCTGATTTGATTTTGAAAAACACCTATTGTCCCCACTTATAGAATCTATACACCTCGCAAAAAGTTTAGCATATACTCTAGATTTATAGTGCTAAAGTAAAATGGCCTGAAAATATGCCTAAAGCATGTTACGACTTCAGCGTTTATTGATTTAGATAGAAAGCATGTCGTAGCAAAGAGTAAATGGCAGTTTTGTCTCGGCCTATTAGATTTTGTAAATTTTTGAATACGTTAATAATGCATTATTTTAATGATAAGCCGTTTTCTTAATGCTGAACCTGAAGTTTGCACATAATACGCTACGTCAGAACACAATTGATCCCATGTCAAGAAAGAGTATGTTGGAACGATCTCTTATAAACAAAAAAGTGGAGACCTGGCATAAAACATTGACATTTCTGGAAGGAACATAAATGTTAAGAATTAAGTGTAGAAAAATTCAATGTATAACATTAACAAAAACAAGTTTGTCTTTCAAGGTGTCTAATGCCTACATATCAAATGACATGATAATAATGTTACACCACATTATTATTCTATATATTGTCTAAAGACTATAATAACTTTTGATTGAAAATACTGGAACTCAGTACTTTTAGACAAGATTTTAGAAAGTGTCGAATATGACTTTTTCAAAATAGTGACTCATCTTTTGTCATTCAGTATCTAACTAACTGCCGATTATGAATCCGTAAAAGTCCTGACTGTTTCCACCCTAACCAAGACATCGAATAGGAACAATCGTTTTGAAATATTTATTCAGCGGGATTATTTCTAACCAGAAATGTTTGCCTCCTTTTACACAAATAATTATGATAAACTTTTGGCGAAGAGTATATTTGTCAAATAGTATAGGTAAAATACTTTGACCGTGTCGCTTAACCTCTGACATAGATATGCATGGGACTGCTTAAATAAATATGTTCCCAATAATGCGACTCTATGACGGTAAACAACACATGGCCACGTGCTTCACATGGTACTGGAAAAATGTGTAAAACAAAATTGGTGTCCCTTTTACAAAACTTCGTTTCGTGAGTTTAAGGGGCACGGTCAAAGTATTTTAACTATATACATGTATACAGTATACACTTTGTGTACAAATAACAATATTATTAACACCATATACTTCACTTGTAATGACAGAAAAGTATGAGTTTACTGATGGGTTTTTGACACCTTCATGAAAATGCGACATACAATTACCTCAATATCACTCCTAAATATTATCTTTGAACGATGTATTTTGTTGTTGAATATAAAGTACATAAGCATATACATTATTCCTGGTTACCGTGACCCAAAGCTTGTTTACTAATGAGAAAAATAGCTTCTTTGATGCTTAAGAATACTTATAACAATAAAAGGTCACAGCTAATTAGAGATTTTGTTCTCGCAGCTAATAAAGCTTCAAATGTTTCAACAACTTTCAAAAAGCAATTAGAATTGATACGTTCTAAGATTAAACATACAGGAAATGTCTCAAGATTTGCATGTATTCAACAAGACTGTTTAGCTTATTACAGATTATTTCAAATTGGTCACAATAAAAAATAAAAGTATTTCATTTTATGCGTTAGTGTCGGGCTCGGGTATATGAGCGCCAAGGACGTTAACAGAAGTCGCGGGTCTAGAACTTGGGACTTAAAGTGACAAAAGTTCATGGACTTGCATTTGTATTTAACAGTGACTAATTCGAAGTTAGTAGTATAATATGCAGGTGTCTCAAACAAGTTTTATAGATAACGAGTTTTTACATGATCATTTACATACCCTAAGGTGATAAACGGGGCAGTCAGCCACTCAAATTTTCAGATATCAAGAGTTATTGCATGGTATGTTTAAACAATCACCAGCTTTAAACGGAGGAAAAAATGTAAATTGGCCAGTTGTCCCAAAATATTTTATGAATCATGATAAGAATTGGACATTCAATATACATATAATTGTATAAAACAAACGGCAATATTTGTTTCAAAGTCTTGTCACGTGATAAGGTGTCCAATATTCCTTACAAAATGCACACGTTCATGTCTTCCTGGGACCCTACACTTGGTTTCATGCAGTATCTGGAACACCTTAAATTTCCGGAAAAAAAAAACAACATTTTTTGAAATCGTCTAATTTAAAAGTATTAAAATTATAATTGTGTGAATTTATGGAATCAAATTTGCAAAGCACTGTCAACAGATCACTGTATACTATGCAATGGATTATCATAAGAACAGTTGTGACATCAATAAGCGAAATTCGGTAGCTTGTGAGTTTGAGGGACTAATATCACCCCATCTGAACAACTTGGTAAAATATTGATATTTGGCGTGTCACCAGTAAACGATTTAGATTAAAATCTAGGCTTTTAAAGAACCTGAGCTTGGAGCAGCGACAAAATGTTACAGGGTTCTTATAGAGATAGGGATGTTTATAGGACAATTTTGCTCGTTTCCTTTAACTAAGGTATACCTTGACGCGCAATTTCCGGCTGCCGCTTTATTAGCGCTATGATAACGCTAAGTCTCTGACTAAAGCAAAGGAAGTGTTTGTTTAAAAACCAACGAGATAAATTCGTCACGTTGAAACCTGACACTGGATTTCCCGCCCAAGAAAACAGATCGACTATTATACACGATCGGCTGAAGCGCCGCCATTGTTTTTGTCTCGCCTCACGAATCATGACTCGTGACTTTGCGTGACAGTATTTTGACCAATCAGATGTATGGATTTTCATACAAATCACAGGTCAATCGATATAGATACAAAGTCAGTCGCACTAGCACGACGCCAGCTGTATTAAGTCAAGGTCAAATCCAATATACACTATGATAGTTCGTCTCTCACTAATGAGAAAGACCATCATTATTTCTTGAATAGTGCTGATGTGTGTTGGTGAGTTCTTTGATGGCTGACTAGGCCAATTCTGGCTTTAAACTGTCGGTTGCAAGTAGAGCAAGTCAATGTCATAGAGTCTGATGGTGGCACATTTGTTTTGGCTTTGCGCTCTCTTCGCTTTCTTTCAGCTTCACAGATTCTCTTCTTTTCATAAAGAGCTGCTCCTTTGTTGATGAGACTTTGCCACTTTGATCGCTCCTGAACAGTCTGTTCCCAGGACCCCATTGGTATTTCGAAACCCTTCAGAGAGGCTTTGAGGGTGTCTTTGTAGCGTTTCTTCTGGCCACCTTGAGAGCGCTTTCCCTCCTGTAGTTCTCCATAGAAAACTTTCTTTGGAAGTCGCGCATCAGGCATTCTTATAACATGGCCAGTCCATCTTAGCTGTGCTAGCTTTAAGACTGTATGCATGCTTTGCATCCCTGCTTTCGTCAGGACCTCTGTGTCTGGAATCTTGTCCTGCCACTTGATTTTTAACAACTTTCTCAAACAGCTTAAGTGGAAATGGTTAAGTCTCTTTGCATGGCGTTGGTATACTGTCCAGGTCTCACATGCATATAAGAGGGTTGGCAGTACCACAGCCTTGTAGACTTTCAGCTTGGTGTCAAGCTTGATTCCATTTCGCCCCCAGACATTTGCACGGAGTCGTCCGAATGCCACACTAGCCTTTGCAATTCTGGCAGTGATCTCATCATCAATATGCACTGCTCTGGAGAGAGTGCTTCCCAGGTAGGTGAACTTGTCAACAACTTTCAGTTTTTGCCCATTCACAGTGATGGTTGGTTCATTATATGGCTTTCCGGGCGCTGGTTGGTGTACAACCTCTGTCTTTTTTGTGCTGATTATGAGATCATAGTTTTCACATGACTGTGAGACTTGATCCATGGCTCTTTGCATTTTTGCCTCTGTGCTGGCATTCTTATCCATATCATCTGCATAGAGGAGCTCATCTAGCACATCAGTCTGGACCTTAGTTTTGGCTTGCAACCTTCTGAGGTTGAATATGTTGCCATCAAAACGGTACCTGATTGGAAAACCAGTGTCACTGTCCTGAAAAACATCCATAAGCATGGCAGAAAACATCATGCTGAACAGTGTTGGTGCCAGAACACAGCCTTGTTTGACCCCATTTGTTACTTCAAATAGTTCAGAGAACTTACTTCAAATAGTTCAGAGAACTCTCCATCATTTTGCACACGTGCCTACATGCCATTATGAAACTGCCGCACCATTGCTATGAATCTGGGTGGACAGCCAAACTTGGCCATGATTTTCCAGAGTCCATCACGACTTACAGTGTCAAAAGCTTTGGTGAGGTCAACAAACGTCATGTATAGATCTACATTCTGTTCTTGGCATTTCTCCTGAAGCTGTCTTGCTGTGAATATCATGTCTATTGTCCCTCTGTCTTTTCTGAATCCACATTGACTTGCTGGGATAAGTCCCGTCTGATCAAGATGAACATTCAGACGATTCAACAGATTTTTTGCAAGTATCTTCCCAGCAATTGATAGGAGGGAAATGCCTCTGTGATTGTCACAGACTTGAGGATTTCCTTTCCGCTTGTATAGGTGGATTATGGATGCATCCTTAAATTATTGTGGGATAGCCTCCTTTCTCCACATACAGTGAAACAACTCTGTCAGTTTCTCTGCCATGGGTAGCCCCCCAGCCTTGTAAACTTCGGCAGGAATTGCATCTGCACCTGGGGCTTTGCCAGATGATAGTTGTTGAACTGCTTTTCTTGTTTCCGTAACGGTAGGAAATTCATCTAACAGAACATTGCACTCTATCTGTGGAAGTCTGTCGATTGGATCCTCATTGATGCTTGATGGTCGATTAAGCACACTATTGAAGTGTTCTGCCCACCTTTCCAAGATAGCTTCTTTATCTGTGAGAAGAGTGTTTCCATCTGCACTGAGCAATGTGGTGGCTCCAGAACTCTTTGGACCATAAATGGTTTTCAGTGCATCATGAAATTTCTTCATGTCCTTTCTATCCGCAAAAGACTGAATTTCTTCTGTTTTCTTCCTCAGCCAGGAATCTTGCATGTCCCTAAGCTTGGTCTGGACTGTCTAACAAATGTTGCTGTAGGCTGCTTTCTTTGATACTGAGCTAGTATCATCTTGATGTGCCTTGTGCAATCGGTGCTTTTCTTCAAGAAGCCTCTGAATTTCATCATCATTCTCATCAAATCAGTCTTGATGTTTGCGAGATGGATGGCCTAAGGTGCTTGCAGCTGAAGAAAGAACTGTTTTATGGAAAACTGTCCAGTTTTCTTCGGGGTCCTCTGAACTGAGATTCATTGCATCCAGTTGGTTGCAAATGTCTGTTAAGAAATCTTGTCTCATGCTGTCTTTATTCAGCTTTGAGACATCCAGTCTCTTAGGAGCTTTCTTGCCTTGAGGTCGCCTCGCAGGCTGTGTTCTTAGGTTGAGTTTGCTGACAACCAGTCTATGATCTGTCCAGCAGTTTGCATCACACATAGTCTTTGTCACTTTAACATCCTGCCTGTCTGTTCTCCGCACTATGACATAGTCTATGAGATGCCAGTGTTTGGAACGGGGATGCATCCAGGATGTTTTGTTCCTATTAGGTAGACGGAAGACTGTGTTGGTGATTAGAAGGTCATGTTCAGCACACTTCCTGAGAAGCAAGAGACCATTGCTGTTGCACTTTCCAACCCCTTCTGGACCTATAACTCCTTCCCAGGTCTGGTGGTCTGTACCCACTCTGGCATTAAAGTCGCCAAGAAGGATAAGCTTGTCTGTGCGGGGTGTTGCAGAAATAACATTGTCTAGGTCATCATAGAACTTGTCCTTGACCTCATCTGGATTGGTCATTGTGGGCGCATAAGCACTGATAATAGTTGCATGTTTATTGCCTGACAGAGGAAGTCTCAATGTCATTAGACGGTCATTAATGCCTTTTGGCAATCCTGACAGCTTACCAACAAGTTCTGTTTTGATGGCAAAGCCAACTCCTGCTTCACGCCTCTCTTCACTTTTGCGTCCACTCCAGAAGAAGGTGTATCCAGCACCAACTTCTTTGATCTCCCCAACATCTGCGAACCGAGTCTCACTCAATGCAGCTATCTGTATATCATACCTCCCAAGTTCTCTGCCCACAAGGGCCGTTCTACGCTGTGGTATATCTGACCCAGCATTGTCCATTCAAGTACGCACATTCCATGCGCCAATCCGTAAGGGAATTACTCTAGCTTTTTTCTTTGTTTTTCGAACGCTTAAGGGGATCCCCGCTGATCGCGGTTAACCAGCCAGGGGGTTTGAAGCAGGCAATTGTTTAGGGCACCTTTTCTAGCCCCTTCCCCATGCTACGGGGGTGAGCAGTGCGGTCCTAAATAGGTCTGCTCAGTCGCTCAGCCGACTGCCGAATTCTGCTTACTGCTTCTCCTCACAGAAAGCGACCATTAGAACTGAGCCGCCTGTGTGCAGGTCTGCAACTGCAGCTCCCAGTGTGTCCTACACCTGCTGCTTCGCCACTCGCCCATCGCCACAGGACTTTGTAGGTATGTGGGTGCAAGTGTGATGAAATTGTTGTGTATGCAAGTGCTTGTGTGTTGAGAAATAAGATGACATGCGCTATGAAATTAGATTATAGTGAGGAAGAGGTGCGCAACGTCAACCTCACTCTATAGTCCTCGCCCAGCTGCGCCCAGAGGCAAAACACAGGTCAAGACGTCTGGAGTTGGGTTTGGATGCAGTGGATGACCGTAACATCTTTAGTGCCTTGTCACGCTCTGCATGTTCCACAACATGTTGCTGTATCGCTTTCTGAACCGTTGAATCAGGTGATTTCTTCCGCTCCATCTACCGAAACAGTCTTTGCATATCTGGACTAGGCATATCCAGACACACAAGTTTGATTTTGGAGTTTCCTTCTCCTAGATGAATTGCTGGCCACAGCTGAAGAGCTCCATCTACCCTTCCTAAGGTTTTGTTTAGAGACCTGTAAACTCCTAGGAGGACTGTCAACCAAGACTAATGAGTTCCCCCTGCCCAGCTAGATTTTTGTGTAGAGAACTAGCTTAACTCCTAGATAAGTTGCCTTCCAAGGATAACGAGCCCCATCTGCACCGCATGACAACAGGTAGTACTGATTACATGTTACAGTAGCAGTTAAACTGACCTGACCTACGATATACACTATACGACCATCGAGACGTCAGCAGTATGTCACAGACCAAAATTCTATGTATATGTACTATATGCATGTACTAATAAGTAAATAAGTAAATATAAATGCAGGCCTTTATACAAATTTCATGTTTTTATATCTGTCATACATCAGTGGCAACATGTTTGGGATTTAAAACTGAGAAAATTGTGTCATTGAACCGTGTTATTCGTCAAGCTCCGCCTGATTAAGTCGATCAAACACATGTCTGTGTTATAGATTGTAATGGGGAATGAATTGAATTTCTTTAAATAAAAGACACACAAGTTGTTCAAGTTGTCTTAAAATTGTTTTCATAATTTCTCTATCTTTAGAATGTCAAACTGTGTCAATGACTTCCATACCCTCCTATAAAACTACTTCTTGGCACATTATGTTAGCTAAATTGTAACTGATGTAAATTGAAAACATACCTAATGTTCTGGCAGCTGAAATAGCATTAAATTTCGGTTTGCACTTAACTCATCCGAAGGACGATTAATCAAATACAACTTCTTATGAATATTGCAAGTGCGTAAAGGTGCATGCACTATATAACTTTGTTGTGGCCATGACGTACTGAAATTAGTTGTAATCGAACACCGCTGAAGTAAAATATACAAGTCCAAAGAAAGACCTAAAGTAATGTATTGTATAGTTTGATACTGGATAAAGCAGAAACTGTGATATATAACTGGGAAACACATATTGTCGCCGATCTTGGCATCTATTTGTCATATTGTATCTATACTGAGTTCCACAGCCAACGCAATTCGTCATTGAAATTTAAATAATCTTTTGTGGTTTCAGTCAATTCTTCCCAAATTCCGCAAATATATAGCCTAACCATTATCAACTGTCAAACATTTTTGTTCGCCTACAATTGCTTAAAGACTGACGAAGGGGTCAGTTTGAAAAAATGAAGGAAATCAGCGATTTTGACGAATTTCTTGCTAAAGTGTGCTAACCACCCTATTCTTAAGCAGCGAAAGTCAGTGAAAAACAAATTTCTCATAACTCGTTATTTGATAAGGCTAGGTTGCCAACACAAAATAAAGCACATGGTTAGCATATGTTGTGACGTCGACCACGTGACCAGGTTACGTTTGAATGCCGAAAACAAGCAATTTTAAGGTACTCATAATCAATGGCGATTTCTGGCGTTAAACCATAGGTTACAACTTTGAGATTGTCATAGTTACACTCACCGGGCGACCATCAAAGATTCGAATTGTGTGCATAATTTTGAAAAAAAAAAAAAAAAAAAAAAAACAATCGATGTCGCGCGCGCGAGGCACGAAAAAATGCATTTCTGTTCCCTGAGGCATGTTCACACGCATGCGAACTAAAACTTTGGATTTGACGACACAGAAAGATTGTCGAGTCATTTTGATGTTTGTTGGGCACAAAGGTTTTCCGATAACAGGCCAATTTAAAATATGGGATGAAAAAAAAAATAAAGTGACGTTTGCTGTCGAACTCAGTATATATACATGTACCATGTGTACAGTTAATAATATCAAGGCCATATACTTTAATTATCAAGACAGAACGTTGCAGTTGTATTCCTAAAGTATCATGCATCACCTAATCAGGTATTTTCGCTTTTTTAAATGGTGTATCATCTTTACTTTACAAAGATTTATTGTCCCTAAACCCACTAAATATTATCGCGATATTATGTCCGTGCAATTTATATCCATTGCATGTATATACACACCTTTATTAGCCCATCTGAGCCGAAGGCTCGTGGGAGGCTTATAAGATGGTACTCGAGCACATGTGATCTGTGCCTTTGTTTTCGCCTATGCAGATTTTCGGTTTTCCCATGCGCCGGCTCACTTTACAAAAAATCAAAATGTGTCAATGACTTGAATGAACCTCCTAAAAACCCTATATCTTGGCACATCATGTTCTCTATGAATTTTTAATTTTAATGCAAATTGAAAACATACTCAATATTCTGGCAGCTGACAAAACATTAAATGTGATTTGCACTCAGCTGATCCTTGGTACAATTAATCAAACACAACTTCTTAAGAATATTGAGAGTGACTTGAGCAAAGGTGCATGCACAATGTTATTTTGTTGTGGTCATAGCATACTGAAATTAGCTGTAATCACTGACAAAAATGTTATTCTTGTCCTAAAGGAGTCCCACAGTGATGTATTGTATATTTTGGTGTTAGATAAAACAGTTACTGTCACTGGTATACCTGATTTGATTTTGAAAAACACATATTGCCCCCACTCTAAGAATCTATTTGTCATATCGTATAGGTAAAATACTTTGACCGTGCCGCTTAACCTCTGACATAGATATTCATGGTACTGTTTAAATAAATATGTTCCCAATTATGCGACTCTAAGACGGTAAACAACACATGACCACGTGCTTCACATGGCACTGGAAAAATATGTAAAACGAAATAGGTGCCCCTTTTACAAAACTTCATTTCGTGAGTTTAAGGGGTACGGTCAAAGTATTTTACCTATATATATATATATATATATATATATATATATATATATATATATATATATATATATATATATATATATATATATATATATATATATATATATATATATATATATTAACAATTTGTGTACAAATAACAATATTATCAACACCATATACTTCAATATAACGACAGAAGAGTATGAGTTTACTAATGGGTTTGTTGACACCTTCATGAAAATGCAACATACAATTTCCTCCATATCACTCCTTAATATTATCTTTGAACGATGTATTTTGTTGTAGAATATAAAGTACATACGCATGTACCTTTTTGTTGGTTACTGTGACCCAAAGCTTGTTTACTAATGAGAAAACAATATACTGAACAAAAAAAGAAACGCAACAATTATATTCCACATAATTTTGAGCAAAGTACGATACAAACAGAAATCATTGCATTTTCTACTTCTGCATTAGATTTCAGGCTTCCGAATGCAAGAAACCAATTTTCATTTTGATGAGTATTAACGGAGTTATTCGATGCCGACCGTGGGTATGCTGAAATTAGTAAACCACACAGTGCGCATGCGCAATCATTTAAATAACGGTATGATTTAGATCCGCTATAAACCCCCATTCAAAATCAACATGTACCACTCAGCAGATAACTCACACGTTAAAGAAATAAAAGGAGTAAAATTGAAATTATCCCCCTTTCAATTAAACATTTAGGGATTTTGATGGTTTTAATTACGAGCTTGTTTGTCGTAGAACTTTTTTTTCATGAATTTTAATTAGGGTGAAGCTGACATTGTTTCTTGATGATTTGAAGGTTCAAAAGTGTGCGCATGCGCAGAGCAAACCCGATTTGCATTATTTTAGACAGCAACAAATTCCCATTCAATTTTTATAGAAATGAAAATCAGTTTTTGCATGATATACCCTAATATCCCATGAATGGGAATAATACAGCAACAGACCTTTAATTATTAACGTTTTACCCTTAAACTCGAAAGTCCTTTCTTTTTTTGTTCAGTATAGCTTATTTTATGCTTAAGAATACTACAATAAAAGGTCACAGCTAATTAGGGAATTCGTTTACGCAGCAAATAAAGCCTCAAATGTTTCAACAACTTTCAAAAAGCAATTAGAATCGATACGTTCTAAGATTATACATACAGGAAATGCCTCAAGACATTATGAAAACACGCCCATGCAATATACAGAGATTTTTTAAGTTTTAAAAAAGAAAACAAAAAACATTAGAAAATGTTTGATATTTTTTTATTTTTGCTCAAAACATAGATTGTGGGTACGAGTACCCACAATCTATGTTTTGGAGCAAAAATAAGAAAAATAGGTATACCCCTGCAAACCCCAGTTTTTCTATATAATAGTGGGGTTTACGGGGGTATTAATTGCACGGACATGTTTTCCTGATGGGAAATGCCTCAAGGTTTGCAGGCATTCAACAAGACTGTTTAGCGTATTTCAGATTATTTCAAATTGGTCACAAGGAGAATAAAATTATTTCATTTTATGCGTTGGTGTCGGGCTCGGGTAGGCCAAGGAAGTTTACAGAAGTCGCTGTCTAGAACTTGGGACTTAAAGTGTCAAAATGCTACCTCAAAATTTCGTGGACTTGCATTTGGATTTAACAGTGACTAATTCGAAGTTAGTACTATAATATACAGGTGTCTCAACAAGTTTTATAGATAACGTTTTTTTTTTTCACATAATCATTTACATACCCCAAGGTGATAAACGGGGCAGCCAGCCGCTTACGTTTTCAGATATCGAGAGTTATTGCATGGTATGTTTAAACAATCACCAGCCTTAAACGAAGAAAAAAATGCAATTTGGCCAGTAGTCCCAAAATATTTCATGAACCATGATAAGAACTGAATATTCAATATTAATTGTATTAAACAAAAGGCAAAATTTGATTTCAAAGTCTTGACACGTGATAAGGTGACCAATATTTCATACAAAATGCACATGTTCATGTTTTCTTGGGACCCTACACTTGGTTTCTGGAACACCTAAACTTTCTGGAAAATCCATTTTTGAAATCATCTAATTTAAAAGTATGAAAATAATAATTGTGTGAATTTATGGAATCAAATTTGTAAAGCACTGTCAATAGATCACTGTATACTAAGTATGGATTATCTTAAGAATAGTTTTGGCGTTAACCATAAAACATACAGTCAACTCCCCTCAATGAACTCTATTTTTATTCTGAAATATGTATAGCATATTATGAGCATTTGGCTGAAATTGCCCTTACATTACTATGTTAAATTTAATGTCATTTATATTTTACCACAGGATAATAGTAGTTGCTTTAAAACATGAACATTGCATTAAGCACTTTATTATATTAATTCAGACATTTACTTCCATGCTTTAGATGGAATCAACAATTGATATTTTGCCACCCTTCATGCTCAACCCTAAGGAGATATTCCAGAAACTTGAGGTGATCCAAATACTGCATGAAAGCTAAGGTAGGGCCTCATGAAATCACGAACATGTGCATTGTATAAGGAATATTGGACAGCTTATCACGTGACAAGACTTCAAAACTTGCCGTTTGGTTTTAACAATTATATTGTCCAATTGTTATCATAATTCATAACATATTTTTGGGCAACTGGCCAATTTGCATTTTTTCTCCCTTTAAGCAAGGTGATTTGTTTTAACATAGCATGCAATAACACCTTTGATATCTGCGAAATTAAGCGGATGGCTGCCCTATTTATCGCCTTTGGTATATGTAAAAAATATGAGAACAATCGCTATCTATAAAAAATGTATATTACCTTTTTTGTGGTTATTATCACCATCAGATTGTTCATTTAAGTTATTTGTGACGAAATTTCTATGCAAGCCAACAAGATGTTGGAAGGACTAAATTTAAGCTAGTGTCTCACTGGCATGCGAATTTCTCGCGACTGTTTTGCGAATTTTGTCGCAGACTTTCGCACGACATTCGTGCGAGTGTCGCACGAGTGTCGTGAGAATTTTCATGTGTCGCGAACTGGTCGAGAAGGTTTTAAACATGTTTAAAAATTTTAAAATGCGCATTTTTTCGCCAAAATATATCGCAAGACTGTCGCGCGACTGTCGTGCGACGGTCGCGCGACGTTCGTGCGAGTATCGCGAACCTGTCGCCGCGAAATTTTGGGAATTTACAATGCGAAATTCTTGAGTCTTGAGAAAACATGCGAAAACCTCGCGATTACCTGGTGAGAAAATAAAGCTAAGCGACATTCTCACGAATGTCGTGCGACACTCGCACGAATGTCGCGCGACTGTCGTACGAATTAAAATGAAAATAAGCTGTATTCGCGGGAAAGTCGTGAGACATTTTCGACAGTCGCGAGATATATTTTCAAAATTAGACCGAAATTCGCGAATTTGTCGCATAAATGACTATTCAATGAGACTTCAACGTCTGTGTTTATATCGTCAATCTTTGTCGCGAAGTAGTCGCGAACTAGTCTCCAGTTGTTGCGTTCCAATGAGATAGGGGCTTACTATTTTGTATTACTTGCTGATTGAGCTACTACAGAAATAACTAATATTGTAACGTTGATAACTCAGACTGACGCATAATGACTCTTTTGTATGCTCCTACCTGTATGCGCCTCACATTTTAGGGTTTAATTTCCGATGAAATAAATCTCTAAATTATTAACGTTATTGTGACAATTTCCGAATGCAGCCACAGCAATTGTTTGTGTAATTTCCAGATGACAGAATTCAGGTAACATAAACTTCATTTGCATCAGGAAAATATGTCATTGAAATGTCAGTGTACCCCATTAAACCCCATTTTTTACAGAAAAGCAGGGGATTGCAGCGGAATACTTTTTTTTTTTTTTTTTTTTTTTTATCCAAACCATACATTGTGGGTGCTCGTTAGAACAGACTTGACGTTTAGAGCGAAAATGTTAAAAAAAAAATCATTTTTCCCAATGAAATTTCATTTTTCCCTCTGAAAAAAAATATCTGTATATTGCATGGGCAAGTTTTCGTAAAAGAAGTCCATGAAATTTGTTCCGTTTTGCTCCCGGTCGAGAAAACTCTCTCTTTTTTTTCTAGCCTAGAAAAAAAAAAACTTTTTACAAATCAAACTCATTCTATAGCCTTACTATCTGAAGATTGTACACGTTCGTCTATAGCAATAACCCGGATGATCCAGTCGTCTAATTACGTCCTGTCTGTCCTCCATAGACGCCTGGATCCGTCACTTAATTTTTCTCTTCACGAATGACGACATCGCTGTGCATTGTGGGAAGGGTATTTTCTCGAGATCACGCGTGAATCATGGGAAAAACATTTATATACAAAATATTTTAAGAATAATTATTTATTTGAAATACAAAATATCATAAACTTAACACATTTTCCCGCTCCCTTGTCATTTTTACCTGTATTTTTTCGATACTCGTGAATTTGAAAAACCAATAAAATGTAAACAATGCGTTGCATTATGGGTAAAATGGGAATCCTGCTCTCTGATTGGCCCTCTAAATTTTTTAAGAACGTGAAGCGGTTTTTGATAGGTAGGTGATCACGCCCTCATGGAGGCTCTGCCTGCCGATAGAGGGCGTGATAAATCGCGTTACTATAGCAAGTGAATGTATGCAAGGATGCAAACACCCATTCGTAAAACATGTCCGTGAAACATATATACCCCTTAAGCCCAACTTTTATATAGCAAAACTGGGGTTTTCAGAGGTCTACTTATTTTTGCTCCAAACACAGCTGAGGCGGTTCTAACATGGGTACTTGTTAGAACCGCCTCGCTGAGGCAGTACTTCCGTCTCGCTGAGGCGGTACTAACGTGTACCCACAATCTATGTTTTGAGCAAAAATAAGTGAACATTTTCATTTTTTACAACTTTAAAAAAACACTGTATATCGCATGGGCATGCTTTCGTAATGCGGGGAGCTGCAAATATTATAATGAAATATTTACGCATACCTATTACTGAACGAATATTGTGTCAGGCCGCTCTGGTACAAGGTGTGCTGGTACACAAACTAATTTGTTGACGGAATACGTTATTGAACTCCCAAAAGCTAGTGCCGAATGTTAAAAAATCGTTAAAACAATTGTGTCAATATTCTCTAATAGTTAACATTATTGGCACACCATGCCTGATTGAAAACAGGATCTATAGTTTGGCAGCTGCGCAAACGTAAAACTATATTTTGCAATTACCTTTTCAACGGTTTATTTGATTTTAAACTGTTGCTAAAGAATTATGTAAGAAATTTAAAGGCAAGAATTATATCCTCTGTCAGTCCGTTGATTTAAGTTTTGCCGTCCCAACGAAATATAACGTCATAAGAGACGAAACAAATATGTTGATGTCAGTATGGATGCACTAACAGAAAGGAGTGCCCAGGGATCTCCATCGTCGGGCAGCTTACTAAATTTGTTGAGTGCCCGTTTCTGATTCATCAGGATGTTTATCACGATTTATTTTTTGTCTTTGATGATTCATTGACTAGTTAGAGATTCACCACGAGGACCGAAGAGCTAACTAAATGTTATGAACCGCTGCAGGAGCTGAGGGTGAGGTTATGGCCATGTAAAATCGATTAAAGCCCGCCAGTAATTTTATATTACTGATCGTTCTAAGGCGATACTTCTGTGGTGGTTCTTTTTGTTTTATGTCTTGGTGTTGAATTGCTGTGCTGTTGGTGCCTTATGTGCGTTTTCAAATTTCTAGTTAAGTTTGGGTGGCTGAGTGGCCATCTATTGGGAAAATGGCTGCCCATTCGGCCTACAACATGTTTATTCAGTATAAGTGCCTGATTGATAATTTAGTTTTTTTCCCACCTCGGCTTTTGGATTGGGAATTTCTTTCTGATTGCGCCATTTCCTGTTGCCTACTTTTACATTCCTCCAACGAGCAACAAGCATATGACAAAGTTAGCAATAACAATTTCTCAACACACCTTATATTAGTCTAAATGAAGGTTAGCTGTTATTCTGAGTTGACGTTTTATTAATTATCATTACAGTTAGCAAGCATTTTGATGTCACGTAAGTCGTGGCAAAAATAAGAAAGAAACAATGGATATCCTGCACATTCAGTTTACTATAGAAAACATGGGTGTAGAGGGGATATACATTATGCGGACTGGTTATTCTGACGTTAGGGTCAAATATACAGCATGTCGGAATCTCGTAGTCAGCAGTGAGCTTTTGCAGGATTCGAAATTATTGGATATCATAATTCCGATTTCGTGAAGGACTTTACAAACACGAGATTTAAATATTGTGGACCACAACGATTTCACTGTAAGGATATTGTTTTAAATTATCTAAGCAACGTGTGGCTTCCGACAAGATGGATATAAGCATTATTTCGTCACGATATTTGTCTAGCAATAATCTTAAGTCTCAGACACATTGACGCGTGTTGTGTTTGACAATTATTCCAAATATGTTTAAAGTAAACTATTGCATACATATGTAATAAAAGCGTGTTAACATTCCCTTCTTAGAAGGAAAGATCCATTAGACACTATAAAACTCATCAATGAAACGACCGTCCTTGGCTTGAAGCAGTCGTCTCGTGCTAAACATGTCATGGTCTTCTAGCGTTTGCGAAAGGAACACGTGAGCATATATACACGTGACTGAGAACTGGGGGTAGTTTGACTTTATTAGCAATATGACGCATCCGATACTTTTACACAAAGCATAAAACGCACAAGGTAGTCTCGTAGAATATAAGGGTTTTTGGGTAAACCTCGATTTGGTTTATATAGAAAATAAATTAACTGATTTTGATACCAAATGACCTATTGTGACAAATGTTTTGAACAGCAGGTGTCACCCTGTCATCCATGGGCAGCTTAAGATATTCAAGACGGCATCAAACATGTTATCAAAAAAATACAAAACGATTTTGCAAAAAATGTAGTTTAATCACTTGAGGGGCGGGAATAATCTAGAAGACAAAAACAGGTAATTTAAGTTTAGAAAATTAAGTTTTAAAACTATGCAGGATAATTGCTTCCAAGATGGCTTCCTAATGACATGATTCGTGTTACTTATGCAATTGTGTGCTGGGTATCAAACAAACTATTGTTTATAAGGCACAAACATATAGATGCCCTTACTTTCGTAGTATATTTTCATAACGTAAATAGATGTTATGTAATTGAAAGTTGACATTCAAGATAGCTTCCCAATACAGAATTTTGCCATTAGTAACTTTCAGTTTGATGTTTGAATTATTCTCGACAAAATAAGAAACAGTGGTACCAATCATCGAATTTTCATAAATAATATAATTAATGACATTATCTCTTTATGTCATATCAAAGACATGTCTTTAAGCAATCCATTTCTTGAAACCAGAGGTCAAAATTCTGCTCCTGAAAAATGGTCAAGTGTTTAAAACGCAAAAAATCGATAATCGATAGCTTTTCATCAGGTTTGGACAATGTTCACAAAAACGACGCTACGTTTGCGCTACGCATTTACTACGTACTTCAACTTCCTACTAGTACGTCTTTTACAACGCCCGTGTCACGTTCTTACTGCGTACATCCACAATGTACACGCCGCATTGATTTTAGCATGTTCAAATTTTGCCGAGACAGTCACGTCCACTAGGTCTCCGCCACATCATCACTACTTTACTACCACTACCTCCAGGTTGTTATCACGTCTTTGTTACGTCCTTGAAATGTTAAAGATGTTGTACGAACGTGATGGGAAAATGGCTTGGTGTAACGGGGGTCTAAGGCATCATGTAAGAAATTCTGATGCTTGGTTTATGTTCAAGAAAACTAAAATACGCTGCTAGAGCAAAAGTGCCTATCAGACATTTTGATGACAATAAAGCTTCAAATATTTCATTGACTTCCATAAAGCAATAAGTATTGATATCTCCTGAGATTAAATATGCAGGAAATGTTTCAAAGTTTGCAGCATGGAACCAAAACTATTTAGCTTACTTCAGACTCATCACGACAACAAACCTGCTTCAAGTTTATTCGAAAATAAAAGCAAGGATCTGCCGCGCAGTAAATGCACAATTATTTATCGTATTTAGTAAAGTCCTCTTATTTTATAAAACCTTGTTTTCAATACTGTCGTAGACTTAACTAACCTCCTAGCTGTGTTGCGCGAGGCGCTTTCTTTGTTTTGTCGTTGCCTTTTTGGCTTCAAACAATATGATTATGTTTCTTTCCTCCGAAATTCTACAAAACTCTAGAGTACGGTTGACAAGTCGTATGTGTAATTCATACTGGCATTATGCAGCGTGAGACACACGTAAGAAACACTGCGACATTAAAAGTCATAGACCTTATTCGTGATAGATACGAAAGGCGTATTAATGACTGGCTTGTCTGCACGCGCCTTGCAATATTAACATCAGGAAAACATGTCCGTGTAACGAATACCCCCTTAAACGCCATTTTTATATAGTAAAACTGGGGTATGCACGTTAGAAACACTGCGACATTAAAAGTCATAGACCTTATTCGTGATAGATACGAAAGGCGTATTAATGACTGGCTTGTCTGCACGCGCCTTGCAATATTAACATCAGGAAAACATGTCCGTGTAACGAATACCCCCTTAAACGCCACTTTTATATAGTAAAACTGGGGCATGCAGGGGTATACCTATTTTTATTATTTTTGCTCCAAAACATAAATTGTGGGTACTCGTCAGCGGTGAGGCGGTTCTAACGTGTACCCATTATGGAAACATCTCCGTTTGTACAAAGTGCTTTAAAATAAAGCTGATTTTTATTGATTTTTTTTCATTTATTACACCTCTTCTTCATAAAATTCTGCATTTTGTCTCTTTGTTATGATCACCTTATCGTGTTGATGATAACGGATACCCACAACATATGATTTTATCGGTAAATATTAAAAATCGATAATTTTATACCTTTCCTTGATTTCCCCCTTTTTACTATATGTAAATTGCAAATCTGGGTAGGTTTCATACGGAGATGTTTTCGTGATGCCACAATCTATGTTTTGAGCAAAAATAATAAAATATCAAAATTTGAAACTGAAAAATTTCACTTTTTACAATTTTGGAAACATATGTTTATCACATGGGCGTGTTTTCGTAATGAGATATACCTTGATGCTTAATTTCCGATTAAATTCATCAATAAATGAACATTATTGTGACGCTTAATTTCCGACTGCAGCCATAGCAATTGTTTGTTTTAATCACAAGGCTGTCACTTCAGATGAAAATGCGTCACTTGGAAGTTCTTGGAAGCCCTTCACCATATCTACTGACCGAGAAACCTCTCACTAATTCGTCTAGCTATAATTTTTATTACAGTCCAGAATCATCTTACAGTTTTACTTCTGTGACAAGTTTATATACAAAAGGTAGATTAACGCCAAGCTTTTAAAAAAAAAAAGACAAAGCAATTTATATTGTTTGCTGATCAATTCGGGGTCTATTGCCACGTAAATGCCTAGGGTACCGGGAATAACGAGGTTTGAAGTTTCATCCTATAACTGTAAAACCGATAACTGAAAGACCCCGGTCCATGGACAACATGCCGTTTGGGTATATAACAACGCGACGAAACGCTTGTGATTGGTTCGGGTGCACTCAGGGTAGGTTTATCCGTCCTCTGAAGGGAACAGTCACATGCTGTCAGCGCACCTGATATATGTGGTGACATTAATATGGTCGTATTTTTTCCTGTTTATACTTATTGTCGTTCCTGGAAATATGCTCTTTTGACGTCGCATAATGGTACTTTATTACAGTATCTGTAGGAAATATAAATATGATCTTTTTAAGCAGTGCCAGAATGTATTTTAAATTCAAAATCAAACACACCTTTTCAGTGTACAAATAATTAAGCTCATACAGATTTTACTATCATGTTGATTAAATGTTTTATGGCACAATATTATTCTTATAACGTTTGAATAGTGATTTTTATCGTTCTTATTTTTGCTCAAAACAATTGGTACGAAGTTTTCCTTTAAATATGTAATGTAAAAGAATTTGCCTTATTAATAAACTGACCTGTCAGCCAGATAATGCGATGAAATTTACATGTCAGAATGCACGTGTCAACAGTGATCTATACATTACGAAAACTTGCCCATGCAATAAACAGATATTTATTGAGCTTTAAAAATTGAAAATTTCCAGCTGAAAAATATTGATACTTTTTCTTATCTTTGCTCCAAAACATAGATTGTGGTACACGTTAGAACCGCCTTGGCAAGGCGGTTCTAACGAGTACCCACAATCTATGTTTTGGAGCAAAAATAGGTATACCCTTGAATACCCCAGTTTTGCTATATAAAGTTGGGGGGTTTGAGGGGGTATACATTTCACGGACATGTTTTCCTGATGAACAAGACTGTCTTTGACATTACGGAATGTCGGCATCTTCAGTCCGCCCAGTAGGCGTTGACCAGGATATGATAACACAAAATATAAAACAATTAGAACCACAACAGAAATATTGCCTGGGAACGACCAGTTATATAAAATTGAAACATGTCTTTACACTTTTGATTCATAGTGCTGTATTTAAATATTATGTTATCTCCGATAGTAACATAAGATTATGTGACCTCATTTAATACAGGTATCAGATACTGATGATTTTCCAGAATGTTTTTAACACTCCGCGAGGAACCTAAGGGATAATTATGAATGACAAAATCATTGCATACATTCTACACAAATGCAAGAAACGAAAGAAACAATGGTGCATTATATTTTACTGCCTCGCCACGTTTTCATACGTGTCAAAATTGCATTCTTACGCTGGTTCCGGGTAGACATCAGTTACTCATTATTAGCACGTGCGTTGCGTGGTGCCCGGTAAGGAACATAAATGAATGTGATGTATTAACACAACGTGCACACGTGAATAGCCTTTAAAAGTTATTAATACACGTTTACATGCGCCTGTTAATATCGTTTGACATGGGTATGTATACAATGAAAGATAAAATGATAAATGAATAGAATGATAAATCTTAGCAATGTGTTCTTTCAAATATAACCGTGATAATGGATATAAGCATAAAGCGTCATCGCAATCCTTTGAAGCAATGATCTTTATATTCCAGACACGATGACGTGTTGGGCTGGACAATTATTTCTAATGGATTTATAGTAAACTGGTTTATATCTGTCATAAAAGCTTGTTAACTTTCTCTGCTTAGTAAGAAAGGAAAGAGCCATTAGTCAAATGTCGCATCAATGCAACGTCATTTATGTTTTAAGATTAGCAGCTTAAATCATTAATCGTGTGCTACATTTGTCGTGATGATCTTAATTTAACGAGACGAACACGTGAGCGTATTTGCAAATAAATTGTAGTAGTTCTTTTTTGCTCGATGTTGCCAAATCTAAAGGGGCACTGGCGAAGTTTAAGTTGCCGAAACCGTGGAATGGCCAACCCTTTCTTATGTGTTCATTTTCCTTAAAAGAGCTTAGGTTTACATTTTAATTTTTATTTACAGTTGCCAATAGGAAACAACATAATGTTTGTTCGATCAGATTTACCTGTATTGATTTTTGGAAATTTCTATACCAACCCAAAGAGCCAACGAAACATTGGCTTGTTTTCTCAATTATACTCCTCATGTCCAAAATTTTGCCGTAATACCTCTTAAGGTGTCTCGATACCAATTTTGTTGATAAATAAACCTATGATTTTAAGACAGCTTCAAATGTTGGTGGAATGCTACTAAAAAAATGTTAAATTTGACATACATGTTGACATCAGGCGGGCATGAAAATTCAACATGAAACATTTTTACAACACACCTTAAGAGCAAGATTGTTTAGATTGTACAAATCACGCATATCTGATTCACGTTGCGCGTGTTTGACAAATGGTTTTGCGCGTTTGCAAAAAGATTGCGCGAAGTTTGCGAGTGACTCGCGAGTCACTCGCGAGTGACTCGCCAGTCACTCGCGAGTAAAGATAATCCCCTACGCGCAACCACGCGCAACGCGCAAATGCGCGTACGCTTAAAGCATCGAGACAACTGTACTGTATAGCCATGCGTTTTAAAAAGTTATCGATTTTCAAAAATGAGAAAATCGACTGTTTGAACTATTTTCAGTTTAATTTTACACGGAATAGATCTAAAACATGTCAACGGAATGTGTTTTAAAAGTGTAAATGTTTTCTTAAACTACTTGCAAAATAACAAAATTGAAAGGTAAAAATAAATATTATGCATTCTAGGGCAAAATTACAATTTTTGCAGAAAATGTTTTATCATTTTTAACATATTTGTCTAGTAGTGCAACGCCATGGTCATTAAAACGCCAAAAATATCCTAGAAATGGGAAAATGGTGTTTTCACCAATCAGAACACAGCTCAGTATTCCCTAATCTGTAGAAGAAAAATAATGGTTTTCATTACGAAAACTTGCCCATGCAATAAATAGAGATTTTTTTAGCTTCAAAAATTGAACATTTTCAGCTGAAAAAATTGATATTTTTCTTATTTTTGCTCAAAACATAGATTGTGGGTACACGTTAGAAACGCCTCGCCGAGGCGGTTCTAACGAGTACCCACAATCTATGTTTTCGAGCAAAAATAAGAAAAATAGGTATACCCCTGCATACCCCAGTTTTGCTATACAAAAGTGGGGTTTAAGGGGGTATACATTTCACGGACATGTTTTCATGATGAAAACGTTTGTTGGCTGTTGTCAGTTTGGTTTGCCTGGAAAACTCATTTCTATAAAATTCAGCCATATTTCTTGTTGTGTTGGGAATTTGGGTAAGTATAGATTCTATGTGTTAGAAACTGTATATACAGTAGTCCGACATCAACATAAGAGTGACGTCAGAGTTGGCCGTAAGCAATGTGAAAGGAAAGTCTGATCCTAGTGGCCTTTTATAGTCGCATGTATTCTATTCATTAGTTGATAACGGTAAATCAATAAAGTCAATTTAATGTCTGAGAACTATTTTAGAGTGATAAGTGATGTTTGGTCATTTCATCGTACAGATGAACTTTTAAGGTCACCATAGTATGTTTTAGACATTACTTGAAATAAACTTTAGAGCATTGGGTCGCATAAAATGTGTGTCTGAAGCAGAAGAGAAACATACGTAAAGTTCAAAGTAAATTCAAGAAAGTCAGCAGATATGACGGACGGTTAAGAACAAATGACGAATTTATGAAGATTGACAATGCCGTAAGCACAGTACCATGGGCATAATTTATTTTTAAGAAATGCTTGTAACATCGACAAATTGCGATTACATTCATTTTATGTGCTTTACATGACGAAAAACATCGAGCTTTTACTTCTGTGTCGTCAATCTTCAATAATATTCTTCATCAAAATTGTCAAACCTCAGGTTGTATACTCCTCAAAATAATAAAAGGGCCAGACAAGTTTGGCTTTGATTGGTCTAACGGTTTTAGAGAAGAAGATCTTTGAAATTGTGTATGAAGACGGACGACGCGACGGACGAAAGACGGACGCCGGAGCATGGGTATACTATAAGCTCACCTGGTGAGCATTCGGTTCAGGTGAGACAAAAAAAGAAAATTTTCAGCTGAAAAGTTTTGATATTTTTCGTACTTTTACTATCACATATGCTGTGGGTTCTAACGAGTACCAACAATCAATATTTTGGAACAAAAATAAGAAAAATAGGTTTATCCATGCAAGCCCCAGTATTGCTATGAAAAGTGGGGTTCAAGCGGTATACATTACAAGGTTATGTTTTCGTGATGTTTAATCTATTGAAGTAAAGGCACACAAGTTTGATGAGTTTTACCACCTCTCTATAATTTCAGATATTATAGCCAACTGTGTCAATGACTGCAATAAGCCTCCTAAAGAAACTATTTCTTGGCACATCATGTTCGCTTTAATTTTTTAATTGATGCAAATTGACAACATACGCTGTTGGCGCCTTATGTATGTTTTCATATTTTTAGTTAAGTTAAGGTAACTGAGTGGCCACCTATTGGGAAAATAGCTGCCCATTCGGCTTACGATTGTTTCATGGTATAAGTACCTGATTGTTAGTTTGGTTTTTTCCCACCTCGGTTTTTGGAGTGGGAATCTTTTTCTGATTGCGCCTTTTCCTGATCTTTGCCTACTTGTACCTTTTAATATTCTGGCAGCTGGTAAAGCTGGTAAAATTTGGTTTGCACTCAGCTGATCCTTGGCATAATTTATCAAACTCAACTTCTTAAGAATATTTAGAGTGACTTGTGCAAAGGTGCATGCATAATGTTATTTTGATGTGGTCATGGCATACTGAAATAAGCTGTAATCGTACACTGACAAAATGTTACACTTGTCCCAAAGGAGCCCTACAGTGATGTATCGTATAGTTTGATACTAGATAAAACAGTTACTGTCACTGAAATACCTGATTTGACTTTGAAAAACACATATTGCCCCCATTCTATTTGTCATATCGCATAGGTAAAATACTTTGACCGTGCCGCTTAACATCTGACATAGATATGCATGGGACTGCTTAAATAAATATGTTCCCAATAAGGCGACTCTATGACGGTAAATAACACATGACCAGGTGCTTTACATGACACTGGAAAATGATGTAAAACAAAATAGGTGCCCCTTTTTACAAAACTTCATTTCGTAAGTTTAAGGGACACGGTCTAAGGATTTTACCCATATACAGGGTATATAGTATACACTTTGTGTACAAATAGCAGTGTTATCAACACCATATACTTCAAGTATTATAACGACAGAAGAGTACGAGTTTACTCACACCTTCAAGAAAATGCAGCATACAATTTTCTCAATACCACTCCTAAATGTTATTTTTGAATGATGTACTTTGTTGTAGAATATAAAATACATACCCATGTACCTTATTCGTGGTTACAGTGACCCCAAGCTTGTTTACTGAGAAAAAGAAACAACATCTTTTATGCTTAAGGATACTACAATAAAAGGTCACAGCTAATTAGAGAATTTGTTTACGCAGCTAATAAAGCTTCAAACGTTTTACAACTTTCAAAAAGCAATTAGGATTGATACGTCTTAAGATTAACCCATATTTGACGAATGGATTTTCCCATCATTATCATTAGGGTGAGTCGGCTTCCATTTTATGGGCGTCAAACAGAATAGCCCCAGATGGGACGCCGCAAAACGCGGTGTCACATCTGTGGTTATTCCAGAGTGAATTAAAGAAAATCTGAAATTTTCAAGAGGGTAGTCAATACAAAGACTAGTATTATCATAATAGGGCCTAGTATTTTAAACACCGTGGTTAGAAAATGAATCTAAACCGATAATAAATTTTTGATTCCTCAGGATACCCCAGCTGATATTTGGAGCTAAATAAGAAAAATAGGTATACCCCTGTATACCCCAGTTTTACTATATAAAAGCGGAGTTCAAGGGGTTATATATTACACGGACATGGTATCCTGGTGTGAACTAATAATCTGTCAGGCCGCTTCGGTACAAGGTGTGCTGGTACACAAAATAAGTTGTTGACGGAATGCGTTATTGAACTCACATAAAGCGTGTGCCGAAAATTAAATAATCGTTAAAACGTGTATATAATAGATATAGAACATTAAACTGTGTCAATATTCTATATTATTGGCACTCCATGCCAGATTGAAAATAGGCTGAATATTTTGGCAGCTGAGCGAACGTTAAATTGTATTTTGCAATTACCTTTTCAACGGTTTATCAAAGCTATTAAAACTGTTTCTAAGGAATTTGTACGACATTTAATGAAAATTAATATATCCTCTATTAGTCCGTTGATCTAAGCTTTGCTGCCCGAAAGAAAGTTACCGTCATGAGAGACGAAACAAATATTTTGATGTCAGTACGGACGCACTAACAGAAATGAGTTTAAATTCGGACAGCGAAGTAAGGAATCACAATTTGTCAACACACCTAATATTAGTCTAAATGACGGTTAGCTGTAATTCTGATCTCTTCTGTTCCTGTTGACGTTTTATTTACTATCATAACAGGTAGCAAGCTCTTTGATGTCATTTTACGAAAACTTGCCCATGCAATATACAGTGATTTTTTTTTTCAGAAGCAAATTGTAAAAAAAATATATTTTAATATATATTTGCTCAAACATTGATTTTGTGTACAGGTATACCCCTGCAAAACCCGGTTTTATATTAAAAGATGGGGTTTAAAGGGGCATACATGTCAGGGACATATTTTCCTGATGATAAGAAAGAACATGTATACCCTGCACATTCAGTTTACTATATAAAAGTTGGGTGTGGAGGGGATATATATTATGCGGATTGGTTTATCTTAAGGTAGAATCAGTTATTCAGCATGTCGGAATCTCGTGGTCAGCAGTTAGATTTTGCAGGATTTGAAATTATTGGATATCATAATTCCGATTTCGTGAAAGACTTTCCAAACACGAGATTTAAATAAGGTGGACCACAACGTTTCACTGTTTGTAAAGATAAATAAGGAGGTTGTTTTAAATTATCTAAGCAACGTGTGGCTTCCGACAAGATGGATATAAGCATTATTTCGTCACGATATGTGTCTAGCAATAATCTTAAGTCTCAGACACATTGACGCGTGTTGTGTTTGACAATTATTCCAAATATATTTAAAGTAAACTATTGCATGAATATGTTATAAAAGCTTGTTATCGTTCTCTACTAAGAAGGAAAGAGCCATTAGACAATATAAAATTCATCAATGAAACGGCCGTCCTTGGCTTGAAGCAGTCGTCTCGTGCGTAATATGTCGTTGTGTTCTGGAGTTTGCGAAGGGATCACGTGAGCGTATATAAACGTGACTGAGTTCTGGATGTTGTTGGACTTTATAAGCATCATGACGCAACCAATATATTTACACACGACGTAAAACGCAGTCCCGTACCTGGAATTGGTTTGTATAGAAAATAAATTGATATCAAATGACCTCTTATGACAAACGTTTTGAACAGCAGGTGCCACCCTGTCATCCATGAGCAACTAAGATATTCAAGATGGCATCAAACATGGTTACCAAAAAACGATTTTGCAAAAAAATGTTTATTATATAATAATCACTTAATGTACGGACATAATCTAGACGACAAAAAAGTGTAATTTAAGTTTAGGAAATCAGGTTTAAAAATATTCAGGATTGCATCTAGGATGGCTTCTAACTTATACCCACAATCTATGTTTTGAGCAAAAATAAGAAAAATATCAGATTTTTTCAGCTGAAAATTTTCAATTTTTAAGGCTAAAAAAATCTCTGTATATTGCATGGGCAAGTTTTCGTAATGTTAAAACGTACTTAGATATTAAATATATCAAAGATGGCATTCAAGATAGTTTCCAAATACGGATTTTTGATGTTTGAATTTTACTCGACAACATAGGAAACGCAGTGGTACCATTCATCAAATTTTCATAAAGACAATAAATAATGACATTTATTTATATATTATGTCATATCAAAGCCATCTATTGTTAATATCTCTTGAAACCAGGATTCAAAATTTTGCTCCTGAAAATTGCTCAAGTATTTAAGTCACATAAACTTGATAGCTTTTCATCAGGTTTTCACAATCAACATGAACACCATACTTCGTTTGCGCATCGCTAATAGAACGTACTTCAACTTCCTCTTACTTCTTAACAACGCCCGTGCCACGCTCTTACTTTGTATGACCACAACGTCCACGCCACATTAATTTTGAGCATGTTCACTAAGTCCTCGCCACATCATCACTACTTTACTACCACTACCTCCAGGTTGTTATCACGTCCTTGCTACGTCCTTGGAATTTTAAAGACGTCGTGCGAACGTTGCTGGGTTTAACGGGGTTTTAAGCATCATGCAATAAACTATGCTGCTTGTTTTATTTTCTATGAAACTATTGTATGCTGTTAGAGCAAAATAGCTAATCAGACGCTTTGTATGTTGTAAGAGCAAAATAGCTAATCAGACCTAATCAGACGTTTTGATTACGAAGCAACGAAGCAAATCAAGCTTCAAATGATTCAACGACTTACATAAATCAATTAGAATTGATACCTCCTGAGATTAAATATGCAGGAAATGTCTCAATCTAGCTTACTCATCACGACAAAAAACTTGCTGCAAGTTTATTCGAAAATAAAAGCAAGGATCTGCCGCGCAGTAAATGCACAATTATTCATCTTATTTAGTAAAGTCGTCAAATTCTTAACCCAATGTTTCAATATTATCGTCAACTTTACTTACTGCGTAGCCATTTGTGCACCAAACTAGTTTGAAAACAAGAAAATACACTTTTTTCGTTGCCTTTTTGGCTTCAAACAATGTGATTATGTTTCTTTCCTCCGAAATTCAACAAAACTCTAGAGTACGGTTGATAAGTTGTTTATGTAATTCATATTGACATTATGCAGCATGAGACACACGTAAGAAACACTGCGACATTAAAAGTCACAGACCTTCTTCGTGATAGTTACGAAAGGCGTATATTGACTGGGTTGTCTGCACGCGCCTCGCAATATTAAGGTTTACATTGACGCTTAATTTCCGATTTAATTCAGCTATTAATGAACTTTATTATGACGCTTTATTTCCGACCGCAGCCACATCAATTGTTTGTTTTTAATCACACGGCTCGGCTGGAAATTCAGATTAAAATGCGTCACTTGAAAGTTCTCGGAAGCCCTTCACCATATCTACTGACCGAGAAACCTCTCACTAATTCGTCTAGCTAAAGAAACATTAAAATAATCTTTGATTACAGTCCAGAATCATCTTACAGTTTCACTTCTGTGACAAGTTTATATACAAAAGGTAGTAAAACGCCAAGCTTTAAAAAAGAAAAACAAAAAAAAAAAAACAAAAAAAAAAAAAAAACAATTTATATTGTTTGCTGATTAATTCGGGGTCTAATGCCATGTAAATGCCCAGGGTACCGGGAATAACGAGGTTTTAAGTCTCATCCTTTTACTGTAAAACCGATAACTGTAAAACCCCGGTTCATGGACAACATGACGTTTGGCTAAATAACTACGCGACGAAACCTTCTTCTAAAATTGTTTGTGATTGGTTCGGGTGCACTCATGGTAAGTTTAATCGTCCTCTGAAGGGAACAGTCACATGCTATCAGCGCACCTGATATATGTGGTGACATTATTATGGGGAACAGACACATGCTGTCAGCGCACCTGATATATGTGGTGACATTATTATGGGGAACAGTCACATGCTGTCAGCGCTCCTGATATATGAGCCGCCTCGTGGGAAAACCAACAATGTAGTTTCCGAACAGGACCGACACAAACCGGCATGTGTAAGCACAGAAAAGAGCTAGAAGCTTGAAACTTTGGATTTAGGTAGAAGTGGAATTGTACTGTCCGAGTAGCGAAAACAAAGGAGCTGATCAGCTTCGCGGTTACCGCGAAGCTGATCAGCGTCTTTGTTTTCGCCTTTGCAGACTGTTGGTTTTCTCATGAGGCGGCTCATATGTGGTGACATTATTATGGTCGTGCTTTTTCCTGTTTATACTTATGTCATTCCTGGAAATATGCTCTTTTGGCGTCACATAATGGTACTTTATTACAGTAGCTGAAGAAAATATAAATATGATCTTTTTAAGCAGTGTCAACATTCAGAATGTTTTTAAAATTTAAAATCAAACACTCCCTTTCATTTTACAAAGAATTAAGCTTATAAATTATACAGATCTTATTAGCATGTTTAATTCATTTTACTATGTTAACTTTTTTATGTCACGATATATATTCTAAGTTCGAAAACATTCAATGACAATAGACAGCGATATTTCTGGTTTCGAAACAGAAAAAAAAAAAAAAAAAAAAAAAAAAAAAAAAAAAAAAAAAAATCAGTTTGAATAGTGATTTTTACCGTTCTTATATTTGCCCAAAACAAACATTACAGAATGTCGGCATCTTCAGTCCGCTCAGTAGGCAATGGCAAGGATATAATAGCACAAAACATAAAACAATTAGAACCACAACAACAGAAGTATTTGAAAGACCAGTAATATAAAACTGAAACACTGTTTATATCATAAATTCACAGCGCTGTATCTAAGTATTCTGTCATCACAGATATACTCCTCAAAATAATCTAAGGGCCAGAAATTTAATTTTGCAGATTTTGTGAATGTCAAATAATTTCTTTTATTTTATGATGTATACGTTGGGCGCCAATGTAACGGGACTCTAAAGACGGCTCACTCTCGGGGAAGTCTCGGACGAGTCCATTGAGGTTCGAGGGGTTTTTAGAAATCATAGAAGACGGGAGTCGTTCGTGGTTTTATTGTTTCCGTCTGTTAAAACCCATCTCCGGGACCATAGAATATACTGCAATGACAGTGCAAAAAGCCCTAAGTGATTAGAGCATATGACGCTCTTGAGAGAAAGACCGCAAGATCTTTCCCTCACGAAAGCAAATGGACGACTCTAGCACGAGACAGCTATGGCAACCAGCGGAACGTTTTCGTAATGAGCACAATAACATATTTACATTATAACAAGATACAATAAGCAAAACATAACTGCAATGACAGTGCAAAAAGCCCTAAGTGATTAGAGCATATGACGCTCTTGAGAAAAAGACCGCAAGATCTTTCCCTCATGAAAGCAAATGGACGACTGAAGCCGCACTTGCTGTTTTAGGAGGCGTGCGCATGCATTGTTAGTAGTGAGTACTATATTCCTACGCGATAGCGCGCCACAGAAGAGCGCGGGAATGTACTACTTTCGCTTAAGATATCTTGTTGATCGGCTTAAGAAATGATAAATGATATAGGATAAGGGACAAGGGACGCATATAGGAATTTGAATTATTTTCACTCTGTGACAAATGTTCAATGGGTACCCTTACCAATAAACCCTAAAAAAGCTTAAAATCAATCGACAATTAACTTGTCAGTGATCATGACACAACACTGCCTTCAAAAATTCGCTATTTTACACATAGTGAGTGGGGTAGTAAAATTAAAGATTGTCTTCTTTTCACAATATCATGGCCGTACACGTAAGCTTGATATTGGATAAGTTCATCTTGGGCCTGTATAACTTCCATGCAATGTGAACGGAAGCTCGAGCGAAATCAACTTCCGGATGTCCGCAAGAGGAATCATGCACCGATCCTCCACCGGCTCACGTTTAAGACTTTCTTGCATCCCACATTGAACATTAGAGGCCGCGATTTTTCTCTGTAGACGATCCTATACGTGCTCAATCAAGTTCATGTCAAGAAGACCTGCTAGTCAAGTCCATACGCTGAACTTACTCGCGTCAAAGGAACCCTCTTACCCCTCTTGCGCTTCGTAATTGGTCGTTATCGACCATTAAAATAAATTCAGGGCCCCATGCGCCAGAAAATGGATGAACAATGATGCCCAAAGTTTCGTATCCGTATTGCATATCAGTCAGCGACCCGTTCTGAATACTGTACAGCTACAAAGAACCAACATAACATACCCACCCCACACAAGCAAATTTGGTCTGCCAAAAAAATCGTGTTCCAGTAACACAATGTCCATTGAAACTCTAAAATGTCTGACACCACTCAGGTTGCCTTTCGGCACTGACGTCTAAGCTGATTTCCATTACCTCCGACCAAAGAAGAGGTCTCAAATGAGCCAGTAGAATGTGAAAAGTCCAGTCATAGTCATCTGGATTGTTGACTCGCTGACAGCAGGGTACAAGAAACAATCTTGCATTGGAACATGGGTCGGATGGCTAAACTGACAATAAATTGGTCATTTAGAGTCGTTTAATGGACTGATGAGCAGGCTCTTTTGGCCACAAATCGGTTGAGCTGTTGTGGCACCGTCTTCAGAGAATCATACCTGCCCGTAATGCTCGATCTGGATCGCGAGAAAGTCTGGAAATTGAAATGGTAAGAGGGTGTGCTTGGGTTCGTCTTGCACGCAACCGGAAGTTAATTTGAAACTTACTGTCACACTGCATGAAGGTTAAACAGATTCATGCTTTATATGCCCGTCACTTGGTTCATGTTTACGGTCATATTCTTGTAAAAAAACATTTTTTGTAGAATTTACTACCCCACCCACCAAGCGTAAAATAGCGAATTTTTGAGGGTAGTGTTGTGTCATTATCACTGACAAGTTTATTGTCGATTGATCTTAAGCTTTTTAGGTTTATTGGTTAGCGTACCCATTGAACATTTATTATGCATCATAAAATAAAATAAATTATTTGACATTCACAAAATCTGCAAAATTAATTTTCTGGCCCTTAGATTATTTTGAGGAGTATAGTAACATGTATTTAGGTGACTTCAATGAATACATGGATCAGACACTAATGATATTCCGATGAGTTTTCAACACTCCGAGAGGGACCTAGTGAATGTTAATAAATAAATGGCAAAATCATTTTTAGCTCGCCTGCACGAAGTGCATAGAGCTATTGTAGTCACCTCGGTCGTCCCCGTTTACGTTTACGTGTACGTCCGCGTCACACTTTCGGTTAAAGTTTTTTATAAGTCTATATCTCTTGACCATGTTGATGGATCAAGTTGATACTTTGCATGCTGCTAGGTATTGGTCTGAAGTTTTACGCAGTACCATCATGACCCACCCTGGGTGACCTTGAGGTCAAGGTCACGGACTTAGAAATTTTCTGTTTAAGTTTTTGGTTAAAGTTTTTGTAAGTCTATATCTCTAGACCATATTGATGGATTGAGTTGATACTTTGCATGTTGCTAGATATTGGTCTGCAGTACCATCATGACCCACTCGGTGATCTTGAGGTCAAGGTCACAGACTTAGAAATTTTGTGTTTAAGTTTTTGATTTAAGTGTTTGTAAGTCTATATATCTTGACCATGTTGATTGATCGAGTTGATACTTTGCATGTTGGTAGATATTGGTCTGAAGTTTTATGCAGTACCATCATGACCTACCCTGGGTGACCTTGAGATTAAGGTTACAGACTTAGAAATTTTGTGTTAAATTTTTTGGTTAAAGTCTAAATTTCTTGAACATGTTGATGGATAAAGTTGATACTTGCATGTTGATAGATATTGGTCTCGGGTTTTATGCTGTACATCACAACTCACCTGGATGACCTTGAGGTCAGGGTCACGGACTTGGAAGTTTTGTGTTTAAGTTTTGGTTAATGTTTTATAAGTCTATATCTCTTCAACATGTAGATTGATCAAGTTGATACTTCGCATTGGTCTGAAGTTTTATGTTGTACCATCATGACCCACCTGAATGACCTTGAGGTCAAGGTCATGGGTCATAGATTTTAACAGATGTAGTGGCAAAGCACAAGTCAGGCGAGCTACGCTGTCCTGCGACAGCTCTTATTGATCACTATTAGACATTTTCACTTAAGCGTGGACTCCGACGTGGACACCTATGCTGACTGTTTTGCGAGATCATGTCCAAATTATCTTAGATATCTGGATCACACTGTGTTTAAGGTGGTACGGCGTTTTTTTTTTTCGGGAAAAAATCTCTTTTGTTTAATTTTTACGCCCCTTTCACTATTTATGCAGTCATATGAGATCGGTCAATCAGTAGGTTGGGTAAGAACGTGAGTGCCCCGAAAAACACCTGGCCCACCCGCAATATGAAGTTAGCTTGTCCAACATGTGTTCGAAAACGAACTGGAAAAGGCGATGAGATGATCGAATGATTAAGAGTGGCGAACTTTGCATCGGAGACCTTAAGTTAACCACTCGGCCTGGGGGCGACGCCCCGGAATTACCAGGTCGATATTTCTTCATTGATTTTTCCAGCAGGTAATGTTATGTTTAGACTTAAGTCAATTTGTGACGGGCACGACGCTTCCTACTTATTTGACCAGGGTGCAGTTTCATCAAAGCATTTAGGACACTTTTTATCCTGCGTATGTTGTATATGCAGTATCGGGCATACAGATGTACATACATAAATACAGACGGAGTGACAGGGGTGGATGCGCGGACAGACAGACAGACAGATAGACGGGCAGACAGGCAGACAGACAGACAGACAGACAGACAGACACAACGAAAGCTTTGAATCCTTCTAGGCCTTGAATATTTTACTATATTTTACTATTGACTTTTATTTATATTTTGGTGTACTTTTCGGGAGGGGGCACAAATGACACTACATGGCAGTCGCGGGGTTAGAATCCCGTACCTCTCGCTCCATAGCCCGATTTTCGACCGAGAAACTGACCGTGACTGAGTGTTTATCCTTTTTTCATGGTCCTGAAAGAGTACTGCTTTGGAAAATAATATAAACCATTTGTTCTAGGTTGCAATGCCTTTTACACAAAGACATCTCATCCTGGCTGCTTTACCGGCACTAATCCAACCGCCACCCGACTGTCACGACTACTGTATCACCAATATGTTTGTTCAACTTTGGCTACTGTTGTGCAACCACCCACAGATCCAGTTACAGACGTACGATACAGACTTTTCTTAGTTGACATGAATGCTTTTGGCGGAAGGGATATATCCACCATGTTTTCGAAGAACATGTGCCATTTCTATGAAATGACTGGTGAAACTCCAGAGACGTTTTTGCAGCTGTTGCAGATTCTAGCGGTTGATATCACTGTTCTGCGGTTCAGACTAATGTCCCTCAGGAACAGATGCTTGATGTTTATGATAGGGCTACGACATTATCCTCCGTACTTCTTTCTTTCAACACTGTTTGACATAAGCGTGACCCAGGTCCATTACATCATCAGAAAACTCGTTCCTATATTCCGCAGACATTTACAAGCATTTGTTAAATGGCCAACGATAAATGAGTGGGGATCCATGAGAGGAGCATGGCCTCAGTTACCCAATGCGGTTGGCTCAATTGATGATTCATCGCATGAGATTTATAGACCAATCGTTGAACCACAGGAACATTATTATTCCGGCCATAGACAATACCACGCCATTCACACTCAAATTATAGTTGACAATTGCGGAATGATAAGGTATATTCAGAGTGGTTTTCTTGGTCATTTAAATGACGCTCATCAATATGCATTAATGGATCAGATGGGAACAGATCTGGAATTTCCAGATAATTGTTATTTACTGGGTGATAAGATTTTCCCAAATCGAGGAAACGTCGTTACAAAGTTTACGGCACAGCAATTTGCTCGAAAGCCCTGAAAGCCAGGGAATCAAAGAAGGAAATCGGTTCGTTCAGCGATACCAGGCAGGATAGGGGTAGAACATGCCATTGCAGAATTAAAAACATATAAATTTGTTTTATCTCTGTGGCGACACCCGCGCCCATATCTATCTTCGATAACATGTATATGTGCCGGAATTGTTTGCAGACTTGAAAAAGAACTGGGACTGATTTTATAAGATTTTCAAAAGCTTCTACTTATATTTGTGTCGTCGCACGAGAAAACCAACAATCTGCATATACGAAAACAAAGGCGCAGATCATTTTGAGTTCGCGGTAGCCGCGAAGCTGATCAGCGCATTTGTTTTCTCTACACGGACGAAAATTTCGTTTGCGCATATTTTTCATTTGCGCGCAAAAATGTAAATCATTTGCGCACAGTCTTAGTGTTACATTTGCGCACATGTTTTTGCACCTCTTCCTAAGCCAACTGGTATTTCATTATATCAAGGTACGATAAATAAAATATCAGCACTGTCACCCGTCACCCCTGTTCAAAAGCCTGGAGGTGGAAGAGTTCGAAAAACGTTTACAGAGTCACTTAAAAGCCAGTTTTGAGTTTTAGTTTACAATACATGTATTTACATTTTGCGGCACTTTGATTTGTTCATTTGGCATCATCACGCACTGTCTTATGCTTTCTCAAGGTTTTAATTCATATATTCGTGACCGGCTGTGCCTTGAAAGATATAAAGCTTGGACTGGCGATGCCACAATGAAGGCTTGGCTATTACATTTGCGCACATTTTCCTAAAATTTCGTTTGCGCAAATGTAACATTTACCTGGGGAAATTGTGTGCGCAAATGAATACGCTTACCTGGGAAAATTGTGTGCGCAATTGAACCACATTCTTTCAAAAATGTGCGCAAATGTGCTGCCACCGGATGGTACAATCCCTCTCCTTTCTAAATCCAAATTTTCACGCCTCTATCTTTCTCCTGTGGCTGTACAGCCCGATTTGTCTAAGACCTGGTCGGAAACCAAATTGTTGGTTTTATCACGCGACGACTCAGTCTTGTTAAGAATTGGTACGAGGGGGGTTCAGAAAGTTCTGTCATAGGTGTTATAACTTTGTTAATAGACATAATAGGTTGCTGTATTATACATTGATTAAAAGGGCTATATTTCTCCTTTATAATGATGCCAAAATAATGCACGAAAAGAAATAAATACTTTGAAATAGACGGCTTGAAAGACACCAGGGGTAAACCACTGGCACATTTTCTTAAATTTGTGAATATTATTTAAAGAAAATCGACTTCGAAAAAATATAATCCATGTAATATATTTTTGAAACATAGATGAATATATCCTGCAAAAATCAAAATCATTCAGCTGAATTTAATTGAGTTATAGTAAAATGAAATATTGAAATTGGCTTGTTGTACATACATTAAAAATGCGGTTTAAATTCAAATGACATTTATTGACATCTACACGTAGTCCAGGGAGCTTAAAATGCATTTTACCATTTAATTGTTTCATCCTAGCGTGCTCTATAGTAAACTTATAAAAAAGCAAACACATATAATGGTGCAGCGGTGCCAGAAACGCTATAGGGGTACGTATTTTAATGACGTCATATACATCGCTTTATTATAAAGTCAGCATAGCATCGATAACGGCAATTTTTGTCACATTGCTTTTCTAAATATATTATTACTTATAACTGTAAAGTTGGAGAAAATTTGATCGGAAGTTATAAAGATATAACGCATGAAACGCACACAATAATATTCACAAATTCAAGAAAACGTGCCAGTGGTTTTACCCTAGGTGTCTTTCAAGGCATGTATTTCGAAGTATTTATTTCGTTCGTGCATTGTTTTGGCATCATTATAAAGGAGAAATGTAGCCCTTTCAATCAAGGTATAATACAGCAACCTATCATGTATATTAACAAAGTTATAACACCTATGACAGAACTTTCTGAACCACCCGTAAGTACCTAATGTTTCTTAATGTGTATCGTAGTGAAGGCACTACAGAATCGAAAGGTGTAAGTGGTCTTTTTGTGAATGCGCCCTAGACGTCCCCAACCTGTTTCTGAGCGAAGTAAGTCTTACTCGGTCAATGCACAAAAAAAAACAAATAAAAAAAAAAAAAAAAAAAAAAACTTTCAGACATTTTGCTGTCGATGCATGGTCTCTCAGTTTGCCTCACACATATTAAGGTTTCTCGTAAGGTAATCTCATTCATTTTATGCTACTTTGTTCCTCGTATGACACAGCTTTATTGATTGTATGACGCGGCTCATTAGCATTTTCGTAGACAGTATTTACATCGGATACACATGAAATATCCCCTTGTTAAATTAAGTCAGCGTAGGTGTCCATATCGGAGTTCACGCCTAAGTGAAAATGTCTATTATTGCATACACTCTACACAAACGAAATAAATAATGTTGCATTATATTTTACAGCCTCGTCACATTTTCATACACGTAAAAAATCATTCTTACGCTGGTTCCGGGTGAACTTCAGTTACTCATTATTAGCACGTACGTTGCTTGTTGCCCGGTAAGGAACATAAATAAATGTGATGTATAAACTCCACGTGCACATGTGAATAGCCTCATTAATACGTGTTTTTCTTCACAAATATATGAATGTGGTTATGTCGTGTTCCTTCACATATTAATCGTGATAATGGATATTAGCATAAAGCGTCATCGCAATTTTTGCAACAATATTCTTGACATCGGGAAAACATGTCCATGAAAAGTATACCCCCTTGAACCCCACTTTTATATAGTAAAACTGGGGTATGCTGGGGTATACCTATTTTCCTATTTTTTGCTCCAAAACATAGATTGTGGGTACTCGTTAGAACCGCCTCAGCAAGGCGGGTCTAACGTGTACCCACAATCTATGTGTCGAGCAAAAATATCACAAATTTTCAGCTGAAAATTTTCAATTTTTAAAGCTAAAAAAATCTCTGTTTATTGCATGGGCAAGTTTTCGTAATGATATCCCAGACACGATGACGTATTGAGATGGACAATTATTTCTAATGGACATAGTAAACTGTGGTTTATATCTGTCATAAAAGCTTGATAACTTTGTCTACTTAGTAAGAAACGAACATTTGTCAAATATCACGTCATTGCAACGTCCGTCATGTTTAACGATTAACTTTATTCAGTCATCTTGTGCTAGATACGTCATAACGATCTGAAGTTAGCGAGAGGAACACATTAGTATGTTTGAAAGAAAAAAATACAGTAATTCTCTTTGGCTCCATGCTAACAAATCTAAAGGGACACTTGCGATGTTTAAGTAGCCGAAACTGCGGTATGGTCCAATCACTTTTCTCATTAAAATGTTTATAATGTTTATAAAGGAGCTCAGTTTTAAATTCTATTTTAATTTGCACAACGGTCGGCATCAAGAAAACATTTCCACATCAGGAGAACATGCCCATGAAAACCCATAACCCCCTTAGACCCCAAGTTTATAGAGTAAAACTGGGGTAAAAACATAGATTTTGGGTTCTAACGTGTACCCACAATCTTTGTTTTGAGCTAAATTATAAAAAAAAACATCAACATCTTTAATGAAATTTTCAATGTTTGCTACTGAAACAAAAGAAGATAGTTGTATATTACACGGGCATATTTTCGTAATAATATGAAAGCTGGCCCCGATTTGAACGTTATATATAGTAAACAGCTTTATTATAAAGATAATTTGTGCAAACGGAGATGTGTCCGTAATGAGCGACCCGTTCCGAATAATGCATAGCTCTTTAGAACCAGCATTGCATATTCACCTCACATAAGCATATTTGCTTTGCCAAGCCATACGAAAAGTAATCCTACATAGCAACGTTCTACGAGACGATTCATTGTCTGGCGCCTCTCACGACGCCTTCCGGCTATGACAAACACGAATATTCTGGACAGTTCCGACCAAAGAAACGGTCTTTAACAAGACAAAAAATGTACTGATGCCAATATGCAAAGGCCAGTCGATGTTTCGTCATTGTTGGGTCACATTGAGGACACGGGCTGAATTTTTGCATTGATTTACGGTCTCATATCGTCTGATGACGATCACAAATTCTGACCACTTCAGTGACGTCTAAAACATGGGGCGTACGGCAATGTTGGCACTATAACGGTCATTTCGAGACATGTTATGGACTGAAGAACATACTTTCTTCACATAAATCCGATTGAGAGGATGCGGAACTGACTTCAAAGAACCATATCTGCCGGTAATGTTCAGTCTGGAAAGCAAGAAAATTTTGAATGTGAGATAGTACGAGTGTAGGAATTCGGTAGCGGGCATCCGGAAGTAAATTCGAAACTTCCGGTCACACAGAATACAGGTACATAAACAAGATTCATTGTGGCTATACACGTCACTTAATTGATATTTAAGGCCACTTCATTGTACTTTTGTTTGTGAAAATGTATGACCCTACACACCATGTGTTAAATGTCCAATGTTGGAGGGAAGTGTTCATGATTGGCCGTTCTGAAATTTATTGGTTAGGTTTCCAATTTATCATACATCATAATAATGCAATACTTATTTTGATATTCATAAAATCTGCAAAATCAATTGTTTATCCCTCTGATAATGTATAGGAAGGTACAAGTAGTGCAACACTAAGGTACTTATACCATGAGTACACTTCGTAAGCCGAATGAGCAGCTATTTCCCAATAGGTGGCCACTCAGTTACCTAAACTTAACTAAAAATATGAAAACATATAATAATTTATAAGGCACCAACAACACAAAAATTTTAAACACCAAGACATAAAGCAGTAAGAAGCACCTACTTGCTCGTACTTCGCAATCAAGGTATACCTTGGCGCTTAATTTCCCATGAAAGCATTCGCTCAATTGACGTTATTCCGACGCTTAATTTCCGAGTGCAGCCGGCCATGGCTTCTATTTGTGTAATTTCCTGCACGTACTTCGCAATCAATGTACACCTTGGCGTTTTATTTCCTATTAAAGCAGTTGCTCAATTAACGTTATTTTGACGCGTATATACCAAGTACATCCATAGCTTCTGTTTGTGTAATTACCTGTACGTACTTCGCAATCAAGGTTTACCTTGGCGTTTAATATCCTATTAAATCAGTTGCTGAATTAACGTTATTGTGACGCTTAATTACCGAGTACAGCCATAGCTTCTGTTTGTGTAATTGCATGCACTTCGCAATCAAGGTATACCATGGTGCTAAATTTCCTATTAAAGAAGTCGCTCAATGAACGTTATTGTGATGATTGATTTCCGATTGCAGGCATAGCTTCTGTTTGCGTAATTTCCAACTGACAGAATTTAGATTAAATTACGTCACTGAAAGAAAGTCCGAAGCCGTTCCTTTTTCGCGACCGAGAAAACTCTCTATACTTTATGTAGCTAAAGAATCATAACATCAAGACTATGTTTCAGATAATAGTTTGTTGTATAACGTTTGTACATGAATTGTTCTACTTTTTAAACACGTAAGTATTCAAAAGGGCGATGAAATACTGGACCGATAATGAATATATACGTCAGACCGCATAGTAAAACGATGAGCTAGGACCCAAAGAAAGCATCTTTGAAAGCATGTTATGGAGTACATGTACATGAATTAACAAACACCCAAAGGACGAGGATAACTGTCTTATAATCTTATCCGTGTGTGTTATACTTGTATATCTTTAAACCGTGTCAGAAAACTATTATAGACACTATTTTTATTATCCTATCTGTTAATATATATTTTCTTTTTAATTGATACAGATTGAAAACAGGCATGATTTACTGGCAGCTGAGTAAACTTTATAAGCAACCTTTAGCAAATATCTACTCATTAAGAAGATTAATCATACACAGTTTGTGAAGAATATTGCAAGAATTTTGATCAAGATAAGACCATTTTTTTGCGGTTCGTATGAATGAACCAGCGAGTGCACGTAGGTGAGATCGTCCACTGGAGCAAGAAGTCACACATTGTCAACAAACCTATCACTATTTGGGCCGGACGCAAGAAATCCTGTATTAGGTGTTTCCGACCAGGTCTGACACAAACCGACATGTACAGTCACAGAAGCAGGCTATATGCTTGGAATTTCGGATGTACATGTAAGAAGAAGAGAAACTGTACTATCCGTGTAGCGACAACAAAGGCGCTGATCAGCTTCGCAGTGACTGCAAAGCTGATCTGCGCCTTTGTTTGCGCATAGGCAAAAATTCGGTTTCTCACGATGCGGCTCATTCGAAAGAAGGTGAGTTGTTAGTGTACACGATTGTCTTCCTGTTTACACTTTATCTACCTTCTTTCCTATTGACATACACTTTTGACGTCATTGAATATTGTTTTTATATTGAGCTTTACTATTGTCATGATCAAGAGATAAATTATCGTTACGATTTGGGTTGTTTGTATTATTTTCAAGTGTCTTGGTTGCCATGTTTTATTTTATTTTTTATTTTTTTTTTATTTATTTTTTTTTATTGATTATTTAATTATTTTATTTTTATTTGTTATAATGTTTTATTCCTTCTTTAAGAAATGGCTTAAATTTCATGTTCATTAGAATGAGATTGGATCCACAAAAGTCAAGATTACACATATAATGATACACAATACATAATTTACAAGAATTTTGAGCCCATTGAACTTTTGATGACCACATGAACCAGTCAAAGTTTTGATCGGTTGGAAAGCTAATTCATCAAGCCATGTATTTCAGCTAATGGGGAAGTAATAAAGTACCATGGAAATAACCCTTCATTGGTACCTTTCAGTAAGAATTAAGACTATCTGCTAGAGTCAAACATATCTAAATACATGGCCTGAATGCCAGGCTAGCGTCAACTATACAGCATGTCGGAATCTCGTAGTCAGCAGTGAGCTTTTGCAGGATTTGAAATTACAGAATATCATAAATAATTTTGATTCCGATTTCGAGAAGGACTTTCCAAACACGAGAATTAAATATTGTGGACAACAACGGTTTTACTGTTTGTAAAGATAAATAAGGAAGGTACAAGTTGGCAAAGATCAGGAAAATGCGCAACCAGAAAAAGACTCCCACTCCAAAAACCGAGGCGGGAAAAAACCAAACCAACAATCAGGTACTTATACCATGAACATTTTTCGTAAGCCGAATGAGCAGCTATTTTCCCTATAGGTGGCCACTCAGTTACCTTAACTTAACTAAAAATATGAAAACATACATAAGGCGCCAACAGCACAAAAATATTTAAACACCAAGACATAAAACAAAAAGAACCACCACAGAAGTATCGACTTTGAACGATAAGTAACACAAAGTTACTGGCGGGTTTAAATCGATTTCACCCTCAGCTTCTGCAGTGGTTCATAACATTTTAAATTTACTACGCAACGTGTGACTTCCGTCAGGATGGATATAAGCATTATTTCGTCACGATATTTGTCTAGCAATAATCTAAAGTCTCAGACAAATTGACGCGTGTTGTGTTTGACAATTATTCCAAATAAATTTTAAGTAAACTATTGCATACACCACGAAACCATGTACGTGTTATGTATACCCCCCTGAACCCCACATTATATAGCAAAATTAGGGTATGCAGGGGTAACCTATTTTTCTTGTTTTTGTTCCAAAACACAGATTGTGGGTACTCATTAGAACCGTCTCGCCTCGCCGAGGCGGGTTTAACGTGTACACACAATCTATGTTTTGAGCAAAATTAAGAAAAATATCAAAAATTTTCAGCTGAAAAATTTTTCAATGTTCAAAGCTCAAACACCTCTGTTTATTGCATGGGCAAGCGTTCGTATTGAATATGTAATAAAAGCTTGTTACCGTTCTCTACTAAGAAGGAAAGAGCCATTAGACAATATAAAACTCATCAATGAAAAGGCCGTCCTTGGCTTGAAGCAGTCTTCATGTGCTAAATATGTCATGGTGTTCTGTAGTTTGCAAAAGGAACAGCCACGTGAGCGTATATAAACGTGACTAAGTACTGGACGCTGTTTGCTTTAAGCAGCAAGATGACGCAACCAATATTTTTACACAAAACGTAAAACGCACGAGGTTACAAATAAGTCCTGTAGACTATAAGGTGTTTTGTTGAACGTGGATTTGGTTTATATACAGTGGTGTTATGGCTAAAATCCCAAATTAGCCGTTTAAACGGCTAATTAGTTAACACGGCTAATTGTAAAATTTCGCGGCGAAATGGTGTGAAAAACAAATGTCAGCGCGGAATTTCGCCGCGAAATACCGCCGCGAAATATCTGGATTTCGCGGCGAAATTTCGCGGCGAAATTTCGCGGCGAAACAAGGCGAAAAAAGTATACCTTTCATTACGCACGAAAATCATTTGACCAGTGTTTCGCGGTGTTTCGCGGCGAAAAAGACGACAAAAGTTTTTTTTTTTTTTTTTTTTTTTTTTTTTTTTTTTTTTTTTTTTTTGTTTTTGTTAAAATTTAATTCTTATTTGGATGTTTTTATTTCATTTCAAGTCGTATCAGTATTTCGTTTTCGTTTCAATTTTGTATAATTATCGTTTTAGCCCCGACAGTCAAAAAAGTTTAATTGTTTAAATTTCAGTAAATCTGTATGCATTTATAGATTTTCAAGTCGTATACATATCTTGTTTTCTTTTCAATTTTGTATAAATAATTCATGTAAACATTTACAGGTATTTCGCCGTGTTTCGCGGCGAAATAGGAAATTTAAACTTACCTCTTGTAAACGTTAAAAAAACGAATTTCGCCGCGAAACACGGCGAAATTTCACCGCGAAAATCGAATTTTCGCGGCGAAAAAAATAATTGATTAATTGTTTAAAGTTTCCCTTGGCTGGTGAAATTTCGCGTTGGTTTCGCCGCGAAAAATCACAAGTGATCAGCGCGAACTGTGCAAAAATGAGTTTTTAGCCATTACACCACTGTAGAAAACAAATTGTCTGATTTGGATACCAAATGACCTCTTATGACAAAAGTTTGAACAGCAGGTGCCACCCTGTAATCCATGAGATACTCAAGATATTCAAGACGTCATCAAACATGGTTTCCAAAAACGATTTTGAAAAAAAAAAGTTGTTTAATCACTTGCGGTGTGGGCATAATCTAGACGACTAAAATGGTGATTTAAGTTTAGGAAATTAAGTTTCCAAATACGGAATCCTGCCATTAGTGACTTTCATTTTGGTGTTGAACTATACTCGACATTATAGGTAACATTCATCAAATTTACTTTAAGAATTTAAGTAATAACATTTTATATGTCATATTAAAGACATGTATTTTAGCAATACATTGTATACATGTATCTCTTGAAACCACAGGTCAAAATTTGCTTCAGAAAATTGGTCAAGTGTTCAAGTCACATAAAATTGATAGCTTTTCGTCAGGTTTGGACAACCATCATGAAGACCATATTTCGTTTGCGCATCGCTTTTACTACGTACTTCAACTTCCTCTTACTTTTTAACAGCGACCGTGCCATGCTCTTACTGTGTACGTCCACGACGTCTACGCCACATTAATTTTGAGCATGTTCACTAAGTCCTCGCCACATCATCACTACTTTACTACCACTTCCTCCAGGTTGTTATCACGTCCTTGCTACGTCCTTGGAATTTTAAAGACGTCGTGCGAACGTTTCTGGGTTTAACGGGGTTTTAAGCATCATGAAATAAACTATGTTGCTTGTTTTATTTTCTATGAAACTATTGTATGCTGTTAGAGCAAAATAGCTAATCAGACGCTTTGTATGTTGTAAGAGCAAACTAGCTAATCAGACGCTAATCAGACGTTTTGATAACGAAGCAACGAAGCAAATCAAGCTTCAAATGATTCAACGACTTACATAAATCAATTAGAATTGATACCTCCTGAGATTAAATATGCAGGAAATGTCTCAATCTAGCTTACTCATCACGAAGAAAAACTTGCTTCAAGTTTATTCGAAAATAAAAGCAAGGATCTGCCGCGCAGTAAATGCACAATTATTCATCTTATTTAGTTAAGTCGTCAAATTCTTAACCTAATGTTTCAATATTATCGTCAACTTTACTTACTGCGTAGCCATTTGTGCACCAAACACAAATACACTTTTTTCGTTGCCTTTTTGGCTTCAAACAATGTGATTATGTTTCTATCCTCCGAAATTCAACAAAACTCTAGAGTACGGTTGATAAGTTGTTTATGTAATTCATATTGACATTATGCAGCATGAGACACACGTAAGAAACACTGCGACATTAAAAGTCACAGACCTTCTTCGTGATAGTTACGAAAGGCGTATATTGACTGGGTTTTCTGCAATATTAAGGTTTACATTGACGCTTAATTTCCGATTGAATTCATCTATTAATGAACTTTATTATGACGCTTTATTTCCGACCGCAGCCATATCAATTGTTTGTTTTCAATCACACGGCTGGAAATTCAGATTAAAATGCGTCACTTGAAAGTTCTCGGAAGCCCTTCACGATATCTACTGACCGAGAAACCTCTCACTAATTCGTCTAGCTAAAGAAACATTAAAATAATATTTGTTTACAGTCCAGAATCATCTTACAGTTTATATACAAAAGGTAGTAAAACGCCAAGCTTTTTTTTTAAAAAAAAAAAAAAAAAAAAAAAAAAAAAAAAAAATTGTATTGTTTGCCGATTAATTCGGGGTCTAATGCCACGTAAATGCCCAGGGTACCGGGAATAACGAGGTTTTAAGTCTCATCCTTTTACTGTAAAACCGATAACTGTAAAACCCCGGTTCATGGACAACATGACGTTTGGCTAAATAACTACGCGACGAAACCTTCTGCTAAAATTGTTTGTGATTGGTTGGTTCGGGTGCACTCATGGTAAGTTTATTCGTCCTCTGAAGGGAACAGTCACATGCTGTCAGCGCACCTGATATATGTGGTGACATTTTTATGGGGAACAGACACATGCTGTCAGCGCACCTGATATATTTGGTGACATTATGGGGAACAGTCACATGCTGTCAGCGCACCTGATATATGAGCCGCCTCGTTGAAAAACCAACAATGTAGTTTCCGAACAGGACCGACACAAACCGGCATGTGTAAGCACAGAAAAGAGCTAGTAGCTTGAAATTTTGGATTTAGGTAGAAGTGGAATTGTACTGTCCGAGTAGCGAAAGCAAAGGCGCTGATCAGCTTCGCGGTTACCGCGAATCTGATCAGCGTCTTTGTTTTCGCCTTTGCAGACTGTTTGTTTTCTCATGAGGCGGCTCATATGTGGTGACATTATTATGGTCGTGCTTTTTCCGGTTTATACTTATGTCATTCCTGAAAATATGCTCTTTTGACGTCACATAATGGTACTTTATTACAGTATCTGAAGAAAATATAAATATGATCTTTTTAAGCAGTGTCAACATTCAGAATGTTTTTAGAATTTAAGATCAAACACGCCCTTTCATTTTACAAAGAATTAAGGTTATAAATTATACAGATCTTATTAGCATGTTTAATTCATTTTACTATGTTAATTTTTTTATGTCACGATATATATTCTAAGTTTGAAAACATTCAATGATAATGGACAGCGATATTTCTGGTTTCGAAACAGAAAAAAAAAACAGTTTGAATAGTGATTTTTACCGTTCTTATATTTGCCCAAAACAAACATTACAGAATGTCGGCATCTTCAGTCCCCCCCAGTAGGCATTGACCAGGATATAATAGCACAAAACATAAAACAATTATGACCACAACAGAAGTATTTGAAAGACCAGTAAGATAAAACTGAAACACTGTTTATATCATAAATTCACAGCGCTGTATCTAAGTATTCTGTCATCACAGATGTACTCCTCAAAATAATCTAAGGGCCAGAAATTTAATTTTGCAGATTTTGTGAATGTCAAATAATTTCTTTTATTTTATGATGTATAATAAATGTTCAATGGGTACCCTTACCAATAAACCCAAAAAAGCTTAAAATCAATCGACAATTAACTTGTCAGTGATCATGACACAACCTTGCCCTCAAAAATTCGCTATTTTACACATAGTGAGTGGGGAAGTAAAATTAAAAATTGTCTTCTTTTCACAATATCATGGCCGTACACGTAAGCTTGATATTGGATAAGTTCATCTTGGGCCTGTATAACTTCCATGCAATGTGAACGGAAGCTCGATCGAAATCAACTTCCGGATGTCCGCAAGAGGAATCATGCACCGATCGTCCACCGGCTCACGTTTAAGACTTTCGTGCATCCCACATTGAACATTAGAGGCCGCGATTTTTCTCTGTAGTGGATCCTACGTATACGTGCTCAATCAAGTCCATGTCAAGAAGACCTGCTAGTCAAGTCCATACGCTGAACTTACTCGCGTTAAAGGAACCCTCTTACCCCTCTTGCGCTTCGTGATTGGTCGTTATCGACCATAACATAAATTCAGGACCCCATGCGCCAGAAAATGGATGAACAATGATGCCCAAAGTTCCGTATCCGTATTGCATATCAGTCAGCGACCCGTTCTGAATACTGTACAGCTACAAAGAACCAACATAACATACCCACCCCACACAAGCAAATTTGGTCTGCCAAAAAATCGTGTTCCAGTAACACAAAGTCCATTGAAACTCTCAAATGTCTGACACCACTCAGGTTGCCTTTCGGCACTGACGTCTAAGCTGATTTCCAACACCTCCGACCAAAGAAGAGGTCTCAAATGAGCCAGTAGAATGTGAAAAGTCCAGTCATAGTGTAACAGGTGAAAAAGATGCAAATAATCTTTTCGCCCCGACCGAGGATCGAACCAGGGTCTCCTGCGTGCTAATCCAACACTCTATTGCGTCGCTGTAAAAGCCGGCTTGTACCGCAAGGCGATACAAGTGTGTATTATACCTAGCACTACTACAATAGTCATCTGGATTGTTGACTCGCTGACAGCAGGGTACAAGAAACAATATTGCATTAATTTCAAGATTGTGCAGACAGATGTTTGTTGTCTGATCACAAACATGATTCCAAAAAGCATCATGGACTCGAATTTTAGCGTGTTTGTGGGGGTAAAACATGGAACATGGGTCGGATGGCTAAACTGACAATAAATTAGTCATTTAGAGTCGTTTTTTACGGACTGATGAGCAGGCTCTTTTGGCCACAAATCGGTTGAGCTGTTGTGGCACCGTCTTCAGAGAATCATACTTGCCCGTAATGCTCGATCTGGATCGCGAGAAAGTCTGGAAATTGAAATGGTAAGAGGGTGTGCTTGGGTTCGTCTTGCACGCAACCGGATGTTAATTTGAAACTTACTGTCACACTGCATGAAGGTTAAACAGATTCATGCTTTCAAATTTATCCATCTGAACTACAGTTGAACAAAGCCAATATCTCGGATACCGAAGCCCCCTTTTTAGATCTACATCTTTCTGTTGCAAATGGATTTGTTTCTTCTAAAATTTATGATAAGCGCGATGACTTTGATTTTGATATAGTAAATTTTCCGTTTTTGGATGGTGACGTTCCTCGTCGTGCTTCTTATGGTGTATACATTTCGCAACTTATTAGGTTTGCTAGAGTCTGCAATCATGTTACAGACTTCAACGCTCGAAATAAGTCTTTAACGGCCAAACTTCTCCAACAGGGCTATCGGTATCATAAACTTCGAAAAACCTTTTTCTAAATTTTATCGTAGACACTATGAATTGATTTACAAATATAATGTTGGGTTAAAGACGCTTTTAAGTGAGGGTCTTTCGGAACCAGAATTTTATGGTGACTTGGTTTACAAATTTAAGAAACTTATAGGAAGTAATGATTTTTCTTTTCAGTTTAGTAAAATCATAACACGTTAAAGACGTATAGGTTATAACTTGAATGTTATGCGACAGTCTGCATGCTTAGTTTTTAACCCAATCACGGTTGATAACTATGCTGCTTTCTTTAATTGCACGCCGGTGGGTCGGGCGTCAGACTCTATGATGGCCGCGACTTAAAGCTATTCATTTTAGTTGGTTGGGGCCGGAGCTTCTTGTCTGTTGCTTGGCCCACCGGGGTCCAACTGATGTTTTTCTTTAGCTCCGGAGTTATTAAGTTATTTGGCGCCCAGGGATCTCCATCGTCGGGCAGCTTACTGAATCTGTGAGTCCTGGTTTTTGATTTATCAGGATGTTTATCATGATTTATTTGTTTGTTCTTGATGATTCATTTACTAGTTAGAGATTCACCACGAGGACCGAAGAACTAACTAAATGTTCTGAACCACTGCAGAAGCTGAGGGTGAGGTTACGGCCGTGTAGAATCGATTTAAACCCGCCAGTAACTTTGTGTTACTGATCGTTCGATGTCGATACTTCTGTGGTGGTTCTTTTTGTTTTATGTCTTGGTGTTTAAAATATTTTTGTGCTGTTGGCGCCTTATGTATGTTTGCATATTTTTAGTTAAGTTAAGGTAATTGAGTGGCCACCTATTGGGAAAATAGCTGCTCATTCGGCTTACGAAATGTTTTCATGGTATAAGTACCTGATTGTTAGTTTGTTTTTTCCCACCTTGGTTTTTGGAGTGGGAGTCTTTTTCTGATTGCGCCTTTTCCTGATCTTTGCCTACTTGTGCTTTTTTATATGCCCGTTACTTGGTTCATGTTTACGGTCATATTTTTGTAAAAACATTTTTTGTAGAATTTACTTCCCCACCCACCAAGCGTAAAATAGCGAATATTTGAGGGTAGTGTTGTGCCATGATCACTGACAAGTTTATTGTCGATTGATCTTAAGCTTTTTAGGTTTATTGGTTAGCGTACCCAATGAACATTTATTATGCATCATAAAATAAAATAAATTATTTGACATTCACAAAATCTGCAAAATTAATTTTCTGGCCCTTAGATTATTTTGAGGAGTATAGTAACATGTATTTAGGTGACTTCAATGAATACATGGAACAGACACTAATGATATTCCGATGAGTTTTCAACACTCCGAGAAGGACCTAGTGAATGTTAATAAATAAATGGCAAAATCATTTTTGATCACTATTATTGCATACACTCTACACAAACGAAATAAATAATGTTGCATTATATTTTACAGCCTCGTCACATTATCATACACATAAAAATCATTCTTACGCTGGTTCCGGGTGAACTTCAGTTACTCATTATTAGCACGTACGTTGCTTGTTGCCCGGTTAGGAACATAAATAAATGTGATGTATAAACTCCACGTGCACATGTGAATAGCCTCATTAATACGTGTTTTTCTTCAGAAATATATGCCTGTTAATGTCGTGTTCCTTCACATATTAATCGTGATAATGGATATTAGCATAAAGCGTCATCGCAATTTTTGCAGCAATATTCTTGGCATCGGGAAAACATGTCCGTGAAAAGTATACCCCCTTGAACCCCACTTTTATATAGTAAAACTGGGGTATGCCGGGGTATACCTATTTTCCTATTTTTTTGCTCCAAAACATAATTTGTGGGTACTCGGTAGAACCGCATCAGCAAGGCGGTTCTAACGTGTATCCACAATCTATGTTTTGAGCAAAAATACGAAAAATATCACAAATTTTCAGCTGAAAATTTTCAATTTTTAAAGCTAAAAAAATCTCTGTTTATTGCATGGGCAAGTTTTCGTAATGATATCCCAGACACGATGACGTATTGAGAATGACAATTATTTCTAATGGACATAGTAAACTGTGGTTTATATCTGTCATAAAAGCTTGATAACTTTGTCTACTTAGTAAGAAACGAACATTAGTCAAATATCACATCATTGCAACGTCCGTCATGTTTAACGATTAGCTTTATTCAGTCATCTTGTGCTAGATACGTCATAACGATCTCAAGTTAGCGAGAGGAACACATTAGTATGTTTGAAAGAAAAAAAATACAGCAATTCTCTTTGGCTCCATGTTAACAAATCTAAAGGGACACTGGCGATGTTTAAGTAGCCGAAACTGCGGTATGGTCCAATCACTTTTCTCATTAAAATGTTTATAAAGGAGCTCAGTTTTAAATTCTATTTTAATTTGCACGACGGTCGGCATCAAGAAAACATTTCCACATCAGTAGAACATGCCCATGAAAATCCATAACCCCCTTAGACCCCAAGTTTATAGAGTAGAACTGGGGTATACATGGGTAAACATTTTTTTTTTTTTTTTTTTTTTTTTTTATCAAAAACATAGGTTTTGGGTTCTAACGTGTACCCACAATCTTTGTTTTGAGCTAAATTATAAAAAACATCAACATCTTTAATGAAATTTTCAATGTTTGCTACTGAAACAAAAGAAGGTAGTTGTATATTACATGGGCATATTTTGTAATGATATGAAAGCTGGCCCCGATTTGAACGTTATATACAGTATAGTAAACAGCTTTATTATAAATATAATTTGTGCAAATAGTTAGTGAGCCAGGCCCTGATTTTTTGCCATTTGTTACCAGTCGAGGGGACTAAATCTCTTGGCACTTTTTGATAAGTTCAATATCTATAGATAATATTTCAGCATGATAGCAATCACAGATCGGTAGCTTAAAACCTGAAAAAGATCAGTCTTATTGGTACCTTGCAAACAAGAAGTTTTTGGGCTGGTTATTAAAAACATGTCTTAAGTAAAAGATATTTGTATTTTAAGCAGCACAAAGCATCCCTAGCATTTATAAGAGGTCAATTTATATCTAAAAATGATTGACATGCATTTAGAACATGATAATTCGTGAAAAACTATAAAAATGCATGCTGAAGGGCAGGATTACCCCACCCACACCTATTATTATACCAACTTCATATTTGTGTAAAACTTTCATGTTATTATATAATAAGACGCCTAAATATTTATCTCTAATATCCTAAATATTCGAATGCCATTGAGCATTTCCTACATTGTTTTCAAAAATAAAAATAAGTATAATTAAATTTGAATATTCAGTTTTACGTCCCTTTCAAGATTATTTCAGCTCATATGAGACGGGCCAATCAGTAGGTGGGGCGAAAACGGGAGAACCCCGAGAAAAACCACCTGACACACCCGCAAGCAGAACTTGGCTTGTCTCACATGTGGCCAGAGCGGGGCTCGAACCCACACCAGACACAGCGGTGAGATGATCGAGTGATTAAGAAACAGTGCTCTTAACCGCTCGGCCACTTCATGAGTATTGTAAAAACATTAGAAATATTGGAGAATAAGTCATGAATCATTGAGCTATGAAGCAGCCTTACCAGCACATTTAGGTTCCAAGCAGTTCATTTGATCCCCGAAAGGCCTAAAATGGTTTATATAATAATAAACTTATTTGCACTATGTAGCATGTATGGTTTCCATGGCAACCATTAATGCGCAGTGGGATGTACAGGTCTACAAACAGACCATATCCCTGCTGATACTTATCGTAGACCACCAAATTAATTAAGAGCTTATATATATGTAGCCCTATTTTCAAATGGTGAGCTATTCAAATAATCTTATTTGCATATTCAAATAATCTAATTTGCATATTCGTGAATATTAATAAAAATGATAAAACTACTGAGGTTCTAACCATCATTGCAGCATTTTTCATACAAGCGATACAATTTAATATTTTTCACCAGAGCAAAAACTGAGAAATAAATGGGCTGCTTGTGCCTCCATGCAAAGCTTATAAACTACTGACTGACCATCTAATTACTGGCTTACCGCTCAAAAGGTCTGAGCCTTCCTAGGAAAAGTGGTTCAAATAAAACCATCCATACATATAAGCCTTAATTGTCAAGCGATTTAATATAAGTGTGATAGGCGTTTTAAATTAATGAGTAGAAAAAACAACCTTTGGACCACTGAAGAGTTTTGCGGGAAAATTAAGTGACCGTATCTGAATTGGAGAAAATTTAATATTTGGAGATTTGTATTTACAACACTTCGTGTAACTTGATTGCTTTTGGCTCTAGAGAGATAAAAATGGTATACAATGATTACTAATGCAATGTACTAATGACATATTGACTGTATGACTTCTAATACCTAGTATATGAATAAAAACCTTATAAATTGGATAAAAACAACGAAAAAACAAAGGGTGTACTTAAAACATTTCCCATAACTCAAATGTTGATGGTCATAGAGTGCTTAGAATAGTATCATATTATTGCTAATATACAGTACTCATAATGGGTTGGCTGGTATAAACATATCTGACTTCTGCTACCAAGTATATGAATCGAAATCGAAATCTTATAGATTGATGAAAAAAAAAACTAAGGGTTATACTTACAAAACCGCTTGTAACTCAACTGCTTACAACCATACAAAGCTGATGAACATAGAGAGCTGAGAAAAGTGACAAATGATAGCTAAGACAGTATACTACTGATTAGTAATTGCTTATCTGACTTCTGCTACATAGAGTTTTAATGAAAACCTTAATTGGAGAAAAATCGTGGAAAATACCTAAGGAGTTATACTTACAAAAGTGCTTATAACTCAACTGCTAATGGCACGAAGAGCTAAGATTAGAAGCAAATGATTGATAATGCAAATGCACTTATGACATATAGGCTTAGATAAACATATCCAACTTCAAATACCTAGTATATGAATAACAACTATGGAATTGGAAAAGAAATCACAAATAAACTAAGTCTTACAAAATCTCCTGTAACTCGTGTAAATGGTCATAGAGTGGTACGAATAGTATCAAAATGATTGCTTTTGCAATGTACTATAGATATATAAGTTGGTATTAACATATCTGATTCCTGCTACCTAGCAAATGGATCAAAACCTTATAAAAGTGGGGAGAAATGGCGAACAAACTAAGGATGCATACTAACCAAATCGCTTGTAACTCAACTGCTTATAACCATAGAAAGCTAAGAATAGTGTCAAATTATTGTTCAGACAATGGGCTAGTGATATATTGGCAACTGTTAACCTATCTGACGTCAACTATGTAGAATGTTAATGAAAACCGTATTAATTGGAGAAAACTCGCTAAAAAACTAAGGAGGTGTACTTTCAAAATCGCTTATAACTCAACTGCTAAAGGCCATAGAGAGCTAAGAACAGCAGCAGATTATTGCTAATGCAATTTTACTAATGATATGTTGGCATAAATAAACATAACTGACTTCTAATACCTATATGAATAACAGCTATAAAATTGGAGAATAAATCATATATAAACTAAGAGGGTAGTCTTACAAAATCTCCTGTAACTAGTGCATTAATGGTCCTAGAGAGGTACGATTAATATCAAATGATTGCTTTTGCAATGTTCTAAGGATATGTATGCTGGTATTAACATATCTGATTCCTGCTACCTAGCATATGGGTCAAAACCTAATAAAATGGGAAAAATCGCGAACAAACTTAGGTGGTGTACTTACAATGTACCAAATCGCTAGTAACTCAAGTGACCATAGACAGCTGGGAATATTGTAAAAATATTGTTCAGACAATGGGCTAGTCATATATTGGCTACTGTAAACTTATCTGACGTCTACTGCGTGGAATGTTAATGAAAACCTTAATAATTGGAGAAAACCAGCGAAAAAAACTAAGGAGGTATACATACAAAATCGCTTATAACTCAAGTGCTAAAAGCCCTAGAGAGCTAAGAATAGTAGCAAATGATTGCTAATGCAATTAACTAATGATATGGTGGCATAAATAAACATATCAGACTTCTAATACCTAGAATTTGAGCAACAACAAAACATAGAGCAGAAAACACGACAAAACTAAGGGGGGAGTCTTTTAAAATCTCTTGTAACTCGTGTGTTAATGATCCTAAGGAGCTATGAATAGTATCAAATGTTTGCTTTTGCAAAGTTCTAATGATATATTAGCTGATATAAACAGGTTTGAATTCCTGCTACCTAGCATATGAAAAGAAACCTAGTAAAATGGGTGAAAATCGCAAACAAACTAAGGGGGTATACTTAATAAATAGCTTGTAATTCAACTGCTAATGGCCATAGAGAGCTGAGAATAGAGTCAAATTATTGCTAAGACAGTGGACTTGTGACAAGGGCTAGTTTATCTGATGTCTACTACCAAGAATACAAATACAAACCTTATAAATTGGAGAAAAATCATGAAAAAAAAAACTTCAGAGGTATACTTCTAAAACAATTATTTCTCAACTACGTTTTGTCCTCGGGAGTTAAGATAAGTATAAAATGGCTGATAATGCAATATACAGAAGACATATTAGCTTGAATGAACAAACAAACAAACAACAACAAACAAACAAACAAACTTTTCTTCTCTTACCTAGTATATGAATCAAACCCTTACAAATTGGAGGAAAATCAAGAAAATAAGTAAAGGGATATACTTACAACATCTCTTGTATCTCAATTGCTAATAACCTTAGAGAGCTGATAATAGTGATTGCTTAGACAATGTTCCAATGATATATTGTTAGGTAAAACCGATATATCATTTGAATCCTATGATATAATTAAAAAAACACTTTATAAAGGATATATTGGAGAAAAATCAGTTAAACTAAGGGGGTATTGTTTATGAATACATGTATTCATGAATATGCAAATAAGATGATTTGCAAATGATATAAATGAATGTAAAGTATTTACTTTAACTCTAGATTGAGATCAATTCGATCCAGTGGCAGCCAAGATACACAGGTAACCAACTTTGTTGGTACATGTATGCCCAATTTTATGAATTCTAAAATGTATAATTGCAATACCTTGACCTTTGGCCTCATGTTTCTAAGACACACTATCAAGTTAGAACCTGTAGCAAGGCTTGGTATCATTTATTATCCACTTAAATTTGTTTCCATTCATATTTCAATACAGTGTGACAAAGAAAAGAAGATAGTATACTTGAATGTATCATTTTACCGTACGTTTGCACTTACCTGACCTTTGACCTCGAAGTGACCTCCAAGGTGGGAGTAATTGCTCTCTAAAATGCTTTGAGATTCAATGTTGACTATTGTCATAGTAAGTTATGTAAAAAGAAATCTGCTAGCTTTGGATTTTACATGAAAATAATAACATTTCCTTGTCAAAAGTAAAAAATAATACCGTTTTTCCGAAATTAGGTACCTAACGAAAAGTGCGTTTTTGGGACCATAAGCTACCGATCTGTGATTGCTATCATACTGAATTTTTATCTACACATGCTAGACTAATAGAAAATTGGTATTAGATTTAGTCCCCTTGACTGGTAACAAAAAATTGTCTGGCTCATGGACTAAAACGGAGATGTGTCCGTAATGAGCGACCCGTTCCGAATAATGCATAGCTCTTTAGAACCAGCATTGCATATTCACCTCGCATAAGTATATTTGCTTTGCCTATTGAAACAAAACGTGTTCCTACATAACAACGTTCTATGAGACAATTCATTGTCTGACGCCGCTCACGACGCCTTCCGGCTATGGCAAACACAAAGATTCTGGACACTTCCCAGCCAAAGAAATGGCCTACAATGAGACAAAAAAATGTGCTGATGCCAATATGCAAAGTCCAGTCGATGTTTCGTCATTGTGGGGGTCACATGGACACGGGATGAATTTTTGCATTGATTTTAACATTTTGACGACGGTCTCATATCGTCTGATGACGATCACGAATTCTGACCACTTCAGTGACGTCTAAAACATGGGGCGTACGGCAATGTTGGCACTATAACGATCATTTCGAGACATGTTATGACTGAAGAACATACTTTCTTTATATAATCCGATTGAGCGGATGCGGAACTGACTTCAAAGAACCATATCTGCCGGTAATGTTCAGTCTGGAAAGTAAGAAAATTTTGAATGTGAGATAGTACGAGTGTAGGAATTCGGTAGCGGGCATCCGGAAGTAAATTCGAAACTTCCGGTCACACAGAATATAGGTACGTAAACAAGATTCATTGTGGCTATACACGTCACTTAATTGATATTTAAGGCCATTTTATTGTACTTTTGTTTTTGAAAATTTATGACCCTACACACCATGTGTTAAATGGCCAATGTTGGAGGGAAGTGTTCATGATTGGCCGTTCTGAAATTTATTGGTTAGGTTTCCAATTTATCATACATCATAATAATGCAATACTTATTTTGATATTCATAAAATCTGCAAAATCAATTGTTAAGCCTTCTGATAATGTATAGGAAGGTACAAGTAGGCAACGATCAGGAAAACGCGCAATCAGAAAAAGATTCCCACTCCAAAAAACGAGGAGGGGAAAAAACAAACTAACACTAAGGTACTTATATCATGTGTACACTTCGTAAGCCGAATGAGCAGCTATTTTCCAATAGGTGGCCACTCAGTTACCTAACCTTAACTAAAAATATGAAAACATACATAAGGCACCAACAGCACAAAATTCTAAACACCAAGCCATAAAACAATAAGAACCACCACAGAAGTGCCTTGGAACGATCAGTAATATAAAATTACTGGCAGGCTTAAACCAGTATATTTTGACGGTAAGACAAAACAGTGACTTGATCAGACATGTCACAGGAAGAATATTCTCTTCACCTTACTAATCCGGGCTGTCTATTGTGTGTACCTACTTCCTCGTACTTCGCAATCAAGGTATACCTTGGCGCTTAATTTCCCATGAAAGCATTTGCTAAACTGACGTTATTCTGACGCTTAATTTCCGAGTGCAGCCGTCATGGCTTCTGTTTGTGTAATTTCCTGCACGTACTTCGCAATCAATGTATACCTTGGCGTTTTATTTCCTATTAAAGCAGTTGCTCAATCAACCTTATTGTGACGCTTAATATCCGAGTGCAGCCATTGCTTCTGTTTGTGTAATAACCTGCACGTACGTTGCAATCAAGCAGTCATTTTTAACGTTATTGTGATGATAATTTCCTATTAAGGCATTCGCTCAATTTACGTTATTGTGGCGCTTAGTTTCCGAGTGCAGTCATAGCTTCTGTTTGTGTAATAACCTGTACGTACTTCGCAATCAAGGTTTACCTTGGCTTTTAATATCCTGTTAAATCAGTTGCTGAATTAACGTTATTGTGACGCTTAATTACCGAGTACAGCCATAGCTTCTGTTTGTGTAATAACCTGCACTTACTTCGCTATCAAGGTAAACTTGGCGTTTAATTTCCTATTAAAGCAGTCGCTCAATTTACGTTATTGTGACGCTTAATTACCGAGTACAGCCATAGCTTCTGTTTGTGTAATTACCTGCACGTAATTTGCAATCAAGGTGCACCTTGGCGTTTAATTTCCTATTAATGCAGTCGCTCTTTTAACGTTACTGTGACGGTTAATTTCCGATTGTAGCCATAGCTTCTGTTTGTTTAATTTCCAACTGACAAAATTTAGATTAAATTACGTCACTCGGAAAACCTTGAAAGCTGTTCCTTTTTGCGATCGAGAAAACTCTCTCTAATTTGTCTAGTTAAAAAGGTACAAGTAGGCAAAGATCAGGAAAAGGCGCAATCAGAAAAAGATTCCCACTCCAAAAACCGAGGTGGGACAAAACCAAACTAACAATCAGGTGCTTATACCATGAAAACATTTCGTAAGCCGAATGAGCAGCTATTTTCCCAATAGGTGGCCACTCAGTTACTTTAACTTAACTAAAAATATGCAAACATACATAAGGCGCCAACAGCACAAAAATATTTTGAACACTAAGACATAAAACAAAAAGAACCACCACAGAAGTATCAATCGTAACGACAAGATTATATTTGAGATAACAATCAGTTTTATAGCTTTCGCACCTGAGTTGTTATATTTCTGTGACACGATATTATACAAAAGGGCGATGACACGTAGAGTTGCGAATACGACTGACCATGGAAGTCTTATGAACCCCTGATTCTGGACATATAATGCGTCAGACATTATCGTAAAAAGATGCGCTAGGAAACAAAGTAATAAAAATTAAACTGCGATCCTTTAAGAACAATGAACATATTAATGAGAAAGGGGATGGACCATACCGCGGTTTCATCTACTTAAGCCTGTTCAGTGACCTTATACATTTGGCAACACTATTGTAATTTTGCATCTTTTAACAGTGTAGTCGGAACATAGACTTGGATTATCCAACTGGGGCCAAATACATTGAAACGTTGGTAAGAAAATGAATCTAAACCAATACTACTTCTGATTTCTCAGAATACCCCCACCGACCCCAAAGGACAAAAAGGAAGATATAATCTGCACTATGGATGATGTACGGGAAGACTTGTTTTGTCCGCAACACGGTACAACACCAGCTGCAGTGATAGCAAAAAAAAAATGAAACTGTGATAATTTAAGAAAAGAGAACGATAAATGGGTGGGCCATACCGGGGTTTCGACTTCTTTGAAAGCATTTAATGGAGTACATGAATTAACTCCCAAAAAGCGAGGATAACAGTGATGATCCCAAGGTCTTATAATCTTAACCGTGTGTGTTATTTATGTAGATTTAAACTGTGTCAGAGAACTCTTATAGACAATACTCGCATCAACCTATCGGTTAATATATTTTCTTTCTAATTGATACAGATTGAAAACAGGCATGATTTACTGGCAGCTGAGTAAACATAAAACAACTTTTTGCAATTATCTTCTCATTAAGAAGATTAATCAATCCCACTTTGTGAAGGATATTGCAAGAATTTTGATCAAGGTAATACCATTTTTGCGGTTCATATGAATGAACGGACGAGTGCACGTTCATGTAGGTGCGATCGTCCAATGGAGCAAGAAGTCACGCTATAAGTACTATTTGTACCGCGACGCGAGAAAATCGGCCTTCGAAGTTTCCGACCAGGTTTGACAAAAACCGACAAGTACAGTCACAGAAGCAGGCTAGAAGCTTGCAATTGCGGATGGAAGAAGAAAAGAAATTATAATATAAGTGTAGCGAAAACAAAGGCGCTGATCTGGGGTGGGTAACAAGAAGCTTCGTTAGCCCAATTTTCTTCGCTATGTCTTCGTTGGACCTTCGTTAGCTAAAATTTGGTTAACAAGAACGGTTTCGTAAATAACGAAATGTGACAAATCTTCGTTATAAAGTCTAACTTTTACGAAGGATCTGAGGCTGTCGTTAAGCATTCGGTAATGGTATATTGTCATTCAAAATGGCATTATTTCCATTTTCGGCTATGTTTTGACCGATTGTATAATTTTTTATGTCTGGTGGGATCCTTACTGACCCCACCTCAGATAATATCGAATTTCTGAAAAAAAAAAAAAAAAAAAAAAAAAAAAAAAAAAAAAAAAGTTTTTTTTTTCCCTCCATCTTCGAACTGTCCAACATGTCGACATTACCACAAAACAGGTAAGCATAATTCTGATTTTTTTTTCCCAAGAAACCGTGCACCCTCATTTTAGACAAAATCGACTGGCTGTAATGAAGAAGGAGCGTCGAGTTTTGCATTGAAATGTTCAATTTGCATTTAACTTTAGAAATGAAAGAGTTGTGCGGATTAAACAATTATTTTTCAAAGTACTTTGTGACAAAATTTTGAAAATGGGATACCAATGTTAAACAAGTCATCCTGCAACCAGTTTATTCACATAAAACAGCCAGCGATTTGAACATGCTTTGTTACCTTGACCATGACGAGATCTCTACGACTGAACAAATCTAGTGGATGTTTCTGTGTGGTTCATTTGCTTTCATTTTTCATTTTTCTGTTTGTCAAAGTGGATAAGTGAAGGAAATCCAAAATAGCCCAAAATAGTCCCTGTCATATTGTTCTTAAATATGATTGTTTGAGGTAGAATGCATGAATTATTTTTTTTCGGCCATTTTGGAAAGAATAAATAAACATTTGAAGTATTGACAGGGGCCTCTTTCTTCAAAGCATCTACGACATATTTTTGTCCTTAACGTGTCGTACAGACATTGTTTGTGATACGAGTTAGAGTTAAAAAGAGTACAAAGAAATAAGTATTACAGCGAGACGAAGGCGAGTTGTATTTACTTATTTCTTTCTACAAGTATCTTTTAACTAAATCCCCAGTCATTTGTATCAACGGCCCCTCCACGGCATGAGTATAGCGGGGCTTTGATTTTAATTTTTAAAGCCCTACTTTCAAAGCCCTACTGAAAGTAGGAATTTGTGGTAAAATCAATGCTAGAAGCTCCGGATCCCCGGAGGCTGACAAAATCAATGTGAAATAATAGCCGGGAGTTGTTCTAATGAAACTGAATCATGACAGGGGGAATTGAATTTATGCATGTAAATGTGCAGGTACTTTTGCAAATTAAATAAAGACCATAAATGTTAACAATGCGTACAATTAACATTAAATGTTAATTAATGTGACCATGTATAGATGGGACATTAATACTCCCGCACATCCCCTATACTGCCGTCAAAACCTGGGACATTAGCCCCGCTGTGTCCCCGTTATCCCTGACCCTAGAGAAACCGGGATGAAAATGACTGATGCATAACTTGTAGTATATGGCAGAACAATCCGTACTGTAGTTTTTGAAATCGGGACGTACACTACAACCATTCGGTGGACGATTCATTTGCATGTATTTACTTATTTTTATTTATTTTTAAATGATTTCAAGCCCTAAAATCGAAGCATATTGTTCATGTCAAATTCGTAATAAAAAGAGCGTACGATAGCTACTTGGCAGTAGGCTTTAAAGTACATGTAACTTAAGCGTGACCCTTTTTATCCGCGCTCTCTCTCTCTCTCTAGGTTGTACGTACGGAATTCGTACTAGCTAGACCGAGACCAATTCAAGATGATCAAAAACAGCGCTAGAGTCCAACTGTCTCAAGTCTGTTATAGACCAAGACCCCCACTTCTTAACGCAGCCAATAGATTTCTAGTTTTGAAGCACCGCAAAAAAATAAATAAATAAATGAATAATAATAGAAAATAATAATGATAATAATAAAAAAATAAAAATAAAAAAAATACATTCAACACCTCTTACAATCTAAAATATGTTATTGTTTGTAATCTTATTTCATTGTATCTTATTTATTTATTTATTTATTTGTGTTTTAATTGTCATTTTCTCCACATTATGTGAGCTTTTGATTAGTGCGTGTAATGAGATTTTTGTTCTACACAGCAACTACACATCTTCGTTATTAACTAACGAAACAGAAACTAGCGAAGGGTTTACGAATCGATATTGTTACCGGATTTTCGTATTCGTAAAGTCTTCGCTATCCATTCCTTGCTGCTTTCGTAAAGCCTTCGCTATGTATAACTAACGAAAATATTCTTGTTACCCACCCCAGCTTCGTTGTTACTGCGAAGCTGATCTGCGCCTTTGTTTTCGCATAGGCAAAAATCCGGTTTCCTCACGATGTGGCTCATTTGAAAGAAGGTGAGTTGTTAGTGTAAACGATTATCTTCCTGTTTACACTTTATCTACTGTCTTTCCTAGTGACAGACACTTTTGACGTCATTCTATATTGTTTTTATATTGAGCTTTATTACATTCATGATCAAGAGATAAATCATCGTTACGATTTATTTTCAAGTGTCTTGGTTGCCATGTTTTATTCTGTTTCTTTTGATTTCTTTTTTTTTTTTTTTATTGTTTATATATTTTTATTTATTTATTTAATTATTTTATGTTTATTAACTTTTATTATGTTTTATTCCTTCTTTGAAGAAATGGTTTAAATGTCATGTACATTAGAATGAGATTGGATCCACAAAAGTCAAGGTTACACACATAATGATACACAATGCATATTGATGTGAAATAACTTGTAGTACAGGTCAGCCTGGATATTCCGTCGCAAACATTTTTTTTTTATTCACCTATACCCGCAGTTTCCGGAGATAGTAATAAAAACGTACATGGACAATGGATTATTTTGTGCCAAAAAAGCCTGCGCTAGCTACAGACTGTGTGTGATGACGTCGTCACTGCTATGATTCGACTCTTGATAACATTAATCATTTTTCAAATATGGTCATATTTACAACAAACAACATGTCGGTCTTCCCATGACGTCAGTGATCTACAACACAATCATAGATACGCACGTATAAGATATTTGCATTTAACAACACTAGCTAAGATAAATTGAAAGCCTTTTTATGGTTAAAATCACAGATTTATATTTAGATGGCATCACTACAATCCTTTTAGCAATAATCTATACTGGGGTACGCACCACATTCTTTTGCCCACGGGTACGACGCGGAGGTGAAGACGTTTTAAAGAGACATAATATATACGGAAACAAGAAGTGTAATAATGACATATGTAATATAGGTGAGAAACGAACAGATAGCAGAAATGGCCATGCAAGATTCAAGACATTGTTAAAGTCATACAATGCCATAGATTGTAATAACATTTATCAGTGATTTTACTTGTCTTATAATTATGAGTGTGGTACACATTGACATATTAAGCATATCCATATCTAAAAGTTAGATGCATGCGCCATTCGTAAGTTCGTGTAAGACACGTTCTTTGAAAAGAAGGAGAATGTAACATCCTTTTATACGTTTAGTATATAACGTAACGGTATGTTTGTTACTTAGTTAATTATTCATCAGTGAACCAAACTCATCGATCAGAGTGTAGATTTTAGTTAGAGGTCCTCTAGAAGGACTTCGGCCCATTTTGGGACATTTCAATAAAATGGAAAGTTTCGGAAGCGTTTCAGTATAAATATCTCAAATACGATGTCACGTGTTGTGTTTGACAAGCACCGCAAATGGACTTAAATAAAACGTGGTTTTTATCTGTCATCGAAGCTTGTTATCTTTCTTACCTAAGTAGAAAAGAGCTGTCAGACAAAATAAAACAAATCAAATCAACGTATGTCATTTTTACGACTGGATATATCATTCATTTTGTGCTAGATATGTCATGATTTTCTCGATTTAGGAAGAGGGACACGTGAGCATATATAACGTGACTGAAAACTTTATATCGTTTGAATTACTAACAACAGGAAGCAATCAACCGTAATACGCAAAATAATTGCTTAAGCAGTAGGGAAGTTATTACCTTTCTGTATACGCTAGGTCTTGTATGTTAAAATATTTCATTTGTGGAATATTGGCAGTGACCGCTGGGCACTTGATATAGAATATTAACGAATAGTTCAAATACAATGACCGTGCCGCTTAAACTCTGACATAGGTATGCATTTGTTGATCGTAATACTTAAATAACTATGTTCTCAATAATGCGACTCTGTGATGGTGAGCAATATATGACCATGGATATATTAATATTACGTAGAACTGGAAAAAAGTGTTTTCTGGTGTTTACAAAACTTCATCATGTGAGGTTTAAGCAGCACCGTCACAGTATTTGCATTCTATATAAACCTATTGTTAACACAAAATGCTGTATTGCATTGTTTATTTCTCTTTTAAGTTTGAATATCCCGTTCTGTACATAATTTGTATCAACTGTGTCTAACCACTAACTGTGTATTGTGTCTAACCACTAACAATCACAATTTTTGTTACATATTATATACATTACATTTATATATGAATTTAGTTGTGTAAGCTTTAGTGTGGTGGCTTCCTGAAAAGCTATTACATGCAAAAACAAATTAGATAATAGATAATCGTTTACCATACGTGATGTTTTGACGCGAAATAATACTATTTTGATAGTATGGATCTGCTTAACTGATTTTTCAGAATGATTAACATGCGAAACGTGTTGTTCTATATTTTGAAACAATGTTATCGCATCCTGTTGCATCAGTGTTATGATATCATATCAATTGTGCAAACTGTTGACACTTTGTTGTAACGTCAAAGATTATGATTGTTTTGCAAAATTGATCGCGATAGTATTGGCTCGGTCTGGTTTATGTACATGTGTATACGGGTATGTTGCGATTCCATTTAATTACAGTTAAGCGATATCATCCTACGTTCTTATACCAGAGAGAGAGAGAGAGAGAGAGAGAGAGAGAGAGAGAGAGAGAGAGAGAGAGAGAGAGAGAGAGAGAGGGAGGGAGGGAGGGAGAGATAGAGAGTATCTTAGCCTGGTAATATCTTATACGCTCAGTCGAAAACGTGTAGTTACTGAAAATATATGCCGGCGCTATTGTACAATACCACGTAGAAAATATAAGAAGCTGTAGCATCCAATCTAATGTTAACACTGTTCATAAACCTCGAATCTTGAAGTTTAATTTCGTATCAAATCTATGAAGGCATATAATTTGCAAGTTATCACTAAAGCCTAGGTTACATTTGCCCCGATAATAGTACGATTTTGCGGTCTGCGATTTTCTCTACGATTTTATAGACATCGCAGGTGATCGTGGGCTACGACTTTTGTGTTTACAATTCATACGGGCATCGTACGATTTCTTGATCTGCCTTTTGTCGACGTTCTGATACAAAAACGCAAGGCAATCGTACGGTAGTCGTAAGTCTCCGCAGATTTTAAGTGGATATCGTGCGGATCCCGTGCGATGTCCGCACGGAGTCCCTACACGTTCTGATACAAAACGCAAAGAGGCCGTACGGTAGTCGTAGGGTCTCCGCAGACTTTAAGTGGAAATCGTACGGAGTCCCTTGGACAAACAAAAACTGTTCACCAAAAACCTTCTAAGCTGATCACCTTGAAATTATGCTTTATTGAAGCTCTAGTTCGATAAAATATAAATCAAGTACAGCCCCGACAATTGTGTCGTTCATAGATTTGTTTTACTTAAAAGTACTTGTGACCACCAATGCTGACGTATGCAACAGACATACGATGCAAAAAGATAGAGGGAATAATTATCCAGATATAGTGTGTTGTCATTGTCTAGTTAAAGCACAAAATCGTATATAAACTGATCAAAATGTTTATTCCTACTGGTTAATTGTCGTTAAAAGTTACACGTCTGTGATAATGACTGTTTAATTCTTGTTAATATGTGGTAAATAAGGAACACATTCAAGAAAATTTGTACAGCAAAAGTTTAATCAAAATTTGACTTGACGTCGCTATGTTATTCGCCTTACTGAGATTAAACCGGATACAATTTAACGTTTTTGAGAATTTCCTTCTAAATGATTATTCTCTGTATCGAGAGCTTCTGATTATTACATTTTTTTTCTTTTTTTAATAAAAAAATAACAATCGAAATTGATATAGAAGTGTTTAATACTAACAAAAAAATAATAAATAAATAAAGAATACAAATAAAAAATAAAAAAAATCGGTAAATACTACGGATGGCTTTACCTTAAACGTCAGCTGTGATGGCACCAATTATTCACGACCTTATGTAATTGGCAGCAATAAAGCAATATTTCATAATTTGAAATTAGCGTAGTGTGAAATTTGCTTATTTTAAATGAAACATTTTTTTTTCAAAGAGAAACAAAACCATTGATACAAGTTGTTAAACAATATTTTCTAGAAATACGTATAATCCTTAATTTTGGCTTTCAGTGGCGATGATTGGTTGAAGTTCTTACTGTTTGAACTGAGGTTTGGCTTGATTTTCAGAATGACTTTAGACTATCTGATTTGAACAAATGGCCCCTGGTTAAAGCACTGTGCCAATCTATGACGGTTGCACAAATCAGGATAACAAGGCCATCATATAAATACCCCCTTAAACCTTACTTTTATGTAGAAAAACTGGGCTCTACAGGGGTATGCCTACTTTTATTTTTCTTGTTTTGCTACAAAACAAATATTGTTGGTACTCATTAGAACCGCCTCGGCGATTCGGTTCTATTGTGTACCCACGGTCTATGTTTTGAGCAAAAATATTAAACAAATCATTTTTTTTTTCTAAAGAAAATTTCCATTTTTACAGATGAAAAAAATCTCTGTATATTTCATGGGCAAGTTTCTGTAATGGGTATTGATGTATTTCTATAAGGGCTGTACTTTAGTTGCGGTCATCCTGCCATTTCCTATATTTAAAATGAGAACCGTTCATACAAGCTATAATATTCTCATTTTTTCTCTCATTTTTAATAATAATCAAGACTGCGTGGGTTTATTTTGTCTTGATTTATATCATTTGTTCCAGAAGTTTAGTTTTATTGGGTTCCGATTTCGTACCATATGAATTTAAATGACGGTGGAGTGATATATGTTTTCATATCAAAATATATTTTTTCAGTTTGTTTTGCATACTTATCACGGCAAATACATATATAATAAGAGCTGTCGCAGGACAGCGTAGCTCGCCTGACTTGTGCTTTGCCACTAAACTTATCAAAATTTATGACCCATGACCTTGACCTCAAGGTCGCTCAGGTGGGTTGTGATGGTACAGCATAAAATTTCAGACCAATATCCACAAACATGCATCAACATAGAGATATATAGACTTCAAAAATCTTTAACCCAAAACTTTAACCAAAAATTTCTAAGGCCATGATCTTGACCTCAAATTCACCCAGGGTGGGTCATAATGGTACGGCATAAAACTTCAGACCAATATCTACCAACATGCAAAGTATCAACTTGATCCATCTACATGTTCAAGAGATATAGACTTCTAAAAACTTTAACCGAAACTTTAACAAAAAAGTCTGTGACCTTGACCTCAAGGTCACCCAGGGTGGGTCATGATGGTACTGCATAAAACTTCAGACCAATATCTACCAACATGCAAAGTATCAACTTGATACATCCACATGTTCAAGAGATATAGACTTCTAAAAACTTTAATGAAAAGGTCACTAGAGCACGAAATATAGGTCAAGGTCACTAGATCAATGTGGGTGCAAAGTTGAGACATCGAGGAGAAGCCATATGCAAGGTTTGATGCTTGTAGGCTTTATAATTGATGAGATATTAAGGGTTGTCTTAAAATGACAAAGTCACTAGAGCATGAAATATAGGTCAAGGTCACTAGGTGAATGTGGGTGCCGAGTCGGGACATCGAGGAGAAATCATATGCAAGGTTTGATGGTTGTAGGCTTTATAATTGATGAGATATTAAGAGTTGGCTTCAAAAATGACAAAGTCACTAGAGCACGAAATATAGGTCAAGGTCACTAGATCAATGTGGGTGCAAAGTCGGGACATCGAGGAAAAGCCATATGCAAGGTTTGATGGTTGTAGGCCTTATAGTTGATGAGATATTAAGGGTTGGTTTAAAAAATGATAAATTCACTGGAGCATGAAATATAGGTCAAGGTTAGTAGGTCAATGTTAGTGCCGAGTCAGGACATCAAGGAGAAGCCATACGCAAGGTTTGATGGTTGTAGGCTTTATAGATGCTGAGATATTAAGTGTTGTCTTAAAAAATGACAAAGTCACTGGAGCTTGAAATATAGGTCAAGGTCAGTAGGTCAATGTGGGTGCCGAGTCGGGACATCAAGGAGAAGCCTTATGTAAGGTTTGACAGTTCTAGGCTTTACAGTTGATGAGAAACTAACACAGCATCTGAGCATTGTACAAAGGTGTTCTAGATATTGACCTCTAGCCCCGCCCTCAGGCACGACCCCATGGGTCCCTTCAAACTAAATCACAGAGGACCCGCATATGCAGCAATGTTCCAAATACGAATGATTTCTGGTCAGTGACTATCAAGATATAACAATTTTAAAAACTTTAACCGAAAGTGTGACGCGGACGCGGACGTAAAGGTACACGTACACGTAAACGTAAACAGAGACGGCCGAGGTGACAACAATAGCTCTGTGCACTTCGTGCAGGCGAGCTAAAAATGGTAAAAAAAATAAACAGTCCGGAAACGGCAATTTATAGGTATTTGTACAAGTACTGATCGAAATAAATTGTAATTGAAAATAACATTGACCACTGCATGGCAGGACGATCATTAAAATATGTGTAATCATAGGAATACAAAGTCACATATTTTCGTCTTCTTCTTTTCTTCTTCTTCTTCTTCTTCTTCTTCTTCTTCTTCTTCTTCTTCTTCTTCTTCTTCTACTACAATTACTGTATTTCTATCCGCGACTTGGCCGGGCGCCGTCAATTCAAAAGTTATGAACACAGCCGCATTCGTCTTAAGACATGAACACATTGCTTCATTCTGGAAATAAATTTTGGCATGCCGCAGACGTAGTAGGATAAATTAAAACAAATGCGTTCTTAAAACTGTTTCTCCCGAGTAAGCGTTCTAATATAACAGGAACCCACAAACCAGAAAGTTCCAGAAATTATGTATGAACACACGAACACAATGCCTTGTCATGGAAAATAACTTTAGGCATGTCGCAAACGCAGTAACATAAATTAAACGCGTTTTTTTATTGTTTCTACCAAAAGGTACAAGTAGGCAAAGATCAGGAAAAGGCGCAATCAGAAAAAGATTCCCTTTCCAAAAAGCGACGTTGGAAAAAAACTGAATTAACAAATAGGCACTTATACCATGAAAACATATCGTAAGCCGAATCAGCAGCTATTTTCCCAATAGGTGGCCACTCAGTTCCCTAAACTAAAAATATGAAAACATACATAAGGCGCCAACAGCACAAAAATTTTAAGCACTAAAACATAAAACAAAACGAACCACCACAGAAGTATCGCCTTGGAACATGTTTGTTCACCAGTATAAAAGGAACTCATAAAACAGAAAATCCCAGAATATCAACGTCCACTACATTCTTTCAATTGTGCCTTAATGCAAATGTGCCTTTATGACCCTCTCTGGGTGATCATACTAAATCCTCAGGTAATCTATTCTACGAATTGTCTTTCCAATCGAGATGGTGTTTTATCAATTTGCGAATCTGCTTCTACATAGAAAATAATTATTTATGACCTTATTTTTTTTTAAAATTTAGTGTTACGTCCCTTTCAAGATTATTTCAGCTCAAATAAGACGGGCCAATTAGTGAGTGGAAGAAAAAACACCTGGCATACCCGCAAGCAGAACTTGGCTTGTCTAACATGTTGCCAAATGCGAGGATCGAAACCACACCAGACGCAGCAGTGAGATAATCGAGTGATCGAGCGCTCTTAATACCTCGGTCACGGGGGCCGCCAAGGTAAGTTTTGATTTCTCTTATCGTAAGATCTGGTGTGATATATCCTTCTAAGACATGTTCTGTAATAGAAATTCCTTGCATATTTCATTCTTATTATAATTCTTGATTTCTGTTTCTCGACGAAAAGAATGGTTATTTAAATTTTTGAACATCCAAAGGTACAAGGTTAATCAAACCATTACGAAAATTAGCCCTCTCAATAAACATAGATTTTTTTATTTATTATTATTATTTTTTTTTTTTTTAAATATAGAAAATTCCATTGGGAAATTTTGATTTTATCTTTATTTTCGCTCAAAACAAAGTACTCATTCGAACATCCAAAGGTACAAGGTTAATCAAACCATTACGAAAATTAGCCCTCTCAATAAACATAGATTTTTTTATTTATTATTATTTTTTTTTTTTTTTTTTTTTTTTTTAAATATAGAAAATTCCATTGGGAAATTTTGATTTTATCTTTATTTTCGCTCAAAACAAACTACTGAATGAGTACCTACAATGTATGTTTTGGATCAAAAATAACAAAATTTGGTATATCCTTGCAAACCACTATCTATATAACAGTTGTGTTTAAGCTGTGAGGTATACATTGCACGGACATGTTTTCCTGATTCTTGTGCTTGTTAAGTATACATCAAATTGTAGATTATTGTGACGTTAAAAGTACATGTTGCCATGAATGTTGACGCATAAAAGGTAATTTGGATGAAATATGATACTTTTTGCAAGCCAATTAAGGGAATTCAACAGGAAAGGTATCAACAGGAGGCCGATTTCCCGGAAAGAGATATACCATGATAACGAAGTAAATAAATTACATTGATCATAAAAATCAGGGGATACACCGATGTCTTGTAATTAGGCGATATCGATTTTCGCACGAACAGGTAAATCAGTACTCTAGAACTCCAGCACCTGTGATAGTGTTGCTCTTTAAAATAAACAGGGGTAATTTATGTGTATTTTTTTTTCTCTTCCACATGGTTTGTTGAGAGAGAGAGAGAGAGAGAGAGAGAGAGAAAGAGAGAGAAAGAGAAAGAGAGGGATTGTCGATATCACTTTCCCTTCATTGTGTTCTTGTATCATTCTAATAACAATTTTAAATAAAGTGTCCATGACATTTCACATACAAATTTTGCCTAAAGACCTAATCACACCCATCTATAAACAAGTATGTGTGGGATACGTTTATATTGTTTAACACTGTTTGCTCTAGGCAGTTTTTTGTTAATAAATTCTCGGATAGCTAATGAAAAAATATAAATGACGTTTGCTAGTAATATGTATATTTGTTTTGATATTGCAATGGGTGTGTTTATTTATTTGTCGGAAGGTCGTCACGGTACCATAAACCAGGCGAAAAAAAAAACAAAAAAAAAAACAAAAAAAAAAACAAAAAAAAAAAAAAAAAAAAAAAAACAACTTAAACGCATCATTAAACACAACATGCATTGAAGCAGTCTACCTAGAGGTAAGATGTATTCATTTCGACAAGTGGATTTAACCAAAGTTAACGTACACTCAGAATTGTTGACAATAGTCGATGTGACGTTAAAAGTGCATGTAGCCTCGAAGGTTGACCTATAAGAGATAAAGTGGATGCAATATGATATTGTTGACAGCCTAATTAAGGAACCTTACAGGAATGGTGTCCACAGGAAGCCGATTTCTAGAGCAAAGCTAGACAATAGATAACGCAGTAAATAGATAACAATGTAGAACTGTGGAACTCTAGCACCTGTGATAGCGTTGCCCGTTCAAACGCAATGATGATATATAAACAAACATTTTGTAATAAATACGTCACACATAAACCGGAAAGCGCAGATGAATGTACTCTATTTTGTTATAAACCAAATATATTCATAAGATTATGCACATGATTATGTTTCTTCTGTTTTGATTTGTTTTGTTTTTTAATTTGCGATAGACGCTTAGTCTGCATTCTTAGTTTTTAACCCAATCATCTTTGATAACTATGCTGCCTTCTTTAATTGCACGCCGTTGGGTCGGGCGTCAGACTCTATGATGGCCCCGACTTAAAGCTATTCATTTTAGTTGGTTGGGACCGGAGCTTCTTGTCTGTTGCTTGGCCCAACGGGGTCTAACTGGTGTTTTCTTTTCCTCCGGGGTTAGTAGGTTATTCGGCGCCCAGGGATCTCCATCGTCGGGCAGCTTACTCAATCTGTGAGTCCCGTTTTTTTTATTCATCAGGATGTTTATCGTGATTTATTTGTTTGTTCTTGGTTACTCATTGACTAGTTAGAGATCCACCACGAGGACCGAAGAACTAACTAAATGTTATGAACCACTGCAGGGGCTGAGGGTGAGGTTAAGTACCTGTAAAACCGGTTTAAGCCCGCCAGTAACTTTGTGTTACTGATCGTTCCAAGTCGATACTTCTGTGGTGGTTCTTTTCGTTTTATGTCTTGGTGTTTAAAAATTTTTGTGCTGTTGGCGCCTTATGTGTGTTTTCGTATTTTTAGTTAAGGTAACTGAGTGGCCACCTATTCGGAAAATAGCTGTTCATTCGGCTTACGATATGTTTCATAGTATAAGTACCTGATTGTAAGTTTGTTTTTTTTTTTCCACCTCGGTTTTTGGAGTGGGAATCTTCCGTTTGCGCCTTTTCCTGATCTTTGCCTACTTGTACCTTTTTACTCCATATAGTGGATGGGAAACATTTAAGACTAGCATCTATGCGAGAGCCAAGAGTTAGCAGATGACGCGATATTTTCGAATCAGTAGTACATTCACTTGTAGTTCATTTCATGTACAAACAACAGTCTCCCTTATGGAACGTTTCATTTATTTTATGCGTAGTAAAGAATTAATCATACCCACCTATAATAAAGTCTGTGAGGGTTACGTTTATATTGTTTTACATCGTTTTGCTTTAGGCGGTTTTCTATAATAAATTCTCTGATTTCTCATACGAATATAAATGACGTTTGTTGGCCACATGCATACTTGTTTTGATATTGCAATATGTGTGTTTACTTTTTTGTCTGAAGGTCGTCACTGTACTGAGTAAAAAAGTAAATCAAAAGGTAAAAGTAGGCAAGGAAATGATCAGGAAATGGCGCAATCAGTAAGAAATTGCTACTCCACAAAAAATGACATTTAGGTACATGTACTTATATCAGGAAAACATATCGTTAGCCAAGTGAGCAGCTATTCCCCAATAGGCGGCCACTCAGTTACCCGAACTTAAAGACCGGGGCACAGGTATAAAAGAAACCCCAAACATAAAATGGCCAGTTGTTTCCAGTATACTCTACACTCAACAGGGAAACATGCTCTAAAACTATGTCAAATATTGCATGACTAACCCTACAGATCCTGACAAAGTTTGGCACAGTAATTCTTCAAACTGTTAGTCATAATCCTTGAAAGTTTCAAGTCCAGCACTTTTCTAGAAATATGATTTCCAGAAAAAAAAATATTTGCGTCTGCTACAAAAATTTGAATTTGCCTCTAAAATGATTGACAGTTCTACCATTGGCTGAGAGCTAAGCTGCTGTGTGAGTCATCCAATTCAATAACAACTACCTGACATATGGCGGGAAAGAAGCACATGGCAAGATAACAAAGCACATGGAAGATAAGATGATATGAATCACTTTAGAACACAGTCAGTTTAATCCATAGATTACAGAAAAAAAAAATTAATTTCTAAATCCCACATGTGTCCTATATATGGTACTCTACTTGGATTTGTCTAACAGCAGAAAGCTCACACTTCGGCATTATATCTCTTCTGTGCCAGACAAAATGTTTATAACTTGGATCCCTTTGAAGTGCTGATTGCTTTTTCTGTTTATATCTAGGATCATCCCATACTCTTCTATGCATCATCATAGTCCAAAACCTCTTGTATTTCTCCTTTCTGATCCCATGATGACTTTCACTAGGTGGCAGGGCTTCAGTTTCCCACCAAAATTATCTGTTCCTCTCAGAAGTTATGCATGGCCTACAAAAACAATAGGCACATTCCTCTTCTGACAAATCCTGTTCGATGTGAAACTCAGGCGGTGGTCTTTCTGCCTGAGATTCAGTGGGCATAGCCTGGTCAGAAGATATTGTTTGTGTAGTTACATCACAGTTTCCTGATGGCACAGCTTTTGTTTCAGATACTTTACAGTCATCAAAATTCCATTTGTTGTAATTGAAAAATGTTGTGATTGTTTCCAGCTGTTCTTCAGTAAAATCCAAAGTTATTCTTATCTTATTTCTATCCATGTTAACTTGACACTGCTAAATAAACAAATAGCCAATTAGTGCTTGTACTGAAATAAAAATATTGCTGTATAATATGCCAGACACCCTGCCTCTAGATAGCACAGGGACATAACAATTAAACTGAGATCCTTTAAGAGCAGTGAACGTATTAATGAGAAAGGGGATGGGCCATACCATGGTTTCGGCTACTTAAGCCTCTTCAGTGACCCTATAGATTTGGCAACATGGAGCCAAAGATTATGACTGTAATTTACATCGTTCAAAAGGGCAGTCGATGCAAAGACTAGTAAAATCCAAATGGGGTCAAATATTTAAACGTTGGTTAGAAAATGACTCTAAACCGATAGTAATTTTCTGATTTCTCAGAATACCCTCGCTGATCTCAAAGGACCAAAAGGAAAATATAATCTGCACTATGGATGATGTACGGGGAGACTTTTTAGGGCCGCCACACGGCACAACACCAGCTGCAGTAATAGGAAATAAAAATTAAACTGAGATCCTTTAAGAGCAGTGAACGTATTAATGAGAAAGTCCATTTTTTGTGAGGGAACTTGCAGCTGACAAATGCATTTTGACACTGCACAACCAAGATAACCAATGTCACAATATCGAACTGAGTGGTGCACTTTCATTCTTGACTAGCATACGCACATAATTATTTACTCGAAACCTTGCAGTGATGCACTTTCGTTTACTTTATAACCGCTGTTTCCCCACGCTTTTCTGTGCGTTGAATGCCCAAATTCTCACATCAGTCTGACACAAACATTTCATTGATAAACATGGGAAGAAAGACAGGGGTAAGGAATAGGGCAGCTTCATTTAGGATAGAAATTCCGGGGGATGATGGGAGAAAAGCCGAGTTTTGGGGCAAAATGCAATCTGTTCGGAATCATCTACACAAAAGAATCAATAGGCCGGTGAATAACAATAAAGTTCTTTCTGAGGCATTGGACTTTTGGATTCTCAAGCACGCTCAGAGCATGGAACAAACTGAAGCTCCAATTTCATATATAGAGACAAGCATTGAACAAAACATACAGAAACTTTTCATCACTGCGGAGAAGTCTGTTCAAAGCATTGTTGATATTGTGCAGAATCATGCACATAACTGTGCATCTGAACTTACATTCAAAAAACTTGTCTATCGTGGTCACGTGGCTTTGTTGACTTTACACTGTGGTAATCAGAACAACCCTCATATTCTGAAGTGGTCGTCATCACCGTATTTGCCGAACAAAGAGTACCTTGTCAACCATAGAGTCGTCCATGGCTTTTCTTGCAGTGGCATGTTGCCAATACATTATAAACGCTTTTGTAACGGTGTGCAACTGGGTTTCATATCAAAAAGTAAAAGAAAGAATATAGATGCACAAGACCATTCACATGTGACAAATGTATTCAATGAGTCAATTGAGCAAGCTCTGCATGAAGAGATTGGATCTTATGAAGATGTAGATGGTGTTGACATAATGACAGATGCCAGACATGGCTGGCGTAAAAATGCAAAAGACTCGAGCGTTGTGGCAATAGGTGAAAAAAACTCACAAGGTTCTACAGTGTGTACATATAACAAAACAGTACGATATTGTGTCACAGAGGCATGAAGCGAAAGGAACAGAGAAGATTTACCAGTACTTTACGGAAAAAGATGTATCTGTGAAAGTGCACACACATGACAGAAATATGTCAGTTAATAAGATGGTGAAGGACACACGCTTTACTTTAAATCAGAATGACTGTTGGCATGGTGTGAAGTCTATTAAAAAGGCAATGAAAAGCATTTCATCGGGTCCTCAATATAAAGAAAGACACACATGGTTTAAACAGCTATCGGACAAAGAAGAGCCCATTACAACACATTTTCACTGGTCCATCAGAAATTGCGAGGGTGACCCAGCGCTGCTGAAGTCAAAATTGTCCAACATACCCTCACATTACAGAAATGAACATTCTGCCTGTGCTTCAAGCTCTCGCTGTAGATCGGATCCCAACTATGAACCATCTAGGTGGGTGATCACTGATCCAAAAGCGGAGAAACTCCTCAGGAATGCTATTGAAGGCTCTGCTATTTATAAAAGCCCAGAGGATTATGTGTTAGCAAGAGATACATCTTACGTTGAAAGTTTTAACAACGTAATGAACATATTCCAGGACAAACGTATCGCATTCAGCAATGCACAGTATAGCATACGATCACAACTAGCAGTTATGCACTGGAACGAGAATGTCGATCGTGCGTACACATCAGTGTGGAGTCGCCGCCGAGACCAGAAAGCCCCCAGGAGACAGAGAGGAAAGAAGAATAATAAGGATCCCACCTACTGTTACAGGGTCAGTGTATGGGACTCGTACATGAAGTCAATGTTCAACAATAAGAGACGTCAAAGGAGGAATCAGAACCCCACTGGAATGTAAAGACATCTGTGTGTATGTGCTTCCTATAACCCGGATAATTATCATGAATAACTTGTTATAACGATTGTTATCATTCTTCTTCACACTGAATATTTTGTGTTTGCTTGGACTTGTAAATAGTAACTTGGATTATCAGTGATAATGGATATACAAATCATTAATTCTGGTTCAATGTAAGTAATATTCTTTCTTTCCATGCAGACGCTCATTCATTGATTTCTACATTGTTTGTAAACACCAGTGGAGATATTTTTAGAATACTGCAGCTGATAAGCCCCGCCTCTAATATAGGCTTAATGGCTAACCAGGTGGTTTATCAGCAGTATGAACCCCGGCGTTTAACTAAAAATATGAAAACGTACATAAGGTTCAAACACTACAAAAATTCCACTCCAAAACACAAAATAAGAAAAACAAACTAGAAATAAGTGTTTGTAAAACACTATGCCCCCAACTGTTTGCTTGCCTCTAACCTGGCATAATTTATATGATTCATTTATTTCATTATTTTTAATGAAAATAATGTAACCTGTGCACAAATAGCAAACTTTAGGGCTAACAGTGATAAGAGATGCACGCTTAAAAATGGAGTTATATTTTCACAATTCTGTAATTCTGTCAAAATTTGATAGAAATCCTCAACGGTTAATCAGATAATTTAATCCTCAGACCCAACCAGTATACCAAATATCAAGGCTCTATCTCAAATACTTTTTAGATATCTTGCACACAAGATTTTCAAATTTTGTTTTCAAAGGGACATAACTCAAAAAGGGGGAGTAACTCAGACATGATAAAAAATACGGGTCTACTTTTTTTCATGAGGAATCAGTAAATGAAATTTGAAAACCCTAGCATTTATTGTTTTAAAGTTTCAAATTTCACCGAAAAGTGGAAAAATCAATCAAAATTTCAAAATTCCGTAATTTTGTCAAAATTTGACGGAAAATTCTCAAAAGTTAATCAGGTGATCTACTCCTCAGCCCCAACCAGTTTACCAACTGTCAAGGCTCTAGCTCAAATACCTTTGAGATATCTTGCACACAAGTTTTGTTTTCAAAGGGACATAACTCAGAAAAGGGGCATAACTCGGACAAGAAAAAGATATGGGTCTACTATTTTTTCATGAGGAATAAGTAAATGAAATTTCAAAACCCTAGCATTTACCGTTTAAAAATTCAAATTTCACCGAAAAGTGGAAAAATCAATCAAAATTTCAAAATTCCGTAATTTTGTCAAAAGGTTCTGAAAGGTTAATCAGGTGACCTACTCTTCAGCCCCAACCAGTTTACCAAATATAAAGGCTCTAGCTCAAATACTTTTTGAGATATCTTGCACACAAGATTTTCAAATTTTGTTTTCAAAGGGATATAACTCAGAAAAGGGGCATAAGTAGGACATGCAAAAAAAATACGGGTTAACTATTTTTTCATGAGGAATGTGCATATGAAATTTCAAAACCCTAGCATTTACCGTTCAAAAGTTAACGAACGCACAGACAGACAAGCCGAAAGCAATATGCCCTTCCAACTTTTTCAAAGTTGGGGGCATAAAAAGTATCGTCTTGAAACAAATAAAAATATTACTTGGGGGGGGGGGGGCTTTAACTAGTTTTACTGGCGCTGAACGTCGCCGTCAGCCTCTGCAGTGATTCCATTATACCCAAATATAAACAGGAAATAAGGGAAATCATGTTAAGAAAATTAACATAGGTACCATGTTAAGAATATAGACATAAGTACCAACGTATAACATGTGTAACGGAAAGCAGGGTGAGCAGCTATTGAAGGTAAGGTGGTCACAGTGCTAGCTTGGACAAAAGAAGTAAAATACAGAGGGCTAAATGAACAGCCACAAAGTCATGCAACATGAAACACATAATCAGGATAACTTGGATAAATTGGAACCACAACAGCAGTACCACCTTGGAACGGTCAGTTATAAATAACTGGGGGTGGGGGTGGGGCTTAAACCGGTTTTACAAGCGCCTTACCTCACCCTCATCTTCTGCAGTGGTTCACACAATTTAGTTAGTTCTTCGGTCCTCGTGGCGAATCTCTGACTAGTCAATGGATCATAAAGGACAAAACTTGTTATTTTTAGTTCTATTTAATTATTTTTATTTTATTTTTTCTATTGTTTTTGTTTTTTGTTTTGTTAATGTATCAACTAAGTCACCAGACGATTATAAAAATCATAAAAAACAACACAAATTAAGAGCAATGATACCCAGAGGTAAGATTAATTACAACTCATATAAACATGTCGACCAGTGTATTAAAAAGTTAATGTATTCGTTGTGACGTTAAAAGTGCATGTTGCCACGACCGTTGTCGTATTAGAAATAAATTGGATGCAATATGATATTGTTGACAACCTAATTAAGGAGCTTTACAGGAATGGTGTCAACAAGAAGCCGATTTCTAGAGCAGAGCCAGAAAATGATAACGAAGTTAACAGATAACAATGAGCATAATTGTGCACTGGATTCAACGAAGCATTGTAATTTTCACACTAACAGGTAAACAACTGTAAGCAGCATTGTAGAACTCTAGTACCTGTGACAGCGTTGTCCGTTCAACGACGCAATGATAATATATATAAAAAGACACTTTGTAGTAAATACGTCACACATAAACACGAAAGCGCAGATGAATCCTAGATTTTGTTCTAAAATTTGAGATATAAAGGGTGTTAAGAAAGTTCGTTCCGCGCAAAAATTGCCTTCCTTGTAGCTTGACTTAAATGCTTCAAAACTTAAAAATGACATAACCAGACTTTAATTTGGTTGTATATGAAAAGATAAAAACAAAGATGTTTTCAATCAGATATCTGATCATGAACAAAATGGCCATCAAACACTGACACCCATTTCTTTACCCTTGTACTTTTACATGGGGGTATACTTGTAAATATCTTTGCCATGCCGAGACCGATGCATAAGAATCCTGTATAATTTAATGAATAAAGCCTAAATACACTACTTAGTTGTCATTTATGATAAATGTGTGATTTACTCAATTATAAACCTGAAAAGAAAAATCAAAAATTTTACTATTTTTTCAGAAAATCGAATTATTCCTGAATTTGTTAAATATAGTACCCTTAGAAAATATACAACTGCGAAACAACTCGACATTAGATAGCATTTCAACTGCTATATTGTATCTGAGAAAACTAGACGGAATATTTCCATCGGTATACCGTTAGACTTCTCCATACCGACGGAAATGACATGTATTTAGCCCTTGGTCGAAAATGAAAAATCATCGAAGACGCCAAATAAATTGAAAATTATGTTATTATTATATCTTTTCTGACTGATAGGACTTAGTTTTTACATATTCTAGATGTAAAGATACGCAGATTCATAAAATACATCATGTTTTCTTTCGAAAATATCACATGCGTCTATAAATAGATAAGGGGAGACTACTGTTGAATATGGGGCAGAAAGTAGAAAATCGATTGCATTTTGCAAATTTATTGAAATTCTCACGCGACAGGCTAACCAGATGTTTACAAAAAGATTTTTGCATTTTCTAACAAAACATAAGAAAAATTCTAATAATTCTCACTAAATAAAGCTGCTATAAGCTTCTTGCGAAATCCATACTATGGAACAGATGATCTGTTCGACCATAGTTTAAAGGCAACTAATGCTAAGCTGTCACGAGAGAGGAGCGAAGTCACGAAGTGTATGGGAGTGCAGGTTAGCTAGCTGATCTATGAGAAAACAACTGATTCATAGAAAATGCATCATTTCATTTGTTCTTGCCTATAAAATACTTTCAAACCATGTAGTAAAGTGCGGAACGAACTTTCTTAACACCCTTTACGTACGTACATTCAAATACCAATTTTATTGCATGTCATGGCATTTCACATACCAATTTAGCTTCAAAGCCAATCGCACCTACCAATTATAACGTCTGCGTGAAATAACTTTATATTGTTTTACATCATTTCGAAAACAAATTCTAGGATTTCTTTAAAAATAAATTTTAATGACGTTTGATGGCTATATTAGTTTTGATATTACAATGAATGTGCTTACTTTTTTGTCGGAAGACCGTGATTGTACAAACAAAGAAAAGAGGGATCAGAAATCGTTATCATAGATTAAACATCCCAAACAAGACACAAGGCGAACATAATAACATCATGAAAACATGTCCGTGCAATGAATACCCCCTTAAACCCCACTTTTATATAGTAAAACTGGGGTATGTAGAGGTATACCTATTTTTTCTTATTTTTGCTCCAAAACATAGACTGTGGGTACTCGTTAGAACCGCCTCGCCGAGGCGGTTCTAACGTGTACCCACAATCTATGTTTTGAGAAAAAATAAGAAAAATGTCAAAAACATTCTATTGATTTTTTTTAATTTTTACAAATTTAAAAATCTCTGTATATTGCATGGGCATGTTTTCGTAATGGATAGTACAAAACAAAGTACGAATAAAGAGTAAGATGACTAAAATCAAGGTAAATCAAAAACTATCCTAACATTGGGCGCATTGAACCAAATTGTTATGATTTAATGATAAACGCAGTGTTTTTAGTATTGATTTTTGTGACATTTAAAGTGCATGATGTCACGAATGTTGACGTGTAAGAGATAAAATGTAGGTTATAATTATAACCATTGTTTAAACATACCAAACTTTTTCTGCAGACTGCGTTTGCAACATTGCCTCACAATACTTAGTCATCAATTTGTTAGCTGAGCTAAAATCTGGCCAGGCTTCAGTTTAAGTTTTGCCGGGAATACGAGCGTATGCTCGGCTTTGTTTTATTTATTTTTCAGGGCGTTTTAATTCTCAGGACAATATCTAGACTTCAATTAACTTATGTTACGGAAAATTATGTTTTAAATCATTTTCACGGAATAATAAAGGAATAATAATGTCAGGAAGACCTTCAAGACGCCGAAATCGGGACTTTGGTTCCGGCAGGTCGACGGACATTTCACCTTCGTCCGCTCGTCCTAGTCGCATGGGATCAAGATCAGCTATATCGACAGATCAACAGCCTGATCAATTGTCAACGGATCGCCTCATTAAGACTTTAAAGGAACATGGACTTATTTTACCAAAATCGACGCCTAAATCCTCCTTACTGCAAATATTTAAGCAGTTTACGGATACATCAAGTGATAATTCAGCCCGGGAATTAGGACACTCCAATTCAACCTCGCCTGGACAGATTCCAAATCTTTCTGCGCAGACTAATGCGCAGACCACCAGTGAACGTGACCGTGACATTTCTGTTTTAAAACAGGACGTTAGTCAGATCCAGGCATCTTTAGCGGAAATTAACAGAAAATTAAGTAATCAGCGCTCGCAGCCGGATGTTATGGACACCAGCGCCACAGGGATTTCTGCTGGTACAACAACTCCTTTGATAACAGGTACAGTACGAGTTCCCATAGACACTCTACCCCCAGTGAACATTGTCAGTCAAAACATTAGAAAACTCATTCATAGCCATAAGTATGTTAATCTGGCTTTGCTCTTAATTCCAACCGTGGACACAGATAGCCAGACGAAAATCATCGATCAAGAGGGGAACCAGATAATAGTTCGGGCTAACGATGCGCGACTACAAAGAAATTTGTCCATTCACGAATTCAGAACAGCCTTTTCCCGTTTCAAAAATGTAATTTGTGAAAAGGAACCTGAACGACGAAAAGAACTTGATACTTATTCGGACATGATTGACAGCATGTTTGTTCAATACGGGGGTACACACTTTTATGAATACCATATCGCTTTTGCCAGAAAGGCTGAGCAGTATTTTCACCTGATGGACACTACACTGGATTGGTCATCTCGAGATTCGTCCCTATACATGCAGATTTTTGCAGGTCTTAAATCCTCCACCTGCGATCTGTGTTCCAGCGTGAACCATAGTTCGAAATTCTGTCCGCTGTCAATAACCGGCAGTCCAATACGGTCCTCTCGGATTAATTCTAGTGCGCAGCCTAAACCTGATGTCAATTCAAAAATGGATAAATTTGGCCGCACGCGCACATTCCACAATGGACAGGAGATATGCAATAATTTTAACTCTACTACTGGTTGTACATACTCCCACATCAAGTCAAAGATTTTACACATTTGCAGTGTCTGCAAACAGCCTTCTCATGCATCTTTCGAATGCGCTTCCAAAGGTAAATCACCGACGTCTAACAAACAATCCACCAATACTCAAAATCGGTGACGCTATGATTCCTATGCCCCACGAGCCGCGCCTTCGTCTACAGCAGATACGTTCGTTAAAAATGAGTGTTTGGGATTTTCGTTTGTTGCTTCTACACCTATAAATATCGATAGACTCGAACAAGAGCTACGTTCGCATCCAGATAGGGAATTTGTTAATGAACTCATTACTGGACTACGCTATGGTTTTGACACCGGTATTCAACGTTTACCTACCAAAAGCTATACGTGCAAAAACTTGCTGTCTGCGACTAGAAACCCGGAAGTAGTTTCTGATTTACTTTCTACGGAAGTTAAAAATGGTTATGTTATCGGCCCTTTCAGTGAGCCTCCTTTCGAGATCTACAGAATCAATCCATTGGGGATAGCTGAAAGGAAATATTCACACAAGAAACGACTAATCGTTGATCTATCTGCACCACATAATATCGACACGCACCAAAGTCTAAACAGTTTGATCGATAAATCCGAATATTCAGTAAAGTACACTAGAATAGACGACGCTATAGATGTCATCAACCGATTCGGTGTAGGCTCCGTAATGAATAAGACAGATGTGGTCTCAGCCTTCAAACTTTTACCTATCCGGGTGGATCTGTGGCGCTTCCACGGCGTAAAATGGCAAGGAAAATTTTACTTTTGGACTCGGTTATGTTTCGGATCCCGAAGTAGTCCAAAATTATTTACCATGCTTTCAGAAGCTATTCATTTCATTGCAACGAACAATTATGGAATTCGGGAGCTTCTTTATTTATTAGACGATTTTCTCACCATAGACCCGCCAGGTGACGGAGGTCTTAGGTCAATGTGCTTACTTCAACATATATGTAAGACACTGAATATTCCGCTGCACCCAGATAAAACGCTTGGTCCCGATACCGTGATGACCTTCTTAGGTATCACCCTGGACTCAAATTTGATGCAAGCGTCATTGCCGCGCGAAAAGATTGACAGAATTCTAGAGATGTTTAATAGTTTCACCAATAAACGTTCAGTATCTAAACGAGACTTGCTGAGCCTTCTCGGTCATCTGAATTACGCATCTCGCATTATTCTTCCGGGTAGAAGTTTCGTGTCGTATTTACTCCGCTTAGCACACAGCGTTAAAGAACTGTTTCATCATGTCAAACTTACCCAAGATTGTAGGAGTGACATTAACATGTGGTCATACTTTCTTACACACTGGAACGGAATATCTTTCTTTTATGACTCTAGTCCAACAGCAGCATCGGATATCGAACTATATACTGACGCCAGCGGTTCTTACGGTTACGGTGGATACTACCAAGGGAAATGGTTTTCTGTGCCTTGGCCAGATGACCTTCCAAAACTAGGTGACGCTGATATGTCCATCGCTTTTATGGAACTAGTACCAATCGTAACGGCAGTGTATATCTGGTCGCATGCATGGTCAGGCAAGCGTATCCTATTCCATTCGGATAATCAAAGTGTTGTACATATGATCCAAAAAGGTCGAAGTCGGTCTCATTTGATTATGAAACTTATGAGAAGACTTACTCTGTGCTGTGCCCAAGGAAATTTCACTGTTTCAACTGTTTATGTAAATACTAAATTAAATTCTATCGGAGATAGTTTATCTCGTTCACAGATGGACAGATTTCGCTCTCTGGCTCCTCATGCAGACAGCATGCCAACTCCGGTGCCACGCGTCCAGGATCTCTTCTTCAACTAGACAGTCAAATGCAGACCTTGTGGAATTCCGCTCTAGCTCCACGAACTCTAACCATGTACAGGTCAGCATACAGCTTGTATAAACAATTCCTGGAATTACATTCAATGTGGTCGTCCAGTTCGGAGGCTCCTCCCTACGTGCCTGAAGACGTTCTGATGTACTTCGTTACTTTTTGTACAACAAAGGGTCTGCGTTATCATTCAATCAAACAGTACCTGGCAGGAATACGCTATCATTACACAATGTTTAATATTCCGACGCCTCTTAACTCGCCAACAACCATCGGCCGCCTTTATACTCTGTTACGAGGTGTTAAAAAATCTCAAGTCAACGTCCAAACACGGCGGCTACCAATTACGTATCCCATTCTATGTGCTATAGTGTCAGCTCTCAGTGAAGGAATTTTGGGCAATTACGACAGTATCATGGTTTCCTGTGCCTGCACTCTGGCGTTCTGTTGCCTTTTACGTGCTAGCGAATTTTTGGTGTTAAAGGATCGTTCATATAATTCAAGTGAATCGGTTCATTTAGGTGATATATTAATCAATAATAACGATTCATATGTGTTCCATTTAAAGCATTCAAAAACGGATATATTTCGTCGTGGTGCTAGTCTACCTGTTTATTCTTCTAATGGAGCGTTTTGCCCTGTGAAAATAATGAGAGAATACATATCACTTCGGCAAAAATCCGGTGCTATAAGCACTGATCCTCTATTCGTGACCTCAGACGGTTCTATCCTATGCAGAAATGTATTTATCAATAAGCTAAGCTTTGTCCTGAGCTACCTGGGACATGATGCTTCTCAATATCATATTCACTCGCTGAGGATAGGCTCTGCAAGCAGTCTCGCCAATGCTAATATTCCCGATCATCTAATTCAGTCTATGGGACGTTGGTCATCCGACTGCTATACAAGATACATACATGCTGATGAGCAACTTATTCGAAAAGCACAAATGCAGATGATGAACTCATAACTTGTTCACAGCAGCCTCTAGCTTGTTGTTCATATTCATTATTATCGTACTGGCTCATGCTTCTAGGAAAATTTCATTTGTTTTAATGAGCTTCTTGCCGCGCCTATTAAAAGGTGTCTGCCAGAGCAACACAAACCAGTCTATGTGCTCCTATGTTTAGCTATTGGTCGCGTCATATGTTCACATGCACTCATAAGCTTCTCTAACAGACGATCTATAAGATTATTGTTAGTTCCGTAGGCCTTTCCGTGCCTTCGTTGTCCGCATTAACACTACGTACACTGCTCTGATTTCTCATGACATTACCTTATTCTATTATCGCATTATACGCCTGCTCGCGTATTTGTTTATCTTGCACATTCTTCTATTATCGTTTTCCCACGCACTATTTGCACTTCCTTACAGTGTAACCTTTTATAGTCAAGTACATGTTTTATTCATTGTTTTCAGGCTACAGTTTTGACTCTCATGTTGTTTGGTTTTTTTGGGGCTTTCGTGTTCTTCCATCCTGTCCCAACACTCATTTGGCCTTATATATAGCATCAGTCTACGCTATATATTTGCGCCCCAAAAATAGGACTCGAACAGTATTCACAGGCTTTCCTGTCGTTATCCTTCTAGATCGACAGCCGCACTTCAAGCTTATGAAAACTTCCGAGTCTTTATTCAACTCAGACTGCCGACCGCTGTCCAGCATAGCTACGTGCTATTTTAGTAACGGATAACACGTAGTAATCGCTCGTGCCATCCGTAACCCTAGATTATGACTAAATACTTGTACCATCTAGCTTTACTTTAAGATGCTATTCCTACAGTGCTTTAGACCCTCAGGTCATACAGATGCTTGTACTCCTCTGAAGTCATCAGTTCCTATCCTGGGCTTCAGTGATGTTACCGCTACTGTCACTTGACTTGTCCTGGAACTTCGATGACTCTGCTTACTCCATCAAGTTTCTATCTATCATGCCATTGATAGAAACTCCCCTGGCCATCAGTTCCTTCCTGGGCTTCAGTGCTGTTACCGCAACAGTCACTTGACTTGTCCTGGAACTCCGATGGCTTAGTATGTTTCAGTACGTTGCTATCAGTCATGCTGATAGCGACTCGCGTTGCCGCCAGTTCCTATCACGGACTTCATGACACTGTCTTACTTACAGTCCTTTGACTTGTCCTGGAACTGCGACGGCTCCACTCCGTAACACCCGGTCGTCAGCTTCCTGTCCGGACTTCAGTGCTGTCACGACTACAGTATCTAGACTTGTCCTGGAACTACGACCACGGTAATAGCAAGCGTTACCGCCGAAGTCATAATCTCAGTCTGAGTTGCCGAAGCTTGCACAGGGTGGAACACATCGTGATGCCCCATATCCCAAGTTTAAGATTGTATTATATGTATATTATTGTTGAATTGTTTATATCGTTAGACTAATGATAATAAAACAGTAATTTTCATGCGTTTGGTATTGTTTAAAATGTAGGTTATAATTATAACCATTGTTTAAACATACCAAACTTTTTCTGCAGACTGCGTTTGCAACATTGCCTCACAATACTTAGTCATCAATTTGTTAGCTGAGCTAAAATCTGGCCAGGCTTCAGTTTAAGTTTTGCCGGGAATACGAGCGTATGCTCGGCTTTGCCTCCATCCTCCCCTCCACCACCTTGCGGCCTTATATATAGCATCAGTCTACGCTATATATTTGCGCCCCAAAAATAGGACTCGAACAGTATTCACAGGCTTTCCTGTCGTTATCCTTCTAGATCGACAGCCGCACTTCAAGCTTATGAAAACTTCCGAGTCTTTATTCAACTCAGACTGCCGACCGCTGTCCAGCATAGCTACGTGCTATTTTAGTAACGGATAACACGTAGTAATCGCTCGTGCCATCCGTAACCCTAGATTATGACTAAATACTTGTACCATCTAGCTTTACTTTAAGATGCTATTCCTACAGTGCTTTAGACCCTCAGGTCATACAGATGCTTGTACTCCTCTGAAGTCATCAGTTCCTATCCTGGGCTTCAGTGATGTTACCGCTACTGTCACTTGACTTGTCCTGGAACTTCGATGACTCTGCTTACTCCATCAAGTTTCTATCTATCATGCCATTGATAGAAACTCCCCTGGCCATCAGTTCCTTCCTGGGCTTCAGTGCTGTTACCGCAACAGTCACTTGACTTGTCCTGGAACTCCGATGGCTTAGTATGTTTCAGTACGTTGCTATCAGTCATGCTGATAGCGACTCGCGTTGCCGCCAGTTCCTATCACGGACTTCATGACACTGTCTTACTTACAGTCCTTTGACTTGTCCTGGAACTGCGACGGCTCCACTCCGTAACACCCGGTCGTCAGCTTCCTGTCCGGACTTCAGTGCTGTCACGACTACAGTATCTAGACTTGTCCTGGAACTACGACCACGGTAATAGCAAGCGTTACCGCCGAAGTCATAATCTCAGTCTGAGTTGCCGAAGCTTGCACAGGGTGGAACACATCGTGATGCCCCATATCCCAAGTTTAAGATTGTATTATATGTATATTATTGTTGAATTGTTTATATCGTTAGACTAATGATAATAAAACAGTAATTTTCATGCGTTTGGTATTGTTTAAATTGGGTGAAATACTATACTGTTAACAGTCTAATTAAGGAACATTACTGGAAGGCTGATTTCTAGAGCAACTCTAGACAATATACATGGATAACGAAGTAAATGGATAACAATTATCATAATAATACAGTTGATTCAACGAAGCATTGTTTTAATACGATACCGATTTTCGCACTAACAGTAAATAACTGTAATCAGTGCTGTAGAACTCTAGCACATGTGGTAGCATTGCCCGTTCAAATGCGTCATGATACATAAAACACTTTTTAGCAACTACGTCACACATAAACCCGAAAGTGCAGATAATCCAGCATATGTGCTAGAGCCAAGTGTTAGTAGCAATATTTCAGTCAGCAGTACATTCACGTGTAGTTCATTTTATGTACAAACAAGAGTTTAATATTGCTTGTCAGTAGATCTTTGGATGACTTGGTATAAAAAAGAAAAATTCTCTCTTTTCTTTGAGAAAGCCAACCGCCGTTCAACAAGTGGCTTTGCTTGTTTCTCGCTTATACTGAGGACTTCTGAAGCAAAAGTCGTTGATTTCCTTATGATACGCGTCATTTATATTTAATGTATAGTCTTTTTATTTTCTTTCCACATGGCTTGTTTAGATAGAGAGAGAGAGAGAGAGAGAGAGAGAGAGAGAGAGAGAGAGAGAGAGAGATGGTCGATATTGTTTTCCCTTTGATTTTGTTCTTGTAACATTAATAAATAACAATTTCCAATAAAGTGTCCATAACATACATGTAACACATACTAATTCTAGCCTAAAGAACAAATCACACCCATCTATAATAAAGTCTGTGTTGGAGTTGTTTATATTGTTTTACAGCGTTTGCTCTAGGCGGCTTTCTATAATCAATTCTCGGATGTCTTATAAAATGAATTTAAATGACGTTTTTAGGCTAGATTTGTTTTGATATAGTAATGTATGTATTTATTTTTTTTTGCCGGAAGATCGTCAGTGTACAAAGAAAGAAACGAAGGTCGAGAAACCGTTAAATTTAATAGCCCTTCCAAGACACCAGTCAGAAAACACTTAGTACAATGCGTCACAACACACATGACTAGACTCAAGATTAAGCAAAACACAATATAACATTTGGAGCAATGCACCATTGTATTTAACCAAAGGTACAAGCACTCTGGTTACTATGATTGTTGATAAAATCCTAATGTGTTGTAACTTTAAAAGCGCATGCTGCCTCGAATGTTGACGTCTAAGAGAAATTTTGAATGAAATATGATAATTTTGACAACCTCATTAATGGACATTACAAAAATCGTGTCAGCAGGAGGCCGGTTTCTCATCAGGGTCCCACAATGTATGTTTTGAGCAAAATAGTTAAAGTTAGACAATGGTTACGAAGTAAACAAATATTAATGATTATAACTTTATTTCCTTGTGTGATGATATTATTGTAAATATGTGATGGATGTTTATTCGTTATAGTTGAAACGTTCCAACATCTGTGAAATAGCAAAAAAGATAGTAGCTGGTGCAATATCCTTTGAATCAGCAACGTAAATCGCATGTAGCTCATATCATTCACAAGCAATATTGCATGTATCATGAAACTTTTTATCCTCTTATTTGTTTATTTTTTATTTCCTTGAGAAGGTCAGCCGCCGTTCAACAAGTCTTTGCTTGTTTGTCGTTTGTAATGTTGACTTCCGAGGCTACACTCTTCTTATGATACGCTATTATATTCTCTTCCCAATGTATTGTTGAGAGATAAAAAGAAACAGAGAGAGAAAGAGAGACAATCGTTGTTAATATTTTCCCTAGATATTGTTTTAAAATTTGAGATTTACATTCAAATACCAAGTTTTATTGCCTGTCATGGCATTTCACATTCCAATTTAGCCTAAAAGCTAATCGCACCCACCAATAATAAAGTTCATGTAGAAAACTTTATATTGTTTTACATCCTTTCGATAATAAATTCTCGGATTTCTTATCAATACATTTAAATGACGTTTGATGGCTATATTGGCGATGATATTACGATGAATGTGCTCACTTTTTGACGGAAGATCGTGGTCGTACAAGCAAAGAAAAGAAGGACCGGAAATCGTTATTATAGATTAAACATCCCATACAAGACACATGATAGTACAAAGCATCGCAAAGACAAAAAACGCATGAACAGTTAGATGTCTAAAATCCAGGTAAATTATAAACCATCCTAACATTTGGAGCAATGGACAGCTGCATTGAACCAATTATTCTCTGATTGTAATGATTATGATAAACAAAGCGCTTGTAGTATAGTTTTGTAGCATTTAAAGTGCATGATGTCACGAATGTTGACGTTTAAGAGATAAACGGGTGAAATACTATACTGTTAACAGGCTAATTAAGGAACATTACAGGAATGGTGTCACCGGAAGGCTGATTTCTAGAGCAACGCTAGACAATATTATACAATTAATGACTTTCGAGGCATTGGATATGATGTGATATCGACCCGAGAATACCAATATTGACCGAGGCGAAGCCGAAGAATGTCTAAAATCAAGGTAAATTACAAATTATCCTAACATTTGGAGCAATGGACAGCTGCATTGAACCAATTATTCTCTGATTGTAATGATTATGATAAACAAAGCGCTTGTAGTATAGTTTTGTAACATTTAAAGTGCATGATGTCACGAATGTTGACGTTTAAGAGATAAACTGGGTGAAATACTATACTGTTAACAGGCTAATTAAGGAACATTACAGAAATGGTGTCACCAGGAGGCATATTTCCAGAGCAAGGCTAGATGGCGATAACGAAGTTAATAGATAACAATGACCATAATTATACAGTGGATTCAACAAAGGATTGTAATAAGGTAATACCGATTTTTGTAAAACCACGTATAGCCTGTTAGCTTCCTATAAAAACTGATGTTTTACAGAATTTCTGGCTTAGCATTAGTGATTAAATTAAATTTATTTCTCCAATATTATTTTTATACCAATACATATCTAGAAACTGATTTTCAGAATTTTCACATATCGTTTTCTTGCTTTTGTCTATTAAACTTAATACAAAAAATTAAGACAGAATGTAGGGGAGTACTTACGGTTATATTCTCTTCCGTCACTCAAACTCAAACTCGAACTCAACTCGCGAGAGTATGGCTGGAGTATGAGTCGAGTGGGATTAAATTGAGTGTGAGTGGAGTATAGATTTGGTATGCACAACAGTCACTCAACCATCACTCACTGGAGTGTCAGATTTTCATTATAAAACAAAGAAATTTGAAATCTTATAGACATTTGATGTTATTATTCTACCATCAAATTAACAGCAAAGACTCTGACTAGACGCCGCATATTGCGGTGACCTGTTATCTAATTTTGATGTGCACGCATGGTATCGTATTTGCTTATACTCATTCCTTCTTTATTGTTTGTTTGTCTGCTTGTTTGTTTATTCGTCTTTCTTTCTGTGTTGCTCTCTCTCTCTCTCTCTCTCTCTCTCTCTCTCTCTCTGCTTGCTGTTGTTTTATCTGCCTTTCTTTCTCTCTCTCTCTCTCTCTCTCTCTCTCTCTCTCTCTCTCTCTCTTTGGGGTGGGTGGGTGAGGAGATGAGTGTTCGTGGGGTGGAGGGGGTGAGTCTGTGACAGCGATATCTAGCGTAAAGGAACAAATACATCTGCATCTGGGTGTACAATCTTGACCACTCACCTAAAATATGGATCATTGCTTTTCATGTTCAAAATAGTCGCAAATGACATGCCTTGCGAAAATCGAAATCTGTTCTAGAATTCGCGACCTCTCTCAAGAAAAGATTTGTCCCGAGCATAAAGCTTGGTCCGGGTGATGTATGTAATCTGCTATTATTGGGCTTTTTCGAAGAAAATGTGGAGAAATAAGGGTCCAAAAATTTTCGAGTAGCGCTCGAGTGAGGTGTCGCCTTCACTCAACGTTTCTCGAAATTTGAGTTGAGTTCGAGTGTGAGTGGGACATGTGCATACCAAATCGAACAGTTATGCACTCACACGAGTGACTGATCAGATTATCTTAATGGGTTTGAGTGGAGTATGCCTCGAGTGTAGGTTGAGAATACAGCCGTTAGAGTTATTGTAACAGCAATAGATACTGCCCATGCAGACATCTCATTCAATAAAAAATCTATAGGCAGATTAATTTCATTGACTGATAATCCAATAGTATACAGTTCAACAAAGTAAATGTTCTAAACAATGTAAATGCCCATTTCAATGTCGTTTAAAGTAACCACTTACTTTCATTAAGTTTCAGTGTCATCGTGACAAGTCCTCAGATATACTTTGTCCCAGCTGTAGAATAGAGATTTCCTTTTGGATTCTGCTTCAAACTATCTTATAGATGTTCACAATCACAGCCGATTTTTCTGGCACAGTTTTACGTGGCATTTCTTTTTTCTTCTTGGTGAATACAGAAAATATCTAATTTTACTCAGGCGAAGATTAAACAGTTAATATACAGTTATTTTAAAATGCATTTTGCGCATTATAGCCATGGCATTTTAAAATCTGTATCACGATATGTTTTCCTCATGTACACTGCATTGTGTACGACTTATCAGTCTCTACTTACTTTCGGTAGTTCGCTTTATATATGTGACCTTGCTGCTCTCATATGCGCATATGGTTTAAACAAAACAGACTGCTCGGAGTCTTTAGCTTGGAATAGTAAATTCTTTTGTTTTACAAAGTTTAGTTTTTCCATGCGCAGTTTAAAAGTAGACTTACAACAAAGGATAGAAGTATTGTGGACAAACAAGCAAATTCCTAGGATATTACATAAACAAACTTACTCCCTCGTTCATTACACAGCCAAAATGTCCTATAAAAATGGGCATTTTTCAAAAGAAACTTTTTAACCTCAAAGTGTAGAATTTGATAAAAAAAAAATAGAGAATAGTTATGTATAATATTATCATTTAAGGTGCACCATCCCTCACAGTTATTGGTTTTGCTGTTTTTCAAGATTTTTACCAAAACATCAGTTTTTATAGGAAGCTAACAGACTATACATAACTGAAATCATTACCGGTTCACTCTAGCACCAGTGATAGCGTTGCCCATTCAAATTAAGCAATATTAATTTTAAACCTCTTTGCTAATTTTAAACCCCTTAAACCCGAAAGCGCGGATGAGTCGATTTTTTTAAATTAAATTTTAATTATAAACTACCGGTTTTCACTGAAGACTGCCTCACCTTGTTTGGACTGTCTTTTAGCCATTTTGTGTCCCAGTAAAGTGGCTTCCCTGGGACCAAATATGTGATCAGCTATATTTTAAGTTGTTATTATATATACAATGTAAGTTATTCAAACGTTGAACAACTCACATTGTATATATAATAACACCTGAAAGGAAAATGCATAGCCTACGCCTAATCTTAGTCTAATATTTATATAGAAATGACATGTGATTGTGTATTCATGTTTGTACATGTATGTATGTCGATTGAAATTTTGCATTAGAATTGCATAGTAGCGTACGTAGAATATTTATCATGGAACCTTGATCTTAAACGATGACAGAAATGTTTCATTATACTAGCAGTTCGAAATTTTCTAGAAATTGTATGGTAAATGTTTGATCCCTAACTCTATTTGTCCAGTATATAATCATGACCACCAGTGTATCAAACCAAAGTAAACGTAAACTTATTATTGTTGATTATATCGAATGGTACATTTACATGTAGCTCGATGTGACGATAAAAGTGCATGTTGCTATGAATGTTAACGTAGAAGAGACAAATTACATGAAATAAGATATTGTTGACAGTATAACTGAGGAACATTACAGGAATGGTGTCAGTAGGAGGCCGATTTCTAGAACAAGTAGACAATAATCAGGAAATCGCGCAACCAGAAAGAAATTCCCACTCCAAAACCGAGGAGGGATAAAAATTAATTTGACAATTAGGTACATGTACTTATACTTAGAAAACATATCGTAATCTGAGTGAGCAGCCATTTCCAAATAGGCGGCGACTCAGTTACACGAACTAAACTTAAACTATGAACACGTACGTAAGGTTCAAACAGCTCAGAAATTCGACTCCAAAACATAAAAATAGAACTAAAACAGACGTATCGGAACGATCAGTAATAAAAATAACTTGCGGAGGCTTAATTCGATTTTAGAGGGTCCTAACCTCACCATTATCTTCTGCAGTGGTTCACAACATTTAGTTAGTTGTTCGGTCCTCGTGGTGAAACTAGTCAATGAGTCATCAAGGACAAACAAATAAATCATGATAACTACCATGATGAATCAAAATTGAAGACTCACATATAGATTTAGTTAGCTGCCCGACGATGGAGATCCCTGGGTGCCGAATAACTTAATGAAATCCGGAGCAAAAGAAAAACACCAGTTGAACCCCAGTTGGCCAAGCAACAGACAAGAAGCTCCGGCCCCAACCATTTAAAGTGAATAGCTATATGTCGAGACCATCATTATAGAGTCTGATGTCCGATCCACCGGCGTGCAATTAAAGAAGGCAGCATAGTTATCAACCATGATTGGGTTGAAAAACTAAGCATGCAGACTGTCGCATAATATTCAAGTTTTAACCTATCCGTTAGACAATACAAATGAAGTAAATAGATAATAATGTTCATAATAATCATTATTATAGTGCATGATAATATTAAATAAATGTGCTTATTCAGTTGTATGGTCATGTGGCTCTCACACAAATATCATAGACTTTAATATAAACTTGTCTAATTCAGCACTCAGCTTCCTTCGGCAGTGGTACATAATAATAAGTTGTTTGGTCCAAATGTTGAATCTCTAACTAGTAAACGTATCGGCCCGAACAAAACGATTATGCGATAACCGCCATGATGAACCAGAAAGAACTTATAGAACAATATGCTGCCAGGCAACTGAAGATCCATCAGAAGCCAAAGAACATCACTGAACACATTTGTAGCAAACAAGAATGTCCGTTCCAACTAACTAAACTTCAATCAATCTGACGCCCGACCCGTCGGTGCAAAATTAAACAAGAGCGACCCGTCGGTGCACAATTAAACAAGAGCGCATATTTATCAACCGTAATTGGGTTAAAAAGGTAAAAATTAAGCATGCAGACTGTCCAATCACATTCAAATTATATCATATACGTTCATAATAAATGATTTTTCTAAACTGATAAGAATCGGCTAATACTGAAAAATTTATTACACGGTTTTGTCACTGAATGAGCGACTGTTTACCCAGTAGATCAGATGACAACATCGGTGAATTTATAACGTTTTGATGATAAATCAAATAAAACTACGAACACGCATCATTGTTAATGTTTGAAAACAATCAGGACCCAGTTGTTCAAATCTAACGACGTCGTTAGTTAACGTTTCGTTAAAATTTCAAACATTAATATTACAAATACACTGTTATTTCTTGTTGAAAAAATGTGAGAATCCTTTGCACTGCAAAGGATTCTCACATTTTTTCAACAAAAAATAACAATGTATTTGTTACTTTAGCTGATATTTGCTTAACAAATTTATGTCTTAACGATATTGTTAAGCTAACAATGCTTTGAACAACTGGGCCCTGGTGATAAAAAGGTAAAACATAAACATCATATCATTATTTATTTTTAACAGAAACACGGTACATGGAAAATAAAACACATTTCATCGTCCGATGATTGCAACGTTCGGAGAACACGTCTGTGTGCACGCGGCACTGACGTCACTAGTCTGACAGAACGTCGCGTTGCAACTAACGTAAACGTTACTATGGTCAACTGGAAATTCAAACGCATTAAAGACAAACCGTGTCACGTGTGTGCCTTGTGATAAGATAGTTGTGTCTGGATCAACTACACATCTGCAAATACGAAGGCTGTCCCAGTAAATCGTGGACTGTGCTTGTTGTATAAAACTACAAGTCTTATGCAACGCTTCCAATTTATATATAATTTACATATACATGTATATATTACATACATATGTTCTGGACATACATTAGAATAATAGTGAAAATACGTATAATGCGTCATTTCAAAAATGTCAGTCATCAGAATACTTTACCTAGTCCTAATGCATGGGTATATTTTATCCGAAACAGTGATCGTGGATAGGAGCGGAGGGTAACAGAGACATTTCTAACGTGCTAACACAGTCAACATTTTTACACAAAATACGAACTTAAAATTCGAAGATATATTTTTGTTTCAATTGTTACAAATTATAAGATTTCAAAGGTGAGAAATACGTAACTGCGTTGCCTTTATCAATGCATCAAAGTAAAAAGTAGCCGCCGCATGGGAAACCCAAGAATCTGCATAGGCGAAGACAAAGGCGCAGACCAGCTTCGCAGTATCAGCGCATTTGTTTTCGCTACATGGATAGTACAATACTTCTACTTTTCCAGCCTCTAACTATCTTCTGTGACTGTACAGCCCGGTATGTGTCGGACCTTGTCGGAACCCAAATTGTTGGTTTTCACACGCACAGGCTTAAGTTGTATTTACCCATCTTGTATAAGCGTGTACGTCAGTTTTGTGTCAGAGTTGATGTTTGGTTTTGCTGTACAGGTATGAAGTCTCATTTTGACGTGACCATCTGCAGAATTTAGACTAACCGCTACGTAAACGTCTTGTCCTTTAATGATGTAAAAGGTGCAAATGTAAGAAACGCGTGTCAAGTGTATCCTGGGTCCAGTCGTCAATATGTTTTTTCTCCAAAATTTAATACAGTACTGTTTTTATGTTGTTTTATTTCGACTTTATTTATGACTTATTGACTATGTTATAAAATCATACATCAAATTAAAATCATTAGGTAGCTGTTGTTTATTTCCATAGATATTTCCATTTTTGACCAAGAAACGAAAAAACAAAAAAAAAAAAAATAGAAAAAAATGATCAGATTGGAACACAGGCTAATCAAATGTTTAGAAATGCGAGGTGTTATGGTTGATGTAATGAAATGATAAGTACACGCACGTAATATAAAAGAGAACAAAGTATTGGGACCAATAATATAATCAGCCCCAGATGTTGTTACATGACTGATTACGTTATATTTAAACAGTCTGTTAAAACATCAAATTTGTTTTTAAAAAAAGTAGTCGGGAAATAACTATGAAACATAGTTTAAGTAAAATGTACTAAAGAAATCACCTAGGCTGCTCAACAAGGTAGCACTCGGGTTATACCACTACCACTCGGACGAAAAACTGAATTTGACAAGCCTTACAAATATGTTAGCATGGTGTTTGCCTTAGCTCTAACGTGAGCACAAAATATATGAACCATGTATTATAATAACTGCTAATCTTAATGTGCATAATATGCATTTGCATTACCGGTTTTCAATGAGACCGGATTCCCCGTAATTTCTTTGTAAAATGTCCCATCCGTGAAGAATTTTATAGAAGAGCTATAGTGTGTTGTTGAGCCTATTTGGGGTCGCTGGTTTCCGGTTGTGTGGTTTGGGTGGAAGTTGGTATCGGTTATGTCTCGTCGAGGAAGCTCGCATTTGACATCTACCTAAAACAATATAGCTCATAAATGAGCAAGTCAGAGATGTGACAATTATCTCTCAAGTAAGCCTACCAGAACGTCTCTTCGTTTATAACAAAAAGTACGTAGACTGTTGCTTGCAATACTTGTTTTGCTTTGTTAACTCTCTTTGTGTAATGAAGCGCGTTTTTTTTTTTTTTTCTGAATCACTTAAATGTCATTCTACATTTAAAACACTTTAATGATTTTACGGAAAACAATCCCGAAAAGAACTTATTATGTGTGTACTCCTTCTGTGTTTATTATAAATAGATTTTTATGAATTATCTAGAGCTTCCACTTAACAAAACAATAGACATGCATGTTGAGCTTGTGGTCATTTCAAAGAATACGCTTCGCATCAGGAAAACATGTTCATGAAAAGTAAACCCCCTTGAACCCCACTTTTATATAGAAAAACTGGGGTTTACAGGGGTATACACATTTTTCTTATTTTTGCTCCAAAACAGAGATTGTGGGTACTCATTAGAACCTCCTCGGCAAGGCGGTTCTAACATGTACCCATAATCTATGTATTGGGCAAAAATAAGAATACTATCAAAATTTTCTATTTTACAAATTAGATATCTGTATTTTGCATGGGCGTGTTTTCGTAAGGAAACGAACATTTAGTATTTTAGTTAGAATTTAAACAAGACACAACATACTTTCCACCTGTATCCATGTATTATCAATGGGAAAAGATCTTTAGAGTCTGGATACACTAACTGGTTGGAGTATATGATGCTGTCTGTGGTAACCTTATTAAAATAGAACATTTTGGTTTGACAATCTTTTTAAGAAAGTTTTAATAGCAGCAAATTCAATACCAAAAGTATATCAAAATTTCAAAATAATAAAAAAAATATCAAGAGAGGCGGGCTTACAAATCGATATTAAATAAGAAGGAAATTAAATGGTATTGTGTCGAAGCGGTCAGATTTGTAACTACACGCAGCACGTGTTAGCCCCTGAAACTAGTTCAGCGTTTGCTTCTGTGAATTATATTGTGTAAAGGTCTGACCAGGGGCGTATCCAGGCGGACGCCTGGAAGCCCGGATCATGTTATAGCCTCTCAAACTAATAATTAGGCTAGCCATTAGACACACAATAAACTATTGTTTAGTGACGTTTTTTGCAAAGATGGAGTGTTTTCTTTTTTCATTTAAATGAGAACAGGTCAGGTCAGTTTAACTGCTACTGTAACATGTAATCAGTACTACCTGTTGTCATGCGGTGCAGATGGGGCTCGTTAGCCTTGGAAGGCAACTCATCTAGGAGTTAAGCTAGTTCTCTACACAAAAATCTAGCTGGGCAGGGGGAACTCATTAGTCTTGGTTGCCAGTCCTCCTAGGAAATTAAAGGTCTCTAGACAAAACCTAAGGAAGGGTAGATGGAGCTCTTCAGCTGTGGCCAGCAATTCATCTAGGAGAAGGAAACTCCAAAATCAAACCTGTGTGTCTGGATATGCCTAGACCAGATATGCAAAGTCTGTTTCGGTAGATGGAGCGGAAGAAATCACCTGATTCAACGGTTCAGAAAGCGATAAAGCAACATGTTGTGGAACATGCAGAGCGTGACAAGGCACTAAAGATGTTACGGTCATCCACTGCATCCAAACCCAACTCCAGACGTCTTGACCTGTGTCTTGCCTCTGGGCGCAGCTGGGCGAGGACTAGAGAGTGAGGTTGACGTTGCGCACCTCTTCCTCACTATAATCCAATTTCATAGCGCATGTCATCTTATTTCTCAACACACAAGCACTTGCATACACAACAATTTCATCACACTTGCACCCACATACCTACAAAGTCCTGTGGCGATGGGCGAGTGGCAAAGCAGCAGGTGTAGGACACACTGGGAGCTGTAGTTGCAGACCTGCACACAGGCGGCTCAGTTCTAATGGTCGCTTTCTGTGAGGAGAAGCAGTAAGCAGAATTCGGCAGTCGGCTGAGCGACTGAGCAGACCTATTTAGGACCGCACTGCTCACCCCCGTAGCATGGGGAAGGGGCTAGAAAAGGTGCCCTAAACAATTGCCTGCTTCAAACCCCCTGGCTGGTTAACCGCGATCAGCGGGGATCCCCTTAAGCGGTCGAAATACAAAGAAAAAAGCTAGAGTAATTCCCTTACGGATTGGCGCATGGAATGTGCGTACTTTAATGGACAATGCTGGGTCAGATAGACCACAGCGTAGAACGGCCCTTGTGGGCAGAGAACTTGGGAGGTATGATATACAGATAGCTGCATTGAGTGAGACTCGGTTCGCAGATGTTGGGGAGATCAAAGAAGTTGGTGCTGGATACACCTTCTTCTGGAGTTGACGCAAAAGTGAAGAGAGGCGTGAAGCAGGAGTTGGCTTTGCCATCAAAACAGAACTTGTTGGTAAGCTGTCAGGATTGCCAAAAGGCATTGATGACCGTCTAATGACATTGAGACTTCCTCTGTCAGGCAATAAACATGCAACTATTGTCAGTGCTTATGCACCCACAATGACCAATCCAGATGAGGTCAAGGACAAGTTCTATGATGACCTAGACAATGTTATTTCTGCAACACCCCGCACAGACAAGCTTATCCTTCTTGGCGACTTTAATGCCAGAGTGGGTACAGACCACCAGACCTGGGAAGGAGTTATAGGTCCAGAAGGGGTTGGAAAGTGCAACAGCAATGGTCTCTTGCTTCTCAGGAAGTGTGCTGAACATGACCTTCTAATCACCAACACAGTCTTCCGTCTACCTAATAGGAACAAAACATCCTGGATGCATCCCCGTTCCAAACACTAGCATCTCATAGACTATGTCATAGTGCGGAGAACAGACAGGCAGGATGTTAAAGTGACAAAGACTATGTGTGGTGCAGACTGCTGGACAGATCATAGACTGGTTGTCAGCAAACTCAACCTAAGAATACAGCCTGCGAGGCGACCTCAAGGCAAGAAAGCTCCCAAGAGACTGGATGTCTCAAAGCTGAATAAAGACATCATGAGACAAGATTTCTTAACAGACATTTGCAACCAACTGCATGCAATGAATCTCAGTTCAGAGGACCCCGAAGAAAACTGGACAGTTTTCCATAAAACAGTTCTTTCTTCAGCTGCAAGCACCTTAGGCCATCCATCTCGCAAACATCAAGACTGGTTTGATGAGAATGATGACGAAATTCAGAGTCTTCTTGAAGAAAAGCACCGATTGCACAAGGCACATCAAGATGATACTAGCTCCGTATCAAAGAAAGCAGCCTACAGCAACATTTGTAAGACAGTCCAGACCAAGCTTAGGGACATGCAAGATTCCTGGCTGAGGAAGAAAACAGAAGAAATTCAGTCTTTTGCGGATAGAAAGGACATGAAGAAATTTCATAATGCACTGAAAACCATTTATGGTCCAAAGAGTTCTGGAGCCACCACATTGCTCAGTGCAGATGGAAACACTCTTCTCACAGATAAAGAAGCTATCTTGGAAAGGTGGGCAGAACACTTCAATAGTGTGCTTAATCGACCATCAAGCATCAATGAGGATGCAATCGACAGACTTCCACAGATAGAGTGCAATGTTCTGTTAGATGAATTTCCTACCGTTACGGAAACAAGAAAAGCAGTTCAACAACTATCATCTGGCAAATCCCCAGGTGCAGATGCAATTCCTGCCGAAGTTTACAAGGCTGGGGGGCTACCCATGGCAGAGAAACTGACAGAGTTGTTTCACTGTATGTGGAGAAAGGAGGCTATCCCACAAGAATTTAAGGATGCATCCATAATCCACCTATACAAGCGGAAAGGAAATCCTCAAGTCTGTGACAATCACAGAGGCATCTCCCTCCTATCAATTGCTGGGAAGATACTTGTAAAAATTCTGTTGAATCGTCTGAATGTTCATCTTGATCAGACGGGACTTATCCCAGAAAGTCAATGTGGATTCAGAAAAGACAGAGGGACAATAGACATGATATTCACAGCAAGACAGCTTCAGGAGAAATGCCAAGAACAGAATGTAGATCTATACATGACGTTTGTTGACCTCACCAAAGCTTTTGACACTGTTAGTCGTGATGGACTCTGGAAAATCAGGGCCAAGTTTGGCTGTCCACCCAGATTCATAGCAATGGTGCGGCAGTTTCATGATGGCATGCAGGCACGTGTGCAAAATAATGGAGAGTTCTCTGAACCATTTGAAGTAACAAATGGGGTCAAACAAGGCTGTGTTCTGGCACCAACACTGTTCAGCATGATGTTTTCTGCCATGCTTATGGATGCTTTTCAGGACAGTGACACTGGTTTTCCAATCAGGTACCGTTTTGATGGCAACATATTCAACCTCAGAAGGTTGCAAGCCAAAACTAAGGTCCAGACTGATGTGCTAGATGAGCTCCTTTATGCAGATGATATGGATAAGAATGCTAGCACAGAGGCAAAAATGCAAAGAGCCATGGATCAAGTCTCACAGTCATGTGATAACTATGATCTCACAATCAGCACAAAAAAGACAGAGGTTGTACACCAACCAGCGCCCAGAAAGCCATATAATGAACCAACCATCACTGTGAATGGGCAAAAACTGAAAGTTGTTAACAAGTTCACCTACCTGGGAAGCACTCTCTCCAGAGCAGTGCATATTGATGATGAGATCACTGCCAGAATTGCAAAGGCTAGTGTGGCATTCGGACGACTCCGTGCAAATGTCTGGGAGCGAAATGGAATCAAGCTTGACACCAAGCTGAAAGTCTACAAGGCTGTGGTACTGCCAACCCTCTTGTATGCATGTGAGACCTGGACAGTATACCAACGCCATGCAAAGAGACTTAACCATTTCCACTTAAGCTGTTTGAGAAAGTTGTTAAAAATCAAGTGGCAGGACAAGATTCCAGACACAGAGGTCCTGACGAAAGCAGGGATGCAAAGCATGCATACAGTCTTAAAGCTAGCACAGCTAAGATGGACTGGCCATGTTATAAGAATGCCTGATGCGCGACTTCCAAAGAAAGTTTTCTATGGAGAACTACAGGAGGGAAAGCGCTCTCAAGGTGGCCAGAAGAAACGCTACAAAGACACCCTCAAAGCCTCTCTGAAGGATTTCGAAATACCAATGGGGTCCTGGGAACAGACTGCACAGGAGCGATCAAAGTGGCGAGGTCCCATCAACAAAGGAGCAGCTCTTTATGAAAAGAAGAGAATCTGTGAAGCTGAAAGAAAGCGAAGAGAGCGCAAAGCCAAAACAAATGTGCAACCATCAGACTCTATGACATTGACTTGCTCTACTTGCAACCGACAGTTTAGAGCCAGAATTGGCCTAGTCAGCCATCAAAGAACTCACCAACACACATCAGCACTATTCAAGAAATAATGATGGTCTTTCTCATTAGTGAGAGACGAACTATCAAATGAGAACAATAGACATTGAATAATTTTTCTACGAACACACATGCGCGGTGCAAACGATGCTATCTTCGTAGGGTCTAGAATGCAAAAGGAAACAAAACAAAACAACAAACCTGTGTTTGTGTTGAACATTGGGTGAAGGACTGTGTAAACACAACCAGATCTCCGTTTACATAACCGGTGCAGCTGGAGTCGGAAAGTTTTATCTGTGATACGCCAGTGTCGGGATAAAGTTGTCTTAGAATAGTTGTATTGACGTTTATGTTCCAGCCATCCGGGTTACAGTTGATTGTCATTGCGTCCTGGATTTCCAATGCTGTAATATGCGAGTACAAACATGTTGTTAATATCACTACATATGTTGTTAATAATAATAATAATAATAATAATAATAATAATAATAATAATAATAAAAGTAGTAGTAGTAGTAGTAGTAGTAGTGTTCAACTGCTACTACTATTGTTCCTTCTACTGCTACAACTACTACTAGTACGTTTACTACTACTACTACTCTGCAATACTACTACAACTACTACTACTACTACTACTACTACTACTACTACTACTACTACTACTACTAATAATAATAATAATAATAATAATAATAATAATAACAATGATAATTACAACAATGATTATAATACTAATCAGGTAATGTGTCATATTGTTGAATCTTGAAAGCAGTCAGATAAGCAAATAACATGAACAGCAAATATCCGAAAGGAAATGATCCTTACAACCCAGATGTAATTGGCTTATTCAAATGAGCAAAATAAAATCCTTTTACACATTACCAAAACTTGCCAATGCTATATTCAGAGATTTTGTAAGCTGTAAAATTTCATTGGACATTTTTGTTAATATTTTTGCACAAAAAATAATTGTGGGTACGCGTCTGAGCCGCTTTTTTCTATATATACTGCAGCACCCTCTCGCGAGGATTATGTGCAGGTTATATGACATGTCTTTTAATGTCAGTTTTGCTAGACACTTTTTTGTATTGGAATACATTTGTCAAGACACTACAAAGGTACTTACGACTCCATGAGATGTTGAACCCTCTTGCGTTATTTCCAAAGCCATTCGTTTTAAAGCGGATGTGAAATTGCCCAATATTTGACACTAGGTATGGTATATTGCTAACTGAAGAAGCAAACATGCCTAGTTCTCGATTTCTGCCGTATTGTAGTACCTACATAGAATATATATACCATTTGATATAAACTGAACAAAAAAGAAACGCAACATTGCATCACCTCAGGTTTTTCTCATTTTAGGATAAAACTAAAAAGTTAACTCGTGTTTGTAAAACGCAATGCCCCAAATTTTACAGTGTATGCTTACCCCTAACCTGGCTTAGCATATTTGTAAAATAAATCGTAGGCTACTTAAACTTCAATGCAAGCTTTCTGCAGACGAATTAAAAATGGAGTAAAATTTCAACATTCTGCAATTCTGTCAAAATTTGACGGAAATTCAAAAGTGAATCAGTTGAACTACCTGTTAATTCCAATCAGTATACCAAATAATAAGGTTCTGGGTCAAATATTTTTAGATATCTTGCACACAAATAAAATATACGGATGCAATTTTGTTTACAAAGGGACATAACTCAGGAAAGGGGCATGGGATTTTTAAATTTCGCTTTCAAAGAGACATAATTCAGAAGAGGCATAATTCGGACATAAAATTAAGCGGGTCATTTTTATGAGGACTATGTAGATGAAAATTCAAAACAAGTAGCCCAAGGGCAACGATCGCTTACCTGAGAGTCAACAAGTACAGTCACTGGACAAAGTAATTGGGGTTTTTACCATATATGGGTATGGTGGCCATCTTGGTCATGTGACCTTTTAACCCTACTTACATAAGCAGAAGAGCTCTTGTCCGGATTGTGTAACCTCTTTTCTGCCATTTTGGTTCACTTGAAAAAATCATCTAACAAGGCAGGGTCCTTTAATGACCCCCGGGGTGGGGCCATATTTGACCCCAGGGGCAAGATTGGCAGGATTTATGTAGAGTTCCACATGACAATGTTGTATATCAAATATACAAGCTTTGTGTCATGCTGTTGCAGAGAAGATATTTTCATATAATTCCATTATCATTATAAGTCTATGGTAGATAATGACATGCCTTGGGGTGGCCTGTATGGACCCCAGGGGCACCGTTGGCAGCATTTATAAAGGAGAGTATTATACATTGGTCGACACAACATATGAAAGCTCTGTGCCATATGGTTTCGGAGGAGAAGATTTTTTTATGTTTTTCCCATGACGCCCCCGGGGCGGGGCCCCTGTGGACCCCAGGGGCATGGTTTGCAGGATTTATAGCAGGATTTATAAAGAGGACCACTATACATTGCTACACACAAGATATGAAAGCTTTGGGCCTTGTGGTTTCAGAGAAGAAGATTTTTAAAAGTTTTTCCCATGACGCCCCCGGGTGGGGCCCGTATGGACCCCAGGGGCACGGTTGGCAGGATTTATAAAGAGGACCACTATACATTGATACAAACAAAATATGAAAGCTCTGGGCCTTGTGGTTTCGGAGAAGAAGATTTTTTTATGTCTTTCCCATGACCCCCTCCCCCCGGGGCGGGACCCGTATGGACCCCAGGGGCACGGTTGGCAGGATTTATAAAGAGGACCACTATACATTGCTACACATAAAATATGAAAGCTTTGGGTCTTGTAGTTTCGGAGAAGAAGATTTTTTAAAGTTTTTCCCATGACGCCCCCCCGGGGGGGGGGACTTATGGACCCCAGGGGCACGGTTGGCAGGATTTATAAATAGATGACATGGTGATTCTAGCAGAAACCCCTGAAGACTTACAATCTAGCCTAGATAATTTATATCAATATTGTCGAATGTGGGGACTTGAGGTGAATACAGGGAAAACAAAATGCATTGTGTTTAGGAAAAGAGGCGGACTATTGAATAGTGAAAAATGGTTTTACCATGGTACGAGCATAGAAAATGTGAATGATTTTAATTACCTTGGAGGCGTGTTTAACTACACAGGGACATTTGTGTTGAATCAGCAGTATATGTCTGGGAAAGCATTGAAAGCGATGTCGATACTGTTACAGAAAACGCGAAAATACGATCTTTCACCAAAGACAATGTGCCAGTTATTTGATGCGTTTGTGGGGTCCATTTTAAGCTACTCGTGCGGATATGGGGATATACTAAATCAAAACAGCTGGAGAGAATTCATCTAAAATTCTGCAAAAATATCCTAAACGTTAAATTAAGTACAAGCAACGTTGGAGTATATGGTGAGCTTGGACGTTACCCGTTGTATTTATGCCGGTTCACTAGACTTGTAAAATACTGGTTTAAACTTATATATACCAGTAATTGTGTGTTAAAAACTGCATATATGCTATCTTTGAATGACTGTATAGCGGGGAAGCGTAACTGGGCGTATAATGTTAAAACTTTGTTATATACACATGGATTTGGAGATGTATGGGAAAACCCATTCTCGGTAAACTCTAACGCCTTTTTGTGCACGTTTAGACAAAGACTAATAGACACGTTTATTCAAACATGGAAAGCGGACATTGGGAAAAATCAGGTATTGACTTTATATAAGCATTTTAAAGTTAATTTAGTATATTAACATTATCTACACGGTTGTAAGTATCGAAAATTCCGCGAATCTCTAGCCCAGTTGAGACTGTCATCACATCCGTTGAGAATAGAAACTGGTAGACATGGCCAACAAAGACTTGATCACTCTGAGAGAAAGTGCTTGATATGTGATACAGACGATCTCGAAGACGAGTACCATTTTGTACTTATATGTCCCTTGTATGGTGAACTAAGACGCAAATACATTCCTTCTTACTATAGAAGAAACCCATCGGTGTTTAAATTCACACAGCTTATGAGTACGCAGCAATTGGACGTTATTAAGAACTTATCGTATTATGTGCACTATGCTTTTAAGAAACGGAAATATGCCCTGTGAGCTTTATGAACATTGGATTCATGGATTACTTTCCATCCTCCGAAGTATTTATGTATATGTTTAGCATATACATTACAGACTTTTTCTTTATTCACACTTTCAGATTACGTTTATTGAGTATACATGTGTATGACTAGGAACTGTATAGTTCATGTCAAAGAAATAAATTATGTTCTATGTTCTATGTTCTATAAAGAGGACCACTATACATTGCTACAAACAAAATATGAAAGCTCTGGGCCTTCTGGTTTCGGAGAAGATGATTTTTTTTTTTTTTATGTTTTACACATGACCCCCCCGGGGCGGGGCCCGTATGGACCCCAGGGGCACGGTTGGCAGGATTTATAAAGAGGACCACTATACATTGCTACACACAAAATATGAAAGCTTTGGGTCTTGTGGTTTCGGAGAAAAAGATTTTTTAAAGTTTTTCCCATGACGCCCCCGGGGTGGGACCCTTATGAACCCCAGGGGCACGGTTGGCAGGATTTATAAAGAAGACCACTATACATTGCTACTGACAAAATATGAAAGCTCTGGGCCTTGTGGTTTCGGAGAAGAAGATGTTTTATGTTTTTCCCATTGTAAGTCTATGGGAGCTAATGACCCCCGGGGCGGGGCCATTTTTGACCCCAGGGGCATGATTGGCAGGATTTATATAGAGGACCACTAAATATTGTAGGGGTAACACCTAAATTTCATATAATTCTAAAGCCGAAACAACACCCGTTATGTATCGCACAGTCGTAGGCTCTGTCCAGTTATCTTATCATTCCGATATGAAGATATGGTTATGATTCATGCTTATGTGGTTAGGTCAATGAGATATACAATACCATTTATTCCCCACCCACCCGCATGTGCTGTAAGCCCCAATAATGATGACGATTATGATGATTGATGTGGATGATGGTGAGTGATCAGGGTGATGATGATTGATTGGTAGCAACAATGGTGATTGATGCGTATGATGGTAATCATTACAGAGACAGTAAGATTGCTCGAGTGACGATAAAACTGACAGTTTGTTGACAGTTCACATGTGGGCCCACGAAAACTTATAACGTTTGACAGACGAGTTGTATAACTAGACATAGCGACAAGTTAATGTGGAATTACCTCTAGCGAAAGTTGAAAAGCATCCTTTCTTGCTAAATTGTATCCAATTTGTATGCTAACTATGCTTGCAGGCTGCAGAAAGATGACAAACTTTTGACAAGTGGCGGGAGTTCTCCATTTTCGTGTTTTACAACGACTGAAATGGCCAGAGCCGAGGTTATCCGAAATTTGGCTGTTCCACTAAGGTGGCGTAGTTGCCGATAAGACGAGAAGGACGACAGCTTTATGTCTCTGAGCGGACATATAAATTCTAAAAATCTTACTAATAAATAGTTATTCTTATTTGCAGGTGATTCAAACCGCGATTCCATTCATATATTGTTACAGGTGAAGTAGGCGAGAGGAGAATCTCACCTTTCTCATTTTGTCACAATGCTGTTATATTTAAATTAGCCACGCTGAATTTGCATAAATCCTACATAATCGTACAAGAGCGAGGAAAACACTGATCACATGGCCCACAGAAATCCAACAGGTTCGTACAGCGCGGCCCGGCCCCCCATATATAAACGACCGCATCCCCTGGAGCAGACACACTCTCGCAAAAGTCAGCTTCTGAATTTAAAAAGTGTAACTAGATTTCGTGGTTCAGGACTATATTGTTTGTTCTAGACTACCCCGCAGAGCTAAGAAGTAAGGATGGCTGTTGATGTGTGGTTACAGTTGTTATTCTGAGGAGTTCAGGGTTTGATTTATCTTGTTCTTGTTGATTTGAAATGTTTTCTTGTTTTTGATCTTAGACTTTCAGGCTCTTCCAATATTGTGATGGTGCAATGACCCTTAGCTGACCTTGGGCGACACCGCGTATGAATACAGTACTATGAACAGATGACAGTTACCACGTGAGGGCTTCCCCTACGTATTTGGAGATCACCCGGAGCTATTTATAGACATCGACCCGAATCGTGACCTCTATATGTATACAGTGACAACCCAAAAGAGCCTGAGAGGACTAAAGATAATGCTATCCTTTCTTGTTTTGTTTCGAGTTTAAAGTTTATTACTGTTTAAATATGGATAATTACCATGATTTTTAATTAAGGCTTTTCTTAAATGAATTTTAAAGAGACTGTTTATACATTTGAAGCTAAAGTTTAATAGTTAATTGGCAATTAAGCATTTAATATATAGGCTTGGTTACATTTCTGTTGCAATGCTTAAGTTCTGGTTATGCTAGAACTTCCTAGATATGTGCTAGTTTATGCTAGTACTCCCTTATTATGTGCTAGTTATGCTAGTGCTCCCTTATTAACGTGTTAGTTATGATAATACGATGCCCCTGAATATTTATGGTCTCAGTTTTGAAATATTAAATACAGCCATTCCATGCTCTTGTAACCAAGCAAATCAAATTCTGTAAGGTTTATTCATAAGTAATGCTGTGCTCAGAACACGCAGAGTAATAAATGCTATTTAAAGTGATAATTACATACTTTTAAGAATGTTTAAGTAATATTGATCATACTTAAGGATTACATTAAATACATAATGTACGAGAATGAGGCTGTTCATCTCTTCGTATTATGAAGTTATGCTTCATAGAAGAGCTGGTTTGTCTCATATGACCTTGACCTTGCCACACCTGAATTGACCTTGACCCAGAAGCAGACAGAGCTATCTATGGTTATGCGAATCTAGGCGCGACGCGAGGGGAGCTATTCTATGGACTATGGCGCAGCTTAAGAGGGGAAAGAATCATATATATATAACCCTTATGGGTGAAATTTGAGCATTAAGTGTTTATAAATAAAAGAATACATTTTTTTAAGTAGAAACTGCCTTCATTATCCTTCCTCCTCGAAAGTCTCTCCATTCAATCAATCAAAAGTCATGTCAGCCCAGTTAATGGTCACGTTGATCAAATTAAATGTCATGTCAATCATATATCACAAGTAAAACTGTATCGTTCAGCCCATGCTCGGTCCATCGTGATGTATATGGTAAAAGTAAGCGATAATCAGGAAAGCGATGATCAGGAAAAAGCAATGTACAGAAAAGTCGGAAGTTACTGGTCAATTACACGATAGCAAGCACCCGTCTATAACTCACTCCCGTAACCCCCTATTGTCTGCCTGGTTTATAGCGGTGAAGGTCTGGTGACCTAGTCCAGTGACCTTGACCCCTGTGACCTTGCGTTTATGGTGTCAGAAGAGTGGGATCTGTCAATACAGTGTTGCAGCGATGGTACAGTACAGATACAGTCTATGGTCATGGTTATGGTACAGTTACAGAAAGATGAGAAGCAAGATACAGAGGTACCTTAAGGACGCTGGTAATGTACGGATCTAGTGATACGAACCCCAAACTTATAGTTGAACGATACAGTTATTTTTTTAATGAATTAAGGCTCAGATTTGCTAGCAAAGAGATAAGACTTGAAAACTATAATTTCAGTGAATAAATATGGGCAAAAGGAGAAATTTGAAAAGGAGAGACAATGAGGTTGAAGGTGAAGGCAGTGGCAGTGATGTGACTTTAAGCGCCGTAGAAAATGAGCATGATAGCGCTGAAGAATCTGATATGGGGGTCAGGGAGGGGGCTAATACGCGTAGAGAAAATGTTAATTTTGAGCAACCTTTGGGACCTGTGCAACCTGCGCCGCGTTTTCAGGTACTCGGTGATAGAGATGAGGATCCTGTCGTTATGCAGCAAAATGTAGGTATAGAGACAGATACTGAAGGGCATGCTGAGGGTGATGGGGCGAGGCCGAGGGCAGGAGAAAATAATGAGGTCACTAGGGCAATGAAGGAGATGACTACAGCCTTGGTAAATACAATAAAAGAGTCAAATAGGGTTATAAGTCAAAACTTAAACAATGTTCTAGAACAGGTTCAGAGAAGGCAGGCTGCGGAACGGGTTATTACAGCGCAAAATAGGTCAAATAGAATAGAACGGGGTCGTAGGTCGGTACCTAATCCTAGAAGATCAGTGTATAGTAGGTCAGGATTTTCAGATACTGATGAAGACGGAGATGATTTTCCACTTCAGAGGCAGCAGAGAATCACTGATCCTGTGCAACAAAGGGAGATAACTAAGCTACCCATATTCACAGGTAAGGAACCTTGGAATGTATGGTTTAACAGGTTTACAGAGGTGGCAGATAGGAGAAACTGGACTGACGAAGATCGGCTTGATGAGATATTACCCAGATTGCAGGGAGCAGCTGGTGAGTTTGTATTTGGTCAACTTAGACGTGAAGTAAGGAGAGATTATGCTCACCTGGTGTCTGAATTAAATAGTAGGTTCAGAGTTGTGGTTACAAAGAAAACATACGGAGCCCAATTCAGTCATCGCTGTCAGAAAGCTAATGAATCTGTTGAGGAGTATGCTGCAGAATTAAAACGGTTGTATGATAAGGCACACGCAAATAGAGATGAAGAGACGAGGCGTGAAGACCTTCTTAGGAGGTTTCTCGATGGTTTGTTTGATGAAAAGGCTCGTTTTCAGGTAGAGTACATCAAGGAGCCCAGCGACATTGATGAGGCTGTTTACCAGGTAGTAGATTTTCAGGAGACTAGGCATCGTCCTTTGATGAGAGATGGCAATGGTGACCGGCGGGGTAGAAAACATGCACGTGCAGTCAGGTTTGATCAGAATGAGTATGAGGATAGTGATGATGAGAGCGATGGAGCCATTCAGGTAGATAAAAAGGTAAAACGTAAGAGGGGTGGGAGAGCACGCAAAGCTGTTGTTGGTCAAACTGAGACTTCTGTTAAAGCTGAGTCAGGTAAGCAAGCTGAAAAGAACACACAGGGGCAGAAGCAGTCTTCAGATAGTGACTTGGAAAGAACATTGAAGGCTTTGCAAGATAAAATAGCTTAGAGAGACAATTACAACAGAAAGGTAATAGTGCAAGTGCTGCTCCACAGCAGAGCTATGTGAGACCAGACATTGTGTGCTATCATTGTTCTGAAGCAGGTCATTTTGCTCGAGAATGTCCTCAGAAGCAACAAGGTAGGAAGTATGGGCAGTTCAACAGTTTACGTGGGCAGAGAGACCAAGGGGCTTATTACAGGGGTGGGTCATCTTACTCTCGCAATAACGGTAACACTCAAGCGTATCAGGGAATGGGTTCAAACAGTTCTCAACCTTTAAACTAGAAAGGGTCGGTTCTGATGGCCGTGAGACGACCCTTGTTTATAAAAACATAGGCCAAAACAGTAGTTGTAAAGAGAAGAAATTTAGACACAGTTTGCCAAGTAGTGTGGGAGCTTACATAGATGCAACAGTAGAAGGGGTTCCGTTGTATTTTACAGTTGATACAGGTGCATCTCAGACTATACTTAGCAAAAAGATTTTTGACAAGATTTCGCCTGAGTGCCGACCTAGACTTGTACCTTCTGCCCATAATATTACTTGTGCAGGGGGCACAACTCTTAAAGAGCATGGTAAAGCAATTTTCAACTTGAAAATGGGTAATCTCCAGTTATCAAAAGAAATCATAGTAGCTGATATTGGGGATGAGGGATTGCTTGGTGCAGATATAATGCAGGAGGATGAAATGGGCCCTGGGGATTTGATCTTGAGTAAAGGGATTTTTAGATTGCGGGGCGTGGATATAGAAATTCTTAAGGTGGGAAAGGACAGTAGGGTTCGAAAAGTCACAGCAGCTGATCATTTTACTGTCCCCGGATACTGTGAGCAGGTAGTAGATGTTTTTGTAGAAAGATTTCCTGAGGATGACTGTACTAGCAACAGAGATGTGATTGTAGAGCCTTGTGAAGGGTTTTCAGAAAGGTATCCGCTAGTAATGGCAAGTACTATTGTCGACATTAATTCCAGTCCGACACAGAAGGTGAGAGTGTTAAATCCATCTAGTGACCCAGTTTCGGTATATCAAGACAGTGTTATTGGTACGGCAGAACAGTACGAAGATGTGAGTATATTAGTTCAGTCCGAAGACCCATCACAGTTTGAGAACCACAGTGCGGTGAGGCGAATTCAGCTTATGAGCCAGGACACGGAAAATTCTGTACCCCTTGCGGTGGTCAATACTTCTAAGAGTAAGTTGCCTACACATCTAGAAGAATTATGCAGTAAGGCTTGTCAAGGCCGGTCTAGTGAGGAAGCCGCCGTCATAGAAGATCTGTTGGTAAGGCATCAGAATGCATTTTCACGTGATGAGTATGATTTAGGCAGAGTCTCACCTGAATATGGCGTCCATGAAATTGACACTGGAGATGCGAAACCTGTCCGTTGTCCACCTAGGCGCGTACCGCTGGCTTTCGCTGATGAGGAACGCAAGGTAATTGAAACTATGGAGAAACAGGGCATTATCCGCAAGTCATATAGTTGCTGGAGTAGTCCGATTTGTTTGGTAAGAAAGAAAGATGGCAAGGTAAGACCATGTATTGACTACAGGGCTGTAAACAAGGTAACAAAAATGGACAATTTTCCTATTCCCAGAACCAGGGATTGCCTTGATGCTGTTGCAGGTGCAAAGTTGTTTAGTACACTTGATGTTACAAGTTCATACCACCAAATCCCAGTGAAAGAGGAAGATATCCCCAAGACTGCATTCATCACAAAGTATGGTTTGTATGAGCATTGTACTATGCCGATGGGAATGAAAAACTCGAGTGCAACTTTTCAGCGCTGCGTTCAAAGTATTGTACATGGGCTAAATTGGATAAGCTGCCTGGTCTTTCTTGATGACATAATTGTCTTTGCTGACACCTTTCAAGAACATGCAGACCGACTAGACATGGTTCTAAGTAGGTTGGAGCAGGCTGGTTTGAAATTACGCAGCTCCAAATGCTTTCTGTTCTGTGATAGGGCGCATTTCCTTGGTCATGTTGTCTCGTCCGATGGCGTACTGCCGAGCCCTGATAATATTGCTAAGATGCTGCTCCAAAGAATGCGACTCAAGCTCGTGCACTCGTAGGTATGGGAAGTTATTACAGGCGCCACATTAAGGGATATTCAGACATGATGAGGCCGATAATTGATCTTACTAAGAAGGGTAAAGAGTTTAAATGGACAGAAGCATGCGATGAAGCCTTGGCGAAGCTGAAAGAAGCACTGGTAAGTCCGCCAATAATGGCCTATCCCTTAGATATTGGAGACTATATCATTGATTGTGACGCAAGTGACTATGCCTTGGGAGGGGTGCTCAGCCAGATCCAACATGGTGAAGAAAAGGTGATAGCTTATGGTAGTAAGATGCTGAATAAAGCAGAGAGAAACTACTGTGTGACAGACAAAGAATTACTCAGTATACGGTACTTTGTTGAGTACTTTAGGCAGTACCTACTAGGAAGGAAGTTTACGGTAAGAACAGACCACAAAGCATTGACGTTCTTGTTCAGTTTCAAAGAACCTAGAGGCAGGTTGGCCCGGTACTTAGAAATTCTGTCCGCATATGACTTTACGGTGAGTTATCGAAAATCCGGTGGGCATTCTAATGCAGATGGAATGTCTCGTTGTGTTAGCCCTTGGGACTGTCAGTGTAATGAAGTAGATACTTTAGAGCCGCTGTAATACTGGCCTTGTAAAAAATGTGAAAAGAAAGCTATAGATATGAAGAGTACTCTACTGTTGCGAAGTTCAGAAATGGGCAAGGAAGTGAGTTACCAAGCATTGGAGGAGGGTGAGAATCAACACAGTGTTAAGCAGGTGACATGTATTACGAAGTGCACGGGCCCAATTAATAATGGACAAAGTAATGAGTCGAGGGGTGAACTCAAAGTCACGCCTCGTAATCCGCTTGTTGATAGTCTTAGTTTTGTAGAATCAGATGAAGAAGTAGAATATGGTCCAATGTGTGAAGAGGTTGCAACCCGTGTATGTGAAGAAGACCCTCAGAGTTTGGTAAGACATCGAACGGGCAATAGTAAAGTAGAGTTGAGCTGTGATTTACAGAATGGTGAGTATGGTGAAAGGGAGACAACTCACACTGAAGTCCAGGAAAACACTGATGTCAGAGAAGATGTTAGAGTTGTAGAAACACGATCTCATGGTAAGCAAGAAGAGACACATGAAGGTCAGGCTACAGGGGGTGAAACAAGGCGAGATCCTGAGACCCCAGCTGTTCTACCAAGAAAGGTAATTTTGAGTAATTATACAGATGAAAACTTGGCAAGCATGCAGAAAGAGGATCCCGACATTTCATTTGTGTATGAAAATCTGTTGAAGGGACGTAAGCGACCCTCAAGTACTGATGTTGTGACAAAAAACCCAGCCACACGGCATTATTGGGTTATCTGGAATTCACTTAGCCTAGACAATGGGTTGATTGTGAAAGAATGTGTTCAGAAAAATGGCCTTAGTAAGTATTTTCAGCTACTTATTCCCAGGAATCTCAGGAAGGAGGGCTTGAAGGAAGTCCATAATGCTAGAATGGGTGGTCATTTTGGCTGTCGGAAGACCTATGAAAGAGTAAAACAGAAATACTACTGGTATGAGATGAGAGATGAGGTAAATAACTGGGTGCTGGCGTGTGATATCTGTGCTGCTGACAAGATTCCTCAGAAGAAACCGAAGGCACCGTTAGGTAGCCTTGGGGTAGGTGCTGTGCTTGCTACACTTTCAACTGACTTTGTAGGTCCATTCCCAATCACACCTAGGAACAACAGATTTATTCTTGTTGTTACAGAAAATTTCAGTAAGTCGGTAGAAATATTTGCGGTAGCTGACCAGTCAGCCGTGACGACAGCTAATGTGATTTTGAATGAGGTAATAGCAAGGTATGGTGCACCACTTTCTATTCACAGTGATCTTGGGTCTAACTATGAAAGTCAGATATTTCAGGAGCTATGTAAACTTATGGAAGTGAGGAAGACTCGTACATCTGTGAGAAACCCAAAAGGTAATGGTCAGGTAGAGAAATTCAACAAGACATTGGTACGTATGATTAAAGCCTATCTAAAGGGTGGACAGGAGGACTGGGATTTGAACCTCGGGTGTTTGGCAGCCGCTTTTAGGGCAACTCCAAGTGCGTCGACAGGATTTACACCTAATATGTTAATGTTGGGGCGTGAGGTAAGAATTCCAGCAGAACTCAGAAGTGGACAAGCATGTGATAGTGAAGATCAGTCTATAAACTCATATGGTGAGTATGTCAGCTGGTTGAGAGATAGGATGCAGGCGGCACATGACATTGCGCGCGAACACTTAGGAAACGCGGCGAAGCGACACAAGTATGCGTATGACACTAAGCTTGAACACTTGCGCTATGAACAAGGGGAATGCGCTTGGTATCTACATGAAAAGCGGGTGTTAGGAGTCAGTCCAAAGTTACAGCCGAAATATGTACTATGTGTAGTGCTCAAGAAGCTCAGTGATGTAACATACTTAATTGGTCTGGAAAAGGGGGATAACCGTGTGGTGCATCATGATAAATTGAAGAGATATGTTGGACAGAATAGGCCAAAATGGATGGACAGAGCAACGCGAGAATTTATAAGGGGTAATTAGAATCAAGGTCAATAGGTCAAAGGTCAAGGTCAAAATGATAATAATGATAGAAACTTAGTAGGTGACAATGTATCATTTCAGTATGGCTACAGGTCAGCTTCAATACATCTTATCCAGAGGGAGAGCTTACCGGTGCATTCCATGTGGATACGTAGAAAACAAGAGCCGGACGGAAGTCCATTTCTACAGCCAGCATGTTGTTGATAGCGACATACCATATGTCTGTGTCACTTGTGATGTCAAGACTGGGGATAAAAAGAAATTGGAAAGGCATGTGGAATCACCTGCACATCTGGAGAAGGTAGAATCGGGGCTTGATGGACTGGAGATCATAAATTCTGCTACTCCGAGGTTTATTGAGATAGGGAAGGACATAGTAAAACTTTCGAGGGAGGACTAAGCGAGGCACTGGACGAGCGTTAGCGTCACGGGAGCAGGAAAGGATGAGGACATTGTTGAAGATCTTAGGCCACAATTGCTAGGAGAGGAGAGCATGGATCTAACACCTAAGAGGGTTGTACTCGAAGAAGTAAGAAAAACGCTTGTGCACAGGTTCACACAAACAGACCCTATGCCATTGGACAGGCTTGAAGGCAAAGTTGATGCGTTAAAAGGAGACATGGTACAATGTATAGACAGCATGTTCCAATACATGGAACAACTGAAGGAATTGAACGGCCTACAGGAAGGGGTTATTAAGAAGGTGGGGGAGAGACTGGACAGACTGCAGAAGGAAGGGCAAGAGAAGAAAGGGGGAGAAGACCGGGACAGAAGGAGGAGGGAGGAGCCACGAGAAAGGAGGAGGGAGAGAAGTAAAAGCAGGGAAAGGTGATAGACTTGGGGGAAAGATAAAAAAAATAAAGATAGTGAAATTTGCAGGGCTCTTAGTAAAACAACGCCTGATTGGCTAGTAATTTAAATGTTTGTGAGGGACCACTAAACATTTAAACAGGGGGTAGTTGTAGGGGTAACACCTAAATTTCATATAATTCTAAAGCCGAAACAACACCCGTTATGTATCGCACAGTCGTAGCCTCTGTCCAGTTATCTTATTATTCCGATATGAAGATATGGTTATGATTCATGCTTATGTGGTTAGGTCAATGAGATATACAATACCATTTATTCCCCACCCACCCGCATGTGCTGTAAGCCCCAATAATGATGACGATTATGATGATTGATGTGGATGATGGTGAGTGATCAGGGTGATTATGATTGATTGGTAGCAACAATGGTGATTGATGCGTATGATGGTAATCATTACAGAGACTGTAAGATTGCTCGAGTGACGATAAAACTGACAGTTTGTTGACAGTTCACATGTGGGCCCACGAAAACTTATGACGTTTGACAGACGAGTTGTATAACTAGACATAGCGACAGGTTAATGTGGAATTACCTCTAGCGAAAGTTGAAAAGCATCCTTTCTTGCTAAATTGTATCCAATTTGTATGCTAACTATGCTTGCAGGCTGCAGAAAGATGACAAACTTTTGACAAGTGGCGGGAGTTCTCCATTTTTGTGTTTTACAACGACTGAAATGGCCAGAACCGAGGTTATCCGAAATTTGGCTGTTCCACTAAGGTGGCGTAGTTGCTGATAAGACGAGAAGGACGACAGCTTTATGTCTCTGAGCGGACATATAAATTCTAAAAATCTTACTAATAAATAGTTATTCTTATTTGCAGGTGATTCAAACCGCGATTCCATTCATATATTGTTACAGGTGAAGTAGGCGAGAGGAGAATCTCACCTTTCTCATTTTGTCACAATGCTGTTATATTTAAATTAGCCACGCTGATTTTGCATAAATCCTACAGAATCGTACAAGAGCGAGGAAAACACTGATCACATGGCCCACAGAAATCCAACAGGTTCGTACAGCGCGGCCCGGCCCCCCATATATAAACGACCGCATCCCCTGGAGCAGACACACTCTCGCAAAAGTCAGCTTCTGAATTTAAAAAGTGTAACTAGATTTCGTGGTTCAGGACTATATTGTTTGTTCTAGACTACCCCGCAGAGCTAAGAAGTAAGGATGGCTGTTGATGTGTAGTTACAGTTGTTATTCTGAGGAGTTCAGGGTTTGATTTATCTTGTTCTTGTTGATTGGAAATGTTTTCTTGTTTTTGATCTTAGACTTTCAGGCTCTTCCAATATTGTGATGGTGCAATGACCCTTAGCTGACCTTGGGCGACACCGCGTATGAATACAGTACTATGAATAGATGACAGTTACCACGTGAGGGCTTCCCCTACGTATTTGGAGATCACCCGGAGCTATTTATAGACATCGACCCGAATCGTGACCTCTATATGTATACAGTGACAACCCAAAAGAGCCTGAGAGGACTAAAGATAATGCTATCCTTTCTTGTTTTGTTTCGAGTTTAAAGTTTATTACTGTTTAAATATGGATAATTACCATGATTTTTAATTAAGGCTTTTCTTAAATGAATTTTAAAGAGACTGTTTATACATTTGAAGCTAAAGTTTAATAGTTAATTGGCAATTAAGCATTTAATATATAGGCTTGGTTACATTTCTGTTGCAATGCTTAAGTTCTGGTTATGCTAGAACTTCCTAGATATGTGCTAGTTTATGCTAGTACCCCCTTATTATGTGCTAGTTATGCTAGTGCTCCCTTATTAACGTGTTAGTTATGCTAATACGATGCCCCTGAATATTTATGGTCTCAGTTTTGAAATATTAAATACAGCCATTCCATGCTCTTGTAACCAAGCAAATCAAATTCTGTAAGGTTTATTCATAAGTAATGCTGTGCTCAGAACACGCAGAGTAATAAATGCTATTTAAAGTAATAATTACATACTTTTAAGAATGTTTAAGTAATATTGATCATAGTTAAGGATTACATTAAATACATTATGTACGAGAATGAGGCTGTTCATCTCTTCGTATTATGAAGTTATGCTTCATAGAAGAGCTGGATTGTCTCATATGACCTTGACCTTGCCACACCTGAATTGACCTTGACCCAGAAGCAGACAGAGCTATCTATGGTTATGCGAATCTAGGCGCGACGCGAGGGGAGCTATTCTATGGACTATGGCGCAGCTTAAGAGGGGAAAGAATCATATATATATATAACCTTTATGGGTGAAATTTGAGCATTACGTGTTTATAAATAAAAGAATACATTTTTTTAAGTAGAAACTGCCTTCATTATCCTTCCTCCTCGAAAGTCTCTCCATTCAATCAATCAAAAGTCATGTCAGCCCAGTTAATGGTCACGTTGATCAAATTAAATGTCATGTCAATCATATATCACAAGTAAAACTGTATCGTTCAGCCCATGCTCGGTCCATCGTGATGTATATGGTAAAGGTAAGCGATGATCAGGAAAGCAATGATCAGGAAAAAGCAATGTACAGAAAAGTCGGAAGTTACTGGTCAATTACACGATAGCAAGCACCCGTCTATAACTCACTCCCGTAACCCCCTATTGTCTGCCTGGTTTATGGCGGTGAAGGTCTGGTGACCTAGTCCAGTGACCTTGACCCCTGTGACCTTGCAATATTGCTACACACAAAATATGACAGTTTTGGGCCTTGTGGTTTTTGAGAAGAAGATTTTTTATGTTTTTCCCATGACTTCCCCGGGGCGGGGCCCATATGGACCCCAGGGGCTCAATAGGCAGGATTTATAAAGAGGACCATTATACATTGCGACACACAAAATATGAAGGCTCTGGGCCTTGTGGTTTCTGAGAAGAAGATTTTTTTTTATGTTTTCCCATTGAAAGTCTAGCGGAGCTATCTGTTGCCATGGAAACCAGAGTTCTGATCTGACCTGGCCTAAAACCTAATGCAACCTTTCCCTTTCCTCAATGATGCTTTAGATCAAATTTGATCACGAATGGACTTGTTGTCTTAGAGATATTCAAGTTTGAAAATGTGAACGGACGGACGGACGGACGCACGCACGCAAGCACGGACGGACGCCGGCTCGACCACTATACTATAAGCTCCCCATGAGCCTTCGGCTCAGGTGAGCTAAAAAGTAGTATGCACCATTCAAAAGTTTAAAACAGCGACTAATTGACGGATAGACAAGCCCAAAGCAATATGCTCTTCCAACTGCTCCAAAGTTGGGGGCATAATAAAGGTATTTCTGGTTATGCTGTGTGTAGTCAATAGTCATTTTATATCTGGGTACAAAATGCAAGAATCCGATTTGTATTCTGATCAAATTTGAATGAGGGTTTTCTTTTCGAACAAAATACTGCGAAGGTTGAAAAAAATAAAATTGCGTATGCGCTTATTTTTTAATCTTAAAATGCTCAAAAAAGATAATTTCTGAACAATTAAAACTCGCGAAAAAGTTTTAAAAAGTTGCACAACAAATGAGCCTATAATAGAAGCCAACCAGAGGATCATTGGTCTTGAGAACGCTCACCTGAAGCCTGATCTTGGAGCATTTTGTCATCATGCAATGACCCTGACCTTAAATACTCACATAACTTTATTGACTTCATAAGTTGTCTGCATCTGCCAAGTGTCCTTTCTCAGGTCAATGGTTTCCAAAAATTACATTGTTATCACTTTCCAGTTTCCAAAATCGTTAAAACAGGTCAAGGTCTTCATCGGGTCATTATTTGAACAAATTATGATGGGCTATAATCCATAATGGTACATATCAAGTTTCAGGAATATCTGCCCATCGGTTCTGGAGCAGAAGAATTTTCAACATTGTTTAGCATTTATGACCATCCTATAAGCTCACCTTTTGAGCCTTTGGCTCAGGTGAATTAACAGAACCCATGTGTGTTGAATTGAAAGGGCGAAAATTCGAATATTATTTATTTCGTGATCATTTCTTTCATGTGTGAGTTAAATGTTGAGTGGTTCATTGCGATTATAAATGTAGTTTTACAGCCAATTGAAATCGTTTCATTGTTTTACAGTTTGTGCTTGCGCGTTGCATGTTTTCCAACTTTAAGCATGTCTTAAGATGGCATCGGATACTGACTACTGCAATACTCTTCAGAATGTAAAGCAGTTTTGTTCATTTTGATGTCTGACATCTAACGCACGTGTACGAAATGTACCAAAGATGTAGTCTACAAAATTTAGAAAAACATAAATGTTGCGTTTCTTTTTTGCATCGTTTAGAATAATGCGCTTCAAATGCTTAATATTAATTAAATACTGACTAAAAGATATAGGATAATGGTAAACATCTAAACATTGCTCTTAAAACGTAAACATTTGACAAAATACGTTTGACAAAATGTCACGCCAACTGACTTTTACCTACTAGAGCTCCAAAAGTACATGAAGCTCAGTCCTTTCATGTTATATCAATAAACAAATTTCACATGTTACCGGTTTCAGTAACCAAATTTTCATAATATACCTGAATGTAGTCTCCATCCCCAGTTAGCTGTAATTCGTGTATTTTCATTTTCAATATTTTGTGTGTAGAAAAGTTGTCAGTTTCAATATGATATAAACAATCTGTATCGTCGTCATAGTGATTTGGGTAGTGTGGGGACGTCAGCCAACCGGACGCTGAATTAAAGGTTTTTGTGCAATCTGAAATTCAACGAAAAAAATCAATACAGAGAAGGCGTCTTACAAGTTAAAGATGAAATCAATTTAATTCATAATACTCATGAACACGTAATCTGAAAATCAGTGCAAAATAGAGGTTTACAGAGTAATGCCACACCTTGCTTAATCATGCGTATCGTGTTTATTCTACTAATTAAAGCCGTATAATCAATCATAGACATGTACATGTATAGATGCGTTCAATTATTAATATACCCCTGTAATTTTGAGAAACCAAATTGACAACTCTTGTTTTTTTTTTTGTTTTTTTTTTTGTTGTTTTTTTTTTTGTTTGTTTTTCTTTGTTTTTTTTTGTTGTTGTTTTTTGAATCGGCCAGAAATGGACAAACGGAGAAAAGTGTTTATATATTTGGTGAAGCGTTACGGTTTTTAATTACTTTATTAAAAAATTCAAGATCTTATCTTGATGTATGACTTATTTGATCACAATGAAACCTAGATTTTTCTACCAAAAATAGCTTATACTCGAGTTTCAAATATTCCACCAGCAACAATGGTTAACGGCTTTTATTTTTATTAGCAATCAGTTATGTTGTAACAAGGCTGAAAATTTTGTGTCTCTATGGGCATTTTTCCAAAGTTACGCTCTGAGTTATATAGAATTTCATGGCAAGGTGGTTATTACAATTGAAAACAGAACATTTAGTTGGTGTTATTTTGCAAGTAAGTTGACATTCCGCCAATACGTTTGCACATGTACGAACAAAGCTTGCTAGTAGGTTACTGCATGGGTTAAGCATGTCTTAAAACACTTTGGTAGCACCACTGGCTTTGTATACTGCCCAAACGTGAGTTAGCATTTAATCATACAGTCTCCTGCTTTGCTCCTTTGCACAAAATACCAGGCAATACCTTAAATCTCATTTTTTATGTAATTTCTATTGCTGGTTCAAATCTGGCAATTGCCAGGCCAATCAAGGGTGCATAAAGAATAATATCTTAGTATTTGCACATAACCATGCTCTTTGTCATTATTTGAGGTCCGTAAACCACATCCATTATTTCATAGGAGCATCTTTCTTTTTCATGCCCTGTTGATTCCCCTGACTTAAACCCTACAGAAAAGGATTGGAATACAATAAATACGAGTTGCGAGAGATAGCCTCACAACACAAAAAAGTTTGTTTCTCTGTGACAGTTTCAGCCCACTATGGTCTTTATGCCAAGAAATCAAATCATGAAGCTGTAAAATGAAGCTGTCTCTCTCGCTCTCTCTCTCTCTCTCTCTCTCTCTCTCTCTCTCTCTCTCTGATAGTTAATAATCTTTATTATATCTCATTGTAGTAAAGCTTTGTATGACATATCAATCACTAGTTTTCTGTATGTATTTCCATTCAATGTTTGTCATGTGACTCTTCTATGTTCATGTTTACAATGTTATTTGCCTAAAATGTATCGTTGTATATTCCTTTGTACAATGTGTAATAGTAACGATAAATAAATGAGAAAAAATGAAATGCATATCTACGTGTTGGCAGTCTTAAAAGCCAGATATGATTCCACCTTGCTTCTAGCGATGATAACGCCATAGCCGCTAGCAAGGTTTCTTCGTACAAACGTTACGGTGGAATATAAATTTTCTCGCAAAATAACACTGAACAGATGTGTTTATTTTTAAATTGAGACAACCGCTTTACCATAAAACTCTAAAATACACATTGAATGAACAGGATGGTAAATAAAGGCAAGAAATTGAACAAAATTTGTTCAGCCAGCTTCATAGGTTATCTTGGTTCTTAATCTCTATCAAAACATATCTATGCAGTATTACAGGGTCATGTTTATATGTTCTCTGGACAGTTCCTAAGTAACATAAACATTGTATATACTAGAAACCAAGCCTCTCTATGTTGAAGTTACAACTTGCTTTCAAAGTGTATGTGTGACTACTTTTAATCTTTAAAACTTGTACATTTCACTTTTAGTATACTGTATTGTGACAAATAAAAAGGACTTCAGCGTTACTGAAACAAAAATGCTCCAATTTGTTGAATTTGATGGGTATATGCTATAACACATGGAGATGTATAATTCTGTTAGCTTTATCTTTTTATCAGTTTTTGCCAATTTTGTCAGTTAGTATAAATGATCTTTCACTTGAAATGCTTTCATAAACATCTAACCAGTCTTGTCAGGCAAATGTTTGGCAATTAAGATACAGTTAGAAAAATAATCACATGAAGTGGTCGTTTTTGAGCAAATTTTCTGAAATCGGACTTATATTCCTCACTGTGAAAATCAAGGCGTAATTTTGTAGAAAGTACTCACACAGACATCGGATCGTCAGCCGTGGTATAAAAATGGATATCCTTTCACAAATTATAAATGAAATTACAAACTGTTTACCATGGTTCCAAATGTAAAAGTTACTAATTTTGAAATTTGAACATAAGGTATTTGTTGTTCATTATCTGGACTTCATATATTATTTAATCAAAACAGCATAATACATTTCTCCGGTTGTCCATTATTTGCCTGTGACGATTGTTCCAAAACATAATAAGAATTGTCAATTTATTCCTAAATATAGCAGGGGTATATTAATAACTGAACGCAGCTGTAAATGAATAGAGACAACCTACTAAAACATCTGACGAAAACCGACTCGCTACACGTGTCATTGGTCCTCCGTTTAAAACACTGTGTCACATGAGTCTCCGAGCCATCGCACTCAAGGTCTGTATACATAACGGGTAGAGGGCTTGCCGAGTAAATACTGGGGATAATGACAGGGCTGGTATCCCTAAAATGAAAATCGAAGTCTGTGTTTGCTATCAGGTACACTTTATTACATCAGTCGGTGGTTCTCTGACTGCTCTCGCATTGTGGTGCCACAGCTATTACTAGACGTGCTATTAGCTCCGGTTAAAATTGACACATACCATGCTGTTGACAGTAAGCATTTGGGCATTGTTTACTTACTGCAGCCAACACGAAATGACAGTAGATTATAAGCGCGGTAGTTGATCAACACTTAGTCTAACTTGTGACCTCGCGCCATTTTTCCGTCCTTAATAATGCTTTATCGGACCGTTTTACTAACCTGTAACCAGCCATTGAGCATATGACCCTAGCGGCACTAGTGTTTACTCCTGTTTTACATACTCTCATTACGGTGCCGTTACCAGGATACATGTAGACCTGTCCAGACAATGTACCATTGTCTGAGAGACTACCGGATATCCCGTCTGCAATACACGAAAAATGCAGATTATCATGTTTTATTAATTCATTTTTGGACAGCAGTGTTCATGGGATAAACACATGATGAAATAGATCTTCGTTTATAAAACAATATTTATTCTGTTTGCATGCATTCAAAAGACAAAGCATTATAAATCATTTTTAATCGAACAAACTGCCGATAAGTTGTGCCAACTAGCGACTGAAGTGAGTGTCAACGCATAAAAAAATCAGCAACTTGCACGCATGTAAAATCTAACTATACTACATAACATTTGGACATGGGTGGTGATTACAATTGAGGCATCAAGCATAATTTTTATACGATAATGTTCGCTAGGCTTTGGAGGGTTGTGTTCCATCTGAGGGCTAACGCAATTTACATTAAAACACGGAAATAATGCGACAGTATGTCGTGTAACCGTATCTCAATTTCTTACACAATCACGCTGTCACAATCATACTTGATCCTAAAGGCAGGCGCTCACAATTCAGCACGAGCTTCTATTGCACCAAAACTCATATGAATAAAACCAAAGTGTTGATACTCAGATTTTCTGATGATACTCCTATAGTGTTGTTTCAAATATTTTGTTATTTTGGTAACGCAATCACATTTGATTCCATGTTAAGCTTGACTCTGCGGGAGCTAAAGAGGATTTCATACAACTAACTAAATGTTGTGAAGCACTGCAGAAGCTGAGGGTGAGGGTAGGTACCTGTAAAGTCGATTCAAGCCGCCAGTATTTTTATATTACTGATCGTTCCAAGGCGATACTTCTGTGGTGGTACTTATTGTTTTATGGCTTGGTGTTAAATTTTTGGTGCTGTTTACGCCTTGTGTATGTTTTCATATTTTCAGTTAAGTTTAGGTACCTGATTTGCAACCTATTGGGAAAATGGCTGCTCATGCGGCTTACGATATGTTTTCATGGTATAAGTACCTGATTATTAATTTATGCTTTTTATTTTGTTTGCCACCTCGGTTTTTGGAATGGGAATTTCTTTCGATTGCGCCATTTCCTGATCATTGCCTACTTGTACCTTTTCATATATCGAATGTACACGTCGTGTAGATAGTGCATGTGTTATTATGAATTGCTTTAACGTATACATTGTTAATGTGTGCCATGCTGGTAGGTATGCATATACTGGCGTGTTATTGCATGTTTTACCTAATATGCACAAAGTCTTGGGTTCATTTACCTGAGCAATCTATTCCGACGGGGAGGCACGACGTTGTATTATAGCTTACTGTACAGTAACCAATGTCCGTTTCATTACCATGACAGTTCATAGACTCGAACATGATTGAAGCGGTCTCCACGAAGCTGCGATACGTTCCAAATCCCGTCTGCGCAGTGTAGAATGTGGCATTTACATCTCTGTTCAATAACATTAGAATGAATTTACTTATTGTATTGCTGTTGTATCATGAACCCTGTATGAAACGAGCCTCTTTAATGAAACCATTGAATATGGCTCTTTAAAATCAATGTTCGGGGCGTCATAAATAGCCATGTCGGTACGTGGCGATCATGATGGCGGCAAATGTACATCCTGCCTTAATAGAAGTAAAACAAATGTGCAGGACCGAGCTAAAAAAAATAAGGTAAATAGTATTTCATTTGTTATTGCGGAACAATTTTAATTACTTTAATAACCTATATTTACATTTTTATTGCAATCGCCCTAGATGAAAGTATCTTTCTTGTTGTTCTTCATTTCCCAATGACAAACATTAAGTCACGTGATCTAGAAGCCACGCCTATGGGCGGGGCGACGTCAAAACCCATCCAGTGACGTTGTTTATTTACTCTTGTTGTCGTGACGTTGGTCGCGTATCGCGATGACGTTAGGTGCGAAAATTTGACGTTTTAGCTGTTCCAAAATTACGTTAAGTGGGATTTAATGTCAAATAACATGAAAATGAACGGTGATATGTGTAATTAAAAATCTGATACTTAATTGATAATATAAAACGTAAATATAAGTATTGAAATTCAGATTTTAGCTTTCACTGGATGATGAAAAACATTAGGCTGTTTTAATTTCTGTGAAGCCCGAAGGGCTTCTCGGAGACATTACATCGTGGAGACATTTCATCATCCAGTGAAAGCTAAAATCTGAATTTCAATCCTTAAGTATGCCCCTTCCTATATTTGAAATGTTTGCTGTTGTATATATGTAGTAGGGGGCGGGCTGTAATCAATGTTGTAATAACTTGTAGCCCAACCCCATTGCTTAAAAATGGCAATAAAATATGTTTAAACTGTATTTGAAATAACATTTTAGTGACTGTCCGCAGAGCTATTAACATAACAAACATCGCAATATCATAAGAAATATGTCCCGTCCTGAATATAAAAGCTGCTTACGGAAACAAAATACAATGAACATAACAAAAAGTAAATTTTTGTTTTGATTCATTTTTTTTTATCCTAATAGAATGATAAGCCAGTTTAGTCGAACTGGATCATTTCTTGATTACTATTTATTGTGTATAATGTTAGGTGCATATAATTCCGATACGCACTTGTAACCCAGTGTTTTGCAGACTAGGTCAGAGTTGGTTGTATCCCAGTTCGAGGAACAAAAACTTCCCCAACGGTCATTCCTCTTTACCTCCAATCGACCCTTCCAAGGACCAGGACCGTCGACAAGGCGGATATTAGTAGAACCTGTGAAATAAAAATGATATTTGATACTGCATATTAATTGTTTTAGTTCCTACTATTTAAAAAATGTCAACCATCTTTGGGTCGGATGTTTTAATTTTCCTTAACCTTCAAAAAGCTTTTGCATTTAGCGATATAGGCAAACATTATACAGCCCAGTTGTGACACCTCTAACTGGTCATCAACTAGTATAATACGACCTAAAAATTACCCTTATGCCACTAAATGCAAATGGTGTCTCCCAAACGAAAAACAAATACGGCTAGTTAGTCCATTCGTCGGAAATAAGTTACAGTTTGATATTTCAATTTTTGAAGAAAGCAAAACTGGTCTATATATGTACTCTCTTCAACAAGGTGGAGGAGCTATAGTTTGAAGTGTTTATTGAGATATAATACCTATTTTATTAAGTTTGCAAGACCTAGATATTGTAATAGAGACAACCTTGCTAAAACTCAACAATATTATACAGGTAGATAAGCAATCCATGTTAAGAAAACTTAAACAACCCATTGGCAGAATATCTGTATGTACAATAGGGGATCTTTGCTATGGACAGTAACGTAATTCGTCTATTCTTACGGAAAATATTACTTGACTCGGCTATGCCCTTAACTATTTTCATTACAGTCTGCTTTTTTACGATGCAAGTACTGCGGAGGTGTTAAATCTGTTAAACTGTGGAATTTATTTACCAATTGGCGTAGGTGTGCATCCTATCTCTAAGTCATCACCACAAAACTGTGAACCCCATTCATGTTCCAATGGACATAAAGCTATACTGCCTTCGTTTCCTTTGCATTTAGGGCTAAGATCATATCCAGAACCAGAATTCCTATTGTTAGTTCTCGATGGGGCCAACGTGGCATTAGCTGTCCTATAGAAAATAAAAGTTAATGTTACTTGTTATTTGTAAATTAAGGTAATTCAAATTCCGTCATATATCGGAAATTAATGTTACTGAAAATCGTTTTCATGTACCGTACTCTGGGTTTCTATGGATACAATTATACATGATTATATAATGTGTGTACGCTCACTAAACACATTTAACAGGGCAATCAAATCGTCATTTTACTAGTATTGTGCTACATTTGTATTCGCCATGGTTTTTGGAGTGGGATTTTTCCTGATCATTGCCTATTTCATTGAAATTCACAAGATACATTCATGTACAGTACGTATACAAAATGAAAAAGAAGAAACTTACATGTAACAACCCCGACATTGTTGCTGGATTTAAACTTTATTGTCAGCAAGTTCTTTGTCACATATTTCGAAAAACTCATGGAAAGTTAAGAGGTCATATATTTGATATTGCTCAAATGTATCCTTAAATACATGTAGGTATGACTTGCATGTATGCCCGTCAATGGGGGATACCAAAATGAGAAGAAGAAAAAAATGAAAACTGCACTTTCACTTTCGTTTTATGAACTTTCAGGTTATAAAATAAGAGTAAGCTGTGTGTAGTATATCATCATGAAAATTACATAGAATGTCGGTAAGAAGCCGATTGATCGAAATAAAGACGCAAATGATACTTTGAATAGCGCGTTTCCGAGATACATGAGATAAACCAAGTACTGCGTTTCTATTGTCTTCAAGTGTATTTTACCACAAACTTGGTTTCCTTTGACAGTGCTGTTGTTTACATACCAGTAACCGAGTGAATCACAAACAACTTTATCATCTGAAGTTGTCCAGTCCCTACCACATACACCTCGCCATTGGCTATTATCAAACACTTCAACTCTACCGTTAGGGTGGTCTGTATCATTCATACCGTTTATAAGTCGAACAGGCAAGCCAACTAAAATTTTAAAGCGATTTGTTTAATGTAACGCCGATTTCATTTTCAGCTTTAAGTTTCTTGTTTCAATCACTCAGTGACATTGTATATAGACAACTATTTATACAAGGTTTATTGCTTGAAATCGTGGAACACTGAAAAAAAAACACTTGAAAAATATTAAATTAAATAAAACAAACAAACCGTTTATCAAAACCGTCATAAAACTTAACAATGCTGATCATAGCATGACCTATGTAAACTTCTTGTGTGAAGGCCGGTCTAGTGAACCATGTCTTATGTCGATTTATAGGTACAAACGTATAATACGGCACTTACAGTCACATATAACACCCGCATCTCTCCTGTGATCACAGTTTATTCCACCAGTTGCGTCAAAGTTACACTGCATGATGTCATGTTCGGTACCGTTACAATGTACATCGGCCATCCACACCCTTCCCTTACCGTCCCCGAAATGGGACCCAGAGAGGGCTTTGCCCGTTACTCGTCTGTAAAGCATGAGAAAATGAAAGAGATTAAGCATTAGGCTTTGGAAATTAAAGTAATAATCATATAATAAATTCCGTATTATTTTCCAAATCTTATAGCGACATAACATTTTCTAATGTGTTCACTGCTCTTGAAGGATCTCAGTTTTAATTTTTATCTGTAGATTTCTGTATGTTCAAAGTCTTAACTGTATATTATTTCAGTGACTGTTTCAGGATCTGGTAATTCCGTACATGTTATTTGGCCTCCTCTATGGGCAAGAAATCGGATAATTAAAACATCTTATGACTAACATTGTACCCTGATTATTCAATTTGTTATGTATCGCACATGTTAAACTCTATGCTTTTTTACACAATAAAAATAAAACTGAGATCCTTTAAGAGCAGTGAGCATATTCACTCTGGTCCGTCATTACGTACAGGAAATTAAAGCAACGTATAGGTTACTAAAGCGCAACGTATAGTTTTTTAAAAAAATGGCGGATTTTGGTGGACACGAATCGTTGAGTAAGATTTGTTTATTAATTCTGATGTTCCTTTTTTGTTTATCTTAATCAAACACACCTTACGGACAAGCAAAACTATTTTGTTATTTGCCTCGATCGGTACATTCTGCAGGAAATCACCCATTTAAGTATAATGTTCGACACCCTTAGACAGCTGATTGCCAAATCGTGTGTTTTGAACTTCTCCGAGAAGAAAACCTTATATTGTGGTCAAAGTTCGATGGTAAATGGGTTGATTTTTGATGTCGAACATAGATACTGACCTAATAAGACGATTTCGCCAAAAAAAAAAAATTCAAATGTCCTTTGATAGCGAAATTATTAATGATTTTTCATTACAACGCATTCGACACCTAAAACGGTACAACGAAAAAACAACTAAAACGTTCTTATTTGGGTAAAATAAACCTTATTACGATACTATGGACTCAGTTAGATCCTCTTAATGTCTGCCCACAATCTATTTCTTGTGCAAAATTAAAAAAATATCAGAATTATAACTGAAAATCATTGTGTGAGAAAAAAACTTTACAATTGCATAGGCATGAATAATAATAATAATAATAATAATAATAATACATGGGTTCCGAGTCACCTCGATCCAAATTTTCTTGTCCAGGAAAGTCTCGGCTATGTCAGCTCGACCCATTTTTTCTATCAGAAACTACCGGACCATCCCCCTTAATTTATGGATTTTGACCCTGAATGTTCTGGTTCACTACATGGCATGCCTTTTATGTATGTGAATAAGATAACTACCTGTACATTGTCTTTTGTCATTGACTTTTAGTGGTTTACCTTATATGGTCATGCATGTAGAGAACACTTTAAGAGGTGGTCAAAACTGACTTCCTCATTCTGTCTTCGGGGTTCTCGACCAGATCAAATACAAACGTGTTGTACAATTAGAGAACTCGCATATTTTATTTGGAGAAAATAAGGGATTCCTCTGTCTATAAATTAAAAAAACGGAGCTGATCAGCTTCTAATACCGGTTTAAGCCCGCCAGTAACTTTATGTTACTGATCGTTCCAATGCGATACTTCTGTGGTGGTTATTTTTGTTTTATGTCTTGGTGTTTAAATTTTTTTTGATATGTGAGACAAGCCATGTTCTGCTTGCGGGTGTGTCAGGTGGTTTTTCCCCGGGTACTCCGGTTTTCGCACCACCTACCGATTGATTCGTCTCGATATGAGTGAAAAAGCTTGAAAGGGACGTAAAACTGAATCAAAAAAAAAAAAAAAAAAAAAAAAAAAGAAAAGAAAAAAAAATGTTTGTGCTGTTGGCGCCTTATGTGTGTTTTCCTATTTTGAATTAAGTTAAGGTAACTGAGTGGCCACCTATTGGAAAAATAGCTGCTCATTCGGCTTAGGATATGTTTCATGGTATAAGTGCCTGATTGTTAGTTTGGTTTTTTTCCCACCTCGGTTTTTGGAGTGGGAATCTCTTTCTGATTGCGCCTTTTCCTGATCTTTGCCTACTTGTACCTTTTTCTAAGATCTGTTGATCGGCGCCTTTGAACTTCTCAGCTTATTCACAACTGATCTGCGCCTTTGAGCTTTGCATAACAAAAATAAAATAAAAAAAAAAAAAAAAAAAAAAAAAAAAAAAAAAAAAAAAAAAAAAAAAAAAAAACGGTTTACTCATGATGCTGCTCATAATAAACAATATACAATTGTTGCCCTTGGGCGAGGGTGACCTGACGATTAGTTAACCCAAGACAGGTAATATTGCCCGAAGGATTTAGATTCTGTTTCCGTGTTTTGGAGTTAAAGGTTTTACTTTGCTGTTGCAATGAGCGACCTAGTGAATGGTGTGGAGGCTATACATGGCATATATTAACTGCTGACAGCATCTCGGATTGTGTTCTGGAAAATGAATGATGCATGCAAAATTGCAAATTACAATTTCTCGTTTCATGGCTTCATTCATATTTCAGAAAAAATCCAGATGCTGTTTATACAGGGGCCGATCCAGGATTTCTGGAAGGGGGGTTCAAATTTACAAAGGGGGTTCGTTTTCCTATATTAACCTAACTTTTCTGAAATTTCTCCATGAAAATGAAATAATTTGATCCCATAGGGGGGGGGGGGCGGTTCGAGTGAACCCCCCGAACCCCCTCTAAATCCACCACTGTTTATAATAGCAGTTAACGGAGTTAATGTAGCCTTGATATCATGTACTAGGTCATTTACAGCAAGGACAAAGCCCCAGAGTTTGGCCCTAGGCTTCATGGGCCGAGATGACAGGAAACTGTACAACTATTTGGAACCCAAATAGCCACCCAAATAGCCATCAAAACTAAATGCTTACCTATACTAAGCCTAAATGTTAAGTTGTTTTACTGTATTTCAGACCAGAATGCATCAGTGTGATGAATGTGGCAAAGCTTATAGCAGACAAAGTTCGCTTATAAATCACAGTCGGATACACAGAGAGAGAGAGAGTTTGAATTTAAACATTAAGTCGCCATAAAACTCGAGTTTGGCTTCATATGATGGTTTTGATGCCTATTTTAATGTTTTAGGGTTTAACCTGTGAGCTATATCAGCAAATCTTGAGATAAAAGTATACAAATGAAAACTTTGGATGAAATAAAACGCTATAGTAACAAAGAATGTTACATACAGTATCGTAATAAGGTTTATTTTACCCAAATTAGAACGTTTTAGTTGTTTTTTCGTTGTATCGTTTTAGGTGTCGAATGCGTTGTAATGAAAAATCATTAATAATTTCGCTATCAAAGGACATTTGAAATTTTTTTTTGGCCAGATCGTCTTATTAGGTCAGTATCTATGTTCGACAACAAAAATCAACCCATTTACCATCGAACTTTGACCACAATATAAGGTTTTCTTCTCGGAGAAGTTCAAAACACACGATTTGGCAATCAGCTGTCTAAGGGTGTCGAACATTATACTTAAATGGGTGATTTCCTGCAGAATGTACCGATCGAGGCAAATAACACAATAGTTTTGCTGGTTCGTAAGGTGTGTTTGATTAAGATAAACAAAAAAGGAACGTCAGAATCAATAAACAAATCTTACTCACCGATTCGTGTCCACCAAAATCCGCCATTTTTTTAAGAAACTATACGTTGCGCTTTAGTAACCTATACGTTGCTTTAATTTCCAGTACGTAATGACGGACCAGGGTGATATTAATGAGAAAGGGAATGGACCATACCGCGATTTGGCAATATGGAGCCAAAGAGTATTACTGTAATTTTACAGCTTTCAACAGGATAGTCGATACAAAGACTATTATTATAATAAAAAGGGGCAAATATATATTAAACGTTAGTTAGAAAATGAATCTAATCCGATAATAATTTTTTGATTTCTCAGAATACCCTCGCTGATACCAAATACTACAATACAAGTACTGGTACAAACTCATCAGGAAAACATGTCCGTGCAATAAATACCCCTTAAACCCCACTTTTATATAGTAAAACTCGGGTATACAGGGGTATACCTGATTTTCATAATTTTGATCCAAAATATAGATTGTTGGTATTCGTTATAACCGCCTCGCAATCAATGTTTGGAGCAAAATTGTTAAAAATATCATTTTTTTTCCAACGAATTTTTTATTTTTTCTTTAGATATTATCTCCATGGGCAAGTTTTCTTAATTTAATGTCCCACCTGTCTAAAGGGTACGACACCAGCATCCTACAGACCACAGTTTCATCCTGGTCATCCCATTTGGAATCACATATCGACCCCCAGTCCATGTAATGTGTACCCCCTTAAACTCCACTTTTATAGAAAGTGGGGTTTGCAGGGGTATACCCATTTTTCTTATTTTTGACACAAAACATAGATTGTGAGTACTCGTTAGAACCGCTACGCCGAGGCGGTTCTAAGGTGTACACAGAATCAATGTTTTGAGCAAGTACGTGAATGAATTTTCTTTTCCAATGAAATTTTCATTTTTTCTTTGAAACAAATTCTTTATGTATTGCATGGGCAAGTTTTCGTAATTTAATGGCCCACCTGTCTAAAGGGTACGAAACCAGCATCCTACAGACCACAGTGGCGTCTCGATCATCCCATTTGGAATCACATATCGACCCCCAGGCTTTATTGTGGAATACTTCAACACGTCCTGCACCGGAGTTTGGGCCGTCGACCAGCCGAACTTGAACACCAGCTTGGAAAGCATACATAATTAAATAATTGATGGAACATTGAAAGCAGTATTATCTATACATTCGGATAAAAAAGAAAGAAAAAGATATGTTTTGTCTATGAATGCGAATATTAAAATGAATGAAAACAGTTACTGTATTATATAAAACTTCTGATACAAAAATATGACAACAGTATCGTCTAAAATTCCGATAACAATATGAATGAAAACAGTATCATCTATAAACATATCTAAATATTCGGATTACAAAATGAAGGAAAACAGTGTTATCTAAAATTTGGATATCAAAATGAATGGAAACAGTATTATTTAAAATTCGGATTAATAAATAAATGGAAATAGTGTTATTTGAAATTCAGAAAATAAAAATGAACGAAAACAGTCTCTAAAATTCGGATACCAAATGAATGGAAACAGTATGATATAAAATTCAGATATTAACACACTGTATGTAAACAGTATTATCTGAAATTCGGATAACAGAATAAATGAAAACCTGATTATCTAAATTTCCGAAATTTAGATTATACTGATTTCATTCATTTTGTTATCACATGAAAGGAATAAGATCAGTACATGTATGATCTAAAATTCGGATATTAAAATGGATGCAAACAATATTTTTTTTATTTTTAATTTGGATAACAAAATGGAAACAAATGAAATTATTTGTTTAAAATGTAAGTCATTGATGGTACTGAGAAATAGGTTATGCTACATATCCCTTACAGATAGAGCCATTTTGCACCATCCCTTGACCCCCTTAGATATTGTCTGGTCTTTAAAGGCAACCGATCTTACCACAACTCAGTCCTACAGTTGCGCCCCTTGAACAAATTGAATAAAAGTCCGCCGCACACTGACTTATATCTATCTCATCTCCAATGCAACGGAGCCTATCAAAGTGGGTCCGTGTAGATGTACCAAAGAAGGAGCTCTTGTAAATTCTATGACTGCTGTCCCTGGGAAAAGAAAATTACTTCGTTCATTTTATGTTACACTATCACTCGCGCATTTGTACTCACCGATAGCATGTATCACACGCACGTTATACGCGTGTAATACATGCGTAATCTATTCGTGTATGTGTAAATATGCAATCTGAATTCTGTACTACGTATGCGTTTGATACGCGTAACACATGTCATTTTTTACTTTTTCCGGAATACCTACATGTAAGATGAAAAATCGTGGCAAATTCTCAGCAAAATATTCGTATTTTACTAGATTATCATATTCATCATGTTTGTCCATCAATTTTAACTTAGCTGTAGTTGTCAACGCATTCAGGTTAACGTCACGATCCATTAAACATAATGAATGAGCCGGACTATGTCTAGGAAATCGCAAACTATTTCGAAAATTATGCAATTCACAGATACGTGTACGTCTGCAGTAAAAAGTAGCATAAAATATTTTTGGACAGGAATTATGATTTACATGTATAGGAAAATTAATGTACTTTACCGGCCTGTATAGCCCAGCATTTTGCAAACAACGTTTGCTTCTGGATCCCCGAATCCAGTATCACATACGGCACCCCACCGACCACCCAGAGACACTTCTAGCCGCCCCTCCCAGGGTCCAGGTCCATCTACTAGTCGAATGTCAGTAGCCTCTGAAGGGTATATGGACGTACAGTAGGCGTTATTTCAGGCAGTCATAGTATTGTATTTGTTTTGTAATTGCTTCAAACAATACTTTATTTCAACGCAATTTTCCTACTGTAACATTCCAACAATTGTGGTAGTACATAATCTGACGGAAAGCAGGCGTTAATGTTTTACGTCATTCCTATTGTTTGGTGTTCGGTGGTCCCACCGTTAGCTTGAATTGGCGGTTTTAAGCGTATTGAAAACGTTTAAATACGAACAATGCCAATTCAATCATTTACTTGTCGTTGTACAATTAGACTTTCAGCTGGCATTTGATCGATTTTCATACCACATTGTATTCCTACGTCCGAAGCATGTCCCAGCCGTCTGTAAGTGAACATTGGTAGATGTCGCTTTCGTTACCGAAACAAGCTGGATTACTAAGCCAAATGGGATCCTTCCCTGGGCCGAATCGCCCGTCAGTAACGACTGACACTGCTCTAAAATGAACATGAAGCGTAAATTCCATCACACTATGCGCAGTTAGGTAAAATCGAGAGTACCATGGATCAAGTTTTAAGAAAGACACTGGTACATGTAGTGACAATGACATGAAAAAGTGGACGTATAAATGCCAGCATCCTATTTATATAATTTATTTCTCTAGTACCATGGCACAGACTTATGCATATAAAATACATGACTGTAACCTCTTTCTAACAGAAAAGTCTATTATTGAAACATCCTGCCATTGTGACGTTTTAGGCTATAGCTTATCCAGATACATGTATCAGGGTTAATGTCAAAATCAACAAATCAGGACCTTTTGTCCTGCAAATTTGGCATTAAAAATGCCAATGTATATCCTTCCCATCTATTAAATTTGATTTCATGAATTATTTTGATATCAGTCAATGATACATTCCACTGCTGCTTGCGTCTTTAAAATATGAAATCCTGCATATTATCAGACAAAACAGTACATTTCACTGCTGCTTGCGTCTTTAAACTATGAAACCCAGCATATTATCAGACAAAGCAGTACATTTCACTGCTGCTTGCGTCTTTAAAATATGAAGCCCTGCATGTTATCAGACAAAGCAGTACATTTCACTGCTGCTTGCGTCTTCAAAATATGAAGCCCTGCATGTTATCAGACAAAACAGTACATTGCCTGAATAGTTACCAAACCGCCATAATACGAGTAAGCAACGCAATAGTCTCAGCCTTCTAAATAATCATTATTAACAAATAAGAACGTACGAATGGTTGTATCCGAGCATGTTACATAAAACATCCGCGTCCGTCGTGTTAAACCCGCGGCCACACACTGTCCCCCACACGCAATTGTGTTGTACTTCTACGCGACCCTCGGAGGGCAAACTACCACCAACAAGTCTTACTGGTGTATGGTCTGCAGTAAATTGAATGAAGGTAATAATAATGCATGTGTTGAAGATTCGCGCTTGGTTCTCGTCGTGTTCATTGTGTAAGGCCTAAATTCCTGTAAAGGTTGCCAACAAAATATCTTAAAAATTGTGTTTCTTCAATGTAGCGGCAAACAAATGCTTACTTTCACACATTTCACAAATGTTAAAGTTTAATTATGAAGGTACGTATTTGACGACATACTACACCGTACTCCCGCCTCTATAGTGTGGTTACATATTTGACTGTTGTTCACAAAGTTGGTCAAATTTCCGGGACAAAGGTTGATATTGTCCTCTGTTCCTACACAGCGTAGATCCCATGATACCATAAGCCCGGTACCCTTTCCATAGTAACTGCCTGGCATGGATGTTCTTAAAGAAGAACATGTAATTGCTTTAACCGTAATTCAATAATAGACAGAACACAGCCAGATGTAATTTTAATATATAGCAACAGCATCGACAATATGCAATTTGTTTTCTTATTTGTGGATTGATACATAACTAGGACATAATAAACATGTAATCTAATTTGGCAATAGTTTCAAACAGATCGCAAAACGGTTTTTGCATATTATGATACTTTGGTTTCTGACAGTCACTTACTAAGTATTTTAATATAGATGTGTGGACATCTGTATACGCGAAAGTTTACATTTTTTTACCCCAATGTAAATCCCAGCGATCTACATATTGCCAATTGCGAATTAGTGTCTCCATTTGTCAAAATCAAAGACAACCCCAAGATGTTTCAACATCAGACTTCAAAGACCTTGAAAACCCTTTGTAGTAAAAAGTGAACCAAGTTAACCTCGAGACAGTGGCATAGAATTAGCCAATAATAGTTTACTCAAGCTGGTAGATAAACCTAAGTCCCGCCCATATAATTTGTGTGACAGCTGGTCAGTTCACTGACTCAGTTGAATGAAGTAAAATCAATAAATATTTACATGCTTCAAAATATCTAGTCATCCTATGATTAGATCAAATTGCAAGATTAAATGTTTCTCTTATCTGTTTTAATGTGTTTTTGTATGTGTCCACAAGACACATATTTCATGTACTTTATTGAAATAAATTCAGCCACTCCTAATAATTAGAGGTCAGGTAGTTCTAACTTCAGTGGTGGCAGGTGGGCGGAGATAAACTTGTCCTAGGTAAATGGCTATTTGGGTAAATTGTTTGTATTGAAAATGAACTGTTATAATGGTGCTATTTTGGGAACTCAAATTCTTTGATCTTATGATGAGACATCATGCAGGTGTTATGTCAGAAAACCACTAAAGGGGCTGGAATATCGCAAACAGCCATATAACCGTAGCATCACTATCACCGAACTGCACCCCACAAACTGACATCAATTGTCCAGCGTCTTGTAAGACAACTCGCCCTTCGTAATTACCCCGTCCTCCAATCAACTTTAGATCTAGCGAAGAAAGAAACCAGCTCGATGGATTGTGTTTATAGGCTAGGCAAGAATTTTAGAAAGTGTTATGGCCGAACAACTAATTACTTAGTTTGTTTCCAATCTTCACAGTCAAATGGTTGACAGGTGTACGAGGGGCGTTCAAAAAGTTCGAGGAAAAGTGCTGCAAAATTTGTAACTGCCATGAGAAATTTTATTTTACGCTCTCTGTGCATGTTGAAAATTAAGTATTAACTCACGTTCAAATCAAATTACATCTTCGGTTAGGAAAGACGTGTCTAATATTCACTATGTATGACTTTAAAATAACATATTTATATGTATTGATTTGTTTTTCTTTCACTTAATCTCTCCAAACCAGATTTTATTATGAAGGAGTGAGTTTCAATGAAACAAAAGTCATGAGAAAATCAATTCACCTTGACATCGTACACCGGAATCTTCGCCGTGTTGGCAATTATTGGTGCCCCAGCCCCTGTTTCCACAGGCAGAAATATCAGTCTCGTTCCCGATGCACACCGTGTCGTCAAGCAGAATGACCCCTGACCCTTGTCCAAAATGCGCTCGTGAGAATGCTGTGGCATTTCTTGGTATAAATGACAGACAGAACATTTGAGTCTGTGCATGAGAAAACCAACAATTTGGGTTTCCGACCAGGTCCGACACAAACCAGGCTGTATAGTCACATAATAAAGCTAGAAGCTTGAAACTTTGGATATTTGTAGAAGAGGAATAGTACTATTTTTTGCACTATTATTACTGCACGGTTGATCTGCGCCTTAGTTTTTGCATATGCGAATTGTTGGGGTTTTTTTCATGCACATGCTCATTTCAAAGTTACGTTTAGCAACACTCTATAATTATTTGGCTAAGACGGAGGGCTTAACAATCCGTCGCTATGAAGTGGGAGACAAGACGAAATAATATCAAATACTAAACTTAATCTCACCCCATAATTAACAGACTTTGAAACAAGCTTATATACCATCGGAAAGACGCTTTCAAGCTAGCTATTCATAACGGCGATTTTTCACAATTTTTGTCGAAGACATCTCAGATCATTTTTGACCTGCATCCGGGTTTTTCCCCATATGGAAGACGAAAAAGGCATCAAACTGCATCTTTTTAAAAAGCACTTTAAGATGATGTTTTTTTTTTTTTACTATGCAAGCCATCACTGGTCCTTATTGTTATTCATTTTAATCGCTTTTTGTGTGACGAAAGCTTTTGCAAAGAAAAATTAAAATCTAAAATCTGTGGACTTTGAAATTTTATGATCCATGCAGGCCATCGTAGATAAGATGCGTTCGGATTTTCTCCATTAAATATAGGCTTGCTCGGATCAAAGGCTCTGCTCAACAGAACGAGTCGTTTCGGTCCAGCGACTCTTAAGGACTCTCGCCGTAAGGACATTTGAAAAGCATTTCCTCTAAGTCATGTCTGGAGTTGGTTCTGCAAGAGTCAAACTGTCTGTCTGTCTGTCTGTCTGTCTGTCTGTCTGTCCTGCATCCTGTACCCTATTGCAGAACAGATATTAAACTTCGACAATTATCTTTTTTAAAGATGTTTCTTGTTAGCATTGTATTCATTGGTTTAGGCGTATAGCGGTATTTTTGTGGTAAGTGATATTTTTTTTGTCTCTCGGCACATTAAAAACAACTGGCAAACCGATGACTTCTCTCTCTCTTACCCGAAATACCCGAGCATTCGACAGATAACTGTTGCCTCTTCTTTTCCAAAGCTGTCATCACATATAGTGCCCCAACCATTATGATAGACTTCTACTCTCCCCTCATATTTGTTCTGTCCACCGACCAGTCGCACTGAGGAAAAACATGGGCGGTATATCAAACACGCTTGCAAAACACATCATTCAATATAAATGCTTGTTACACTGGAAATGCATTTACGTGTACTTGTATGCCACAGCAACAACATTTTGGTTCCAAACAAAGACCAACATGTACTTCTTTCTATCCTGCGTTACCAAGGCTTGTGAACTTTTTTGTGGAAGAAGGTCTACCACTTTGCTTTAACCTGATAAGTTGATATCTGATAGGTTACGACCCTCTTATTTTTGCCTGCTTATCAGCGTTACTTGAGCTTAGTCATCTTTGATCCTGTTTGATTTGCTACATAATGTGCCTGTCTACAGATTTGGTCATGTCTGGACATTGTACTGTTTTTGTTGATTTCACCCAACACTGAGAAATGTAAAATGTTTGTTTGTTTGTATTGAGGCTTAATGTCCGAGTTAACAATTTTTGTCATGTCGGAACGGAGCCAACGCTTCCTGGGTTTAATTAGTATTGTAGGCAGTTAATGTGTCTTGCTCAAAGACACAACACGGAGCCGCATGTGGGGATCGAACCCAGGACCTCTCGATTCGGAATTTGACGCTCTACCATTACGCCAACGCGGTCCCTTCATCCTTTATACAGATGCACATGCAATGTTTATTACCTGGTGTGGTCGATGATTCTAGGGCGAAATGAGTGGCGAACAACAACACTAATACATGTACCTGAAAATAACATGGAAAGTCAAATTCCTCACAAAGAGATGGCCCCGATTATAAAAGTTATAAAAGGATTGACCGAACAACTTTGATTATCAAAATCAGAGCTACATGAGAAGCTAGACTGATTTATTATCCGTCGGCACACTGTTGTGTGGTATTCTGAGTTGACTCCGAGAATATATACCATATGTAATAAAGCTGCGACGCGAGAAAACCGGGATTTCCGACCAGGTCCAACACAAATTCGACCGGCCTAAATACCCACAGAAGAAAGCTAGAATCTTGAAACTTTGGGAATTGGTAGAGAAGTAACTGTCCTATCCGTTTACCAAAAACAAAGGCGCTGATCAACTGCGCAGCTAGTGCACAGCTGATCCGCGCCTTTGTTTTCGCATAGACATACAATAAGTTTTCTCGTAACGCGGATCATAATATGTTTTACCTCTTTCATGACTAATTCCATATCGCTGCAAACACGTTATCACAAGACAAAACTCCCAAACATTGAACTTTTTTAATTCATATCGCAGTAACGTAGAAACTGAAATCATATGGACTGAAAGTCACTTTTTGGTGATAGAAAAGACACTTATATTTTTGGAAGTATTCCCCTTCTATCGGTGCGCATGTGTGATCTACGCCTCGATTCTTCAGACAATGAATACAGGATTTTCGACACCATGCGGCCCATCTTAAGATAAGAAATTGCAGTAAAATTAGGTCAGTTTCTTTTGTTCCAGATACATGTAAGACATCCTTCGATGATAAGAGTCAATTATGACAAATTGTAGTACTTATGACGTTCTGCGACAATCACATGGTATTGTATACATACAAAATGATAAATGATCGGTGACACACACTGCATTTGAGAACGAAGTTGAGGTTAGATTTTCGAGTATTCTCCTACAGCGTTTTTTCTACTGACTCATAGATAGGCGCAGTCAATGCAGAAATTGAACATTTATTGAAAGAAAATCCCGGTTATTTCGTTTACGCAAAGTTTTAACACTTATATGTATCTGTGTTCATGGAAGAATGATATGTTCATGGGGCATGGGACAAAATTCAAATCGGTGGTATTTTATCACTGTGAAATTGCGTGTACATGTATGTTGCAGGGGGACGTAAACTACTGTGAAAAGTATTATATGATAATGTTTGCTAAATTTATGTCAGATATAAGCTTAATTGAGCACAGAATACATGATTCTGAAGATTATTGATAAGGAACACACCGTTCATCCAGATGCAACAAACGCGGAAAGGTCTTCCAAACGCGGATATAAACAATTGTATCGCGGGAATACACAAGGTAAGAAAACATTACCATGTAGCATTTAAAGTTGTTCCTATATAAAATGTGTTTATGCAGAACTGATGCGAAATGGTTTATCTTGAGAATGGTACAGTACCATAACAAAAGATTTCAGTAAACTGGAGATACAAGCGATTTTAATTCGTAAATCGTAATTTTTTCACCTACTTCCCGGTTCGTTTCATATTTGTCGAATTCATTTGTTTGATTTCGTCAAAATATCTCTTCAAATCTAATTTTCGACATCTATGGAATATATTTATACCATGCATCAAACTGGAAAAGTTTTATTTGGTGCCGATACCCATGTTTAAAAAATCAGCCTTGTTTACTTCAAGGTACAACTTACCACGGACGTTGATACTACACAACTCGGATGATCCACATAATTTGGGTAAAACAAACACGGATTCGTAAATCTGGTTCTAACGTGCAAAATACTGACAAAACGCTTTCTAATTAGAATACAATGAAGAATCCAGATTATTTTACAGTAAACGTGTTATAAATGCGTGCTGTTGGCTTTTTAATCGGTCATTCACCTAATGTATGATCGAATTTGGAGGTGGCATATAACATATAACACCATATTATAACATATCTGCTAACAACTTTTTTCTATGGATTATTATTTCGTAGAATCAGAGAAACGATATACACACCTTGTGTGTATGTTTATACACAACTTGTGTGTATGTTTGTGTTGTGAATACACATCCCAGTTAACGACTCTTCAACCGTGTCAGGAAGGAACCGCCGCTTCCTGGATACTAATCAGTTCTATGGAAATTAAAATGTCTTGCTCAATGACAAAACCCTGGTGCCAGACTGAACCCCCCCCCCCCCCCCCCCCCCACAACCCGACCTCGCCGGATCTGGATCCAAGTTTGCATGGAGAAGAATTCTATAAGCGATGCTTTCGTTCTAATCATTTTCGTCATGTACCTTTAGCCAATGTATGTAGATGTGTTATTTGTGAATCTGAATAAAATATGTTTAAACTAAAATACAGTTTCAACAGCCAAGGTCATATAGAGTCGGTCAGTCATATTTCACACCATAGCTTTCCAGAGGCATGGTAACGAGTTCTTTGTGCACACTTCTTTCACCACTAATAACTGCTCTTCTTGGACCTACGTAGTCCGAGTACTTTTGTATTCATAATTTGTTTCACATGTTGTCATAGAGGGCCTTCCAAAAAGGCTTTCACTTCATCACACTTAAGAGGGAGAGAGACAATCATGATAAATATATTCCTGATCATATCTTTACGAAAGAAAATGCAAACATACATTACACCATATGTTTTACATGTAATAATCTACAGACATGCGTAAAACAGCTGATTTCTAATATGAAAGGCGAAGGCATTTGGATCTCTGACCATATCTGACACTATAAAACTGCATGAAGCTACCAAAGGCTTTTAAATGGCGAATTTAAAGAACTGAAAGAAAAGCTCGGACAACTTCTCGGTTAACATGCAGCTTCTTTATGCGACTATCTCTTTGTAAAACATGTTAACATGGTTTCCCTGATGTCGTGGCCAAAGCGTAGTGAAAGTGCTTATCCACGTTCTCTGTGGTTTTATCACGCCATGTTAAGCCATATTTGGTCTTAAACCAACCAAATATGGTCTCTAAGTCATACAAAATTGGCTTCAACAATGATTGCAGCCAGTTTTCCTTATTATCAGACAAAAATTTGGTTTTTACTATCCATGTTTGTTGCACCGAACGGTCCGAGTTTGTTTCACCTGCTTGAGAATTTGAACCGTGGTATGTTGCACCATATCAAATGAGAGTACCCTATTTCAAATAGTTCCTATTCTCTTTCTATAATTTTGTGTGGGTTCTTGTAACGGCAACACTTGAAGCGATCCCCGATCCACCGAAAAACATCAATTTGGTCATATTTTCATGGTTTAATAATGATTTACAGACCTTCTTACCAAGTTTTATCGCCTTTCGTGCACCCAAGTCAGATTTAGAAGCCCATATTTCTCAAACTAATTAAACTTATGAGACAGGATTTTAGGTAAACATTTGCAAAGATATGTACTTTTTCATTGTATGTCAAACAAAAATCAACTCAACCGATATTCGTTATAATAAAAGATAATAAATACTCAAACATTTCTCCCCGCCGCTCAAAATACTATTGTTTATATCCGCGTTTGGAAGACCTTTCCGCGTTTGTTGTATCTGGATGAACGGTGTGAGGATAAATATCTATAATTCTCGAATTGTAATACTGGCACAATAGAATTCGATCATCTCAACAGTGACAAAACAAAGAAACATCGCTATAATACAATTAGCCTATATGTGACTTTTTCTAGGGTAGCCCCTTCGTACTATATGTAACAAAAACGTTGTCCAGAACCAGTAACTGGTCGTCCAGAACACGTACACTGTCGATCATAACCTGTACTATCGTCCAGAACCACCCTATGTAGTAACGAACATCCCCAAGAGTGAGTGATATTATAACACGGTTTTGTTTGGGTTGAGGCTTAACGTCCCAGTCAACAATTTTTCAGTCATGTCGGGACGGAGCCAACGCTTCCTGGGTTTAACCAGTACTGTAGGGACTTAATTTGTCTTGCTTCAGGAACACAACACGGTGGGGATCGAACCCATGACCTCTCGATTCGGAGTCCCACGCTCTACCGCTACACCACCGCGCCCCTTATTAAAACGCGATGTTTTGTGCACCGACAAAGATCTCCGAATAATACACATACTGCAGCACGTGCAGGTTAAAGTATTTGTAAAACCCCGTGCTGAGTGGTATGCCTACGCTTTATTGGCGGTAGGGTTTGTCAAGATTTTCATGTCTCGTATGTATAAAATTACACACTGCAGTGTATATGAGCATATATCGTTCTGTGCTAAGATATGAATGGATTGTATATTGTCGTAGTTTGCATATCTTTGTGTAACACAGGAATTACACGGTACATAAAGAGGGGTAGGAGCTTTTCTTCTTTGGTTTTATTTGGTCGTGAGTCATTCCGTTGTTATCAGTTTATGGTGGGTCGTACAATTATTCTACCCATTCCGGATCAAGTTCATGAAAATTGCTGTGCATGCGCATATGAATGATTTGAGTATAATAAACTTAGTATTATCTTGAAGCCAATTTTGTTCCTCATCATCTGTAATGCTTTTCATTTTTGATAAAGCACGCGAATGTGACCACTGGAGCGTGAAAGTATATGCATAATTGAAAGCAATGCGGATCAGTTGGAGGTAATCCGAATCATGGACTATATATCATCACCGATGGGTTTATTCTTCAAATTCTTTGAATGTAGTCATACAGTGAACCTTGTGAAATATTCCGAGGACCAAAACCTGTGCCTTTTTCTGCGTCATTTTCCCATAGCCATGTTTGCTCAACCCCACCCCCCACCGAACACACGATTTACCATGGGTGGTCTGAATAACGTCGGAATAGTATATGATGCTTGTTAAAAACGCAGATTATTTCATAGTTTACACTTAATTTTATAATATAAATACCTAGAATGTAAAAATATACCTTTAGTTACAAACATCAAACAATACAAGTCCTTTGAGAGCATAAAATGACAGTGTGCGGTTAAACGTGATTCGGAGTAACTACAATGATACCATTTCAAAGTTTCTAATTAAATATGTCGTAATATTCGATTTTAGGACGGAAACTTCGTCAAAATGACAGAAAATAATTGGGGAAAATATTAGCAACCAATATCGAAAGATAACTTACATTTTACCTTTCATTTTCGAGAGATTCGGCGAACCGCCGTGTGTAAAAGAAAGCTTTTTCCATCGTGTTTCTGTATATGAGCCGGGAACCATTGACGTGAACAAGATGTTGACGTCATTATCCACGATCATTGACCGATGGGAATCAAGAGTCAAGTGGCCAAGTTCGTTTTAAAAAATCTTATTTTATGTTTTTTGTAAAATTCTTTTGAAAAATATTTTGATCCGGATCATCTTCAGATCCGCTATGGCTACAACAAGTGTATCATCATCATCATTATTATAATTATTATTATTATTATTATTATTATTATTATTAATTTTATTATTATTATTTGCAATAGTAGTAGTTGTAGTTGTTGTAGCAGTAGTTGTAGTAGTTTTTTTTTAATTTTATAAGAGGCATGTCAACCTGTATACACGTGATGCAACCAAAGTTCGCACATCACACGCACATGACAAACTACAGAGCGGTGATTGGAAGCATGATTGACAGGGAAACAACATACAGCGAAACAACATCGGTTTTGCAAAAACCAGCGCGGTAATGGACTGTTCGCTGTAGGTTGAAGCAAATCGATCATGCTTCCTATCAGCGCGCTGCATTTTGTCACGTGCCGTTTGATTTTGCATCAACCCGCGCTATAAAAATCACCGGACAGTCGGTCCCCACCCCTCAAGATGATTGCATACTTTCGTTCTTTACTTTATCAGACGAGTGGGACCCTGGTATTCAAGGTCGGGAGACTGCGGCAGATGACTACCCTGCATTACATGACACAGTTCCAGCAGTCGTAACTGATAAATGGCCATCACGAACTTTTGATGATATTGATTTTAGAGACAGCATTAAAGGTAAGAAAAAGCAGTCTTACATGTATTCTGAAGCATATCCGGACATGGATCCTCAAGTTATTTTTACCTGACTGTTTGCCATGAAAATATGTCTATGCATTGTCTTCCTTTATTTTTCTTATGTCCAAAAATATTGTTAGCAAGTGGAAAAAAGAACTTTGAACAAAGTGTTGGTTACATGTAAGTGCCTATTGAAGGTGTGCCCAGGAGCAGTGTTCGTACTCGGGATAATTGAATAATGTCTCGATATGACCTTATCAAACAAAGACTTATGGAAACTTGTCCATGCAATAAAGGGAGATTAATTGAAACTTTCATTAGAAAAAAAAAATAACTTTTGATATACGTGTTTGCTCAAAACATTGATTGTGGGTACACGTAAGAACCTCCTCAGCGATTAATGTTTTGGATAAAAAATGACAAAAATAGGTATACCCCTGTACTGTAAACACCAATAAAAGTGGGGTATAAGGGGGTATTCATTGCACGGAATGATATGTTTACCTGATACAAAATCAACTACAAGCTGATAATATTGATGCGCGAAATTCATGCTGATTTGAATCAACATAAGTAGAACGCCTGGTTAGACCTTTTGCAAAAGTTGACCATTCAAACACTACGAACTGATTATTGAATGTGAAATTGATTTACAATCAATCAATCCATCGACCGACCAGCAATCAATCAATCGATAAAAAAAACAAAATTTCGATTAATACATGTATGTTTTACAGGTTTGGCAATACAAGCAGAAAACGGAAGACATAAACGGCAGGTGACCTGCAATAAACGAGGACATGCACATGTTGTTATTTACTATGATGATGCTTTTCATAGGCGGTAAGACAAAAACGATGTAATGTTTTAATTTGTATTATACCGCTTTAATGCACCAGTCATTTGTATCCTCGGCACACCTAGGACTGGGTATAGCGGGGAATCAGTGGGGCTAAAGTGCCGTAGATGTCCCGCGATTTTAATGCCCCGCCAGTACACGGTCAAAATTATTCAAATTAAATATTGTTTGCATTTTTTAAATTTAATTACTTTTATGTTCCTTATTTAATATGCTAATGTGCATGTACATTTACTTCCATAAATTCCCCTCACCCCCTGTTATATTTTAAGTTTCATTAGAACAACTCTCAGTTGTTGTTCCACATTATTGTCAGCCTCCGGGGAACCGGGGCTTTTAGCCGGTATTTTACCACAAGTCTGACCCGGCTGTGCTGGGCTTTTAGCAGGGCTTTAAAAATTGAAAAATCAAAGCCTCGCTATTCCCCGGCCCTACGAGAGCCGGGGATACAACGTATGATAAGGTAAATAAAAAATCGATTTAAACATGGTGTGTTGGGAAATTGGAGTTGAGGAAACTCACTGGTGATTCTCAATGATTCTGTTTATGCTTCAGCTTAATAATAAACTTTGACTGATTGAATACAAAACTGATTGTTTTGATGAGTTTGTTTTGATTTAACGTCCCCGTCAGTATATTTTGAATTCGGCTATATATTTTTGTCAAGACAGATCCACCACTTTTTAAGTATCGTCCTTGTGGTAGTGTCATCTCGACATGCCTGCAAAATTGATTGGGACATTAAATCACATAACGGAAAAAATGTATCTTTTTTGCAGATTTGGAAATGAATCGATAATCAAGCTTGTCGAAGTATTTGGCCTGGTAAGTACATGTATATATAACGGTTCGTTACAATTTCAAATGGCAATATTGCAAATACACTCCTATTTTTGTTGAAAAAAAATGGATGTGAGATCACATTTTATCAACAAAAACAAGTGTATTTGCTTATGTAGTCTGCATTACTTATTATAATGAGATGACGTTAAGCTAACGAAGCCTTTGAACAACTGGTCCCGGGATATGCATACCTCCTTAAACCCGAATTTTATATAATAGTGAAAATGGGGTTCATGATAGGGGTTCAACAAGTTTTATATTTTTGCTGCAAAACATAGATTGTGGGTACTCAGAAGAAGTGCCTCGCTGAGGCGGTTCTAACGTGTACCCAGAATCTATGTTTTGAGTAAATATACAATATTGTCTAATGAAATTTTCAAATTTTATGGCTGAAACAAAATATGTACATAGTGCATGGGTTTGTAACTTGTTTTAAATGGGCGAGATAGCCCGAACGGTGGCGAATTCGATTCGTATTATATTTTTTTATAGAATAAAACGTGAGAGATCCTCTAGCTTTCGTCATTACAATATTCCACGATTGTCCACCGTAAATCATTTGCAGAAATAATAAAACACTTATTTACTGAGTATAAATATTCAGATAATTTCATACACCAGGATAACATTTCCGCACAATAAATGCATACAATGTACGTATTTGACATATTTCAATGAGCAAGCTTGGACATTCTATAAAAAAATCCTTATACTACTGAACGTTTACGAGCATGTATCACATTTTTAGTTTACCACTGATGGAAAATTTTATAAATCCTCATTCTCGCGAGATCAGACGAGACCTCCTCTTGATCTCTCGCATTTGACGCTTTGAATTAGGAGATATAGCTGAACATGCTAGAAGGGGCATCTTCGAAGAAATCATGAACATCCCGCATGAATTTGACAGACCCCATCGGTCAAACGCGGCAGTTTAGCGCTACCTGTCAGCGACAATGATAAATCCTTTAAGTTACTTTAACGAAAACTTTATTATTTTTTATTATTCTTACAGATGCAGCTGTACCTTGAGATCGAGTCGTTTATTTTTAGTATGCATGGTCACGTGGTGACAAGTGTAGAGCTAAATATAACTCGAGTCACGCATGCGCAGGTATGTATAATAGTCGAAATGTTTAATGTCTTCTTCAAGTGATCTGGCTCGTCCCCAGTCTTAAATCATTGTTCTGCAACACTCCAGTCAACATTTTTTGTCGCGCTGGGACAGAACCACCGCTTCGTGTGTGTTAACCTCAGGTGTTTTAAAACAAGTAAGTAATGGGATAAATGTGCATGAAGCGGGGTTCGAATCCATGACATCAGGATTCGGAGTTCGACCCTCTACCATCAACATATACACACATATTTACAAAACAAAGGAGAAAAAAAAATAGTCGACGCATATTAAAGAAATCAAACAAAACAAACGCATAGGCGAAAACAAAAAAAGAAGATCAGCTGTGCACAAGCTGATCTGCGTTTTCGCTACAAGGATCATAAAACCCATCTTCTTCTTTAATCCTAAATTTCACGCCTCTGTCCTGCTTCTGTGACTGAACTTCAACAGGCCGGTTTGTGTCGAACCTGGTCGGAAACCTTAAGTGGTTGGTTTACTCATGTAATACTTTGTCTAGGGTATCAGTCTCCCTATTGATGACTTTACGGATAATGCACTCCGGGACTTTAGACGATATGTTAATGATGACACAACGAAGCCAATGGCCAACCATTATATGCTTTTTAGCAGGTATGTCTACTTTTTTGTACTCACATCACGAACACATGCCCATGCAATATATGCAGATTTTTTTTAGGTGTAAAAAAGGAAAATTTCAATGATAAAAAAATAGTTTTAATATTTTTGCTCAAAACATTGATTGTGAGTAAGCGTTAGAACCGCCTCGGCGAGGCGATTCTAACCATGGATCGTAACTAAGAAATATAGGTATACCCGTGCATACCCCAGTTTTTTTCTATATAAAAGTGGGGTTCAAGGGGGTATACAGTACACGGACATGTTTACCTGGTATTATGCTTAACAAGCCTATGATTAATTGAATAGTCCATACCATTATCGTGTAGGTGACTCCGATTTCATTTCAGGGGCACCAGAGTGATTGTATTTTATTTTATTTTTCTATCAACATCCTGCCTGTGAGCGAACAGCAAATCTATGTCTCAAAGTTATATGATTTGCCCAATGTCCCATAAATGAGCCGCGTTATGAGAAAACCGGACAGCTGATCAGCGCCTTTGTTTTCGCTACACGGATAGTACAATTTCTCTACTTTCTGAATCCGGAATTTCCAGCCTCTGGTGATATTCTGAGCATGTACAGCTCAGTTTGTGTCAGACCTGGTCGGAAACCCCGAGGCGGTTCTAACGAGTACCAGCAATCTATGTTTTGAAGCAAAAATAAGACAAATAGGTATACCCCTGCATACCCCAGTTTTACTATACAAATTTGGGGTATGAGGGGGTATATATTTCACGGACATGTTTTCCTGATGCGCCTTTTGATCCCTTTGTATAATCACTTATACCACATGTTTATGCACTAACACTTAGCTGTACAACGGTTTACTTACTGTTTTTCTAATTATTTGATCCAAAACATAGATTGTTGGTACTCGTTGGAACTATCTCCATTAGTGGTTTGAACAAAAATACTGGAAATATTAAACGTTTTCATTTTTTTTTTTTTTTCATTTTTATTTATTTATTATTCTTTTTATTTTTTATATTTTTTTATTCATTTATTTATTTATTTATTTATTTATTTTTTCATTTTCAAAGCCAAAAACAAATCTCTTTAATTCATGGGAGCGACGTAAAAAAAACTAAAATATGTTTTACAATGATTATTTTCAGTGAGGATGATGCCGCAGGATCAGTGGGTAAGTTACTTCCCTTTCCTCTAAGACATTACCTGTTGTGGACGCAGATAACACTATGCAAATGATTGTTAAACAAACATTTTTTCCGCATTTTGCGAACGGGCGTTTGCAGACACTGTTTATATTTCAAGATCAGTCAACATGTTTTTATACCCCTCGCCAAAACGAAGTTTTAAGGGGGTATTCTGTTTTCACGTTGTCCGTCCCTCCGTGCGTGCGTCCGTCCGTCCGTTCGTCCGTCTGTAACGTTTTGTTTCTTTAATATCTTGAAGACCCATTGATGGAATTTCATGAAACTTTGCAGGCATCTGCATATCTATGGGGCAAATATGTACATGCAAAAATTAAGGGATAGGGGCCAGTCCCTTTTGAGTTACTTCCCTTATAGTTCTTGATGGCTTTTGTATACAGTGAAGGTAGTGCATTTACGGGCCAATCAACTCATACCACAGTTTTTGTTGGAACTTTTTGATATTATGCCTAAATCATGTAGACTCATTGGACATTTGCATGAAGAAATGTTATTGCAAAAAATGCACGGGCCGATCAACTCCTACCACAGTTTTTAATGGAACAATTTGATATCATGCCTACATGATGTACACCAATTGGACATTTACATGAAGAAATGTTATTGCAAAATAATGATTTTTGACAAAATGACAGCTATGAGAACATAGGCAATTTTCATAGTTTTTTTTTTTTTTTTTTTTTTTTTTTTTTTTTTTTTTTTTTTTACAGGTAAGGGCTTTCACGGGCCAATCAACTCCTACCACAGTTTTTGATGGAACAATTTGATATCATGCCTACATGATGTACACCAATTGGACATTTGCATGAAGAAATGTTATTGAGAAAAAATAATTTTCGACAAAATGACAGCTATGAGAACTTAGGCAATTTTCTTAGTTTTATTTACAGGTAAGGGCTTTCACGCGCCGATCAACTCCTACCACAGTTTTTGATGAAACAATTTGATATCATGCCTACATGATGTACACCACTTGGACATTTGCATGAAAAAATGTTATTGCAAAAATATAACTTTTGACAAAATTACAGCTATGAGAACGTAGACAATTTTTCTTAGGTTTTTTTATAGGTAATGGCTTTCACGGGCCGATCAATTCCTACCACAGTTTTTGATGGAACAATTTGATATCATACCTACATGATGTATTGTACACCCACTGGACATTTGCATGAAGAAATTATATTGCCAAAATAATTTTTGTGGTAAACAGTTACCCTGCGGGGGGTATTTAATAAGCATTGCTTATTGACTTTTTTCATTTTGTTTGTTTGTTTGTTTGTTTGTTTGTTTGTTTGTTTGTTTGTTTGTTTAACCGAACAAATGTGAGCTCTCGGTGTTATAAGCAATTAATCTACCAGGCAGCCATGATTATATTTTGGTTTCATATATTAAATGTATAAAACATCATGCATTTGACTAAACACAAACTACACCAATGCCATTTTACAGCAAAACACAACTGGCAGCAGTCGCTTATAACAATTAAATAATGTGCGTCATAAGAAATGGTAAGACTACAAGTATCTTATCGTTTATTTCAGCAAGTAATATTTAACGTTTAGGCTTACATGAAGCTGATTAGATTCAAGTTCGGTACCTGGCACATGAGACAATCCAAGTTCTACTTGCGGGTGTGTCAGGTGTTTTTTATTTTTATTTTTTTATTTTTTTTTTCTAGGGGTTCTCCCGTTTTCGCCACACGTACCGATTTACCCGTCTCGTGTGAGCTGAAATAATCTTAAAAGGGGCGTAAAACTGAATTATGAAGAACATAAAATGTTATAACCTTGAAAAACAATTTTACAGGACAAGCCTACCAGGATACATTCTGTGAGTTGCGTGTGAGGGCGGGATGGCGAACTTCTGTGGTGGAGTATGTCCATAACGCCCTGATTACAGCGTTTATAGCAGTCCACGAACTGGCTCACGGGTAATTTATATTTTAGATGTTGTAAGTTCCTTATAATTTACACAATTTTAGATGATGATGATGATGATGATGGTGGTGGCGGCGGCGCTGATTTTGATGATGATGATGGTGGCTGTGGTGGTTGTGATGATGATGATTATGATGATGATGATGCTGATTATGATAATAATGATGATGGTGGTGGTGGTGGTTGTTATGATGATGAGGGAGGTGATGATGATGATGATGATGATGATGATGATGATGATGATGATGATGATGATGATGATGATGATGATGATGATAGTTGTGATATTGATGGTAGTGGTGGTGACGATGGTTCTGGTGTTAATGATGATAATGATAATCTCTAAAAACCTAAAACAAATATTTTCTATATTTGGCCGAACTGTTAGTGAAGATGTTTCTGTTTCATGTCTCTTTTAACAACTAAGGTCATATGGAGACGGGACAATTGCAAAATATCTCGTTCAAAAGTTTTAATACAATGCCTTTATTCAATTTTAGTATGGGTGCATACCATGATTTCATTGAGGTTCCAACCATTACAGCGAGGTATGATTCTATCGGCAACATATGTACGGGAGTAGGCGGAATAATGGATTATGATCTATTCGTCGAGAAATGGACACAGTGCAGTAGAGAGGACTTCGAAGCTTATTTCAGGTACATTCGGAGTGAGGATTCTGGATTTTTTTTTTTTTTTTTTTTTTTTTTGACACATTGGTATTTTCAGACTTATTCACTTGCATAACTTGATGCTATACTTTCTTCGACAGTCATTAGAATAAATTATTTATGTACCGCTTACTACGACATGCCTTTACAGTCTCAACACACGTTTTTTTTGTTTTTTTTTTCAGAAAAAAAATCTTCATGAAAATACAAAATAACAGACTAACCAATCCGCAATTATCCAATTTCCGTACATTGCGTTTCTTTATTATTTTTGTATATTGACCGGTCTTTCACTGTTTCAAAGTTTTACTCATATTATGTTTAATGTCATTTTAGCAAATACCCCTATGACGACAGCTTCATATGTCTCCAGTTAGAAGACGATTGTCCATCAATAGCAATGTCAACGTCTAGAACAACGTCGAATATAACACCAGTGACAAGTGTTTCAACAGACCAAACCAGAAATGCAACTACATCTACACCAACAACTACACCAACAACTACACCAACAACTACACCAACAACTACACCAACGACTACATCTACATCAACACCAACAACTACACCAACAACTACAGCAACAACTACACCAACAACTACACCAACAACTACACCAACAACTACACCAAGAACTACACCAACAACTACACCAACGACTACATCTACATCAACACCAACAACTACACCAACAACTACATCAACAACTACATCAACAACTACACCAACAACAACATTAACAACTACACCAACAACTACAGCAACAACTACATCAACAACTACACCAACAACTACACCAACAACTACACCAACAACTACACCAACAACTACACCAACAACTACACCAACAACTACATCAACAACTACACCAACAACTACATCAACAACTACACCAACAACTACATCAACAACTACATCAATAACTATACCAACAACTACACCAACAACTACATTAACAACTACACCAACAACTACAGCAACAACTACATCAACAACTACACCAACAACTACACCAACAACTACACCAACAACTACACCAACAACTACACCAACAACTACACCAACAACTACACCAACAACTACATCAACAACTACACCAACAACTACATCAACAACTACACCAACAACTACAACAACTACACCAACAACTACATCAACAACTACACCAACAACTACAACAACTACACCAACGACTACACCAACAAATACACCTACAACTATACCAACAACTACATCAACAACTAAACCAACATCTACACCAACAGCTACATCGGCAACTTCACCAACAACTACACCAACAACTACACCAACAACTACACCAACAACCACACCAACAACTACAGCAACAACTACACTAAGAACTACACTAACAAATACACCAACAACTACATCAACAACTACATCAACAACTACACTAACAACTACACTAACAAATACACCAACAACAACATCAACACCAACACCAACAACTTCCCCAACAACTACACCAACAACTACATCAACACCAACAACTACACCAACAACTACACCAACAACTACACCAACAACTACACAAACAGCTACATCAACAGCTACACCAACAACTACACCAACAACTACACCAACAACTTTACCAACAACTACACCAACAACTACACCAACAACTACAATAACAACCACACCAACAACTACATCAACAACTACACTAACAACTACACTAACAAATACACCAACAGTTACATCAACACCAACACCAACAACTACATCAACAACTACATCAACAACTTCACTAACAACTACACTAACAAATACACCAACGACTACATCAACACCAGCACCAACAACTTCACCAACAACTACACCAACAACAACACTAACGACTACACCATCTACTCCATCAACAACTACATCAACAACGTCACCAAAAACTACAAGAACGACTACACCATCTACCCCATCTACTCCATCAACAACAACACCAACAACTACACCAACAACTTCACCAACAACTACACCAACAACTTCACCAACAACTACACCAACAACTTCACCAACAACTACACCAACAACTACACCTACATCAACACCAACAACTACATCAACAACTATACCAACAACTACACCTACATCAACACCGACAACTACAACAACAACTACACCAACAACTACACCAACAACTATACCAACAACTACACCAACAACTACACCTACATCAACAACAACAACAACAACAACTACACCAACAACTACACCAACAACTACACCAACAACTACACCTACATCAACACCAACAACTACACCAACAACTACACCTACATCAACACCAACAACTACACCAACAACTTCACCAACAACTACACCAACAACTACACCTACATTAACACCAACAACTACACCAACAACTACACCAACAACTACACCAACAACTTCACCAACAACTACACCAACAACTACACCTACATCAACACCAACAACTACACCAACAACTTCACCAACAACTACACCAACATCTACACCAACAACTACACCAACAAGTACAACAACAACTACACACACAACTACATCATTAACTACATCAACAACTTTATCAACAACTACACCAACAACTACACCAACAACTATACCAACAACAACACCAACAACTACTCTAACGACTACACCTACAACTACATGTATACCATTAACTACAAATTCACTGACAACTACACCAACACACACAATAAAATCCACAACAACAGTTTCTTCTACGACAACAAGTATAATGACCTCATTTTCGAATTCAAAAAGGACTTCTACTACATCGTCATTTAGTATAATTTCGTCATTAAGTACTTTGTTAACACATTCAGCGACAACATTGAATCCATTGACTTCCTCAGCTGATTGGATTTCTAGCACTAGTGACTCAATATCACCGACGTCTTCAACAACAAATGTTGTTGTTATATCAACACCGTGTCCCCCAAGACCTGAGTGCAGTTGTTTAAGGTTCTGGGGGCCAAGACGTAAACGGCGGTGCTGCAGAACTGAACCCGAACGTTTAGGGGTTATATGTTGTTTTGGATGCAAATGTGAATAATTTTGATGGAACTATTTATGTTACGAGCCATCGGATCAGGCGAGCTTATAGGACAGGCATTGATCCTGCCTCAGTTAGTCTCTTCCATGCCGGCTTTGCCCGTTAACACTATAAAACATAATCAATCTTGTCGTTGATTGTACTAACTGGCTTTAAAACAGCTGGAGCTGGCCTCGCAAAACTCAATTTGTGAAATGTTATCATTGTAGTAGGAGATTGTATGTAATAGCTTTATAAGCAGATCGTGTCTGTATTGTACTTTCTTTCCCGCCTGGTGTCTGGGATGGGATCTTCAATTTAATTGTACAATATCTATGCAATATTTGACGGAGGTTTCCGATGAAACCGATAGTAAGGCATGGGGCTACTTTGAGGAACTTGTTGCGAACCTTGATAAGCGACTTCACTTTGGACTCGATCTTCGACATTCTTGCAAGTAACTAGGATAACCGTAAGATCCCGGATCAGTTCGAATTTCAGCGAGATTGTTCCCCGATATTAGGATTCAAATCGTCATAGAATAATAATGTTGATGTTGTTGTGAACATTTTACATTTTAATATAGAAATGAATTTTATTTTTGTTGATTTCATCGATGTGTAAACTCAGCCGTATCACTTACAAACTGAATAAAGCCCGAAGGGCTTTATGAGAAAATTTGTGAGTGATTCGACTGAGTCTACACATCGATAAAATCAACAAAAATAATAACTCATTCCTTATAATTCCAACTTTGTCGAACAGTGGATTTGTCGAAACTGATTTTAATTTTCATAGCCAGCGGAGGGAAAATAGAGCAAAACGGGCATTCATGACAGCCATCTTAAAAAATTCCTTAGCGTAACTTCTCGTAATAAATAGATGCTATAATTTGTTTGCTACAGGAAGGCTGTTAAAGCTTGAGCTTTAAAATATCTCCCATACATTAAAATTTGTTCTTTTGGGGAAATACAGCCACCTGGATTAAAAAAAAAAAAAAAAAAAGTATGCCGATCCTGAATTGACCGAGCTCGGAATATTAGGAATTATATAAATTCAAACGTAAAATTTCAACTCACAGCTAGAAAATTAAAACATCGTACCATGTTAATATACAGATGACAATTTAACAAACATATTTTTAACGCCTTCAAATTGCGTTCATTCATTGTTGTATGACATTTTAATGTGATGAAGTCAACGTTAGTTGGAAGAAACGTTACGGACTCCCGTAACGTCGCGCCATTTTCATCAGGAAACATGTCTGTGTAATATATACCCCCTTGAACCCCACTTTTATGTAGCAAAACTGGGGTATGCAGGGGTACACCTATTTTCATTATGTTTGCTCCAATACATAGATTGTGGGTACTCGTTAGATGCGTCTCGGCGAGGCGGTTTTAACGTGTACCCACGATCTATGTTTTGAGCAAAAATAAGAATAATATCAAATTTTTGCTGACGAAATTTTCATTTTTTACAACTGAAAAAAAAAATCTCTGTATATTGCATGGGCAAGTTTTCGTAATATAGGGATCAAACATGATTTTCCATTCATTAACATTCGCTAGGTCCCTCGGGGAGTGTTGAAAACCGAGGTCGTAGGGGACCTAGCGAATGTTAATGAATGACAAAATCATTTTGATCGCTATTATTGCATAAATTCTGCAGAAACGAAAGAAATAAGGTGCAGAAGCGAAAGAAATATGGTGCACTATATTTTACAGCCTCATCACATTTTCATACGCGTAAAAGATTTCGTTTTTATGCTTGTTCCGGGCTGACTTAGTTTCTCATTACTAGCACGTGTTTTGCGTGGCGCCCGGTAATGAGCATAAGTAAAAGCCATGTATTAACAGCACGTGCGCGCGTGAATTGCAATATTAATGCATGGCTTTCTCTTCATTAATTAACGCTGTTAATATCGTGTGACACGGGTATTTATGCAATAATGGAAGATGAAAATCGAGTATTCTTTTTTGCTTTTGTCGAAGTTTAAAATCGCCAAAGAAACCAACCAGACTGTAGCAAAAAAGTGAAGCTGGAATTGTGCATCTATATTTAACACGTATTGCGTTTTTTCAATAGTTAGTTGAAAGACTTTATCATCAATTGTTATAAGTTTGATGTTATAGATTTCTACTCTTTTTTAGAAACTTATAATACATAATCTAACAAACTTTGGTTTCTTTCTTTGACTAAGGTCTTCTTTTTTCCGTCTTGTCTGGCTGCAGATATCCGTCCCTGTTTTATCCAGACAGTGAATAGTCTACGTGTATTGTGCCACATAACGCGATATTGGTCGGGTTCGAACTTCGAAAGAAACATTGACAACAATGTTTGGATTATGCATAATAATCAGCTTTTTTTGCCACCACGACATCAATCATTCAGAAGCACTTGTACTGGAAACCAAAAATAATATATAATAAAAGCAAACAGTAGATAGCAGATACATGTATCATCAACATCAGAAAAACATCAGTCCAATGAATACTTTTATATTACAGTAAAACTGGGTTATGCAGGGATTGTACATGTACTATTTCTTTTCTTATTTTTGGTCCAAAACATACATTGTTGGTATCGTTAGAACCGCCTCGGCAACGCGGTTCTAACGTGTACCCATGATCTATGTTTTGAGCAAAAATAAGAAAATATATCAAAACGTTTCAAGTTTCGTTTCTGAAAAAAAAATCTTTGTATGTTGTATGCAAGTTTTCGTAATATAAATCGTTGCCAACTTGAATTATAAATACGTTTTTTACCATATACGGGCGTGGCGGCCAGCTTTGTTATGTGACCAAAGTGTCGTGAGCGAATGTTGAATACAGTTCTGATAAGTGTGTAATAGTTATTTATGACTTTCCAAGGTTTAAGAATTGTACGATTTAACTGTCATGAGAGGCCGCGCGCCGATATGATGTCAGGGAAATTTGAAATTAAGTCAAGAAATTGTCAGAGAAATGTCAGGAAATTCTATTTCCGCCTGAGCGTGGCAACCCTATTCTCACTGCGTTACCATGGCTTCCCGAAGTGCCGAGTGACGGCATTTATTTTGAGCATGTCCAAAGGAAACGTCGACCCTTGGCGTTTCAGGATTTCCCACGGCGTTTGACGGAGTTCCCACCGCGTTGCTACGGCGTTGGTGGCGTTTGTACCTCGCTCACATAGGTGTTACATGTACATGTACAGGCCGGTTGTAGCACGCTCTTTCTACGCTAAAAGGCAGTGAAAGTAACTGTAGAAACCATTCCTTGTCAGATAACATTCGAAAACAATTTTGATCATTTTGAAGGTGATTATTATTTCAGCCGTGACGAGGGAAAACCGGACTTCAGGGTTTCCGGCCAGGTTCGGCCTGTACAGTCTCAGAAAAAATGCTCGTACCTTGAAATGTCGGATTTAGGAAGAAGACAAAATTGTACCATTTGTGTAGCGAACACAAAGGCGCTGATCAGCTGTGCAGTTACTGCACAGCAAATCTGCGCATTTGTTTTCGCATACTAGACAAAAATTTGTATTTTTCATGACGCGGCTCATTTAAGCATAACCCATTAGCTGCAATAACGTAAATAAAACTTTGAACGAAATTCGATTTTTAAACAGTGTGTATCCACACAACAAAATATGAAAATATGGTTATCCCACTATATGGCGTATGCGTTGCATCAGGAAAACTTGTCCATGAAAAGTATACCCACTAAAACCCACCTTTTATGTAAAAAAACGGTGGTAAGCAGGGGAATACCTTTTTAGCTCTCCTGACCTGAAGGCTCACAGGGTGAGCTTATAGGATGGCCATGCTCCTTCCGTCGCCCGTCGTCGTCCGTCCGTCCACATTTTCAAAGATCTTCTCCTCTGAAACTACTTGGCCAATCAAAGCCAAACTTCATGTGGAGCATCCTTAGGAAGAGGGAACAAAAGTGTATATAAATGGTCCAGGTCACATGACAAAGATGGCCGCCATGGGTATAGATTATAGCAAAACCTTTGAAAATCTTCTTCTCCAGAAGCAGAGGGCCTATGATTTTGAAACTTGGCATGAAACATCTACAAAGTTATATAAATCATGAACTTGGGATAACCTACACCTGTTTTACGACAAGGTCAATTAAGGTCACCCATGCATTTGAATGGGGAAATTTGTCATGGAGGAAATGAGCAAATTGACTGAAGATTTATTTTTCTGAAAATGTTTGACACCAGGGGCTGGTCTGCCCCCGCCCTGGGCCAGTATATATGTGTATTACTATAATATTCAAAGATCTTCTCTGAAACCGCTTGGCCAATCAAAGCCAAATTAGATATGAAACATAGGAAGGAGATACCAATTTGTACATATACTTAAGGAATAAAGAAACGCAACAAACATTTTGGGTTATTGTAGGCTGGCTTTGTAATGCACGCCTTTGATGTAACTGATCTTATCACATGAAAGCAGAATCTAAACGCCAAATTACAGCAGTTAAAGCCACTATGTCGGTTACGTATGCTTGATGGCGTGCGCATAACCTCACTGATCCACAGTGGCACACGCTAGAGACTTGATCAATTAAAGTCAACTTTGAACCAAACCCACTTTTATTGTTTCCAAATCTGTTAAAAGTGATTGCAGAGGTAACCATTGGTCCTTTGGTAGCATTAAGTTATGATTTGGGACGTTTAACGTCACCTACGTCAATGCCAAAACAAACGTAGGTGTCCTTATTCTGCGGTACCTGTGGCGTCATTGTTGCTTGAATAGCACTGTGGTGCCGTCTGTTGGTTCGATAAGTCCCGTATGAACACAAAATGCCCACATCGAATAAAGCAAATGACGTTAATTGCTCAATATTCATTATTGTGCAGTTTTGCATTCCGTTAACCAGATTTAACGCAACATGGAATGGCACCCAAGTATGCAATGACGCCAATCTTTATTGCACATTTTCAAGTCGACGTCAGATAACCAAGCATGCACAATATTTGGTATCTTCACCTTGATCCAGACGTTTACGTCACAATTTGCTTTTTCCATGGTTTTTGACGTTTTGACGTTGATTTTATCAATAAAATGACGTTTTCTCATTTCATCACATGCCACAAGCAGTCTGGAAGACATTTCTAAAAGAGATTTTATCAAAATGTCAAACACATACGTTACAGTTGAACTTGTATGTGTTGCGTATTTTAATTCCTTAAGTATAGATAATCCAGGCCACATGATGGCCACCATGACTGTAGATAGCAGAAACCTTTAAAAATCTTCTCCTCCAGAACCAGAAGCCCTATGTTTTTTTTTAAACTTGGCGTGAAACATCTTGTTGAGGAGCTCTACTACGTTTATATTAATCATGACCCTTGGATGACCTTGACCAATTTTATGTCAAGGTCAACATAGGTGGTCAATGCATTTGAATGGGAAACTTGTCAACATGTCATTTGAAGAGAATAATTTGTAGGAAATGGGCAAATGGCCTGAATATTTATGATTCTGAAAAAAATGGACCCCATGGGCTGGTCTGCCCACACCCCAGGGCAACATGCATGTTTTCGTGAGTTTTCGTCATTTTTTGTGATCCACCCGATAATGTTAGCACGTTTTACAACCACTGCAAGTAGACATTTCTTGCCTAACCCGAGATAGATTTGTACACCATACACTGAGATACAAACGTCTTTTTAATGGGGGTCTCTCAAAATTAAATACCATCTTCCACACATGTGTATCCGTTTCGAGTTTCCGACGAGACTGACGCTAACCAGGAGCTGCGCAGTCACAGGCTGATAGATTGTATCCAGGAAGTCCTTTATAATGCATGTATTTTTGTTAATCAGCTAAGCGGCCACACCAATGCCGATCTCTGCATTCACGAAAAGAGCAGGTTTTCTCATGTTTTTCTTGTCTAATCGTACACAGTTTTGTACATCGTATTCTTACAATCGGTCGCGATACAAGAAACCTTTCTTTTGTCAGGGTGCATTAATATTTAAAGTACACGGACAACAGCTAAGAACATGTAAGATAACCGCACTGTTCGCGGACAAGCCTCGCGGAACCTAACTATCGATGCTCTGTACAGGCACATTGCTTCCACCATATGGTACTGGTAAATGGCCAGGAAGCGGTGATTCTGTCCTGATATGACTAAAATTGTTGACAAGGATGTTAAACCATAACACAAACCACTGACTGAAAAACTTTTGAATCAGCGGAATACGGAGAAAAGACGGAAAATAGCCGTAGAAATATTTCTCACTGAAGAACTGAGAGCGAGAATGTGGTTTAAGCACGCCGATGATCTTATATTACTGTTCGTTCTAAGGCGATATTTCTGTTTTGGATCAAACGTATTATGTTTTAAGTTGCATTGTGCTGTTTGCTTCTACGTTTTTATTTTTAGTTAAGTTGGGGTAACTGAGTGGCCGCCTATTGGGAAATAGCTGCTCACTCGACTTACAATATGTTCTCTTAAAATAAGTAGGACCTAATTGTCAATTTAGTTTTTTTCCTCCTCGGCGTTTGGAATGGGAATTTCCTTCTGATTGCGCCCTTTTCCTGACCATTGCCTCCTTTTACTTTTTTTATGAAAGGAATATACCGAAAGTGGGGCCTGAATTAAAAAATTGTTTGTTTGTCCTTTACCTACCCAGCATTTTAACCTTGGGTAGGTAGGTAGGGAAATTATTATATTATATTTTGCTTAGTCTACTAAAATCAGCTTTTATTTTGCATGATAAATTACATGTACTTGAAATATGTGACATTCTCTGAGATTTTCGGTCTTGTGGAGGTACATTAACGTTGTCACAAAACTGCATGCGACGTTAATTGGATTTTGGCGTACTCAGTCATTAGTTTCAAAACGCCGTCTAATAAGATAGGTTGGATATTTCTAGCAACACCTTCGCAATTTCCGATTATATAATATTTAGACAACATTCACTGTAAAGGACAACAGAACAGGATACTATAACTCTGTGTTTCAAACCATTTTCCAAGGCCAATTAATTTATTTACCAATTAAGAACCCTAAGATGCAAATGGGGTGGTGTGTGTTTTCTCTATTTTTCTTATTAATTGTTAGCGCTATTTATTAAAGCTTTTGGACATGGATTATTAACATAATAAGAATTATAAAAATGTTGAAAATTAAATTTCTGACTTTGATTCCAAAAGACCCAAAATGTCAGATACTGTCACATATAGGTAAATGTGAATTAAATGAATAGATATTTCACAGAAAGTGCACAAATTTTCCAGGAAAGGTAAGTTGAACAAGTTCGTTTACAAGCATTTGAATGATTAAATAAAACCCAAATTACACATTTCACCATAGAAGAATAAAAATATTTTTCTTCGGGACACTGCAATATAATTTTTTGAGTAGGGGGCTAAAATGTGGGTAGGTAGGTAAAGGACAAACAAACAAAATTTTATTTTCAGCCTGGTCATCAAACTCAGGCCTGCTTTAATACGAACAGACACGCGACCGATCAAGCTGCTGCACCCGGTTGTGGAGTTTGATAAGTTGTATAACCGCAGAAAATGGCGAACCCAAGGCCTAACACTTCTATTTTTTTTGTAGACAAACAGTCGCAGGTTCAAAGAAGCAAGCAGTAAAAAAGTAACGAAAGAATGAACACTTACTATGGGTTAACTGACTCCGATTGACATATGGGAGTTACACTTGGCGGCTCATGGCTTGACTTACATGTAGCAGTAATTTTCACTGTCAACGTAATACGTTGTTTCAGACGAGTGTTAATGATCTTGCCATGTTCAAATGAGCAAGCCATATCAGCATTAATTCAAACAGAAACTGGGACATGCATCAAGAAATCTAAAATCCATACAGGTGCACGGGATGCAAAAGGTTATTGGTAAGGAGGCATTGGATTGAGTCTTCTATGTGAAATACAATTTATTCGATCATTTGTTGATCATTTTTAGTGTGTGTGTGTGTGTGTGTGTGTGTGTGTGTGTGTGTGTGTGTGTGTGTGTGTTTTAACCGTCTGTCGGACGGGATCTTCTAATGTAGAATGAACAACTCCGTCATTATCATAAGTTATCTTTGTAGATGTATATACATCCTTCCTCTTTGGATGATTTTTAGAGTAAGGATTACTGACAGTCCCGAAATGACATTTGCTGTAGGCCGTGGTCGTAAACCCACCATACAAACAAACAAACAAACAAACAAACAAACAGATGGACGAAGAACAAACGAACGCACTCACACACATTTTATTTACAATCAAATAGTTGGATAAATTAAATGATTCTAAAAGTGCATAGATGAGATGAAATATCTTGAGATAATCCCTGACTTTTTGTCAATGTATGGTGTATTTACATGTCAGAGTACATCTCAGATTAGACAAGAAATGTCTAGTACAAGACTGGTGTAAAAAGGACATGAGTGTTAAAATTTAACATCTGATCAACAGTTGGATAGATATTGACTTTCAAAATATTCCCTGTGTGTGTATTAGATTTAAATGGGAGTGATCCTTATCAAACTTTAAGTAGTATATTTGATCAGAATATACTACCGGGACTCATCGAAGGTTAAATCTCAGTACTTTTGCCCCATTTTAACCCCGCTATCTCCTGTCCCACGGACTGGGAATACAAATGACTGGTGCATCACTTAGATATATCATGATCTTAGATCGAACTTGATACATTTTCATGAAATGTCAAATTTCTGCAATCTCAATATCTGCAATGTCAAGAGAATCGTGAACAGCGGAGTTTTTTCCCAGAAACTTTTGTAGCTTGTGGCCTGAATATTTCTAGATACGGATAACGTACTAAGTGACAGTACGTGCATATTTAAGGACAAAATAATTTACATCATAAAACTTTGCTTTTTAGAAACCACGGAGTCATGCAGCTCAATGAGTGAAGGCTTCAAATTGTTGGTAAGTTTTAGGACTTTAGGTTATATGTACTAATCACGATATATTTTCTAATTACAATCTCACCTATTCTTTTTTCACTTCGAATACTCTCTTTTGCCAGCTCTAAGCACCTGATATTACTGATATTACATGTATATACGTCAATAACGCTGTCTGTATAACGTACTTACCAAGTTATTATGCTTTAAAGTTTATATTGTAGCGTGTGTAAACAGGCAGGTGAGATTTGGATTCCATTATTTAAGACTTTAGAATCTTTTAATGTGTGTTCGCGCTGAGCATCTCCTTCCTTATTCGATTGTATGCCTCTTTCTTCGAGAAATAGCTCAGTGGCTGAAGCCTCTTTGGCAAGGAATATTTGTTTCGTAGGCGTGTCTTACCTGATTACAGAAGCTACCGGGTCTCGTGAGATGTGAGATACAAGTAAGTGTGGCGTGAAGAAGTTGCTCCTAGCTCACCCAAGACCTGCCATCACATTTCAGTTTCAACGTTTGACTCGTAAGTGACACTGATGTAGACGATGTAGTTGAGGCCGAGACAAGGAAATTTCCGGCAAGTTTTCACGAGGCCCAACAACTAACTAAATTTTGAGAACCACAGCAGAAGATGAAGACGAGGTTAAAGCCCTGTAAAATCGATTTAAGCCCCCCCCCCTCCAGTAAATTTCATTCTGAGGGCACCTTTTCCTGATCATTTCCCGCGTGTACCTTTTCAGATTATTCAAGACTTGAGTAATCTGTAAACGACCATGAGGTTTCCTTTGTTTAGGTGTCAACACAATCAATGATTATTTTTCTCACCCATCTCTTAAACCATTTTAATTCTGGATAGATCAGGCAGTCATTTTGTTTAATTTGCAGATGAAATAATATGCAAATTAACAGAACAGTAAAAAATAAATTGTATTTACTATACACTCACCTTACAAAAATAAATCAGCCTTTTGTTTTGTGCAAAAAATCCCAGTAAAATTTTTAATAAGTTACTCTTGATATCTGAAATTAACACCTACAAAGCATTTTTTGTCTCTGACAGTTAACATCCAGCTCGTCACTTTCTTATATTGAAGTAACCATAAGGTTTACATTTCTATTAGATAAATGCATAATTGATTGGCATTTTTAGAAAGCGATAATTACTAGTTCTTGGATCTCTTACAGGCAAAAACTACATATAGTTGTCTGATGGTTGAGAAAAAGATAAAAAAGCATGTTTGTCGCAATACAATTGGTATACTTGCTACACATTTTGAAAACAAATTAGATGAAAATATGTTTCATACGCTCAGTATAAATTTTAAAACAAAATACTAATTCTTCGGTGTTGGCGAACTTGTTCGTTCTACAACCTAGTGCAAATCAAAGAACGTGTAACCGTTTTGTACTTGCACTATGACGAAAAAACAACATTTCGTTGTGTCTCACGTAAGTTGAATGCATTTGTAAATGTAAATATTTGCACTAAAAGATGATAGACTGCTCATTCCTTAACCCAAATAAAGATCATTATGCTTATTCATCGCATGCGGCGATTATAACATAGTAAGTATGCTTCCTAATATAAGCAATGTCGTGAGGAAATAGGCTTTTATAAAGCCACATGACGGAGATTTTTGGTCATAATCAAGTGGTCATTTAAAATTGCAAATACGTGCGCTTTCGTTATACTTCAGTATATTTTCATTCTACTCGTCAATGAGTGGGTAAGTGTGAGCTAAGTTTTGTACAAGATAGGATTATTGTGTCTTACCTCATACCTTTCAAATAGTTAGTCTTTTATTGATATTTCAGTTGCAGTTGTTTTATGTTTACTTTGCTGACTTTTATATTTCATGCTCTTTTAAACATAATTCCGAACAAAGCGATATAGCCCTAACTGTCTCCAATTTTAATCGTAATGTGTGTAAATTTCCACTTTCAAGAGACAACACTTACGAAAGTCAGTAATCAAGTTAAAGAAGATTTAAAAATGGAACGACCATTTTCAACAACATGTGTTCCTGTACCAGTTGCAAGGAAACGATTAAAAATGCTAGTTAGAATATTCGTTGCATTGTTATTTTTATCTTTGGTTGGAACTGGGGGATATTTGGCGTACAAAAAGGTTAGTGTTAATTGACTCCAATTTATCACAATTTCGTTTCGGTTCATTTGAGTTACACGAATAAAACAAAAAACACGAGGAACAATTGTTTAAAATCCATTCTTCTAATGAAATAATTCACAATGCAAGAACTATTTTCCTCGATTTCACCCGTTTAGTCCATAGACGTACAGCAAGTAATATCTTCCTACTGATCGCTTCATGAGTATATTCTAGTAAGTAGCCGAATGTTCCAAGTGTGTTCCATGTTTATTTCAAGATTCAAGACTCAGATTCCGATGACATGGAACTAACCAACACTACGGCGAAGGCGATTCAGAATTCCGTTCAATCTTCAAAGACAACATCGGTATTCCCAACGCAACGCACAACGCAAAGGATCACACCAATGCATGCCGACAGGAGAACTGTGCAAAGTAAATTACATGCACTGTATAATTCAACAGACTCATCAACTAATAGCAAAGAAACTATGCTAATGTCTGCTGAACAAACTGCGACGTCGCACATTATACAAACGGATAATACAAATGCAGTTACGGCATCAAGCCCGAGCGAAACGATTTCCAGTCTGTCTACTGAACAAACTACCACAACTACCAATTCCACATCAACAAAAGACACACTTGTTGAACTTACGTCAAATTCAAGTATCGCAAAAGTACACCCTATTACGTCCACGACGTCCACGACGCAAACAGCTACATCGACCCTAGTGATATCAACAGAATACACAACTGCAACCAACAGCGCGACAACAAAGTCTATCAAGACTACAAATTTGCGGTCCACTGCTGAAATAGATGGGAATGACATGGCGACATCAAGTTTGCAAGAAGCAACTACCATAGCCTCTTCTAAACAAACAAGCTCGGATCCTAAGACGACAATCATCACTGAATCAGTAACACTGATGTCTACAACTAGCCCTCTGCCATTGTGTACACTCTCTGTTGCTTCGTCACCTCTAAATATTTCTTGCACTGATATAGATCTTTGCATATCGTCATCTGTTCACTGCAACAATGGATCAGTAATGGGCACCTTACCTAACTATTGTGAGTGTGATGCGGACGGAGTATGGACTATCATTCAGAAAAGATTTGACGGTTCTGTAGATTTTTACCGTAACTGGATTGATTACAAGGAAGGTTTCGGTGATCTGAATGGCGAGTATTGGTTTGGAAATGAAGCTATACACCTAATTACATCAAGTGCAAACTACAGATTGAAGATAATACTTACGGACTGGAATAACGTAACAAAGTACGCAATATATGATACATTTAGAATCGCTGACGAGGTTGACGGATACCGCTTGACCATCAGTGATTTCGCTGGATACGCAGGGGATTCATTAACACTCTACCATAATGGAGAGATGTTCAGCACGAAAGATAAAGATAATGATCGCAAGAGTAGTGGTCATTTAGCTGATGCATTATCTACTGGTTGGTGGTTTGGGTCAAATCTCCGCTCCAGTCTTAATGGACGGTATCTGTTTGGCCCCGACTCAGGCAATGATGGTATTATGTGGTCAGGTTTCGGTAATGGACCGCGTTATTCAATGAAAGAAACAAAAATGCTTATTAGACCTAAAAGTATAACGTAACTATAGGTTGTGAAGCACTGCAGAAGATGAGAGCCTCCAGAATTTTATATTAATGATAGTTCAAAGGCGATACTTCTATTTGTTTTATATTTTAGTGTCCATGTTTTGCTGTTTGAACCTTATGTACGTTTTCAAAGTTTAAGTTAAGTTCGGTTAGCTGAGTGGCCGCATATTGGGAAATGGCTGCTCACTCCGCTTACGAAATGTTTTCTAACTTAAAGTACAAGTACCTGATTGTCAATTTTGCTTTTCCCACCTTGATTTAAGGAGTGGAATTGCGCCTTTTCCTGATCTTTGCCTAATTGTACTTTTTTATAAAGATCATTTTTTCGTTTAGAAACAAACTACACTAATAATAAAGAAATAAGTTTTACTGAATATTTCAATTATAAATCAATAATAGAGTCGTATTGCCTTTTTCTCCCTCTTTTACAATCAACTGTCTCGCCCATCAGTTCCCATGGCTGCCATGTTGATGTATGCTATCATGTTTTGTCGATTTTTATTATTCCAAGCTACGATGTCACTAATATTTAACGTCGACGAAATTTGAAAACAAAAGAAAAATAAGGGGGAAAATGTTCCCTGATCGTGGCCTACTTGTACCTCTCTATATTTCCTTATTCTTCTGTTCTTAAGGGGATGCCAATTGTTAAAATCTAATACTTGTATAATTTTACCTGTATAAAGAAAAATGACAATTTTTTCAAGGAGACTGGATATTCTTGAAACATTCTTGTATGAGTCATTCAAACATCGAATACAGATTATTTCATGCCCAAAAACTCAGCTCTATAGGGCTCAGCAGCACGCTTATCAGCATTGGTCAAGTTACTTCCTGGTTTGATTCCGTTGTCATCTGTCTGGCATGCTGGATACGTTTTACTAAAAGCTACCACCATAAACATGATCTCCAAAAGCCAGACTACAATCTGTGAAAGTTTGTTCACTCGGAGATGATTTCTTCTCGGGGAAAACATGGTATTTATCATATATGCTGAAAACCTTATACAGCAGATACAGTAAATAGTATGATTTCTCCCAAAATATTGACTTTTTGTTCAAAATACTTTCACAGATTGTAGTCAAGACATTGGAGATCATGTTTACGGTGAAAGCTTTTAGTAAAATTTATCCGGTATGCCAGACGGATGACAATGGAATCAAACCAGGAAGTGACTTGAACAATGCTGATAAGCGTGCTGCTGAGCCCTCTAGAGCTGAGGTTTGGGGCATAAAAGAATATGTATTCGATGTTTGAATGACTCATACAAGAATGTGTCAAGAATGCCCAGTCTCCTTAGAAAAATTGTCATTTTTCTTTATACAGGTAAAAATTATACAAGTATTAGTTTTTGACAATTGGCATCCCCTTAACCATTAGTTCATTGCATTCTTATCATTCATGAATGTTTCAAAACTAAGTATGTAGTCTTTCTCACAATGTTAAACTATCCATTTCCCATCGAAGCTTTGAGAAAGTGACAAAAGTAAAGATTAGAATTGTGAAACTTAATTTGATCTATAATTAACTGCACGAGTACTCATCCATTAGTACTGATGTGATTTTGTAAACACTTCAACGTTACATAAACATATGTACCATAATCAACAGGTTCGGGTGTGTCTCGACAACGACTGTTTGTTTTCTGTCCATTTTTTTTCCATTTTATTGATCAAGACAATATTGATTACAGGAATTCTAATCTCTGAAAAGGTGAGATGTAAAGTGATCATTGATCTTCGTATCTAGAATTGAAGGAATCTCTTCTTTTCATATTTCTCATCAATAAAAATTGTCACACAATCAAAAGTGAAGTCGATTTTGGCGCTCATTTATGTAGAACATAAACGACTTTTGTTGGGGTTATTTGCTTTTCTCTGCTTAGATTGTTTAAGCACGTTTGTGAGGCGACTAAGTAGGAAATGCGCTTAAATAGGGAAAAACCGTCCAGGTAAAGAAAGAAAATTGCGCTTATCTCGGAAATTCATTCACTGCGATTAAGTAGGAAACGTTAGCAAACTGAAGGCAATTCATATCAGCCGCATCATGGTAAAACCGACATTTGTATATGCGATAATATTAGCATAGATCAGCTGAGCAGTGCTTGTGAAACAATACAAAAATATTAGGTCTACAATCCCTCTGTTTTCTGAACCCAAAGTATCAAGAGTGCTCGGTAGATTTCTGTGGCTGTGCAACATATTGTGTGTCTTACCTGACCTAATACCACGAAGGCATCTTTTAACGCTCGCGGCTGAAATCAAAATAATAGTCTTACTTGTTATAATGCAGAAAATGTGTTGCCCCCTTTAATTCATGTCATGGGTGATTTTTTGTGTGTTTTCAGTTACAGACAGAACCACATACATGTAATCTTGCTGATCTTCTATGCCTGCTTTGCTAGTTTAAAGTTCGATCACCTTTATCATATTTCGTCTCTTAATGGTCCCGTTCTTGGTTGCATATAGTATAAAATGCTGGCAATTGTTTCGTCGAAGTTTTAGATTATACCAAAACTATATAGATACATATGTAAAACACACACACACACACACACACACACACACACACACACACACACACACGCACAAACATTTATCATATAGAATGTCTGTTCATCCACCAATGCAGTCTGTGCATGGTCGTCGACAAACCGCATGGTTTTAAACATAACGCTAAAGAAGTGGTTTGATGACTAAGTTATGACCCCAGAAGCCAACTCCCAGAAGCCGCAGTCATTTTCGTTTGTTCGTGTTCAGCAACTGACTAATATCACACTCAATATTTTTGGCCGGAACCTAAGCTTCTAGTAGCAACTACCTCACACATACACCCAACAATTTATTACAATGAAATGCCTAAATAAACACCTAGCATGGGGGGGATGCAACACGAGAATGAATATTATTTTCATCGTCCGTCCTGAATGGTTCACATTTAATAAAATCATGTGTATTATTAAAAAATAAATACACTACGAAAACTTGCCCATGCAATATACAGAGATTTTACAGCGGTAAAAATTGAAAGGTTTGTTTTTCTTTTTCTTTTTTTTTTTTTTTTTTTTTTTGGGGGGGGGGGGATGGTGCACGTTAGAACCGTCTCAGCGGCGTTTCTAACGAGTACCCGCAACCTATGTTTTGGAGTAAAAATAAGAAAAATAAGTATACTCCTGCATACCCCAGTTTTGCTTATAACGGCAAGGTACGTATTTGGGGTACGCTTTACACGAACGTTTCATGATGAAAAGTAAAAAAAAAAAAAAAGAAAGATCAGCTTGTGCAGCATCAAATGTGTTTTCTGCTAGAGTAGCGTGGTAACTGTTCAGGTTGCGCATTTCGCTCGTGTGGTTCTATGGCAAAAAGCAATCGTCGAAATTTCGAAAGCAATTGCAACAGCGAAAATTCCTTTAAGATTAACCCCGAATACAGGTTTTTGTTGGTTACACACAATTCGCAGGCGATAAGCCAGTGGTTAGCAGATATTCGGTGTTTAAATTACAATTTTAGATGCAGTATTGAAACTGATAGTTTATTGATGTAAACAATCGGAAAAGCAGAACTGCTTATCATGTATAATGTCATATAAATCCCGCCACCATCCATTTTGACTTTCCTTTTCTGTTCTCTGCCCAAATTTAGATACAACATGGCGCATTTTTTCCTTTCTTTTGCTTCTGTTGTTTTCAAGTTTTGTGTGTGGGAGAAAGTAATGAAGGTGTAGTACAAGTTCTGGACCCTGTCCTACAGTTACCTCCCCTATATCACAAGTACTGGTCCCTGTCCTACAGTTAACTCCTTTATATCACATGTACTTGTCACTGTCCTACAGTTACCTTCCCTATATCACAAGTACTGGTCCCTGTCCAACAGTTACCTCCACTATATCACAAGTAGTGGTCCCTGTCCTAGAGTTACCTCCACTATATCAGAAGTAGTGGTCCCTGTCCTAGAGTTACCTCCCCTATATAACAAGTACTGGTCCCTGTCCTATTGTTGTCTCCCCTATATCACAAGTACTGGTCCCTGTCCTACAGCTACCTCTCATTATCACATTTACTGGTCTCTGCTCAACAGTTACCTCCACTATATCGCAAGTAGTGGACCCTGTCCTACAGTTACCTCCCCTATATCATATCCTCTATATCACAAGAACTGAACCCTGCCCTACCGATATATCCCCTATATCACAAGTGCTGGACCTATCCAACAGTTGCCTCCACTATATCACAATAACTGGACCCTTTCCTACAGTTACCTTCCCTATATCACAAGTACTTGTCCATTGTGGACCGGTTCATCCCATATATCACAAATACTGGAACCTGTCATACAGTTACCTCCCCTATATCACAAGTACTGGCCCCAAACCTACAGGTACATCCTCTTTATCACAAGTACTGCTCCCTGTCCTATTGTTGCCTCACCTACTATATCACAAGCACTGGATTCTGCCCTACAGTTTCCTCCCGCATATCACAAGTACTGGTCCTTGCCCTACCGGTAAATTCCCTATATCACAAGTACTGGGTACTGCCCTACCGCTATTCATCGTAAATCACATGTACTGTAACCTGTCCTGTCGGTAAACCCCCTATATCACAAGTACTGGACCCTGCCCCACCGGTACATCCCCTAAATCACAAATACTTGACTCTGTCCCACAGTAACCTCCCCTATATCACAAGTACTGGTCCCTATCCTACCGGTACATCCCTTATATCACAAGTACTGCATCCTGTTTTACCGGTTCCTCTCCTGTATCACAAATACTGGACCCTGCCGTAAAGGTACATGTACACCCCCATATCACAAGTACTGGTCCCTGTCCTACCGGTATATCCCCTATATCACAAGTACTGGACCCTGTCCTACAGTTACCTCTCCTATATCACAATTACTGGTCTTTGTCCTAGCGGTACATACCCTATATCACAAGAACTGGACCCTGTCCTACCGGTACATCCCCTAAATCACAAGTACTGGTCCCTGTCCTACCGGTATATCCCCTATATCACAAGTACTGGACCCTGTCCTACAGTTACCTCTCCTATATCACAATTACTGGTCTTTGTCCTAGCGGTACATACTCTCTATCACAAGAACTGGACCCTGCCCTACAGTTGCCTCTCCTTTATCACAAGTACTGCACGCAGGTTAGCGGCGTTACAACCTTTATTACATAGACAGTGCGTTAATCATAAAGACGGAGCCTCTGACCATGTTCGTAAAGCCCCTATTTCACTGGAATGCGACAACTGGAGACTAGTTCGAGACTATTTTGCGACAAAGATCAACGATATTAACAAAACTTTCACATCGCAATCTCTTTGAATGGACTTTATGAGACAAATTCGCGATCTTCGGTCTAATTTTGAAAATATATCTCGAGATTGTCGCGCGATAGCCGCGCGACTGTCGTATGACAGTTGCGAGACATTCGTGAGATTGTCTCACGACGTTCCCACGAACGTAGCTTTAGTTTCATTTTCATTCGTACGACAGTCGCGAGACATTCGTGAGTGTCTCACGACATTCGAGTACAGTTCTCGACAAGTTCGCAACACATGAAAATTCTCACGACACTCGTGCGACTCAATTCGCAAAACAGTCGCGAGAAATTTGCATGCCAGTGAGATACTAGCTTTAGCTGTACACTCAGGGTTTATCTATCTAGCTATTGATACTGCGTCACCCTCATTACTGAGTATTATACGCAGGTTTGTGTTGAATAGGGTCGAACAATCTTTAGGACAGGTCTTCTCACGACACGGCGTATTGATATTCTATATTAATGCAATTAACAAGTTGCAACTCGTATTAACTTTTCCAAGTTGGTCAGTCGTTTTCCCACTTAGTCGCATTTCCCACTTAGTCGCATTTCCCACTTAAGCGCCTGACGGACGTTTTCCTAGATAGTCGTAACTTTTTCCTACTTAAGCGCATTTCCGACTTAGCCGCCTAACACACGTTTAATCACGCTAGAAATGCAGGTAGTTCAATTATGATCAGAACTGTGCATTCCAAAATGCCCACATATGCATTGTCTTACTTAAGATTAAAGACGCTTAACCAGTAGAACAGTAACCTGCCGGCCCCAAATATCACAGAAACCACCGATTTCACCCCCAAACTACTTCCTACAAGTAATACCTTGGAGCAATCTCAAAATACTGTCTCGATAAGTTGCCTTAAATTTTATCCTACAAGGTATACACCAACACATTATTTGACAACAGGTACAACGAAACCACTGGCACCATCTACCACGCCAAACGAGCAAACACCATTTGTATCATGTGCTATAACATTTTCTTCAACTTGTAAGATATCAGTTACGAGTCTTTTCTTAGAGCAAACTCAAAAGACGATAACATCAAGCTCAAGCGAATAAACCTCATTCCGCACTGAGATGACAATTATGCTCAGTTAAAAATATAAAGGTTTGATCTTTTGGAAGCAGTGAAAACATTCAAAGGGAGAAGGTATGGACTATATTGCGCAATTTCGGGTAATGAATCCTCATCAGAAGCCCTTTTAAACCAGCAACGAAAGCCGGACTATTGACTGTTTACACAATGTCTAAATAAAAGACACATTTCTAAACGGGGTCGATTAATTTAAAAAAATGCTTAGAAGTATGTTTCTAAACGTGTGTTTTGAGCACTGAATATCTTTACTGATCTCAAAGGACCTAAATAAAAACACAATCTGCACTATGGATGATTATCTATCTGTCAAGACTGCTTCAATGATCACGTGCGAAATAGCATTCCGTTTACCTATATTTTGAAAGCCTGTAGCTTGAAAAATACGAAAATTATGACTGTAAGCGTGTGTTTTTTTATGAAAGCCGGATGTCCTGTGCAAGTAACAAAATGAACTTTGTTTGAACATTTTTCACATACTTGCCATGGTTTCAGTTTTTTGAGGGTAGGGTTATTTTTTGACAGAAAAGTTTTGATTCAACAAATCAAGATTTACGACCATATCCGTCTAATACATGCCAATTAGACATTTGGCACAGAATAAAATGTTGCAGGTGACCCTGTTTTCATGAAAAGGAAATAAAATATATTGCATTCCTTTGGTCAATAATTATATTGACCTTTGAGCATAACCTGTATTACCTACCCTTTTCACCGAGGTATATCATAAATACACACCTTATACATGCAATACCAAGAGTTTTAGTAGTGTGTCTGATAAATGTACCTTGTACATGGGTGCTACATCAAAACTTAATTGTTTGTAGTTTATGGCAATAAAACTGACCGAGAGAATATTTTCATGTTTATCAAAGAATAAAATCTGTCCAAACAGATCTTGTCTTGCTTCAAATATGCTTCGTTATGTTAAACTTCTAATAAGTCTTCACAATGCAAAACTAAGATAGAGGCACGAACTGGGTGCAGAGAAACACTTAATTAAGCTTAATAAAACGCATCCGTACAGAGACGTAAATTTATAAAATGAAGAATGTCCGTATTACATGTCTAATGGATTATTTGGTTGAAAATCTGAAGAGAGACTTTTTCCTGACATGACTAAACCAAGTTCACCCATATACAAAGTGAATATAAACAAGCTACAGGCTTGCACAAAATTATTGAAATCAAGTACGGATTTGATGAGCTAGTATCATAATTTAGTTTTAAGCATTTTGACAGCCTTCCCCGCAGAGATCAAGAATGTCATTTGTATATGATATGTATATTGGTAAAATACAAGTGCATGCAAAAGGAATTTGTTGATGTCGGGGGGGGGGGGACACATTTTTTTTTAAATATTTCTGATTCTTATATGTTTAATTGAGGAAATTATATTTTCAACCCAAATTTTCAAAAAGGATCTTCATCAACCAATGTTTTCATTTCCGCTATACTTTTAATTTTCAAATTTCTATAGGCAGATTTCTATTCAAAAGAGACGTTCTTCTTTGAAACCACGAGCAATCGTATGTAACGGGAATGACTATCGCCACGATGTACATGTATGTCTGTATCTATCTTGGATTTCAACTTTGACTTTTGTCTCGACGTTTCCCCTTACGTATGTAACAAGGGAACTGAAACCATGCCAAACTTTCGCGAGTGCGATGAATGTGGAATATTGACAGTAATTCAAATCGATTCGATTGTTCGGTAGATTTTTATCTGGATGGAATACAAGGAAGGCTTTGGTGATTCAGATGGAGAAATCTGGCTTGGTGACGAAGCCACACACAAGATAAACCCTATTCACTAAAGATATGTGACCCGTCACGCCAAAAGGGACATTCTGGGAAATCTTTTCGAAATTGAGTTTTTAATGCTATGTTAACGTATGATATTAAAGAAGTAATTTGGTGTTTAAATTTCTGAAATATTCCAAATACTTATTAAGATATGCACATTTGAAGTATACTACCCATACAGCTTCAAAGTCAGAAAAGCGCTCGACGACGTCATAAATGGCGTCAAAAGAAAACCATTGTATAACAGATGTTAAAACAGGTATATGTTTTGCTAGGTATATTTCTAAGGTGTTTCATGACTAGAGTGGTGTGTTTTAATAAATATAATATTGATATTGTAGATAGTACAACTGGCGAGTCCCCCCCCCTGAAAACCAGACCACATTGCAAAACAGGAATACAAAAGATTACAACAAATACTAACTTGTATCTAAGATCTAATACTTCCACATTGTGTGACATATGGCTTTTAAGGAAGTTATAAAACAACAGATTATCTAATTTGAACAACCACTAGCCATGCCTAAGACTGTAATCTAATCCATTATGCCATTCTTGCTTAAGCCTCTTGGTCTAATACATGTATCAAGAACTGAAATGCACATGATTTGGTAGATTGAGATGCAAGTATATGTGACACCACTATTTTTAAATGTCAAAAAAAGCATATCAAATATTACCGCCTCATTAGTATTGCTTGATGCATGTATGGCATATTTTAGGTATTAAAAAGAAGGTATGCATCAATATTATTACGCCTCAAACAATTTCGAGGGAACCAGCAACAGATGTCGATCCAGAATCAGACACGCTAACCACTAGGCCACCGTTCTCCCAAAGTTACAATTTGCCATGAATTTTGTTTGGCATCAGGAAAACATGTCCGTGTAATATACATGCATATCCCCTTACACCCCACTTTTGCAAAACTGGGGTTTGTAGGTGTATATCTAATTTTCTTTTTTTTTTTGCTCCAAAACATAGATTGTGTGTACTCGTTAGAACCGCCTCGGTGAGGCAGTTCTAACGTGTACACACGATCTATATTCTGCGCCTTTTTTTTTTCAAATTTTCAATTTTTACTGCTGAAAAATATCAAGTATACTGCATGGGCAAGTTTTTGAAATGTTGATAAGGACACCTGTTGATATGCACTGATTCATTTCTCACATCATTGTACCCTTGGTAATACTGATTAATCACATTTAGATGAACAAGGGTCCTGGCAAGGGTGTGCTTTCATAGAACGGGGTTTGGGCACACTAGGCTTTGGACATGAAATGTCTTTATTGTTGTCACCATCACAGTGCTGACGAACGTTTTCATACAGATACCAGGCTCTATCTGGACTCAGTCCTGGTGGTGAGATGAGCTCTGGTTCACTAGAAAGCAGCTCTTGGAGTTTAGTTTGATCCTTCATGATATTCAATCTGGTTTCCGGAGAAGACGGGAATTCCCTAACAAACACTGTACTGGGCTCAGACGACGTAAGCCGAAAGTGGTGATACTTGGTCAAACTGGGGATTTTCTTAAAGTAGGTCTCCAAGAAGGCCTTCCACTTCCGAACAGGCACAAGAGTATACGAGCTAGGTTCTAAAATCAGCTGGGGAATGTTAATGTCTTTAGCTGTTGACAACAACACTACTTCTGCCAGGTCAGCTATTGAAGATATATAGCTATGTTTGTACTTCATTTTGATTAAGCCAAAACACCAATCTGGACCAAACCGGGTATGATAAGGCAACATGAATGACACTTCTATATTTGAATTGAACCCTTGTAAAAGTCTGTATCACGGCATTGTTTTTGTTTTGTCCGCGACAATTATCACAATGAAAATGAAGATTATTGCAGTCTACTGAATGGCCTGATGTTAGGTAATGATGTAAATAACTTATTGTTTCATTTGCACCTTTTCCAGTCAACTCAGCTTCATCTATCAAATAGTTAATCTGCTTCGGTACAGATTCAGAACAAATTCCAAATATATAACATTTCCGTGGTGTTTTTAAGTAAATTGGTCCAACTTGTTGGGGGCTATGTGGTATCAATACATTCTGGGCATAATCAAATGAAATGTGTAAAGTTCCGTCCAGTAGGTCTTGTGACTGTTTTGTTCATCTGTTAAGGAATTCCAAAACTGGCTAGAAAGTTCACATTGCTGTTTGTAGTAGTCCCGACATTCTTTTGCAAGAGCTAAATGCTGTTCTTGTTTGATAAGTTGAGCACTTTTCTCGGCTTCAGAACAGTTAACAGACTTCATGATCAAGTTGTTATTTTGTTGACATGTATCACACAAGTCTGAAGCAATTTTCATAATGGCTATATGTGGTAAGTATAACTTCCAAAAATTTTTGAATTTAGTTAGTCCCACAGCTCTACAAGATGCCTCGGCACATTCGTTAGAATACCTCCTCCATAAGTTAGACTTGTAACATCACTAGGCAGCATCATAACAGTGTAGTCTTTCATTTTAGGCATTCTACCTGACAATGGCATAGCATTATAGTCAGCATAATTTGAGATAAATTTAATCACATTTTGTTCATCAGAAATTGTGAAGGCGTTGTGTGATGATTTTCCAACGTTTCCATGCCGCCTTGTTCCAAACCCGTTACGATCATAATGTTTACACAAACTCTTATATATTTTTAAACCAACTCCATGGGAAAATAGGTAGGTGGAACGGCAGACTTGTCTGCCGAAGAGAAAAAACTTCACTGACGCCCGCTGTCGCTCCTTGCCCTCCTTATGGGTAGCAGTCTGTTTCGTCTGGCCAGCGTTGACTCTGTTCTGTTGCATGTTTGCCAACATTACAAGGTTCACATTCTCCTTAGTCAGCTCGGCCATATTCAGTCGTATCTCTTCAAGAGCCTGCATACCAACAGCTTGAAAACATGGTTTACCTTAAAAAATGAATGTAGGGCATCATCACCATCATTATTTTCCTCTACCACCCCTATACCTGCGATTCTTTAAGTTGAGCTTGATGAAACATCTAACGATTAATGACAAAATGGTAGTCAAAGAGCAGTGATTGGAAGCCTGATCGGTTGGGCAACACTATACAGGGTAGCAATATGCAACAACATATGATGAGGCATTGAAGTCTTTGCACTGCGGGTTGTTGTCCAATCAATCAATCAATCAAGCCCTTTTAAATCACCACAATCATATTTGTCACCTATCGTTCAAGCCCTTTTAAATCACCACAATCATATTTGTCACCTATCGTGTGATGTTGTTTTCATCTGCACTGTATGAAATAGTAACGTTTGCAGCACAGGTTTAAAGGGTGCTACTGTTATAGTGTTAGATATCTTTTTTTTTGCAGACACCCTCTCATTCAGACTTGTACTTATTGTCAGTGGAATAATAGGAACATGCATAGCCAATGTCTTTCATTTGAAAGAGAAATCATAAAAATAATAATAATAATAATAATAATAATTATAATAAAACCATATACATCAATATATAAAAGTAAACACAAAAAAGTACAACAAAAACAAAAGATTGAAAAAAAAAGATGTTGCGAGGTATCGATACTGGGGCCTCTCACATGCTAAGCGAGTGCTCTACTACTGAGCCACTAGCACTCGTACAGCAAACTTCTAAATTTAGAAAATAGATAAAGTCAACATGAGAGCCTAAAAATAACTTGTACTTTAGTATTTCAAGGTCGCTCAGTGGGTGGGGTATAAGAAAGCGGGACTCTATTTTTTTCGATTATACGCAGCCCATCTCGCAAACTAAACTATGTTTTGAACTGTTTTGTTATTATACAAAACACATTGCGCTGTATGCCATAGTCGAAAGTGATTTTTTGCAGTTGTTTTGTTAATGTTTACAGAAGCTTTTACAGAAATCACAAATCACGCACCACAATCGTGAACAAAAAATAAAGAAGCCAACAAAGAAAAGCTTTATTTTACCGTCATCAAGATGACATCCACACCCTCTGTCTCTAAATCTGCTGATGTCATCGTCCAGAATTTGATCCTCGGGTCGAACATCGAAGGGGATCTCTGCAGGCTCAGGTTCAGAGTCCGACTCCGCAGAAGAATCACTGTTACTGCCGGGGTCGTTGGGCTGTTCCAAAGTTGAATGGACTAAATACGAGTCTGTGAATCTTGTCAATAAATTTAGGGTTCCTTCGTCGTCGTCTTGAATGTTTAAACAGCAACTATCTGGGTACAAGTCTCTCACGGACGATGTAGAAAATGCGGAAACTTGTGACATTTTTACATTCAAACTTTTACCGCCATTTTCACTCAAACAAGGGACAAAACTCGAAAATGGTAGAAAAGTACAACAAATAATATATTTTTATCTTAAAAGTACCGCAAATAGATTTCATTGAATGAGAAAATCGATGCAAATGACGTAACTTCCCAGAAGGTCCCTTTTGGCGTGACGAGTCACATATATCTTACTTGCTGTGAAAATATTACAAAAGTTGCAATGTTTCGGAATCGCTGACGAGTCTGATGGCTACCGACTGGCTATTGATAGTTTCTCCGAAGACGAAAACATTCATGAAAGATCTACCATGATGGACAGATGTACAGCACGACTGATAACGATAATGATCGCAATAATAAAGAACATTTGGATCTCCTATTTTTCTGGTGGTTGGTAGTTTGGGTCCCAACACCGATCCAATCCCAATGGTTGGTATTAGCCGGAGCGTCTGGGGGTTATGGGCCAATGTGGGTTGGGTATGGTTATGGAACACGATATTCAACGAACGGAACCAACATACAAATAAAAAGCAAAGTTACTTTTGATAAGGACCTCCTAAAGCAGACTACTTGAAACAAAGTTTGTTGGTTTTGTGTATACTGTCGGCACAAACTATATCCTGCATTCGTAAACATTCAAAGTTCTACAAAATAATGACCTGATTTAAGGATGTATGACGGTCTTGTTTTCGAACTTCTGCGCACGTCACATGACTTTTGGCACGCGCCTGTATACTGGTTACCGGCAGCCAAACGTTTGCCGAATCAATGAAACGGAAACCGGCTATGGATTTCCCAATGAGCCGCCATTTGCAATCTGACAATCGATACAAATTAGAAACCAGTTGAAAACGGATTATTTCCCCCATTTGAATGGTCATCAAAACACAGACTGTTGGATATTTGGAAATTGAATGGTATGTCATTGATTTGTTACAGTATTTTGCGCAAATTACGGTGTGTGTATTAGCTGAGTACTTTTCAAAAGTCTTTTGTCACGTATTTTCGCGAACGTTATTCAATGGCAGTTTCATCTTTACAAATGGCTAATTGCTGATCAATGCAATGTATCGAGTGAAATTGGACACGGCGTGTGTTAAGTGCTTATGATTATTTACTCCAAGAGTGAGAGTGATGGGATTTCTTCGGGATACTCAAACTGTACAATTTCAGTCTATGATCTACTGTCCATACACTGTCTTTAGGAAACTGCATTTTCTATATATACTTTCTATATATACTGCAGCACCCTCTCGTGAGGATTATGTGCAGGTACCTTGATATCTGGACAGAATTGTTTGAACTGATGCTTAACATCACAGTCAACAGCCAGGGTCATGTCAGGACATGCCTCAGAATATTACCACCCAACTAAGCCCAGTAAGGCTTATATGTATGGCTGATAAGACTTGAAACCACTTTTCCTTGGCAGGCTCAGACCCGAGTGGTTAACGAGTAATCAAGGCGGCCAGTCAGTAGCGAATAAGCTTTGTCTGGAGGCACAAGCAGCCCATCTATTTCTTCAGGCCCCAACGGGTAGGGGTGTTTCAGAAAAAGGTGATTTTGAAAACACAGTTCCTGACAAATGTTGTTTGGACAGTATGGGCAATAGTACCTGGAGCTCCCTGTTTCTATAGAGTTATAGATTATGCTGTTGCATAAAATGTTGCAGTTCAATATTGATTTTATACTTTGAACTAGAACATGTATGTAGAATGGGTACAAAATTTCTAATAGCGGCTCCCGAGGCCTAGTGGTTAAGAGCACTGATATTTCATTACTGTCACCGGGCTTAATCATTCAATTACCTCATTGACATGTCTGGTGTGGGGCACATGTGAGACAAGCCAAGTAATGCCTGTGGGTGTGTCATGTGTTATTTTTCTTGGGGTTCTCGTGTTTTCGCCCCACCTACTGATTAACCCTCCCCATACATCAGGAAAACATGTCTGTGAAATGTAAACTCGCTTAAACCCCACTTTTATATAGTAAAACTGGGGTATGCAGGGATATACCTATTTTTCTTATTTTCATTCCAAAACAGATTGTGGGTACTCATTAGAACCAACTTGGGGAGGTGGTTCTAACGTGTACCCACAATGTTTCGAACAAACATATTAAAATTATCAATTTTTTCTTATGAATTTTTCAAATTTTGATGCTGAAAAAAATTCTCTGTATATTATTTTGTAATGTATGAGCTGAAATTGTCTTGAATTTTGAAAAGGATGAAATTAAACTGAATCCAAAGTATATCTTTAGAATGTGACACAGCCAGGTTTTAATATGAATACAAGTTGAATGTGTTGGAGCCATATATTATTTATTTTTCTGTTCAGTGAGCTATTTTTACTTCAGAAATTTCCTGTACAATGGTGAGGAGGTGAATAGCAAGCCAGATGAATCAACAACAGTTGCAGCATAAGTACAATGAGGCAGCTAAGGTGAATAAAATTTAAAAACAGTAAAATTAACAACCATTGAATTTAATAATTGTTCCATTGAATATGTAGAGAAATAATAACATGCAGAGCAGCAAACCCATCTTGACAGAAATATTGTTATTGAGGCTTAACGTCCCAGTTAACAATTTTTCAGCCATGTCGGGATAGAGCAAACGCTCTTGGTTTAACCAGTACTGTAGGGAGTTAATGTGTCTTGCGCAAGGACACAACACGACACCTGTGGGGATCGAACCCAAGATCCATTGATATGGAGTCTGAGGCTCTACCACTATTCCAGGTATTAAAGCAAATTATTTCGCAACAAGACAGAATAACCAATGCAGGCGAAATCAGTTTGCAACATTGGGGAGTACATAACTGTCTAGGAACAACTTAAACCATGGGTTTGAATGCTTACTCTACGGTTAGTTGTTCCCACACAGTAACTTCTATGTACATTAGTTGTTCTCAGTTGCATTGGTTGTCTCTCGATAACTGATGTGTCACAAGATTTGTCAGATTTTTGTGCATAAATCTCACTCTATTATAATTACAGCCAAAATGAGTTGCAGCCATAACAGTATCACTGCGAATGGTGCTAGAGAAGAGGTCCAGCATTGGAGGACTGGTAATTGATTTTGTTTGTTGCTTCTCATCTATCTTTTATTGTCTCAGGCAATGTAGGGACGTCACAGATATTAAGGTTAACAACATTTTTTTCTATAGCTAGCCATCTAAAAAGACAGATTTGCCATTTTGAAAATAACAGCTTTCCTAATCTGGAAAAGTGGAGTATGCATAATTTGAAGCCATCTTCTAATACTGCAAAGGCCTAATTCTATAAGACCTGGTCAGAAACCCTGAAGACCGATTTTCTCGCAGCATTAAAAAATGTTTAATCAAAATAGGTCGGGCATGAGAGCTTTGACCATGCCATGCATGCTTTACTGGGCCAGACACTTTCATTAACCGCAATACATTGCCAAAACTACTTACGTAAAGGATATTTCTTATCTTATTGTATCTTAGCTGGTCACTGTGATACATGAAATATTTTTTCGCAAAACAAAATGTGTTTACTTCATTCCATGTATCAATATTTTAGAATATCCCGTTAATGTTAGTTATAATGTGACAAAATATCATTTTCACGTTTTAAGGCTGACAGGGTTGGCATGTGCAACAGGGTCAAAGCTTTTATACCTGGCCACCAGAATAGGTGTAGATGCATGTAATCATTTATAATTAGATTGCATGTGATTATTTTTTTCAGAATCTGACATTGAATGGAAAGATGTGACAGACAGAGATATATTCCCATAATTGGAGAAAGAAAACATCAACAAACTCCTGCCCTGTATATTTCACATTTGTTGTAATTAAAACAATAAAGTGAGCAAAATGAATGGCTTTTGTGATTTAAGACAGAAATTTCCACTGATTTTAGCCATTACAGTATTGTCGGTTGGTTATAAATCCCACTCAACAGCTGAGGTCATATAGAGACAAGCTCCCTATATATCAAGTCTCATTTGAGAGGCTGAGAAGCCTGGCATCCATCCCACGATCCCTGGTTTACAAGCTGATTGGCTTTATCACTATGCCAGGGTAGGCTTCCTATTCCAGTATTTGATGGGCATGAAAAAAAGTATCATAACCTTGGGCTGGAAACAAAGCGAAGTCTGTCATTTGATCTTCTTGTGAGAAAAGATAAGAATTACCGTAGCAATGACCAGGAATTGGAAAATCGTCTGTGTATGTTTCAGATTCTATATATTTTACAAATGAGAATGAGCAAAATTTTAAGGAGTCAGAATGGATCCAGTATTTTCTCACTATGTGGTTATTTCCGACAGTTTGTTTTCAGGAATTCCACAAAAAAGTTTATGAAAATAAGACAACACACCCTTTCATAGAGCTCAGCAGCCTTTAGTGCTCAAGATGACCTAGGATACCCACGATCTGGTTTTCAGCTCACCTGAGATTGCTCAGGATGTGAGCTTATAGGAAGTTACTCGAGCCGGTGTCCATCTGTCTGTAGGTCTGTCTGTTAGTCTGTATGCCTGGCCACCCTTTCAAATACATGTATGTATTTATCGCTGAAACTTGCATTTATTTTAAGATTTCACGAATTGGATAGTAAAAGTTAATGACAAATTGATTTCCTTGTTGTTTTGGCGAGGTGTAATTATGGCAAAATACCTTTTTTCACGCTATGGCTCAAAATATAAAGGGTATCTGGCATTAATTTGTTTCACTGATTCATATAGTAAATCAAAACAATAACTGTGTGTGACAATTCTTAGCATAGATTTTGGTCTTTAAGGATGTTCGCTGCCAATGAAAAAGTATTCAAACTTTTTTTCTAACCACTCTTTTTTTATTCCAAAATACAACACAAGACATTTGAAAACAAAATAAATATAGGGTAGTGTACATTTTTTCAAGCTACAGGCCTCTGAATGAGACCTTTGAGCGCCATGTTTTAAATTTGGTAAAATTAATTTAATCTTTGAAACATACCCGTCTTGAACAAACATGCACCTAGAATGCTTTCAAAAGTCATAATATTTACGTAACGCAGACTATTTTGGACCAAAAGCATAGAACAATTTGCAACTTGGGGTGGATGACAAAATTTTACGATTCCTTTTTCAACCCTACCCCCATACTTGAAAAGTTGGAAAAAATCAATATTTTGAAATGTGCCAAATTCATATTTGTTGATTCAAACTTTTTCTTGTATTTTCACACAACATAGAACTTGGTAATATTGTTCGAATAAAAGAAAGAAATATATAGGGTAGTGAGCATATAAGAGAGAACCAACAACTTGAAAATCGCCAATTTCAGCCTTTCTTCGGCTGTTTTGTTTCTAAAAGCCCATTTCATAAAACCACCTAAAATTTTAAAACCAGCACACTAAAGACACAAATACTGACTTAGAAGACCATGTACACATATATTGCTGCTAAAATAAACATCGAACCAGCGCAATTAATTTTAAGATGTGTAATATTCAAGTTTAATCTACCCCACCCCCTAGATTTTACTGACAACTAAAATTTTCTGAAAAGTTGCAGAAAATGGGGTTAAAAAATGAAGTTTCTTAGATTGACAATTTTCATGGCTCATTCAATGCATATCATCAATATGTATCCAAATATAAAATATTAGGAAAATATTTGCAACCGTTTACGAGATATTCAAGAAAAGAAAAACCGGAAGTTCCGAAATGTCAAATGTTAGCAGCGAACATCCTTAAAATAACCAAAATAGTTGCTTTAGGGTGAAATTATGGCAAAAAAGCACATTTTGTCATGCCCTGACCCCTTCATTTATTTGGAAACACATAATTATTGTATGTATTTTACCCAAGTGAAAAGTGAGGTTAGTAGCATGATTAAGTATTACTATTTTATTGTTTATTTGAATGTTTAATAATGACCAACAAAGTAAATTTATCGTAAAAATTCCAAAAAAGGGTTATAAGAACACCTTTTTCATTGACATGACCCAAAATCTAATGGGTATCTGGATTTTATTTTATGCCATTTCACAAACTGGAATGGGAATGTTCGACTATGATCAAGTATGACAAGTTTTCATTCATTTTTGTGCTTAATAATGTCCAAAATTGTTATTTTAGGGTGAAATTATGGCAAAAAGGCACTTTTTTCATGCCCTGACCTCTATATTCTTATGGATTTAGGACTATATGTCATTATTTTCTATGTTTTTTGTAAACAGGATGAAAAATTTAATAAGAGGACTTTATTTGATGTTTTTCTCATTTTTATTCCTTTAAAATTGCCCACAATGGTAATTTTAAAACAGCAAAACACTGTTAAAAGGGTCCTTTTTTTCGTGTCGTGGCCTATGTATTAGGGACTATCTGTCGTTATTACTACGTATTTTGCAAATAGGATGAAAGACTTAATAAGAGGACTTTGTTTGATGACTTGCTCATTAATTTTATTCATTTAAACTTGCCCACAATGGTAATTTTGATGGAAAAATATGGCCAAAAGCCCCCTTTTATCATGCCGTGGCTTCATAAAAAGGCTGGTTACACATGTTTTTTTTCATCATATTTTGAAAGAATGTACATTTATTGGTTGTTGTACAGAGTTTCACAAAATTGACATTATAACATGATATCTAAATTTTGATAAATGTCATAAAAATAGACATTTTCCCATAGGCACTAATGTTAAAATGTCATTTTGGGTACCTTTTCGCGTGCCCCTCCAGCACCCAAACGAATATGGGTACCTATTGATTTTTTAGGTTAATTTGTTTAACCAAGTGTTGTACTTGACAAAAAAGTTCCTTTTAAAAAAATGACATTATTCAGGCAGAGACCTTCATACATCCTTAAGAAAATTTGTAGAGATCATCCATATTTGTTAAAGTTTGTTTGATTTCACATATGTATTAGTGCATTTCCTTCAGATCTGATGTGATTATGTAAGCACTTCAACGTTATATTAATAAATGTACCACCATCAAGATGTATTTTATGTATCGACTATAACTGTTTGTTTTCTGTCCCATTGTTTGGGGTCCTTTCTTTAAATGTAGATCACATGTAACTTTTTTATTGTAAGTCGCTTTATATATCTTAGTTTAATAGTCTGAATTCAGTTCACTGCAACCACAAGACAGTCGATTCTGGCTGATTTGTATTACTTTGAAACATTTTCTTTATTACTTTGATAAGAATGGATGCATTAAATGCCCAAGTGACCATTGGTAGATGTCGAAAGAAAATGTTAATTTGCATCACGTTAAGTGTGATATTAATCATGGTAATCTGTACTACAGGAATAATTATCTCTGAAGAGGTAATATGTAATGTAAACGCATCGTTGACCTTAAACGCTGTCTATATCTAGATTTTAAAGAAATTGTTTTATTTTTAATAAAAACAATGTGCACAAAAGCACAAGGAAATCGATTTGATTTTTCCGCCCCATTTATTAATCTCGTTGTAAACTACTTAAGACATTAAGTGAGCTTTGGTGGCGTTCTTCGCTATTCTTTGCTAAGATTATTTATTCGAAATATGTATTCAGGTAGCACAATAAGTATTCGAAATATGCTGTTCATAATACCCATACACTCATTAGCTCACCTGAGCCATAAGGCTCACAAGGTGAGCTTATAGGATGGCCGTGATCCGGCGTCCGTCCGTCGTCCGTCGTCGTCGTCCACCATTTTCAAAGATCTTCTCCTCTGAAACCGCTTGACCAATCAAAGCCAAATTTTATATGAAGCATTTATAGGAATGGGGAACCAATGTGTATATAAATAGTCCAGGTCACATGACCAAGATGGCTGCCGTGCCCATATTTGGTAAAAACCTTTAAAAATCTTCTTGTCCAGAACCCAAAGGCCTAGGATCTTGAAACTTGGCATGTAGCATAAGGGACTCAAGGTCCACAATGTGTATATAAATAATGACGCTGTGATGACCTTGACCTATTTTACGGTAAGGTCAACATAGGTTGCCAATGCATTTGAATGGGGAAAACTTTAAAAATGTCATTTAAAGTGAAAGTCTTGCAGGAAATGGGCAATAGGACTGAATATTAATGATTCTGAAAAAATGGACCCCAGGGGCTCATATGCCCCCACCCCCGGGCCAATATACATGTATATCTCCATAATATTCAACCATCTTCTCCTCTGAAATCGCTTGGCCAATCAAAGCCAAATTTTATGTGAAGCATCTATAGGATGGGGTAATCAATGTGTACATAAATAATCCAGGTCACATGACCAAGATGGCCGCCATGTCCATATATGGTAAAAACCCTTAAAAAATCTTCTTCTCTGGAACCGGTTGACCGATTTCAATGAAGTACTACAATGTATATATAAATCATAACCCTGTGATGACCTTGACCTAAATATACGGCAAGGTCAACATAGGTCGCCGATGCATTTGAATGGGGAAAACTTTTGAAATGTCATTTAAAGTGACAGTCTTGCTGGAAATGCACAGTAGGAGTGAATATTAATGATTCTGAAAAAGATTGGTCCCCAGGAGCTCATATGCCCCCACCCTGTGGCAGTATACATGTTTATTTCCATAATATTCAAACATCTTCTCCTCTGAAACCACTTGGCCAATCAAAGCCAAATTTTATGTGAAGCATCTATAGGATGGGGTAACCAATGTGTATATAAAAAATCCAGGTCACATGACCACGCTGGCCGCCATGCTCATATATGGTAAAAACCCTTCAAAAATCTTCTTCGGAGAAACCAGTGGACTGATTTCAAAGAAACTTGGCATGAAGCATTGATGGCTAAAGTACTACAATGTGTATATAAATCATGACCCTGTGGTGACCTTGACCTATTTGACGACAAGGTCAACATAGATTGCCAATGCATTTGAATGGGGAAAACTGTTAACATGTCATTTAAAGGGAATAAATAAAATAGAAATTGGCAAATGGACAGAATATTGATTATTCTGAAAACAAATGGCCAAAGGGCTTCATCTGCCCCTGCACTGGGGCTAAATACCATGATAATATTCAAACATGTTTATTGGCATATGTAGCAGATCTCAGGTGAAAGTTTACAGGACCATTGGTCCTCTGGTTGTCTTATCTTATTTAAGATTCCAGACGCTATTACAAGACAACAATCAATCCCAAATGGCAGAATACCGACTCAAATAGCATCTAATTCACCAACTTCAACCCCAAAGACACCACCTTCAAGCAATACACCCGAACAATCTCAAAATACTGTTTTGATGAGTTCCATTGAAAATGATCTAGCAACGTATAAACCAATATACTCAGGTCCAACGAAAATAACGACCCTGACTACCATGACAACCGACGAAACACCATTTATGTCATTTGGTGAAACATCTTTATCTCATAAGAAATCGGTTACGAGTTCTACCTTAGAGCAAACTGAAAAGACGATAAAGCCAAGTTCAAGTGAACCAACCCTAAGCCCCACTGAGATGACAACCATACTCAAGACTGCTTCAATTTCAAATCATGCACAATCGTATGTAGCGGGAATGACTACCGCCGCGATGTATGACTCTGTCTCGGATATCAACTTTGACCCTTGTCTCGGCGTTTCCACTGACATATGTAACAATGGAACTGAAACCATACCTACCTTTTGCGAGTGCGATGATGGTGGGATATGGACCATAATTCAAAAGCGATTCGAGGGCTTAGTAGATTTTAATCGGAACTGGACGGAATATAAGGAATGATTTGGTGGTTCAACGGAGAATTCTTGCTTGGTAATGACGCCATACACCAAATAACATATAGCACAAACTACGCATTGAAGACATATTTAACTGGCTGGGATAATATAACAAAGATCGCAAGGTACGACCAATTCAGAATCGCTGACGAGGCTGACGGCTACCGCCTTACCATCAGTGATTTCTCTGGCAATGCTGGGGATTCATTATCCCTATACCATAATGGAGAGATGTTCAGCACGAAAGATAAAGATAATGATCGCAAGAATAAAGAACATTTAGCTGCTGCATTATCTAGTGGTTGGTGGTTTGGGTCCAATTTCCGCTCCAATCTCAATGGACGATATCAGCTGGAGCCTGAGCCTGCGGATTATGGTCTTGCGTGGATTGGGTTCGGTTATGGAACACGATATTCAATGAAAGAGACAAAATGCTAATTGAGCCAATAAACTAAATGTTTGTTGTTGTTTTTTTGTTTTTGTTTTTTGTTGTTTTTTTATTCAGTTTAACGTCCCTTTCAAGATTATTTCAGCTCATATGAGACGGGCCAATCAGTAGGTGGGGCGAAAACGGGAGAACCCCGAGAAAAACCACCTGACACACCCGTCAGCAGAACTTGGCTTGTCTCACATGTGGCCAGAGCGGGGCTCGAACCCACACCAGACACAGCGGTGAGATGATCGAATGGTTAAGTGCGATAATGAAATATCAGCGCTTTTAACCACTCGGCCATGGGGGCCGCCAATATACTAAATGTGATAAAGACTTCTTTGTCCTAGAAGCATACTATTATTATTATTATTATTATTATTGAAGAACAGGAAAAAGTTTCCTTATAATTGTCACACCATTTATGCAGTTGCAGCAGTCATTATTAGTATTAATTGCTAAATTCAGATCTTATCGCCAAATTATGATCTGTTCTCGTTCAGGAGCTTCTCAGGAGCTTGCAACTATATCCATGGCTAGAAGCCTTCTCTATTGTATTGTGAAAACAGAACTATATAATGTGATTGCAAACTTGCCAGCAGTGGATTTCAAAAGAAAAGGTTATCAGCATGCTATTTGCATCATTTGTTTTATCAGCCATTTTCTAGTCCATGACATGACTAGTGTAAACGTAGTTTAACAGAATGATGTTTTGTTCTGTGGTTCTTTATTTTGTTAGTTATTTATTTCTATGCGACGATGTAATATAATAAGAGCGTAGCTCGCTTGACTTGTGCTTTGCCACAAAATCTATCAAAATCTATGATCCATTACCTTGACCTCAAGGTCACTCAGGTAGGTTTTGATGGTACAGCATAAAACTTCAGACCAATATCTACAAACATGTAAAGTACCAACTTGATACATCTACATGTTGAAGACATATAAACTTGTAAAAAAAGTTTAACCAAATCTTTTTAACACAAAATTTCAAAGTCCGTGACCTTGACCTCAAGGTCATCCAGGTGGGTCATATTGGTACAGCATAAAACCTGAGACCATTATCTATCAACATGCAAAGTATCAACTTTATCCATCGACATGTTCAAGAGATATCGACTTATAGCAACTTTAACCAAAATCTCAACACAAATTTTCTAAGTCTATGACCCTGGACTCAAGGTTACCGAGGTGAATTGTGAGGGTACTGCATAAAACTTCAGACCGACATCTACCATCATGCAAAGTATCAACTTGATCCATCGACATGTTTAAGAAATATAGACTTATAAATTTCTAAGTCTGTGACCTTGACCATCAAGGTCACCAAGGTAGGCCATGATGGTACTGCAAAAACGTTATACCAATATCTATCAATATGCAAAGTATCAACTTGATCCATCTACATGTTCAAGAGATATAGAATTATATTAAAACTTTAACCGTAAACTTAAACACATTTTAAGTCTGTCAAGGTCACCCAGGGTGGGTCATGATGGTACTACATAAAATTTCAGACCAATATCTACTATCATGCAAAGATAAAAGCTTTATATTCAAAACTTGGAAGAATATATGCACAGAATACATGAAAGATATGTATTAAATGATTGGGAAAAAAGACATCAAATTACGAAATTTTCAGTACAATATTTGATGCGTATAATCCCAACCAACCATTTTCTGACTAAATGCCACATTTCAAGCTCAACAATCTGCAATTTTGTAATATGGAAATAGAAACGCTTTCTCACCTTTTTGAGAGTGTTTACACGTGGGGTGATGGGAAAAAAAGAACATATAAAACTGTTGTCATTTCTTTAGCTTTAAATTTGATATTTCGCGCTGAAATTTCAACACATAATGCAGAAATACATATGCAGTTATTTCTTTGTAATAACGCATACCGTTATGGAAAGGCCACCTAACGTTATGCGGCGCAACGTAACGTCAAAGCTAAATTCGTATTTCAAGTGAAATATTTTATACTTTGAAATGAACACCACAAAATCAAAACCAAACATTACTCATTTCAAATAATTTATGTTGTCAAACATTTACATTGAGAAGAAAACAGCTTTGTCAAAAAACAGATAATATCTCTTCGACGAAATATGGAGCACATTACTACAAACATTAAGTTAACGAGGAAACATAATGCAACATAGTACAGTTCTCTCTCTCGCTCTCTCTCTCTCTCTCTCTCTCACTCTCTTTCTCTCTCTCTCTCTCTCTCTCTCTCTCTCTCTCTCTCTCTCTCTCTCTCTCTCTCTCTCTCTCTCTCTGGTAGTTAAAATTCTTTATTATATCAGATTGTAGTAAGGCTTTGTATGACATATCAATTACTGGTTTTCTGTATGTTTTTTTTTTTTTCCATCCAATGTTTGTCATGTGATTCTTCTAATGTTCATATTTACAATGTTAATTGTATAAAATGTATTGTGTATATTCATTTGAACAATGTGTAATAGTAAAGATGAATAAATAAGAATCCCCTCCCATATCTAATGGAAGCGGCTACCGCCGCGAAGCCTGACTCTATCTCGGATATCAACTTTGAATCGTGTCACGGCGTTTCTCCTGACATATGTAACAATAGAAGTGAAACCATGCCTAACTTTTGCGAGTGTGACGATAGTGGAATATGGATCAAGAATGGATCGATGGTTCGGTAGATCTATATCGTAACTGCACGGAATATAGGGAAGTGTTTGGTGATTCAAATGGAGAATTATTGCTTGGTAATGAAGCCATACACCAGATGACATTCAATGCAAACTACAAATTGTAACTGTAAATATGAATGAACAGTGCGGTATTTTCAAAATCGCTGATGAGAGCTTCATTAACAATGTACCATAATGGACACATGTTCAGCACGAATGATAGAGACAATGACCGTCAGAAAAATCTTAATTTGGCTTTGACATTTTCTGATGCATGATGGTTTTTATGGTATTATGTTTGTAGGATATGGTAGCGGAACGCGGGATTCAATGAAAGAAACAATAAAAACTCGTTTCAAGGTGATACTTCTGTGTTGGTTCTAATTGTTTTATGTTTTGGTGTTGATTTTTTTTTGTATTATAAGTACCTTGTGTACGTTTTCATACCTTTAGAGCAGTTAGGGTAACTGAGTGGCCGCATATTGGGAAATAGCTGCACACTCGGCTTACAATTTGTTTTCTAAGTATAAGTACCTAAATGTCAATTCAGTTTTTCCCACTACGATTTTTGAAGTGAAAATTTATTTCTAATTGTGCCACGAGGGTCAGTCTACCCGAACTTGCCTAGGGCTATGAAAACGTACATAAAGTTCAAACAACACAAAATTCTACTCCAAAACATAAAACAAACAATAACACAAGAGAAGTATCGCCTTCGAACGATCAGTTATATAAAACTAATTGGGCCTTAATTAAATCGATTTTAAAGGACCCTAACCCAACCCTCGTCTTCTGCAGTGGTTCAAAACATTAAGTTAGTTGTTCGGCCCTCGTGGTGAATCTATTATCAGTCAATGAAATATCATTGACAAACAAATTAGTCATGATAACCACCATAATGAATCAAACACGAGGACACAGATTCATGAAGCTGACCGACGATGGAGGTCCCTGGGGCAGTGCCAAAACAAACGGTAGGTGTCCCATTTTTACGGTGCCTGTGACGTCACTGTTGCTTGAAAAGCATGTCTTGCCTTCTCTCAGTCCGGTAAAAGCACAAACTGCCCACATCGAATAATCAAAATGACGTTAATTGCTCATTATTCATTATTGTGCACTTTTGGGTTCCGTTAATCTGTTTTGGCGCAATGTGTGATGGCAACGAAGCATGCAATGACGCAAGTCTGTATTGCACATTATTAAGTCGATGTCAGATTGCCAAGTATGCGCATTGTTCGGCTGTCTTCATATTCGCCAAGACGTTTACATCATAATTTATTTTTTCGTGTCTTTTGGCGTTTTGACGTTAATCTTATCAATAAATGACCTTTTCTGATTTCATCACATTGCACAAGCTGTCTGCAAATCATTTCTGAAAGAGATTTTATTAAAACGTCAAATAAATGTTACAGTTTTTATGTGTTCTTGATGGACGTGAAGGTCTTGGTCAAATTTTGAACATGCTCAAAAGAAACGTGGCAAGGACGGTGTGGAATTAGAACGCAGTAAGGACGTAGAAAGGACGTGGTTAGCACGTAGTGGGAACTTGTATGACGTAGTAGGAACGTAGTGCAAACGTAGTAAGGTCTTCATGGACGTGGTATATGAACCTGTTGCAGACCATCAAGACCTCACTACGTTTTCACTACGTCCGCGCTGCGTCCATCAGGTTCTTGATAGGACCCTACCACGCTTCTCGTACGCCCATACCGCGTCCTATAAGACTTCACTACGTTCTTATCACGTCCTTGCGGTTCCCAACACGTCCTCTGTAGGTTCTTACCACGTTCACGCCAGGTTCTTATCACGTCCTCCCCGTTTTATTAATTTTGTTTTAACTGACTTTTTTCCCTCAAGCATTTTGAAATGTTATATGATTTGCAATAAAAAAAAAGTGTTGAGTTGAAATAAAAAAGAAACTGAACCGAGAATAACACCAAAACTTACTCGGTGCACTCGCAGTATAGGGTGCGCCCCTAGCTATGAGCTTTGATGATGATGATGATGATGATGATGATGATGATGATGATGATGATGATGATGATGATGATGATGATGATGATGATGAAAAAAGTTTCACTATGGACATAACATCAGATTATCAGCAGCGTTGAGGATTGAGTTTCAGTACTCGTTCTTCTACTGAGCACAATTATTGTAATAATGCATAACAGTTAGAACGTGCTGAAAACGTATTACACACGTGGCGTGAACTGCCTGGTCTTTGTGAGGACGTTGTAAGGACGTAGTGTAAACGGGATGAACTTGGTGAGCGCGTAGTGAGGACCTAGTGGAAACGTGAAGGATGCAGTAAGGGCGTGTTGAAGACGTAGTAAGGACGTGATCGGGACGTAGTAAGGACGTAGTGTGAACTTACAAACCAGAAATAGTTTCAATTTGACCCCGTCCTCGTTGCGTTCTTGAATTGTTAGGACGTGGTGAGGAAGCGGTGAGAACGTGGCCCAATGTAGACGTAACATAACTGAGATAATATAACAAAGTATATAATATAATTATGATAGTTTCTCTGGAGACGCAGGTGATTCCATGATAATATACCATGAAGCACGAAAAATAAAGACAATGACTGGAAGAAACATATATATCTGGCTGTTGTGTTTTCTGAATCTTGGAGGTTTGGGTCACAAACGCGTTCCAATCTAATTGGCCGTATCAGCCAGAGTCTGGGGATTATGGTACCATGTGGGCTGGATATGGTAACACACTACGATATTCAATTAAAGAGACAAGCATGCACATAGAAATGCCAATTATTATTAATTACAAGTTTAAGCGTTTCCAAAACGCTTGCGATCTCTCAGCACTAATTTCACTGTATGACCACATAATTATAAACCCACGGCGATAACCACAGACCGAAAAGACTAGATGACAGCTCGGTTCAACGTGAGCTTTCATACCCGAGCCGACATGCGCTATTTGGTGTGACCCAATCGAAGCTGACTCGTCCAATCAAGTACGACGGAAGTCGGAAGTCGGTGGTCGATTAAGCCCCACGTTCTGATCTTGATCAACTATATATGCGATCTCCCAACGGGAGATCGCAACAACAGACTACAAAATTGAGTTGATTTTATGCAGTTCGCTGCATACTGTTTGATCTATATCCTACATTCGTGTACATTCACAGATTTACAAAATAATGAACTGATTCAAGCATTTTGTAGACAGTCATATTTGTTATGGTTTATTTCATCTTACATACACAATACGAGCGCATTTCCTTTAATGTGATTCTGTCAACACTTCAACGGTACATTCAAATAAGTTCCACCATCAAGAGTTTCTTGTATGTCGTGACATGACTGTTATCTGTCCCATTGTTGAGTTCCTTTCTTGAAATATAGATCACATTTAAGTCGCTTTAAATATCTAAGTAAAATAGTCGGAGGTCAGTTTTGTGAAATTCGTTCGTGGCGGATTCATTGTTCCTTATTACATCGATAAGAATGGATGCATCTAATGTCCAAGTGACTGATGGTAGACGTCGAAAGAAAGTGTTAATTTGCATCACGACAATCGTCACATTAGTCATGACAATATGTACCACAGGATTTCTAATCTCTGAAATGGTAAGATGTAAAATCTAAGATAACTATAACCTATTTTGTATCTAGTATTCAAATAACATGATTGTTCGTTTTTATTTTCCTATGAAATTTATAACCAAAAACAAAATCTTATTTTGGCGCCCCATTTCTAATTGTCTCTAACTTTTAAAAAAACATTTACGACTTTTGTTAGGATCTTAATTAAAACATTAATGACTTTTGCTGCTTAGATTTTCTATTCAGGCTAGGTATATGTATGCAGGTAGCTTAATTATTATTTGACAATGCTTTCCATAATTTCCATACACCGATTTTTCTGTCTTTTGTAAGATTCAAGACGTAAAACCAGTAGAACAATCTATGCCAAATAGTAACCTGACGGCCCCGATATCACCTATATCACCGAAGGTACCGACTTCAGCCCCAAAGCTACTGGTGTTTTTCTTTTGCTCCGGAGTTAGAAGGTTATTCGGCGCCCAGGGATCTCCATCGTCGGGCAGCTTACTCAATCTGTGAGTCCTGGTTTTTGATTCATCAGGATGTTTATCATGATTTATTTGTTTGTTCTTGATGATTCATTGACTAGTTAGAGATTCACCACGAGGACCGAAGAACTAACTAAATGTTGTGAACCACTGCAGAAGCTGAGGGTGAGGTTAGGTGCCTGTAAAACCGGTTTAAGCCCGCCAGTAACTTTGTGTTACTGATCGTTCCAAGTCGATACTTCTGTAGTGGTTCTTTTTGTTTTATGTCTTGGTGTTTAAAATTTTTTGTGCTGTTGGCGCCTTATGTATGTTTTCATATTTTTAGTTAAGTTAAGGTAACTGAGTGGCCACCTATTGGGAAAATAGCTGCTCATTCGGCTTACGATATGTTTCATGGTATAAGTACCTGATTGTTAGTTTGGTTTTTTCCCACCTCGGTTTTTGGAGTGGGAATCTTTTTCTGATTGCGCCTTTTCCTGATCTTTGCCTACTTGTACCTACAAGTAGTACATCAGAACAATCGCAAAATACTATTTCGATAAGTTCTTTTGAATCTTATCAAACATCTTATACACCAACACACTATACGGCATCAGGTTCGACGAAAACAATGGCACTGACTACCACGTCAAACGACCAAACACCTTTTATGCAATTTGGTAAATCACCGTCTTCGTCTCAAAAGGACTCAGTTACGAGTCCTACCTTAGAACAAAGTGAAAAGACAATAAAGCCAACTACAAGTGAACCAACCCTAAGCCCCACTGGGATGACAACCATACTCAAGACAGCATCAATTTCAAACCATGCACAATCGTATGTAACGGGAATGACTACCGCCGCGATGTCTCACTCTGTCTCGGATACCAACTTTGATCCTTGTCTCGGCGTTTCCCCTGACATATGTAACAATGGAACTGAAACCATGTCTAACTTTTGCGAGTGTGACAATAGTGGAATATGGACCATAATTCAAAAACGATTCGATGGTTCGGTAGATTTCTACCGTAACTGGACGGAATACAAGGAAGGGTTTGGTGATCCAAGTGGAGAATTGTGGCTTGGTAATGAAGCCATACACCAAATAACGTCTAGCATAAACTACGCGTTGAAGATATATCTCACCGACTGGGATAATATAACAAAGATCGCAATGTACGAGAACTTCAGAATCGCTGACGAGGCTGATGGCTACCGACTGACTGTTAATGGTTTCTCTGGTGATGCTGGGGATTCATTAACGCTATACCATAATGGAGACATGTTCAGCACGAAAGATAAAGATAATGATCGCAAGAAAAAAGAGCATTTGGCTGTTATTTTTTCTAGTGGTTGGTGGTTTGGGTCAAATTTCCGCTCAAGTCTTAATGGACGGTATCTGTTTGACCCCGACTCAGATAATGATGGTATTTTGTGGTCAGGTTTCGGTAATGGACCGCGTTATTCAATGAAAGAAACAAAAATGCTTATAAGACCTATAACATAACTACATGTTATGAACCACTGCAGAAGAGGGTCCTTTAATATCGATTTAAGCCCCTCCCCCCCCATAAATTTTATATTAATGATCGTTCTAAGGCGATACTTCTGCTGTGGTTCTTTTTGTTTTAAGTTTTGGAGTCCATGTTTTTGCTGTTTGAACCTTATGTACGTTTTTTTTTTAAGTTTAAGACGTTCGATTAACTAAGTGGCGTCTTATTGGGAAATAGCTGCTCACTCGGCATACGATGTGCTTTTTTAACTTAAATTATAAGTACCTAATTGTCAATTTAGCTTTTCCCACCTTGACTTTGGGAGTGGTTTTTATCTTATTGCGCCTTTTCCTGATCATTGCCTATTAAAAACAAACTACTCTAATAATAACGAAATTAGGTTTACTGAATAATTCACTTATTAATGAATAATAGAGTCGTAACGTGTATTTGCTCCCTCTTTGACAACACTGTCTAGCCCATCAGTTCCTATGGATGCCGCGTTGTTGTATGATATCATGTTTTGTCGGTTTGTATTATTCCAAGCTTCGATGTAACTAATATTTAACGTTGACGAAATTTATAAAAAAGAAGAATTTCTGTTTCTATATTTCCTTATTCTCCTGTTCTTAACCAAAAGTTCATAGCATTGTTATCATTCATGGCTGTGTTCAAAACTAAGTAAGTAGTTTATCTCAAAATGTTAAACTATCCCTTTCCTTTCGAAGATTTTGAGACTTACAACTTATGATTAAGGTGACAAAAGTAAACAAAAATGAATTCTGAAGCTTTTTTTGATCTATAATTAACTGCACGAGTACTCTTCCATAAGATCTGATGTGATTCTATAAACACTTCAACGTTACATTATATGTACCATAATCAACAGGTTCGGTTTTGTCTCGACAACGACTTGAAAGTTCTTGTTTTCTGTTCCATTGTTCGGGTGCTTTTCGTTAAATGTAGAATGCTTTTTTGTCGTTTAATAAATATTCTATTTGAATAGTCTGAGCTAATTTTAATGCATCGAATCCAATATAATCGATTCTGTCTTACTTTGAAACATTTATTCCATATTACATCAGTAAGTATGTAAACCTCTAATGTCCAAGTGACCGTTGGTGGAAGTCAAAAGACCGTGTTTATTTGCATCACGACAAGCGTTATATTGATCATGACAATCTTGGTTAAAGGAATTCTATGTTCATTGCTATATCTGCAGCTATTCCCGTGCACATTTCATTTCATCTATCATTTATGTCATTTCTCCAATTATCATGTTTCTGTTATTACAAGCTTTAGCACACCCTCTGTACATAGCATAAGGAAATGTTTGGTTGCAGCTTGAAGTGTCACAACGTGCGACAATTTGCATAGCAACGTCTGGTAATTTTGAGTTGTGTTTCCCCTTATGAAAACTATAGGAGTGAATAAATTTATTCGATCTTAATTGCAAGTACCAGTTTGCGATGCATTGAATTTATCCGTATTACAGCCTAGTTCAGGTCAGATGACAGGTAACCACTATATTTTTTTATAAAATAGTTTCGTAAAATGAGTGCTTTATTATAAATATTAATGTTTGCTTTTGATACCAAGTTGATGATAGGGTGTTCATTTATTTAATAAAGTAAAGACACTTATTCTATCATATGTAAAGGAAATTATAGCGCCAGGAATCCTAATTTAAACAGCACTATAAAATTGTGATTCGCTGATAAAGTAAAAAAACAAAATTGTCTGATATATCTGACTTGATATATACATTTAAGATTTTTTTGTTCATTTCAATTGTGAAAAAAAGCTTGTAATATTTCAATAAAGTACACTTAATTTGTATACTTATTTGGGTCTTGGTATGTTGAAGATATGTTTACGGTAACACACTTCAGTTTCTTTCAGTCTTTCAGATGTTAAGATTTTATTGACACTTCTATCTCAATTGTATTATGTTTGTTTTATTATCCTTTATACTTTTTTTTGCTCTTTTAAAAGTCATTCTGAACAATGGAAAAAAAGCATTTACGTCTTGAAATCGGTTCATTGTGTTAGTTTTAAATTCAAAAGTGTTTAACTCAAACAAGCAAGGGATCAAAATGGAAGGATCACGTTCACTGTCTGTAGCTATGGGTTCAGATGCAAGAAGGCGTTTTAAAGTGATGGCGTGTCTATTATTAGGACTTTTAGTTTTATCTGCGATAGTTACCTGTGGATACTTTGCATACAAAAAGGTGATCGTATAAGATACAGCTTGGTTTCAAAAATAACATACTCCTGCAATGTCGCAAAATAAATTGACCTCTTCATCTTCATTGCATCGATCATTGCTAGAGGACTGTTGACCTGGTTCGAATGAAACTTCTACATTTTGTGCATATTTTTATGTGTTAAAATGGTATTAAATTTATATTGATCATGAGCAGTCCGATCGGACAGGAAGCTGTATTTGGCGTATACCAAAATTCTGACAGATTTAAAGTCAAGTTTTCAAGTTTGGGCGATTGGTATGATGTCCGTACTGTGAATATTGCCTCTTTCTGACCTCAATGCTATTCATGGTCATTTATTTTAGATACATTAAAACTTGCACCACATTCGCTTTAGATTTTAAGTACTGAAATAATGATTAAATAGACGCGTATCCTTTCATTACAGGCGTGTGTTAAGGAAGCAAAACTGCTCTTACTGTCCATTTACATCTTACTGTGTTCTCTTGTGCCTGATATTTGTTTCATTGGAGTTTCTCTGGGATGATTTTCTTATATAAACCGTCTTGATAAGATGACCAGTCACAGTATTTCAATCAAATACATTCACATACCAACAAATGTCTTTGATTAATACATTATGTTTAAGAAGGTCATGGCACTACTTTAACATAGGCACAATTCTATAGAAACTATCTATAAATAATCATTTCGATTATTACTGCTTTTCTCAGATGCAAATTCATAAAATTTGATAACTTTGAAGATAGTTTTTGTGTTAAAACATGCATTTGCAAGGTACTTGTATACAAGATAGTGGGTACATTAAACTTCCACTTTCTGATTCAGTACTGTTTCGAGTGTAGTGCAAGTTTTAAGATGTCTCAAATAGGTGTCATTGTATAGCATTCAGGTCATAAAGTGGCAAAATTCACAGTACGTACACTATACCAATCACCTAAACTTGAAACCTTGACTTTAAATTTGTCAGAATTTTGGTATATGCCAAAGACAGCTTCCTGTCCAATCGGTCTGCTCATGATCATGATCAATATAAAAATAATACCATTTCAACACACATAACCATATGCACAAAATGTAGAAGTTTCTATTGTACCAGCTTAATAACCAGCAACTAGTGATTGAGGTCAATTTATTTTGCGACATTGCAGGGGTATGTTATTTTTGAAACCGAGCTGTACATTAATAACCACGATATCACAATCGCGTTTATCTTATCTTTAAAATGATAAATAAAGTTAATCATCATAGATTGGATATATTCATATTTTGCAGTTATTTTTTTTATGTTTTAAGCTCTTCCATCCTCATACATGTATACTCAGCCTCAATGAAAAGTTACCACCACTAAAATTTCGATATTTTGAAAAAAAAACAATCATTAGGTGAACATCTCTTAGGTCCAAAAAATGGTCTTTGGTCATTAGTCTCTTCATGCTGTGAGCTGCTATAAACCAATTAGCACCAATTAACACTACCTGGATTTTCCTGATAATATTGTGATGCTCAGTGGTCGGAACTTCTTTTCTACCTTATCTGTTGATAAGCCACCAGTAGCCTGAATTAATTATTTTCAGGTTTACAATATTCAAGTTTCTGTTTGCTGAACTGTTGTTGTTTTTCTGGCTTTTATGTTTACCAAGCTTATTAGGAAGTAATTTTAATCGAGTTTCCAAGTTTATTTACTCATCTCGTGTTTCATCAGCATATTATACCAGTATTCAAGAAACACTCGATGCGGACAGTTCCCTGCTTTCACAAAGACAAACTATGGCAAATAAACATGGTTTGAATCGGGGCCTCTCGATTCGGAATCAAGTATTCTGCCACAAGGCCATCCCGCTCTAGCCTAAAGGCTTGACTCTTGAGATGCTGGCAGTCAAATTTAAATAGCAGTTAAAAATAAGCATAATAGACAGCTGTAAGTGAAAAGCGCACCGGGCGTGTTAAAAAAAATGCAAAATTCCACATACGCCAGACGCACGTCGGAAACACGTTCAAAACGCGTAATGTTTGAGTGTGGTAAGTTTGGTGTACGTCAGGTGCGCGTCGCTGTACGTCGCTCAAAGTCGGTGCGCATTTCGTGCGCGTATGGGTTCAAAATGTTTTAAACATGCTTAAATATTTTTTAGAAGCTTGGCGTGTCTTGGTTTGAATAAGTTCCACGTGCGTTACAGGTGCGTTGAATACGCTTTGAATGCGTTTGGCGCATATTTTAAGCATGCCAGTGTACGCTACGTGTATAATTTTACTAGATATTGCTTTAGTGACGTACCCAAAGCGTTTATGAGATGCGCAAATAACGTTGATGTGCTCCTGTAGCGCGTGTGTAGCAAGTCTGGGACAGAGCATAAACATGGTCCAAAATTTTCAGTGTTTTGATATTTTTATCGCACCTGCTTATAGCAGGGTGCGATATAGGAGTCCAAATTTCTGTCCGTCCGTACGTTCGTTCGTTCGTCCGTTCGTTCGTCCGTCAACATTTACGTCGAAGTTTGGTTTTCTCGACATCAATGATAGCTGTGAGTCTCAAACCTTGCATAGTAATTGTCTTTGACTTACCCTTCAAGCACGCACCTTGACTCGCTGACCTTGACCCATATTTCACGGTCCACTGACTTTGACAAATTTTACGTCGAAGTTTGGTTTTCTCGACATCAGTGTTATGTATGACAGTTACTTGTTGAAAGATGTGCATTCAGTACTGGTAAACTTCCCAAGGGAGTATGCCCAGGAAAGTATGATGTTATACATATGATGTTTACTTGTTGTCCTTAGCAATTATTTACTTTTAGTGTCCCAGATATTGGACATAAACAGGTTGTTTACTTCAGAATTTTCTAGAAATTTCAAATTGTTCTTTGACGGAAAAGTCCGGAAAAATCTGGAAGAACCAAAGATGTAGAATCTTCTAGAAAAATCTTTTTTTTATGTCAAAAGAATATTGTGGAATTTTCTGGAAGGATAATGGCCTCTCTAGAATATTCAAGAACATTAAATTTTGGTAAACAACTTGTTATTTTTAGTATATGATATCATAGAATTTGCTGGAAGAATCCTGAATGTTCCTCAGGGCTATATAAGGGCTACAAATTTTCATAAGGACAATCTTTGGGTACTGTTACTATTAAGAAGTCAAAATCTATCTTACTGGAATTTAAACTTGTTCTTGGATTACTTTGTGATATTCGATTCTGGATTGGGACATAGTGCTATTTTGAAACAAACTTTAATTCTTGGGATCAGAAACTGATACAGACTTGTGTTAAAAAATTCTGAGGGACATTCAGACATTCTTTAAGGGAATTAACATCTTAAAAGGTATTGTACATTCATTTTTGTTTGATTGTATATATGCTTTTGATTGTTTCACATGTAATTACTGGTTAAATCACTTCTAAATAGATTTGTTAAATTTTAAACAAAGCTTGTTGCTGGCTAACCAACTTGTTGGTTTCCTTAATCATCTAGTTACGCCTGGCACGTAACAGAATTGGGGGCTCGTCCGGGATTGAAATTTCTTGTGCACCAAATTTATTTAAAATTCTTAAGTATCTTCACTGTTTGATGTTTAAATAGCTAAAGCCAGCAAAAAGCAACCATGTCATTCAAACTAAGTGACTTTATTGCTGCGCCTTCTCAGGAGCTTTTAGATAAGGCCAAAAAGAGTGACCTCTTAGACATAGCTGATCATTATGGGTTGTCAAATATCAAGACTTCCATGTTAAAACATGAAATTAAGAACATTTTGATTCAGTTTTTTTTTTTTTTGTTGACGAGGAAATTTTTGATTCCTCGGCTACTTCTCAGATTCTAGTCACTCAGACTGACTTGCAGTTGAGGGAACTAGAAATCAAAAGACAAATTGAGATGGAAAAACTAAAATTTGAGTATGAAGAAAGAATAAGGTTGGAAACTTTAGAACGGGATGAAAGAATAAGGGCAGAAAAGGCCGAAAGGGAAGAAAGAATAAGATTGGAAACTTTAGAACGGGAAGAAAGAATGCATAAACAAAAGTTAGAAATGGAAGAACGAGAGAAGGAAAAACAAAGAGAATTAGAACGAGAAAAAATTGAGTTAGAAAAAGTAAAATTAGAAAGAGAAGAAAGGCTTGAAATTGAAAAAGAAACATTTAAATTTGAAATTGAAGAAAAAGAAAGAGAAAGGCAATTTCAGTTAAGAATGAAGGAAATTGAACTTAATGACAAATCAAAATCAAAATCTTTGCCTTTGGCTACTAGTACAGTATTTGATGTCACAAAACACATTCGTCTCGTTCCTCCATTTCAAGAAAAAGAGGTTGATAAATATTTTCTACATTTTGAGAAGGTAGCAGAAAACTTGAAATGGCCAAAAGAGCACTGGACCTTTCTTTTGCAAAGTGTTGTAATTGGTAAAGCTCGAGAAATTTACACTCAGCTTTCTCTTGAGCAAAGCTCAGATTATGATACAGTAAAGGAATTTATTCTTAAGGCTTATGAGCTGGTCCCTGAGGCATACAGGCAGAAATTTAGAGACTGTAGAAAAGAACATGACCAGACTCATGTTGAGTTTGCTAGAACAAAAGAGCAACTATTTGATATATGGTGTTCTTCAAAGAAAGTAGGTTCTGATCATGCAAAGCTAAGGCAGCTCATGCTTGTTGAAGAATTCAAACGGTGCATAAATTCTGATGTTAAGGCTTTCTTGAACGAAAGAGAAGTTGAAAACTTGGAAACAGCAGCACGTTTAGCTGATGATTATGCTTTGACTCATAAGGCTTCATTTGTCAACAAGCCATATCCATTTGACAGTGTAATGTCTGATATACGGATAGTCTATATCGTGGTACTGTGATATTATGATTTATATAGAACTAAAGACAGATGTTACTTTACATCCTAAATTTAGATATATATAGTCATACGGATATCATGTAGTCTACGTATGTATGTCCTATGTATGTAATAGTATTTAAGACATATATGGTATATATTGCGTGTACAGAGTATGTTTGTGACTATGGATATTTAGATATCATTACGTCAATATGAATATAACACCCCCTGTCAGAAATAAGATTCAAAAGTACATAGATACACATGAACTTTCAGTTCAACAAGATACTATCTACATACTTTGCACAGACAGTAAAGGGAGATATCTAAAACCTTTTATACCTCATACATATCAAGACAGGTTCATATGGTGGGACAAAGGGGGTAGAAAAACAGAAGATGGAGTAAATTTTATCAAATTCAATCTCGATAAGGTTACAAGACTATACCCACAAAAACAAATTAAAATCATATTCTGGCATGGTACTTGTGATATTACATACAAAACACCTAACAGACTCATATATACTGAGAGGAACTAGAAACTTAAGTTTTTTAATTATTATACTTTGGGTTGGAACGCCGTATGAATCAATTTGAACCCTCCACTAATTCTTTTACTGACCGTCTGAAGGCGATTCTGCTGTGACTCATCTTTTTATTCCAGGAAAGAAATTACCAGAGTTCAAAAATCGATTTTACAGAGCCCAACCACCAAACAATTGGAAGTTTGAAACTTAAGTTTCTAGTTCCTCTCAGTATATTTAAAAAATCCAAACAATAATGAAGTCTATCAAATGTTCAGGAATATCTACAATAAACTAATATCAATTACACATACTTATAACAATGTGAAACTGTGCTTATTAGAAATACCACCTATAAGTACACAAATATGGAACTATCAACATGCTGACCCCAACTGGGAAACAATAGATGACAGTAATACAAATATACAAGTACAAATACATAATGAAATAATTAAACATCTAAATGGAAACCTTATATACAGATCCCCCAACTTTGACCAAGACTATATAGACAGTAAGAAGTACAAACCAAATACACAAACAACCTACTTCTTTAACTTCATGCTAAGCAAAGATGGTGTACACCCTCATGACATCTTAGCAAATAAATGGGCAATAAGAATATTAGAAACTGTCAATAGACAATGGCACTGATAATAAAGAGATATAATAGACATAAATAATCCCTAATTAACTGAGATATTAAGATAATACAAAAGAAAAACTACAGCAATACTAAGTTTAAAATCAAAACTAAGCATGGCCTATCATAGATTTAAAGCATGCCTCAAAGGATTATATAAAGCATATGATGATGTCCAAAATAATTTCAAAGAAAGTTATATAGCAGGAATTAATGCAGAGGCCATATATACATATCATAACAAAACAATGACTAAAGAAGAAAATTTTCCACAAAATTTTACAATAAAAAGAGAACTATACTTTAAAGCACTAAATAATTTCAGAAGAGCCAAATTTCAATATGACAAAGTCATCAATAAAGGGAAAGGCATATATAAGTTTAACAACAAACTAACAAACAAGGTTGCCAATATATTAGGCAAATACAGAGAACAAGCAAGAATAGAAACAATACATAATGAGCTAAGTGCTGTAAGAAACATAGTGCATGACTTCACAAACACCACTAAAGATAATCCATGTATATTGGATATCATTAAAAAAGGACCAAGTTTCATCCCCACAACAAGCGAAAACCACGATACAAAAGACACTATATCAAAAACCATCTCTGACACAGTAGAGTCATATTGCTCTAAAATGACCAACACAAACAGCTACAAATATGGCAATAATATAGCACTAAAGCTAAATCTAAACCACCCTAATGTAACAAGTCATACACTACAATATATTTTAGATGTCCTTGAAAAAAGCAGTGATATTTCCATACCAAATGAAGAGGAACCAAGTTACAGTAATATTTCTGTAGAGGAAGTCAATCTAATTAAAGATTTAGCTAAAAATAATGACATAGTTATAAATACTGCTGACAAGAACTTAGGATTCAGTATAAACCACATCAAGTGGTATTGTGATGAATATAATAGACAGTTATCAGATGGAAATGTATATGAAGAGATACCTTATGCTAATAAAAATGATATAATAAGACAAGGATACACTGATTTAAACAATCTATATGAGAAGTACAGTAGAATAGAATGCTTAGACAATATTGGACTAGAACAAATGATAACAAGAGAACTTGACAGCATAAAAATACCTACTTTAAATATAACACCAAAAGTACACAAACTCACAGAAAAAGCTGATAGCAAGATAGAGCACAAACTAAAAGGCAGACCAATAGTAAACGGTTATGCAACACTAAATACAGAACCCTCTCAACTATTAGGCAAATTATTTAATAACTGCCTAGATAGGCTTAAAAGATTGTTTCTTGATAAAGATATCCACTATCCAATTGTTGACAGCTCAAGGAAAGTGATAGATAGAATATCAACTATGAGCTTAAAGGCTTACAACCTTGACAACATCTATTTTATAAGCTTTGATTTCTCGGCACTGTATACATCCATCCGGAAAAATACAGTATATAACACTATACACTTCTTAGGGCATGTTTTGAAGTTAAACAAAGAAGAAATTAATCTAATGAAAGAGTTGTTTAATTTCATAAAAGCAAATGCATACTTCACAGTTGGTGGAAAAAGACTGTACCTACAAAAAGAAGGTTTCGCAATGGGAAGCTACGACTCATGCGATGGGTCAAATCTAGTCTTACTAAAAGCAGAATATTTCATGCTACAAAATAAAAGTATAGAGAGACATATATTAGATTTTTTCAGATTTATAGATGATGGAAGTCTGATTGTCTATATTAGACAAGAACAAATCAAAGATTTTATCACTAAAATAGTATCATATTACCCTAAAGAGCTAGAAATAGAATTTAAGGTATCCAAATTCCAGACCATATTCTTAGACATATGCTATGGCCTTGGACAAGACACCTATGACAAAGGGAAATTGGAATACAGGGTATATCAAAAACCTTTCAACAGTTATGCATACATACATTTTAGTTCTAACCATCCAGATGGAGCATTTAAAGGGGTCATAAAAACCGAGTGTCACAGATACAAATATTTAAGTTGTAACAAGCAAGAATATGACAATATATGCCAGCTTTTCAAAATACGATTACAAAAATGTGGATATCCTAAAGCATATATTAAGAAACATATGCTCAATTTTGACATCATAGATGAGTCAAAAAGAACCAAAAAGAATTCAGCTACACAGACCCGGTGTAAAATCAAGTTTGACAAAACATATAACCGATACAAAATTTACAAAAATGTACTGAGAAAGAAACAGTATTCATACAACAACGAGATTGGTATATGTAACACTACGGGAACCCAACTTAAAACATTATTCTTAACAAAAAAGAAGCTACATCAGAAACTACATAAACTACTGTAAACACCTACAGATAGCATATGGTGGGACAAAGGGGGTAGATAAACAGAAGATTGAGTAAATTTTATTAAATTTATACTCAAAAAGGTAACAAGACTATAACCACAAAAAGAAATTAAGATAATAATATTGAATCTATATTTAACACCTTCAGAGTAGGAAGTGACAGCACTTCCACTCTGTACTAAATAAAAGTTTATAGTTATCCATAAATACTATAGATACTAATAAAACAGTATCATAATGTATCACTCCATATAGTTTCACAGTCTTAAACATAAAATTTAATATCTAATTACAAAGTAAGATGGCTACATGTGATTGGGTCAAAGAGACAGTTAGTCATATTATAAAAAATGGCATGGCTGAAATATCTACACTTGAAAAACTTTTACATGGACATATAGATGTGTCAGTAATAGAAAATGAGGGAGAAACGTTGTCGTTCACCAACAGAAACCATTCTATTAGTCTTACTGAACAGTGTACTAATGATGAAAGATTTAGAGCGTTCTGTGGAAGCAAACATTTGCTGCTAGATATATGTAAATATTACACACAAAATAACATTGTGATATTTGACAAACAAAGTAAAACATATGTATCTATACTCATAGATACCAGTAGAATAATGAAAAGGTTCAGAATGAATATGTATAGTGGAGTAAAAACCATAGTCTATAAGCAACTGTATGATTTCTACTACATGACCAATATAAATTTTGATGATGTTGAATTTTAATCTATGAGAGACTCTCATAGAAATATGGATGATTTCAATTGCATCACAATGTAACAATATAATATAGAGACAAAAGGCAAAGCATGGTAAATGATGGTTTCGATGGGTAGCACTTGTAGGAGGTAACAGTACTTCCACAGGGGCTGGACATGGAAAGGATCATTGCAAAATGAGTTTTACATATAATACAATATAATTATACATTAACATTCACATCCAATTATATATAAAATATAGTAGGCCTTTTGGACAAACTAACAAATAAATTATGCTAGGTTATTAATCACATAGCTATCCTTTCTCCGAGGGTTCACTAGTGGCAAATGCATTCAAGGTGAAGGCGTTCTGGGATATAACATAGTTTTATTTCAGGACGGGTGGTACCAACTCCACACGGTGGCTATGATGACAAACCGATACCAGTATTACATACAACAAATATGTAACAGCTCCACTGGTATTAAGAAAATTTCTCACCTTTCGGACACTCTAGCAAAAACGCATACAGGATGTGAATGTGATGTCTTCCCCACCCAACCCCAAATTTCAACACAGGAAGAAATTTATGGAAATAATTACATAAAGGATACTCAAAAGAAAACTCAGTTTTTTGGACAAAATTCTTTGAGATTACATATAACCTTTCATTTGACACATTTAATTGGAGGGTTTGTTCTAAAAGGAGCATACTAAGACAGAAAAGGTTCCAAAAGCACTTTAGGCAAATATTTATATAAAGCGATAAATTTAAAAGAAGATGCTATTCAATTTCGACTATACACAGTAAAATAACAAAAAATAGATAATGCATCTTCTAATGGAATTTGGAACCTTAGAATGAGTATCAATTTTTCGGTATAAAATGTTAAGAAATACCTTCCTGTTCTGAAATGATCAAGATGCATGATACATGCATATTACCACTATGTGACGTCTGTATCGTATGAGTAATGGATGATGTCACAGTTGTTCAAAATGATATAAGATGTACTTTGTATGATAATATGGATACATATTGGCATACCTATATAGTCATGTAATGAACTTATTTTTACTATGCAATGTGTATGGTACAATAACATGTACTTATGATTCTGCACAGGTTAATTGATAGCTGATATCTAGTAGAATTTCGTGTGCCATGGTTATTGTATTATTTAGTAGTTGTTATGATTTAATACATATGATCTCATGATGGTTGTTTTGATCTCAGTGTCATGATCTCTTAAAAGTTGTAGATGTATAATACATGTATAACTAATGTAATATGCTTTGTGTATCATATCAAATATCATATGTAAAGTTTTAGTAGATATAGATACTAAACACAACCATAATATTGTCATGATCTGAATCATAGTGAGGTATATATGATACATTGATTGAAAATAGGCCATAAGTAGGATATACCTACCATACAGGGTTAAACAATACAGTTTCGGAATGTAATAATACAAAAGATCTTAAAATACAGATGGAGCTTACATCTGAATACACTAAATTTCAAAATATAGGCACAATTTTCACATATAAATAAAAAAATGCCAAAACCTTTTTGAAAGTTTAACTAAGCATTTTAAATGTATGCAGGTTTTCAATAAGTTATAGATAATCAACTGAATTTTGTTTCAACAGCAGTGTTTTGTAAATAATACCACACTTTCAACTTTCATCATGACCTCACGAGCCGAAGGCTTTAGTACAGATGATAATAAATTTAATTATCAAACTTTTTTAAAAAATACACAATAGTATAGTATTGAACCCTGTATGGCTGGGGATATAGTGTAGAAATTATATGAATGAATATATTATATATATGTCAAATAAAATTCTAAAGAACCTTATTGGTTTACAATTCTGTTCACATAAATATAATTACAACGTCCTGTTCAGAGATAAGTAAATATGACACTAACATTGTATTTATATAAATAGTACTTGTCCTGAGCTATTTGTGATAAATATGCATAATATACGGACCTTATGACATACTGAGCACACTAGGCGCAGCAAACTACTTGTCACAAGTATATGCTGGAGACCTGAGGGCAAACAAAGTATCCCTCGGTACCGGTCGCTATTACAGATGTACGCTGAGAGAAAACTTTGTTTAGTGTTTCCTTTCGCCGGCCCTGCGGTGTCCGATAGGAAAGGTAGAGTGTTGGATGCCTCTGGACCGTCGACAGGTTTCACATAACGTATATTTAATACACGTAAACCTTTAGGTTTAATATATTGCTGTCAGCTAATCTTATGACCGGGTGCAACTAACACGGTGGACTGACTGCACACTAGGCGCAATACACTACCTGTAAAGGTATGTATTGGAGACCTGAGGGCAAACAAAGTATCCCTCGGTACCGGTCAAACTTATATAGATGCTGCTGAAAGACCGTCAGCTAATATGAATCTTTTCACTGGTAAAATAACTACCATAAATTAATAGTCTGTAATGGCAGGTAGATGGAACCGGTGAAACGATTTACAAATAGCAGCCTAATCACCAACACACATATATAATTTAGATTATTAGAGGCATTTTAATACAAAACACGACGTCTACGACGCAAACAGCTACACCGACGGTAGCAACATCGATAGTATACACACCTGCAACTAACAACGCGACAACAAACACTATCAAAACTACAAATGTGACGACTATTGTTGAAATAAATGGGAATTTCATGGCTTCATCAAGTTTGCAAGAAGCAACTACCATAGCCTCTTCTAAACAAACAAGCTCGGATCCTAAGACGACAATCATCACTGAATCAGTAACACTGATGCCTACAACTAGCCCTCTGCCATTGTGTACACTCTCTGTTGCTTCGTCACCTCTAAATATTTCTTGCACTGATATAGATCTTTGCATATCGTCATCTGTTCACTGCAACAATGGATCAGTAATGGGCACCTTACCTAACTATTGTGAGTGTGATGCGGACGGAGTATGGACTATCATTCAGAAAAGATTTGACGGTTCTGTAGATTTTTACCGTAACTGGATTGATTACAAGGAAGGTTTCGGTGATCTGAATGGCGAGTATTGGTTTGGAAATGAAGCTATACACCTAATTACATCGAGTGCAAACTACAGATTGAAGATAATACTTACGGACTGGAATAACGTAACAAAGTACGCAATATATGATACATTTAGAATCGCTGACGAGGTTGACGGATACCGCTTGACCATCAGTGATTTCGCTGGATACGCAGGGGATTCATTAACACTCTACCATAATGGAGAGATGTTCAGCACGAAAGATAAAGATAATGATCGCAAGAGTAGTGGTCATTTAGCTGATGCATTATCTACTGGTTGGTGGTTTGGGTCAAATCTCCGCTCCAGTCTTAATGGACGGTATCTGTTTGACCCGACTCAGGCAATGATGGTATTATGTGGTCAGGTTTCGGTAATGGACCGCGTTATTCAATGAAAGAAACAAAAATGCTTATTAGACCTAAAAGTATAACGTAACTATAGGTTGTGAAGCACTGCAGAAGATGAGAGCCTCCAGAATTTTATATTAATGATAGTTCAAAGGCGATACTTCTATTTGTTTTATATTTTAGTGTCCATGTTTTGCTGTTTGAACCTTATGTACGTTTTCAAAGTTTAAGTTAAGTTCGGTTAGCTGAGTGGCCGCATATTGGGAAATGGCTGCTCACTCCGCTTACGAAATGTTTTCTAACTTAAAGTACAAGTACCTGATTGTCAAGTTTGCTTTTCCCACCTTTATTTAAGGAGGTACAAGTAGGCAAAGATCAGGAAAAGGCGCAATCAGAAAAAGATTCCCACTCCAAAAACCGAGGTGGGAAAAAACCAAACTAACAATCAGGTACTTATACCATGAAACATATCGTAAGCCGAATGAGCAGCTATTTTCCCAATAGGTGGCCACTCAGTTACCTTAACTTAACTAAAAATATGAAAACATACATAAGGCGCCAACAGCACAAAAAATTTAAACACCAAGACATAAAACAAAAAGAACCACTACAGAAGTATCGACTTGGAACGATCAGTAACACAAAGTTACTGGCGGGCTTAAACCGGTTTTACAGGTACCTAACCTGTGAGTGGAATTGCGCCTTTTCCTGATCTTTGCCTAATTGTACTTTTTTATAAAGAACATTTTTTCGTTTAGAAACAAACTACACTAATAATAAAGAAATAAGTTTTACTGAATATTTCAATTATAAATCAATAATAGAGTCGTATTGCCTTTTTCTCCCTCTTTTACAATCAACTGTCTCGCCCATCAGTTCCCATGGCTGCCATGTTGATGTATGCTATCATGTTTTGTCGATTTTTATTATTCCAAGCTACGATGTCACTAATATTTAACGTCGACGAAATTTGAAAAAAAAAGAAAAATAAGGGGGAAAATGTTCCCTGATCGTGGCCTACTTGTACCTTTCTATATTTCCTTATTCTTCTGTTCTTAACCATTAGTTCATTGCACTCTTATCATTCATGAATGTTTCAAAACTAAGTATGTAGTCTTTCTCACAATGTTAAACTATCCATTTCCCATCGAAGCTTTGAGAAAGTGACAAAAGTAAAGATTAGAATTGTGAAACTTAATTTGATCTATAATTAACTGCACGAGTACTCATCCATTAGTACTGATGTGATTTTGTAAACACTTCAACGTTACATAAACATATGTACCATAATCAACAGGTTCGGGTGTGTCTCGACAACGACTGTTTGTTTTCTGTCCATTTTTTCCATTTTATTGATCAAGACAATATTGATTACAGGAATTCTAATCTCTGAAAAGGTGAGATGTAAAGTGATCATTGATCTTCGTATCTAGAATTGAAGGAATCTCTTCTTTTCATATTTCTCATCAATAAAAATTGTCACACAATCAAAAGTGAAGTCGATTTTGGCGCTCATTTATGTAGAACATAAACGACTTTTGTTGGGGTTATTTGCTTTTCTGTGCTTAGATTGTTTAAGCACGTTTAATCACGCTAGAAATGCAGGTAGTTCAATTATGATCAGAACTGTGCATTCCAAAATGCCCGCATATGCATTGTCTTACTTAAGATTAAAGACGCTTAACCAGTAGAACAGTAACCTGCCGGCCCCAAATATCACCGAAACCACCGATTTCACCCCCAAACTACTTCCTACAAGTAATACCTTGGAGCAATTTCAAAATACTGTCTCGATAAGTTGCCTTAAATTTTATCCTACAAGGTATACACCAACACATTATTTGACAACAGGTACAACGAAACCACTGGCACCATCTACCACGCCAAACGAGCAAACACCATTTGGAGCATGTGCTATAACATTTTCTTCAACTTGTAAGATATCAGTTACGAGTCTTTTCTTAGAGCAAACACAAAAGACGATAACATCAAGCTCAAGCGAATCAACCTCATTCCGCACTGAGATGACAATTATGCTCAGTTAAAAATATAAAGGTTTGATCTTTTGGAAGCAGTGAAAACATTCAAAGGGAGAAGGTATGGACTATATTGCGCAATTTCGGGTAATGAATCCTCATCAGAAGCCCTTTTAAACCAGCAACGAAAGCCGGACTATTGACTGTTTACACGATGTCTAAATAAAAGACACATTTCTAAACGGGGTCGATTAATTTAAAAAATGCTTAGAAGTATGTTTCTAAACGTGTGTTTTGAGCACTGAATATCTTTACTGATCTCAAAGGACCTAAATAAAAACACAATCTGCACTATGGATGATTATCTATCTGGCAAGACTGCTTCAATGATCACGTGCGAAATAGCATTCCGTTTACCTATATTTTGAAAGCCTGTAGCTTGAAAAATACGAAAGTTATGACTGTAAGCGTGTGTTTTTTTATGAAAGCCGGATGTCCTGTGCAAGTAACAAAATGAACTTTGTTTGAACATTTTTCACATACTTGCCATGGTTTCAGTTTTTTGAGGGTAGGGTTATTTTTTGACAGAAAAGTTTTGATTCAACAAATCAAGATTTACGACCATATCCGTCTAATACATGCCAATTAGACATTTGGCACAGAATAAAATGTTGCAGGTGACCCTGTTTTCATGAAAAGGAAATAAAATATATTGCATTCCTTTGGTCAATAATTATATTGACCTTTGAGCATAACCTGTATTACCTACCCTTTTCACCGAGGTATATCATAAATACACACCTTATACATGTAATACCAAGAGTTTTAGTAGTGTGTCTGATAAATGTACCTTGTACATGGGTGCTACATCAAAACTTAATTGTTTGTAGTTTATGGCAATAAAACTGACCGAGAGAATATTTTCATGTTTATCAAAGAATAAAATCTGTCCAAACAGATCTTGTCTTGCTTCAAATATGCTTCGTTATGTTAAACTTCTAATAAGTCTTCACAATGCAAAACTAAGATAGAGGCACGAACTGGGTGCAGAGAAACACTTAATTAAGCTTAATAAAACGCATCCGTACAGAGACGTAAATTTATAAAATGAAGAATGTCCGTATTACATGTCTAATGGATTATTTGGTTGAAAATCTGAAGAGAGACTTTTTCCTGACATGACAAAACCAAGTTCACCCATATAGAAAGTGAATTTAAACAAGCTACAGGCTTGCACAAAATTATTGAAATCAAGTACGGATTTGATGAGCTAGTATCATAATTTAGTTTTAAGCATTTTGACAGCCTTCCCCGCAGAGGTCAAGAATGTCATTTGTATATGATATGTAGATTGGTAAAATACAAGTGCATGCAAAAGGAATTTGTTGATGTCGGGGGGGGGGGGGACACATTTTTTTTTAAATATTTCTGATTCTTATATGTTTAATTGAGGAAATTATATTTTCAACCCAAATTTTCAAAAAGAAACCAATGTTTTCATTTCCGCTATACTTTTAATTTTCAAATTTCTATAGGCAGATTTCTATTCAAAAGAGACGTTCTTCTTTGAAACCACGAGCAATCGTATGTAACGGGAATGACTATCGCCACGATGTACATGTATGTCTGTATCTATCTTGGATTTCAACTTTGACTTTTGTCTCGACGTTTCCCCTTACGTATGTAACAAGGGAACTGAAACCATGCCAAACTTTCGCGAGTGCGATGAATGTGGAATATTGACAGTAATTCAAATCGATTCGATTGTTCGGTAGATTTTTATCTGGATGGAATACAAGGAAGGCTTTGGTGATTCAGATGGAGAAATCTGGCTTGGTGACGAAGCCACACACAAGATAAACCCTATTCACTAAAGATATGTGACCCGTCACGCCAAAAGGGACATTCTGGGAAATCTTTTCGAAATTGAGTTTTTAATGCTATGTTAACGTATGATATTAAAGAAGTAATTTGGTGTTTAAATTTCTGAAATATTCCAAATACTTATTGAGATATGCACATTTGAAGTATACTACCCATACAGCTTCAAAGTCAGAAAAGCGCTCGACGACGTCATAAATGGCGTCAAAAGAAAACCATTGTATAACAGATGTTAAAACAGGTATATGTTTTGCTAGGTATATTTCTAAGGTGTTTCATGACTAGAGTGGTGTGTTTTAATAAATATAATATTGATATTGTAGATAGTACAACTGGCGAGTCCCCCCCCCCTGAAAACCAGACCACATTGCAAAACAGGAATACAAAAGATTACAACATATACTAACTTGTATCTAAGATCTAATACTTCCACATTGTGTGACATATGGCTTTTAAGGAAGTTATAAAACAACAAATTATCTAATTTGAACAACCACTAGCCATGCCTAAGACTGTAATCTAATCCATTATGCCATTCTTGCTTAAGCCTCTTGGTCTAATACATGTATCAAGAACTGAAATGCACATGATTTGGTAGATTGAGATGCAAGTATATGTGACACCACTATTTTTAAATGTCAAAAAAAGCATATCAAATATTACTGCCTCATTAGTATTGCTTGATGCATGTATGGCATATTTTAGGTATTAAAAAGAAGGTATGCATCAATATTATTACGCCTCAAACAATTTCGAGGGAACCAACAACAGATGTCGATCCAGAATCAGACACGCTAACCACTAGGCAACCGTTCTCCCAAAGTTACAATTTGCCATGAATTTTGTTTGGCATCAGGAAAACATGTCCGTGTAATATACATGCATATCCCCTTACACCCCACTTTTGCAAAACTGGGGTTTGTAGGTGTATATCTAATTTTCTTTTTTTTTTTTTTGCTCCAAAACATAGATTGTGTGTACTCGTTAGAACCGCCTCGGTGAGGCAGTTCTAACGTGTACACACGATCTATATTCTGCGCCTTTTTTTTTCAAATTTTCAATTTTTACTGCTGAAAAATATCAAGTATACTGCATGGGCAAGTTTTTGAAATGTTGATAAGGACACCTGTTGATATGCACTGATTCATTTCTCACATCATTGTACCCTTGGTAATACTGATTAATCACATTTAGATGAACAAGGGTCCTGACAAGGGTGTGCTTTCATAGAACGGGGTTTGGGCACACTAGGCTTTGGACATGTAATGTCTTTATTGTTGTCACCATCACAGTGCTAACGAACGTTTTCATACAGATACTAGGCTCTCTCTGGACTCAGTCCCGGTAGTGGGATGAGCTCTGGTTCACTAGAAAGCAGCTCTTGGTGTTTAGTTTGATCCTTCATGATGTTCAATCTGGTTTCCGGAGAAGACGGGAATTCCCTGACAAACACTGTACTGGGCTCAGACGACGTAAGCCGAAAGTGGTGATACTTGGTCAAACTGGGGATTTTCTTAAAGTAGGTCTCCAAGAAGGCCTTCCACTTCCGAACAGGCACAAGAGTATACGAGCTAGGTTCTAAAATCAGCTGGGGAATGTTAATGTCTTTAGCTGTTGACAACAACACTACTTCTGCCAGGTCAGCTATTGAAGATATATAGCTATGTTTGTACTTCATTTTAATTGAGCCAAAACACCAATCTGGACCAAACCGGGTATGATAAGGCAACATGAATGACACTTCTATATTTGAATTGAACCCTTGTAAAAGTCTGTATCACGGCATTGTTTTTGTTTTGTCCGCGACAATTATCACAATGAAAATGAAGATTATTGCAGTTTACTGAATGGCCTGATGTTAGGTAATGATGTAAATAACTTATTGTTTCATTTGCACCTTTTCCAGTCAACTCAGCTTCATCTTTCAAATAGTTAATCTGCTTCGGTACAGATTCAGAACAAATTCCAAATATATAACATTTCCGTGGTGTTTTAAAGTAAATTGGTCCAACTTGTTGGGGGCTATGTGGTATCAATACATTCTGGGCATAATCAAATGAAATGTGTAAAGTTCCGTCCAGTAGGTCTTGTGACTGTTTTGTTCATCTGTTAAGGAATTCCAAAACTGGCTAGAAAGTTCACATTGCTGTTTGTAGTAGTCCCGACATTCTTTTGCAAGAGCTAAATGCTGTTCTTGTTTGATAAGTTGAGCACTTTTCACGGCTTCAGAACAGTTAACAGACTTCATGATCAAGTTGTTATTTTGTTGACATGTACAGTACAGTCAGCGTGATGTTTATATCCTTCGCGCTCACGCACGAAAGAAAAAAGGATTAAGTTCCACGCAAAACCCACGCAAAACCCTCGCTCATTCCTCGCAAAATCCACGCTTGTTCCACGCTAGGTCCACGTTCATTCCTCGCAAGAAGCGTGTGAGTTGCGTGAGATATAAGCAGTTCCACGCTTGTTCACGCTTTCCACGTTCATTAAGGAAAAGAAGCGTGGAAAAGATTAAGAAACATGCGAGAAAAGGATTATCGTTTCGTCTTGTTCAAAAGGGTAAAATTGTTAAAGTTTTGTGACCAAATTAAATATAATATATAATTTAATAATTCTTAGTACGAGGACGGCAACTTAGTATGATGACGGTAAACCTGTACAAATACATACACTTGTACGACAAAGCGCCTGTACGTAAATACATACGCATGTTTTGACGAGTTGCAGTCTGAGCAATACGTTATTCAGTGTTGATTCAATTATCATCGTAGATTAAGTGATGACAAAATTTGCACGTTTAAATATTATTTGGCAGCGACGTGCATTTTTGACTGCCGCGGTTTTAGATGCAGAACATTTATATCTGATACTTTTGCCAAAAGAGAAGATGAGCACCCCAGTTTTTTGTTTTTCAGAACATCTCTCAAATAAATGGGTCTTACGTATTCTCTAAGATGCCCAACGTCAATTAAAGCTCGACCTACGAGGTATGGCAGGAAAGTTCGTAGACACTTCAGCTATTAGAAGAAGTAACGCGTTGTTGAAGAAGCGTTTTGCATAACTTGATGCAAAGCAGCAATATCTTATGAGTATGTTTCAGACATTTTGTGCAATTTGAAGTAAAAACACGCTTGGTATGGCCACTTTTCTGTTTGAGGGTAGGGCCGTGCGGGGCAGGTGTCAAAACGTGATAAAATGTGACGATTTTCACATTCTGTTTTTGCTTGTGAAACGGCACGGAAGTGTGCTGTAACGTTAAAATATTTTGATCCTGAAAGAATGTTCAATCAACAACGTTTTCTGAATGTTTGGGCCTTGGCGGCAGTACAGTTTGGTATCTGTTAATAAAATTTCAGATGCGGTCCGAAAAAATTGTTTGAAAAAATGGCGTAATTTTGACGTCGGAGAACAGCTGATAACCATAAAATTGTGTGTTTTTGTTATGGAAATGGCCAACAAACACGAAGGAAGTGATATAAACAACAACATTAAAGCTATCAGCTTGTCTGTCACTAGTTTACAAGTGACAGAGTTGATTTTTGGATGCTCGATAGATCATCTAAGATGATAAACGGCGGCGGAAGGGCACTCGTCTTACATTCTCATCGAATGAAACTGGTTTCATATGTTCAACCGGTCATCAGAGAACCTGATGAGAGTTGGCACAGATCTGCATTTGACAGCTGGATACACATAATAAAATTGTACCGATATCCAAGGACCCTATGTGGAATAACTCTGAAACATCGGTTAAACTTGTTACAAACATATAAAGCACCGACAGCAATAAACTTCAAGTAACGTCACTGAGACGTTGACCCTTGCCCCGCTCCCGGTTAGGGAGGTGCACATAAAAGGCTGTAGAAGATGTCGTGTTTGCCAGATTTTCATAAAATTTCGTCTATTTGCTCATGAAATGTTTTTGCAAACCCAGATATATTCATTTTGACTGAATTTCTTTTCCTGTTGAAAATACTAATGGTGTCTACGAACTTTTCTGCCATACCTCGTACATGTAATACGGTTCAAGCACCTTGCTACTTGTACATGTATCACTTAATCATAAATTACGATGTACGTTACAATTAAATTTACATGCAATTAATTCATCTTAATTCATCTTAAGAGTCGGTACAATGCCCCTGCGAGAATTCTGATTCCCTTTAACATGTTCAGCATTAACCAAAGTCAGCAAAATCAGGGTTTCTTTATTCTTGTATCGGCACAATTATTGTACACATGATTAATAAGCGACATAGCCTCTAAGTTAAAATTAACAAGTTGACTCTAATTTGGTGCATAAAGTTATAAATTATCCTAATCAAACAAACACACAGTTCAGGTTGTGTGATAAGTGATAAAATGCAAGCATATCTTTGAGATTTGAAACTTTGGAAAAACAAAAAAGAAAAATAAGTTTTAAAAAACGAAAACAAAAGAAAGTATAGAAAATACCAACAAAAACTACGTTTGCGCGTGTCTTCTTTGTTTCATAAATGTGGGACACCATACTGATTAGTACATGTACATGTCTGTACACGGCAAACTTTCAGCGGCGGAAATGACATCACTGCTTTTATTTTGGTTGACAAGAGACATAAACATATATATAAAAAGTGAAAAGAACCACTTTATTCCTGTCCCTTTATCCTGAGCGTGAAACAAACGTGGAAAGCGTGAGCGAGCGTGGGACTGTATATATCTCACGCAACTCTCTTAATCCTTTCCACGTTTTGTTTCACGCTACAATTAAGCAGTTCCACGCAAAACTCACGCTACTTCCTCGCAAATCTCACGCAAAATCCACGCTAATTCCACGCAAAATCCACGGAAAAAAGTCACGTGACATGCGGGATTCCACGTTCGTAAGCGTGAGGGATATAAACATCACGCTGACTGTACTGTATCACACAAGTCTGAAGCAATTTTTATAATGGCTATATGTGGTAAAAAAAGGTACAAGTAGGCAAAGATCAGGAAAAGGCGCAATCAGAAAAAGATTCCCACTCCAAAAACCGAGGTGGGAAAAAACCAAACCAACAATCAGGCACTTATACCATGAAACATATCGTAAGCCGAATGAGCAGCTATTTTCCCAATAGGTGGCCACTCAGTTACCTTAACTTAACTAAAATTATGAAAACATACATAAGGCGCCAACAGCACAAAAAAGTTTTTAAACACCAAGACATAAAACAAAAAGAACCACCACAGAAGTATCGACTTGGAACGATCAGTAACACAAAGTTACTGGCGGGCTTAAACCGGTTTTACATGGCCATAACCTCACCCTCTGCTTCTGCAGTGGTTCATAACATTTAGTTAGTTATTCGGTCCTCGTGGTGAATCTCTAACTAGTCAATGAATCATCAAGAACAAACAAATAAATCATGATAAACATCCTGATGAATCAAAAACCAGGACTCACAGACTGAGTAAGCTGCCCGACGATGGAGATCCCTGGGCGCCGAATAACCTACTAACTCCGGAGCAAAAGAAAAACACCAGTAGGACCCCGGTGGGCCAAGCAACAGACAAGAAGCTCCGGCCCCAACCAACTAAAATGAATAGCTTTATGTCGGGGCCATCATAGAGTCTGACGCCCGACCCACCGGCGTGCAATTAAAGAAGGCAGCGTAGTTATCAACCATGATTGGGTTAAAAACTAAGCATGCAGACTGTTGCATAACATTCAAGTTATAACCTATACGTCTGTAACGTGTTATGATTTTTCTGAACTGAAAAGAAAAATCATTAATTCCTTTAAGTTTCTTAAATTTGTAAACCAAGTCACCATAAAATTCAGGTTCCGAAAGGCCCTCACTTAAAAGCGTCTTTAACCCAACATTATATTTGGAAATCAATTCATAGTGTCTACGATAAAATTTAGAAAATGTTTTTCGAAGTTTATGATACCGATAGCCCTGTTGGAGAAGTTTGGCCGTTAAACATTTATTTCGAGCGTTGAAGTCTGTAACATGATTGCAGACTCTAGCAAACCTAATACGTTGCGAAATGTATACACCATAAGAAGCACGACGAGGAACGTCACCATCCAAAAAAGGAAAATTTACTATATCAAAATCAAAGTCATCGCGCTTATCATAAATTTTAGAAGAAACAAATCCATTTGCAACAGAAAGATGTAGATCTAAAAAGGGGGCTTCAGTATCTGAGATATTGGCTTTGTTCAACTGAAGTTCAGGTGGATAAATTTGATTGACCATACCTTCAAAATAAGGGTTGTCAATGTTCAAAAGGTCATCGAGGTACCTAGATGTGGAATTAAAAGCCTCGATAACATCAGCTTGATTATCATGGTTAAGAGAATCCATGAAATCTCTTTCGTAGCAGTATAAAAATAAATCAGCTACGAGAGGTGCGCAATTTGTACCCATCGGAATTCCAACAATTTGTCTGTATAACTTGGTCCCAAATCTAATATAAATATTATCAAGGAGATAGGATAAGGCGTCGCATACATTCTGACATGACCAAAGTGTATACCGACTTTGGTCAGAGGAAGTGAAAAAAGCCTAAGTATAACTTCCAAAAAGTTTTGAATTTAGTCAGTCCCACAGCTCTACAAGATGCCTCGGCACATTCTTTAAAATACCTCCTCCATAAGTTAGACTTGTAACATCACTAGGCAGCATTATAACAGTGTAGTCTTTCATTTTAGGCATTCTACCTGGCAATGGCATAGCATTATAGTCAGCATAATTTGAGATAAATTTAATCACATTTTGTTCATCAGAAATTGTGAAGGCGTTGTGTGATGATTTTCCAACGTTTCCATGCCGCCTTGTTCCAAACCCGTTACGATCATAATGTTTACACAAACTCTTTTATATTTTTAAACCAACTCCATGGGAAAATAGGTAGGTGGAACGGCAGACTTGTCTGCCGAAGAGAAAAAACTTCACTGACGCCCGCTGTCGCTCCTTGCCCTCCTTATGGGTAGCAGTCTGTTTCGTCTGGCCAGAGTTGACTCTGTTCTGTTACATGTTTGCCAACATTACAAGGTTCACATTCTCCTTAGTCAGCTCGGCCATATTCAGTCGTATCTCTTCAAGAGCCTGCATACCAACAGCTTGAAAACATGGTTTACCTGAAAAAATGAATGTAGGGCATCATCACCATCATTATTTTCCTCTACCACCCCTATACCTGCGATTCTTTAAGTTGAGCTTGATGAAACATCTAACGATTAATGACAAAATGGTAGTCAAAGAGCAGTGATTGGAAGCCTGATCGGTTGGGCAACACTATACAGGGTAGCAATATGCAACAACATATAATGAGGCATTGAAGTCTTTGCACTGCCGGTTGTTGTCCAATCAATCAATCAATCAAGCCCTTTTAAATCACCACAATCATATTTGTCACATATCGTCCAAGCCCTTTTAAATCACCACAATCATATTTGTCACCTATCGTGTGATGTTGTTTTCATCTGCACTGTAGGAAATAGTAACGTTTGCAGCATAGGTTTAAAGGGTGCTACTGTTATAGTGTTAGATATCTTTTTTTTTTTGCAGACACCCTCTCATTCAGACTTGTACTTATTGTCAGTGGAATAATAGGAACATGCATAGCCTATGTCTTTCATTTGAAAGAGAAATCATAAATAATAATAATAATAATAATAATAATAATAATAAAAATAATAATAATAATAAAGCCATATACATCAATATATAAAAGTAAACACAAAAAAGTACAACAAAAACAAAAGATTGAAAAAAAAAGATGTTGCGAGGTATCGATACTGGAGCCTCTCACATGCTAAGCGAGTGCTCTACTACTGAGCCACTAGCACTCGTACAGCAAACTTCTAAATTTAGAAAATAGATAAAGTCAACATGAGAGCCTAAAAATAACTTGTACTTTAGTATTTCAAGGTCGCTCAGTGGGTGGGGTATAAGAAAGCGGGACTCTATTTTTTCGATTATACGCAGCCCATCTCGCAAACTAAACTATGTTTTGAACTGTTTTGTTATTATACAAAACACATTGCGCTGTATGCCATATTCGAAAGTGATTTTTTGCAGCTGTTTTGTTAGTGTTTACAGAAAGGTACATGTAGGCAAAGATCAGGAAAAGGCGCAATCAGAAAAAGATTCCCACTCCAAAAACCGAGGTGGGAAAAAACCAAACTAACAATCAGGTACTTATACCATGAAACATATCGTAAGCCGAATGAGCAGCTATTTTCCCAATAGGTGGCCACTCAGTTACCTTAACTTAACTAAAAATATGAAAACATACATAAGGCGCCAACAGCACAAAAAATTTTATACACCAAGACATAAAACAAAAAGAACCACCACAGAAGTATCGACTTGAAACGATCAGTAACACAAAGTTACTGGCGGGCTTAAACCGGTTTTACATGGCCATAACCTCACCCTCAGCTTCTGCAGTGGTTCATAACATTAAGTTAGTTATTTGGTCCTCGTGGTGAATCTCTAACTAGTCAATGAATCATCAAGAACAAACAAATAAATCATGATAAACATCCTGATGAATCAAAAACCAGGACCCAGAAGCTTTTACAGAAATCACAAATCACGCACCACAATCGTGAACAAAGAATAAAGAAGCCATTAAAGAAAAGCTTTATTTTACCGTCATCAAGATGACATCCACACCCTCTGTCTCTAAATCTGCTGATGTCATCGTCCAGAATTTGATCCTCGGGTCGAACATCGAAGGGGATCTCTGCAGGCTCAGGTTCAGAGTCCGACTCCGCAGAAGAATCACTGTCACTGCCGGGGTCGTTGGGCTGTTCCAAAGTTGAATGGACTAAATACGAGTCTGTGAATCTTGTCAATAAATTTAGGGTTCCTTCGTCGTCGTCTTGAATGTTTAAACATTTTTACATTCAAACTTTCACCGCCATTTTCACTCAAACAAGGGACAAAACTCGAAAATGGTAGAAAAGTACAACAAATAATCTATTTTTATCTTAAAAGTACCGCAAATAGATTTCATTGAATGAGAAAATCGATGCAAATGACGTAACTTCCCAGAAGGTCCCTTTTGGCGTGACGAGTCACATATATCTTACTTGCTGTGAAAATATTACAAAAGTTGCAATGTTTCAGAATCGCTGACGAGTGTGATGGCTACCGACTGGCTATTGATAGTTTCTCCGAAGACGCAGGACATTCATGAAAGATCTACCATGATGGACAGATGTACAGCACGACTGATAACGATAATGATCGCAATAATAAAGAACATTTGGATCTCCTATTTTTCTGGTGGTTGGTAGTTTGGGTCCCAACACCGATCCAATCCCAATGGTTGGTATTAGCCGGAGCGTCTGGGGGTTATGGGCCAATGTGGGTTGGGTATGGTTATGGAACACGATATTCAACGAACGGAACCAACATACAAATAAAAAGCAAAGTTAGTTTTGATAAGGACCTCCTAAAGCAGACTACTTGAAACAAAGTTTGTTGGTTTTGTGTATACTGTCGGCACAAACTATATCCTGCATTCGTAAACATTCAAAGTTCTACAAAATAATGACCTGATTTAAGAAAATTTGTAGAGATCATTCATATTTGTTAAAGTTTGTTTGATTTCACATATGTATTAGTGCATTTCCTTCAGATCTGATGTGATTATGTAAGCACTTCAACGTTATATTAATAAATGTACCACCATCAAGAGGTATTTTATGTATCGACTATAACTGTTTGTTTTCTGTCCCATTGTTTGGGGTCCTTTCTTTAAATGTAGATCACATGTAACTTTTTTATTGTAAGTCGCTTTATATATCTTAGTTTAATAGTCTGAATTCAGTTCACTGCAACCACAAGACAGTCGATTCTGGCTGATTTGTATTACTTTGAAACATTTTCTTTATTACTTTGATAAGAATGGATGCATCAAATGCCCAAGTGACCATTGGTAGATGTCGAAAGAAAATGTTATTTTGCATCACGTTAAGTGTGATATTAATCATGGTAATCTGTACTACAGGAATTATTATCTCTGAAGAGGTAATATGTAATGTAAACGCATCGTTGACCTTAAACGCTGTCTATATCTAAATTTTAAAGAAATTGTTTTATTTTTAATAAAAACAATGTGCACAAAAGCACAAGGAAATCAATTTGATTTTTCCGCCCCATTTATTAATCTCGTTGTAAACTACTTAAGACATTAAGTGAGCTTTGGTGGCGTTCTTCGCTATTCTTTGCTAAGATTATTTATTCGAAATATGTATTCAGGTAGCACAATAAGTATTCGAAATATGCTGTCCATAATAACCATACACTCATTAGCTCACCTGAGCCATAAGGCTCACAAGGTGAGCTTATAGGATGGCCGTGATCCGGCGTCCGTCCGTCGTCCGTCGTCGTCGTCCACCATTTTCAAAGATCTTCTCCTCTGAAACCGCTTGACCAATCAAAGCCAAATTTTATATGAAGCATCTATAGGAATGGGGAACCAATGTGTATATAAATAATCCAGGTCACATGACCAAAATGGCTGCCGTGCCCATATATGGTAAAAACCTTTAAAAATCTTCTTCTCCAGAACCCAAAGGCCTAGGATCTTGAAACTTGGCATGTAGCATAAGGGACTCAAGGTCCACAATGTGTATATAAATCATGACGCTGTGATGACCTTGACCTATATTACGGCAAGGTCAACTTAGGTTGCCAATGCATTTGAATGGGGAAAACTTTAAAAATGTCATTTAAAGTGAAAGTCTTGCAGGAAATGGGCAATAGGACTGAATATTAATGATTCTGAAAAAATGGACCCCAGGGGCTCATATGCCCCCACCCCGGGGCAATATACATGTATGTCTCCATAATATTCAACCATCTTCTCCTCTGAAATCGCTTGGCCAATCAAAGCCAAATTTTATGTGAAGCATCTATAGGATGGGGTAATCAATGTGTACATAAATAATCCAGGTCACATGACCAAGATGGCCGCCATGTCCATATATGGTAAAAACCCTTAAAAATCTTCTTCTCTGGAACCGGTTGACCGATTTCAATGAAGTACTACAATGTATATATAAATTATGACCCTGTGATGACCTTGACCTAAATATACGGCAAGGTCAACATAGGTCGCCGATGCATTTGAATGGGGAAAACTTTTGAAATGTCATTTAAAGTGACAGTCTTGCTGGAAATGCACAGTAGGAGTGAATATTAATGATTCTGAAAAACATTGGTCCCCAGGAGCTCATATGCCCCCACCCTGTGGCAGTACACATGTTTATTTCCATAATATTCAAACATCTTCTCCTCTGAAACCACTTGGCCAATCAAAGCCAAATTTTATGTGAAGCATCTATAGGATGGGGTAACCAATGTGTATATAAAAAATCCAGGTCACATGACCACGATGGCCGCCATGCTCATATATGGTAAAAACCCTTCAAAAATCTTCTTCGGAGAAACCAGTTGACTGATTTCAAAGAAACATGGCATGAAGCATTGATGGCTAAAGTACTACAATGTGTATATAAATCATGACCCTGTGGTGACCTTGACCTATTTGACGACAAGGTCAACATAGATTGCCAATGCATTTGAATTGGGAAAACTGTTAACATGTCATTTAAAGGGAATAAATAAAATAGAAATTGGCAAATGGACAGAATATTGATTATTCTGAAAACAAATGGCCAAAAGGCTTCATCTGCCCCTGCACTGGGGCTAAATACCATGATATTATTCAAGCATGTTTATTGGCATATGTAGCAGATCTCAGGTGAGCGTTTACAGGACCATTGGTCCTCTGGTTGTCTTATCTTATTTAAGATTCCAGACGCTATTACAAGACAACAATCAATCCCAAATGGCAGACTACCGACTCAAATATCATCTAATTCACCAACTTCAACCCCAAAGACACCACCTTCAAGCAATACACCCGAACAATCTCAAAATACTGTTTTGATGAGTTCCATTGAAAATGATCTAGCAACGTATAAACCAATATACTCAGGTCCGACGAAAATAACGACCCTGACTACCATGACAACCGACAAAACACCATTTATGTCATTTGGTGAAACATCTTTATCTCATAAGAAATCGGTTACGAGTTCTACCTTAGAGCAAACTGAAAAGACGATAAAGCCAAGTTCAAGTGAACCAACCCTAAGCCCCACTGAGATTACAACCATACTAAAGACTGCTTCAATTTCAAATCATGCACAATCGTATGTAGCGGGAATGACTACCGCCGCGATGTATGACTCTGTCTCGGATATCAACTTTGACCCTTGTCTCGGCGTTTCCACTGACATATGTAACAATGGAACTGAAACCATACCTACCTTTTGCGAGTGCGATGATAGTGGGATATGGACCATAATTCAAAAGCGATTCGAGGGCTTAGTAGATTTAGTAGGCTTAGTAATCGGAACTGGACGGAATATAAGGAAGGATTTGGTGGTTCAAACGGAGAATTCTGGCTTGGTAATGACTCCATACACCAAATAACATATAGCACAAACTACGCATTGAAGATATATTTAACTGGCTGGGATAATATAACAAAGATCGCAAGGTACGACCAATTCAGAATCGCTGACGAGGCTGGCGGCTACCGCCTTACCATCAGTGATTTCTCTGGCAATGCTGGGGATTCATTATCCCTATACCATAATGAAGAGATGTTCAGCACGAAAGATAAAGATAATGATCGCAAGAATAAAGACCATTTAGCTGCTGCATTATCTAGTGGTTGGTGGTTTGGGTCCAATTTCCGCTCCAATCTCAATGGACGATATCAGCTGGAGCCTGAGCCTGCGGATTATGGTCTTGTGTGGATTGGGTATGGTTATGGAACACGATATTCAATGAAAGAGACAAAAATGCTAATTCAGCCAATAAACTAAATGTTTGTTGTTGTTTTTTGTTGTTGTTTTTTGTTGGTTTTTATTCAGTTTAACGTCCCTTTCAAGATTATTTCAGCTCATATGAGACGGGCCAATCAGTAGGTGGGGCGAAAACGGGAGAACCCCGAGAAAAACCACCTGACACACCCGTCAGCAGAACTTGGCTTGTCTCACATGTGGCCAGAGCGGGGCTCGAACCCACACCAGACACAGCGGTGAGATGATCGAATGGTTAAGTGCGATAATGAACTATCAGCGCTTTTAACCACTCGGCCATGGGGGCCGCCAATATAGTAAATGTGATAAAGACTTCTTTGTCCTAGAAGCATACTATTATTATTATTATTATTATTATTATTATTATTATTGAAGAACAGGAAAAAGTTTCCTTATAATTGTCACACCATTTATGCAGTTGCAGCAGTCATTATTAGTATTTATTGCTAAATTCAGATCTTATCGCCAAATTATGATCTGTTCTCGTTCAGGAGCTTCTCAGGAGCTTGCAACTATATCCATGGCTAGAAGCCTTCTCTATTGTATTGTGAAAACAGAACTATATAATGTGATTGCAAACTCGCCAGCAGTGGATTTTAAAAGAAAAGGTTATCAGCATGCTATTTGCATCATTTGTTTTATCAGCCATTTTCAAGTCCATGACATGACTAGTGTAAACGTAGTTTAACAGAATGATGTTTTGTTCTGTGGTTCTTTATTTTGTTAGTTATTCATTTCTGTGCGACGATGTAATATAATAAGAGCGTAGCTCGCTTGACTTGTGCTTTGCCACAAAATCTATCAAAATCTATGATCCATTACCTTGACCTCAAGGTCACTCAGGTAGGTTTTGATGGTACAGCATAAAACTTCAGACCAATATCTACAAACATGTAAAGTACCAACTTGAAACATCTACATGTTGAAGACATATAAACTTGTAAAAAAAGTTTAACCAAATCTTTTTAACACAAAATTTCAAAGTCCGTGACCTTGACCTCAAGGTCATCCAGGTGGGTCATATTGGTACAGCATAAAACCTGAGACCATTATCTATCAACATGCAAAGTATCAACTTTATCCATCGACATGTTCAAGAGATATCGACTTATAGCAACTTTAACCAAAATCTCAACACAAATTTTCTAAGTCTGTGACCCTGGACTCAAGGTTACCGAGGTGAATTGTGAGGGTACTGCATAAAACTTCAGACCAACATCTACCATCATGCAAAGTATCAACTTGATCCATCGATATGTTTTAGAAATATAGACTTATAAATTTCTAAGTCTGTGACCTTGGCCATCAAGGTCACCAAGGTAGGCCATGATGGTACTGCAAAAACGTTATACCAATATCTATCAATATGCAAAGTATCAACTTGATCCATCTTCATGTTCAAGAGATAAAGAATTATATTAAAACTTTAACCGTAAACTTAAACACATTTTTTAAGTCTGTCAAGGTCACCCAGGGTGGGTCATGATGGTACTACATAAATTTTCAGACCAATATCTACTATCATGCAAAGATAAAAGCTTTATATTCAAAACTTGGAAGAATATATGCACAGAATACATGAAAAATATGTTTGACAATGATTGGCAAAGTTTTTATACATTTGCAACTTTAAAAGAGAAATACAATCTACCAACGTCAGATTTCTTGAAACATTTGACTATTTTGAACAGAATGCCAAAATGCATAGAAGCGTCTATTAAAATTTGAAGATAAAAATATTCCACCAGATAAAAACTTTAAACAAATAGCAAAAACGGGTACACTAACCAATTGTATAAATTTGAAGATGAAAATATTCCACCAGATAAAGTTTAAACAAATAGTAAAAACGGGCACACTAACCAATTATATACCGTTTATAAAATATTGCTACAGAATAGGGATACAAGCATTGTTTGCTAAATCAGAACAAAATGAAACGACATATTTTTAAATGGAAGTAGGCAAAGATCAGGAAAAGGCGCAATCAGAAAAAGATTCCCACCCACAAAAAAAACGAGGTGGGAAAAAAGACATCAAATTACGAAATTTTCAGTACAGATATTTGATGCGTATAATCCCAACCAACCATTTTCTGACTAAATGCCACATTTCAAGCTCAACAATCTGCAATTTTGTAATATGGAAATAGAAACGCTTTCTCATCTTTTTGAGAGTGTTTACACGTGGGGTGATGGGAAAAAACATATAAAACTGTTGTCAATTCTTTAGCTTTAAATTTGATATTTCGCGCTGAAATTTCAACACATAATGCAGAAATACATATGCAGTTATTTCTTTGTAATAACGCATGCCGTTATGGAAAGGCCACCTAACGTTATGCGGCGCAACGTAACGTCAAAGCTAAATTCGTATTTCAAGTGAAATATTTTATACTTTGAAATGAACACCACAAAATCAAAACCAAACATTACTCATTTCAAATAATTTATGTTGTCAAACATTTACATTGAGAATGAAACAGCTTTGTCAAACGACAGATAATATCTCTTCGACGAAATATGGAGCACATTACTACAAACATTAAGTTAACGAGGAAGCATAATGCAACAGAGTACAGTTCTCTCTCTCTCGCTCTCTCTCTCTCTCTCTCTCTCTCTCTCTCTCTCTCTCTCTCTCTCTGGTAGTTAAAATTCTTTATTATATCAGATTGTAGTAAGGCTTTGTATGACATATCAATTACTGGTTTTCTGTATGTTTGTTTTTTTTTCATTCAATGTTTGTCATGTGATTCTTCTAATGTTCATATTTACAATGTTAATTGTATAAAATGTATTGTGAATATTCATTTGAACAATGTGTAATAGTAAAGATGAATAAATAAGAATCCCCTCCTATACGCCGCGAAGCCTGACTCTATCTCGGATATCAACTTTGAATCGTGTCACGGCGTTTCTCCTGACATATGTAACAATAGAAGTGAAACCATGCCTAACTTTTGCGAGTGTGACGATAGTGGAATATGGATCAAGAATGGATCGATGGTTCGGTAGATCTTTATCGTAACTGCACGGAATATAGGGAAGTGTTTGGTGATTCAAATGGAGAATTATTGCTTGGTAATGAAGCCATACACCAGATGACATTCAATGCAAACTACAAATTGTAACTGTAAATATGAATGAACAGTGCGGTATTTTCAAAATCGCTGATGAGAGCTTCATTAACAATGTACCATAATGGACACATGTTCAGCACAAATGATAGAGACAATGACCGTCAGAAAAATCTTAATTTGGCTTTGACATTTTCTGATGCATGATGGTTTTTATGGTATTATGTTTGTAGGATATGGTAGCGGAACGCGGGATTCAATGAAAGAAACAATAAAAACTCGTTTCAAGGTGATACTTCTGTGTTGGTTCTAATTGTTTTATGTTTTGGTGTTGATTTTTTTTTTTTTTTTTTTTTTTTTGTATTATAAGTACCTTGTGTACGTTTTCATACCTTTAGAGCAGTTAGGGTAACTGAGTGGCCGCATATTGGGAAATAGCTGCACACTCGGCTTACAATTTGTTTTCTAAGTATAAGTACCTAAATGTCAATTCAGGTTTTCCCACTACGATTTTTTAAGTGAAAATTTATTTCTTATTGTGCCATGAGGGTCAGTCTACCCGAACTTGCCTAGGGCTATGAAAACGTACATAAAGTTCAAACAACACAAAATTCTACTCCAAAACATAAAACAAACAATAACACAAGAGAAGTATCGCCTTCGAACGATCAGTTATATAAAACTAATTGGGCCTTAATTAAATCGATTTTAAAGGACCCTAACCCAACCCTCGTCTTCTGCAGTGGTTCAAAACATTAAGTTAGTTGTTCGGCCCTTGTGGTGAATCTATTACCAGTCAATGAAATATCATTGACAAACAAATTAGTCATGATAACCACCATAATGAATCAAAAACGAGGACACAGATTCATGAAGCTGACCGACGATGGAGGTCCCTGGGGCAGTGCCAAAACAAACGGTAGGTGTCCCATTTTTACGGTACCTGTGACGTCACTGTTGCTTGAAAAGCATGTCTTGCCTTCTCTCAGTCCGGTAAAAGCACATACTGCCCACATCGAATAATTAAAATGACGTTAATTGCTCATTATTCATTATTGTGCACTTTTGGGTTCCGTTAATCTGTTTTGGCGCAATGTGTGATGGCAACAAAGCATGCAATGACGCCAGTCTTTATTGCACATTATTAAGTCGATGTCAGATTGCCAAGTATGCGCATTGTTCGGCTGTCTTCATATTCGCCAAGACGTTTACATCATAATTTATTTTTTCGTGTCTTTTGGCGTTTTGACGTTTATCTTATCAATAAATGACGTTTTCTGATTTCATCACATTGCACAAGCCTGTTGCAAATCATTTCTGAAAGAGATTTTATTAAAACGTCAAATAAATGTTACAGTTTTTATGTGTTCTTAATGGACGTGAAGGTCTTGGTCAAATTTTGAACATGCTCAAAAGAAACGTGGCAAGGACGGTGTGGAATTAGAACGCAGTAAGGACGTAGAAAGGACGTGGTTAGCACGTAGTGGGAACTTGTAGGACGTAGTAGGAACGTAGTGCAAACGTAGTAAGGCCTTCATGGACGTGGTATATGAACCTGTTGCAGACCATCAAGACCTCACCACGTTTTCACTACGTCCGCGCTGCGTCCATCAGATTCTTGATAGGACCCTACCACGCTTCTCGTACGCCCATACCGCGTCCTAGAAGACTTCACTACGTTCTTATCACGTCCTTGCGGTTCCCAACACGTCCTCTGTAGGTTCTTACCACGTTCACACCAGGTTCTTATCACGTCCTCCCCGTTTTATTAATTTTGTTTTAACTGACTTTTTTCCCTCAAGCATTTTGAAATGTTATATGATTTGCAATAAAAAAAAGAGTTGAGTTGAAATAAAAAAGAAACTGAACCGAGAATAACACCAAAACTTACTCGGTGCACTCGCAGTATAGGATGAGATCTTGCTGGGTGCGCCCCTAGCTATGAGCTTTGATGATGATGATGATGATGATGATGATGATGATGATGATGATGATGATGATGATGATGATGATGATGACGATGATGATGATGATGATGATGATGATGATGATGATGATGATGATGATGATGATGATGATGATGATGATGAAAAAAGTTTCACTATGGACATAACATCAGATTATCAGCAGCGTTGAGGATTGAGTTTCAGTACTCGTTCTTCTACTGAGCACAATTATTGTAATAATGCATAACAGTTAGAAGGTGCTGAAAACGTATTACACACGTGGCGTGAACTGCCTGGTCTTCGTGAGGACGTTGTAAGGACGTAGTGTAAACGGGGTGAACTTGGTGAGCGCGTAGTGAGGACCTAGTGGAAACGTGAAGGATGCAGTAAGGACGTGTTTAAGACGTAGTAAGGACGTGATCGGGACGTAGTAAGGACGTAGTGTGAACTTACAAACCAGAAATAGTTTCAATTTGACCCCGTCCTCGTTGCGTTCTTGAATTGTTAGGACGTGGTGAGGAAGCGGTGAGAACGTGGCCCAATGTAGACGTAACATAACTGAGATAATATAACAAAGTATATAATATAATTATGATAGTTTCTCTGGAGACGCAGGTGATTCCATGATAATATACCATGAAGCACGAAAGATAAAGACAATGACTGGAAGAAACATATATATCTGGCTGTTGTGTTTTCTGAATCTTGGAGGTTTGGGTCACAAACGCGTTCCAATCTAATTGGCCGTATCAGCCAGAGTCTGGGGATTATGGTATCATGTGGGCTGGATATGGTAACACACTACGATATTCAATTAAAGAGACAAGCATGCACATAGAAATGCCAATTATTATTAATTACAACAGACTACAAAATTTAGTTGATTTTATGCAGTTCGCTGCATACTGTTTGATCTATATCCTACATTCGTGTACATTCACAGATTTACAAAATAATGAACTGATTCAAGCATTTTGTAGACAGTCATATTTGTTATGGTTTATTTCATCTTACATACACAATACGACCGCATTTCCTTTAATGTGATTCTGTCAACACTTCAACGGTACATTCAAATAAGTTCCACCATCAAGAGTTTCTTTTATGTCGTGACATGACTGTTTGTTATCTGTCCCATTGTTGAGGTTGAGTTCCTTTCTTGAAATATAGACCACATTTAAGTCGCTTTATATATCTAAGTAAGATAGTCGGAGGTCAGTTTTCTGAAACTTCTAGTAGGAGAATCGTTCGTGGCGGATTCATTGTTCCTTATTACATTGATAAGAATGGATGCATCTAATGTCCAAGTGACTGATGGTAGACGTCGAAAGAAAGTGTTAATTTGCATCACGACAATCGTCACATTAATCATGACAATCTGTACCACAGGATTTCTAATCTCTGAAATGGTAAGATGTAAAATCAAAGATGACTTTATACATATTTTGTATCTAGTATTTAAATAACATGATTGTTCGTTTTTATTTTCCTATATGAAATTTATAACCACAAACAAAATCTTATTTTGGCGCCCCATTTCTAATTGTTTCTTACTTAAAAAACAAAACATTAACGACTTTTGTTAGGCTCTTACTTAAAACATTAATGAATTTTGCTGCTTAGATTTTCTATTCAGGTTAGGTTCATGTATGCAGTCAGCTTAATTATTATTTGACAGTGCTTTCCATAATTTCCATACACCGATTTTTCTGTCTTTTGTAAGATTCAAGACGCAAAACCAGTAGAACAATCTATGCCAAATAATAACCTGCCGGCCCCGATATCACCTATATCACCGAAGGCACCGACTTCACCCCCAAAGCTACTACCTACAAGTAAAACAGTAGAACAATCGCAAAATATAATTTCTATAAGTTCTCTTGAATCTTATCCATCATCTTATACACCAGCACACTATGCAGCATCTGGCCCGACGAAAACAATGGCACTGACTACCAGACCAACCGACCAAACACCTTTTATGCCATTTGGTGAATCACCTTCTTCGTCTCATAACAAGTCGGTAACGAATCCTACCTTAGAACAAACAGAAAAGATGATAACGCCCAGCTCAAATGATTCAACCGTAAACCCCAATGCGATGACAACTATACTCAAGACTGTTTCAATTTCAAACCGTGCACAATCGTATCTAACGAGAATGACTACCGCTATGATGTCTGTAACTATCTCAGATATATATTTCGACCTTTGTCTCGGCGTTTCCCCTGACGCATGTGAAAATGGAACTGAAACCCTGCCTATCCTTTGTGAGTGTGAAAATAGTGGAATATGGACCATAATTCAAAAGCGATTCGATGGTTCAGTAGATTTCTACCGTAACTGGACTGAATACAAGGAAGGGTTTGGTGATCCAAGTGGAGAATTGTTGCTTGGTAATGATGCCCTACATCAAATAACGTCTAGCACAAACTACGCATTGAAGATATATGTCACAGGCTGGGATAATATGACAAAGATCGCAATGTACGACCAATTCAGAATCGCTGACGAGGCTGACGGCTACCGCTTGACCATCAGTGATTTCTCTGGAAATGCTGGGGATTCATTTACGCTATACCATAATGGAGAGAAGTTCAGCACGAAAGATAAAGATAATGATCGCAAGAATAAAGGGCATTTGGCTGTTATTTTTTCTGGTGGTTGGTGGTTCGGGTCTAATGTGCGTTCCAGTCTTAATGGACGGTATCTGTTTGACTCCGACTCAGACAATAATGGTATTTTGTGGTCAGGTTTCGGTAATGGACCGCGTTATTCAATGAAAGAAACAAAAATGCTTATTAGACCTATAACATAACTACATGTTATGAACCATTGCAGAAGAGGGTCCTTTAATTTCGATTTAAGCCCCCCCCCCCCACAAATTTTATATTAATGAGCGTTCTAAGGCGATACTTCTGCTGTGGTTCTTTTTGTTTTATGTTTTGGAGTCCATGTTTGTAGCTGTTTGAACCTTATGTACGTTCTTAAAGTTTAAGACGTTCGATTAACTAAGTGGCGTCTTATTGGGAAATAGCTGCTCACTCGGCTTACGATGTGTTTTTTTAACTTAAAGTATAAGTACCTAATTGTCAATTTAGCTTTTCCCACCTTGACTTTGGGAGTGGTTTTTATCTTATTGCGCCTTTTCCTGATAATTGCCTATTAAAAACATTTTGCGTTTAGAAACAAACTACTCTAATAATAACGAAATTAGTTTTACTGAATAATTCACTTATTAGTGAATAATAGAGTCGTAACGTGTATTTGCTCCCTCTTTGACAACAAACTGTCTAGCCCCTCAGTTCCTATGGATGCCGCGTTGTTGTATGATATCACGTTTTGTCGATTTGTATTATTCCAAGCTTCGATGTAACTAATATTTAACGTCGACGAAATTTGTAAAAAAGAAGAATTTCTGTTTCTATATTTCCTTATTCTCCTGTTCTTAACCAAAAGTTCATAGCATTGTTATCATTCATGGCTGTGATCAAAACTAAGTAAAAAAGTACAAGTAGGAAAAGATCAGGAAAATGATAAGTAGTATATAAGTAGTCTTAAGTAGTCTATAAGTTGTCTATAAGTAGTTTTTAAGTAGTCTATCTCAAAATGTTAAACTATCCCTTTCCTTTCGAAGATATTGAGTCTTACAACTTATTAAAGTGACAAAAGTCAAAAAATTGAATTCTGAAGCTTTATTTGATCTATAATTAACTGCACGAGAACCCTTCCATAAGATCTGATGTGATTCTGTTAACACTCCAATGTTACATCAATATATGTACTGTAATCAAGAGGTTCGGTTTTGTCTCGACAACGACTTTTTGTTTTCTGTCCCATTGTTCGGGTACTTTTCGTTAAATGTAGAATGCTTTCTGTCGTTTAATAATTATTTTATTTGAATAGTCTGAGCTAATTTTAATGCAAATCCAAATTAATCAATTCTGGCTTACTTTGAAACATTTATTCCATATAACATCAATATGTCTGTAAGCCACTAATGTCCAAGTGATCGTTGGTGGAAGTCGAGAGACAGTGTTTATTTGCATCACGACAAGCGTTATATTGATCATGGAAATCTAGATTACAGGAATTCTATGTTCATCGCTACATCTGCAGCTTCGCCCCTGCACATTTTATTTCATCTATCATTTATGTCATTTCTCCAATTATCATGTTTCTGTTATTACAAGCTTAAGCATTGACTAGTTAGTAATTCACCACGAGGACCCAAAAACTAACTACATGTTATGAACCACTGCAGAAGCTGAGGTTGAGGTTATTGCCATGTAAAACCGGTTTAAGTCCGCCAGTAAGTTTGTGTTACTGATCGTTCCAAGGCGATACTTCTGTGGTGGTTCTCTTTGTTTTATGTCTTGTGTTATATATATGCTTGATTCAATAATATTAATTCTTTGTAAAACTATTACTTGTTATTTATATATAATCATAGGGGAGTAACCTTGATTAATATATATTTCATTTTTATGCTTCTAGAATTCATTGTCTAGAACTTTGTACAAGAATGTCATTGATTATTTTTATCACTGTTATATAATTTAGAAGTATAGAAAATTCTATGAGCACCTTATGGACAATTCCAAATGAAACTGGAATGAATATTTTTTACCATTAGACAAAAATATATTTAAACTATGTATATTACTGTGTTCTCGAAGAATCCAATGACCTTTTGTTTGGTCTTGATGGTCGTTACGGCCTTTGAATTCTCTAAAGAATTCAGGAGAACTTTCGTCTAGTTCTTTTCTTTTCTAGAGAAAAGTTTATTATATAATTCTCTAGAAACTTGGAGAATTTCCCCAGATGTATAAATACAGGTCTCAGTTCAGTCTCTGGCATGAATTTAAGTTTATAGTTTGGTTGTTTCACTAGTGTTTTAGGATTAGAATAATATTGGGGATTAAATATACATGTGCTCATATTCTGAATACTGGATTGAGGATACATGTGGACTTACATTTGAGGTACAAGGATTTATTTGAACAGTATCTTATTTGTAAGTTATTTATTTATTCATTTACTTATTTGTTCATTTGTTTGTATGTATTTACTGCATGTATTTGTTTATTTGTTAAATTTAAGTTGTTAAGTTTAAATTACTTGGTTGTTTTTCGCTGTACCTGTGTTGTCGAGTTACGCTTGCTCGTAACACTTGGTGTTTAAAATTTTTGTGCTGTTGGTGTCTTATGTATTTTTTCATATTTTTAGTTAAGTTTAGGTAACTGAGTGACCACCTATTGGGAAAATAGCTGCTCATTCGGCTTACGATACGTTTTCATTGTATAAGTACCTGATTGTTAGTTTGTTTTTCCCACCTCGGTTTTTTGGAGTGGGAATCTTTTTCTGATTGCGCCGTTTCCTGATCTTTGCCTACTTATACCTTTTTAGCACACCGTCTGTACATAGCATAAGAAAATGTTTGGTTACAGCTTGAAGTGTCACAACGTGCGACAATTTGCATAGCAACGTCTGGTACTTTTGCGTTGTGTTACCCCTTATGAAAACTATAGGGGTGAATAAATGAATTTGATCTTAATTGCAAGTAACAGTTTGCGATGCATTGAATTTATCCGTATCACAGCCTGGTTCAGGTCAGATGACAGGTAACCATTATATTTTTTTTTATAAAAATAGTTTCGTAAAATGAGTGCTTTATTATAAATGTTAATGTTTGCTTTTGATACCAAGTTGATGATAGGGTGTTCATTTATTTAGTCAAGTTAAGTCACTACTTCTATCATATGTAAAGGAAATTATAGCGTCAGGATTCCTAATTTAATATAAACAACGCTATAAAATTGTTATTCGCTGATACAGTAAAAAAAATTGTCTGATATATCTGACTTGATTTATATATTCAAAGATTTTTTTGTTCATTTCAATTGTGAAAAAAGCTTGTAATATTTCAATAAAATACACTTAATTTGTGTACTTATTTGGGTCTTGGTATGTCAAAGGTATGTTTACGGTAACACACTTCAGTTTCTTTCAGTCTTTCAGATGTTACGGTTTTATTGACACTTCTATCTCAATTGTATGATGTTTGTTTCATTATCCTTTATACTTTTTTGCTCTTTTAAAAGTCATTCTGAACAATGGAAAAAAAAAAAAACATTTACGTCTTGAAATCGGTTCATCGCGTAAGTTTTTAATTCCGAGAAGAAGTACTCAAAAAGTGTTTAACTTAAACAAGGCAAGGGATAAAAATGGAAGGATCACGTTCACTGTCTGCAGCTATGGGTTCAGATGCAAGAAGGCGTTTTAAAGTGATGGCGTGTCTATTGTTAGGACTTTCAGTTTTATCTGCGGGAGTTACCTGTGGATACTTTGCATACAAAAAGGTGATGGTATAAGATACATTAATATTCACGATATCACAATCGCGTTTATCTTATCTTTAAAGTGATAAATAAAGTAAATCATCATTGATTGCTATATTCATATTTTGCAGTTATTTTTTATGTTTTTAAGCTCTTCCATGTATATGTAACAATAAAAAAGCATAAAATAACAGCTGATTTTTATTTGCGTACCCGTCCTACTTTGAGTTCTTTTCTCTACAGCAATAAGTACAAATATAAGTGCCTTTAACACGAATTTGATAACGTGTCCACATTTGATTCCGTGTTCCGCTAGCATACATGTACATGTAACATGAGACAATGTTGGTCGCAAGGAACGACAAGAAACACTTCATCAGCTAGTATACCAAATCTCGGCTTTAATCCGAATTAAGTTATAATGCGTTACAATATGTTGTAATTGCAAACATAACCATTTAAAACCATTCTACAAAATTATATAATGCGTTAATGTATTGTGCATTATTACATACCTTTTCTTATAACAGTAGAACAAGTATATTGCCTAGTTTTCACTTATACCAATATCAACAAAGATACAAACTGCAACATAATTTTCTGACTCAATGCACATGTATCACATCGTATTGTGCATGTAAAGGAAATAATTTTGTTTGCATGTTTGTTGTACGTTTGTTGTACGCTTTTTGTCTTGATTTGCACCGGCAACAACTGCAACCACGGAAGTGGCAAGTACAATATAATAACATGCCCCAGATACGTATGTTAAATTGTTTCATGTATCAATACGTGTTTATTTCAAGATTAAAGACTCTGCTGCCGATAATACGGAGAGTATAAGCACGACTACGAAGCTGTCGTACGATGAATTGGATCAATTCCCCAAGGCATCGCAAAAAAATAATGTTTCAACTACAACACAATCGACCAAACAGGCAGCGTCCGAACTTGCAACCTTATCTGATACTGGGCAAAGTCAATCACAAACATTCTATACATCAACAGACTTTTCAACTAATATTAAGTCATCAACGTTAACGTCCACTACCAAACCGACTGCATCTACTACAAATACGTCACCCGAAAATACAAGTACGGCTCGCAAAACGGCATCGAGTTTGACAGTGGACACTTCGTTTACGTTTACTGAACAGACTCCTTCAACCAACATGGCTATATCCATCAAGCAAACAAGTACCGATGTTAATACAGGTACAAGTTCACCCGAGGAAACTACCATTGCATTTCATGCGCAGTCAGGTTCAGATGTTACGACAACATCAACAAAGACATCAACCTTTTTTTCTACTGAACATACACCTATTCCTAAAGAGTCAACGGCACGTGTTCAACACTCGTGTTTGATGAATTCTACTTCAGCGTTAAATCTTAATTTATCTGGTGCCGAAGCCGATCCTTGTCTAACATCATCTGTCATGTGCAACAACGAATCAGCGTTTGACAGTGTACCTAACTATTGTGAGTGTACAGTGGACGGTATATGGACGATAATTCAGAAACGGTTCGATGGGTCAGTCAATTTTTGTCGCAACTGGGTGGATTACAAGATGGGATTTGGTGATCTGAAAGGAGAATTCTGGCTAGGTAATGACGTCGTATATCAAATTACATCTAGTGCAACCTACAAATTAAAGATATATATCACGGACTGGAATAATGTAACTAAATACGCAATGTATGATACATTTAGTATCGCCGACGAAGTCGATGGCTACCGACTGTCTATCGGTGACCACTCTGGAGACGCAGGAGATGCACTAACACTACATAATGGACAGATGTTCAGTACAAATGACAGAGATAATGATAACTTCGAGTTCGGAAATACGAATCTGGCTTTGTATTTCTCTGCTGGTTGGTGGTTTGGGCCAACGGTTAACCCGTCCAGTCTTAATGGACCGTATCAGTTTGAACCCGACTATGTTGACAAAGGTATTATGTGGGAAGTGTTCAGTAGCTGGGTGCAATATCCAGTAAAAGAAACAAAGATGGATGTAAAGTTACTCAACTAATATTATTGACGATAGAAAGCGTTTTACGGTACAGATTAATGAGGAGTCTACCTATTTTTATTCTGACTGTAAATTAGTTACCGTAATCGCGATATTAGGACTAATGCGGATGTGATCTACTAGATCTCTTTTTCTAATGCCCGTTCCATGCCTAGATGCATCATCTTCCCTGATGGGAAAGGAATTGACTCCCTATTTGACTCAAAAGACAGAAGACGGAAAGTGGATAATGATAAAGAAACTGTATTGATTGTTCAGTTGATTTAACCTTTACTCGACGAAGAAAAAAGTTTGCTTTAAATTATTGTCAAAATGAAATATGATTTTGTTCGACTTCATGATTAGCCCTCTGTACGAGGAGTTTTGTATTTTTACATGGTTTAAATGTGTTTATTCATTTTGATATATACACAATGAACAAAGAAACAAAAATTTATTTGAACGACAGGGATTCGGAAGAAAGTCATTTTTTAATCTGTATCCCTTGATATTTTCTTACTTGGATAATAATGTATTGTTTACCTCTCGATCGTTAGAGAAACAATGTTTTCTATATATCATAATTATGTGTTTCTAATTGCACCAGAGCCTGAGTTTTTTTAACTACAACAGCCTTAATGGCTTAGTAGGGTGGTTATTTTTTAGCATTTTTTGGATGTCATGACGTCCTAAGTTTGGGAATGGAGGCAATGTCCCGACATGACCTTAGCTGTTGTATGAGACGTTAAGCATCAATTCAAATAAAAACAAAAAGAAACATTAACTTGTAGGGTTCATGTAGTTGTTTTATATAAGGTTTTTTTAATGTTTCTACGGCGCTTTTGCAAACGTTACAAAAACATCCCTGTTAATAATCTGTAGTTGTTTTTAGCCGTGGAAGATGCACCACCTCTTAAGGTTAGTTGTCATGATGATGCCCTACCATCTCCTTGATGAAAACCTGTGAGAGGATCGGCAAATGCCAAACAAACGGCTGAAGAGATGTCTTTGAAATGATTTCCAAAAAATATTATAACTTTTTAATGCAGTTTTTATTGTTACGAGGGATGTTCTTTTATACTTGTCACTTGCTTGATTATTTCTTTCTGTGGACAATCAATGGGAATGTTGTTCATATGTGGTGAAAGCCCGATCTTTTCTGACCAGACTGGTATCAAAATTATTGCTGTCCAACGCACGGTCATATAGTAATCGCATTTTAAAACAGGGTACAGTAATGGCACTGCGTTAATTTTCATTTAATTTACAATATGTTATTTCGATCCTTAGTATAGAAAAGGCTATAACTTTCGCAATAGTATATACAGGTCTACGTTTATTTTACACATTATGTTGTCATTCATATGAGCAACAGAAAACACTTTTGTAGAATATTTTTATTTTGACTTTATAGAGTTATTGCTCCTGCTTTATGACATCATAATATTTTTAATATACGTCATTCAAAATCACCGCACAGGTTGCACCTTTTCGTAGTTTTAAATTTTGTCAATTGGATTGTCTGGTGAATATCTCAAATTGATAGTTACATGTATCTCAAGTTTGTCTAAAACGGTCTAAATGGACATTCGCTGTAAGTGACTATACAGGCAATTTAACATTTCCTTCACATGTAAGGTGGAGCAGGTGCTTAATTTCTAAGAGAGCTGCCCGTCTCTATCATAATAGAAACAAAGTCAAATTTCATGATTGACAACGTCAACCAAAACGCTTCTAAAACGTATCAAGTAAATAGATTTTTTGAAGTTGTAGTGGTATTTGTAAATGCTATTATTGTGGTATGGGCAGCTCTTCCACTGACATTTTGTGTTATATTTCAAAATGTTATTACTCATAAACCAAGATTTCAGTGGATAAATAATCCAAAACTTATATCAATGGAATCAGCAAAGATCTGACACAAAGCAGCATTAACATTTTTGATGAGTAATAACTGGACAGGAAATAATTAGGCTCTGAAACTTCTATTCCGACGTTCATTCAATTTATCAACACGTAAAAACTGGCATAGCACTATGTTTACAGCTCTCGTAAAACTTGTAATTTCTGTTTTAGGAAAATAACTTTCGACCAATGCGTTTTCAAGGTTATGGTGATCCCACAGGTATACAATCGTGATTCTTACCCTTTTAATTCAAGCATTATATTGTTTATTGGGACAGGCTGAAGAAGGTACACTGAAAAAAAGTTATAAGAGGCCACTTTTCAAACTCATTTTTTGTTTCTAAGCCATGTTCAAAATTGCACGATTTTTTGCCAAAAGACGTGTCTTTCAAGTAAGTAAAGTTCCAAAGTGTTAAGAAATAATTTTCTTTTACTAAAGGCGTTTTTGGAGTAAAAATGCAAAAATCAATGTTTTTAAATAAAAAATTGGATACAGCACACCATTTATTGAAATTAGGAACGGGTGTCATCAAAGGGGTCGTTACGGCTCGGAAAAACATCAAACATTCGAATTTTCTCTACTGGTAGAATTTTTATGCATTTTTAAAAATCGCCAATTTTGAGATGTTTTGGAAAATTCATAAATGTGCCTCTTAAACATGTTGACCCCTGTTAAATTCACTTGATGAGGCCTGGAAATAAGAGATATAACTCGACTGAACTGTTTTAGACCATTTTCAAGGACCAACAGATCAAGGCTGCCGCACACTTCCGGTTTCAATGTCAATTTTTAACGAAGAAAATAACAAAATTTGTGGACGATTTTTTTAATTTTCAAAGTTTATCAGAGTCTAGTATTTGACCTAAATAATCGCTGAAAATTTCAATGCCGTGCTGCTGATAATAACGCAACTGGAGAAGAACAAAGTTGGTGTGCAAATTGCATACAAAAGCTGAATTCCTGTTATTCAGGTTGTTGTCTTCTTGCATGTACAAAACAGAAACGAAGATTCTTATTGCAGCAACACTTTTGACTTAATTTTATCTTGCATCATGGCAGTCAGTAGCACTTTCAAATAAATTAAAATGTAAAAACACAACGTCATAATATGACATTTAATTTGATGTTAATAAAGTGTGACTTTTTGAAATAGGGTACCTTTACACATGCTTCGTCTGTGTGAGAAGTATCACGCATTTTGGAATGCAGAAACTCACAGAGCCACTGTTAGACATTGGTTTATTCATATGATCATGAATTTTAATTGATCGTATTTTACTTTCTGAACTAGAAGAAAAAATATGAGGTGGCCTCTTATAACTTTTTTTCGGTGTATTTGCAGTTTCATTAGGGTGCCCCTCTTTAGAGTCTTAGTTTGCTATGATAAATTGCACCGTCCTAAAATTGTTCGGTGATTTCAATACCCGCAAAGAACCCCTTTATAATTACCAAGTCTTTTTGCTCTGGAACAGATGCTGGTTAAGGAGAAATTGAGTCGATGACAAGAATTAAAGAACATCGCTAGTATGACCAAACCGACATAATTTTGTTTGAGACTTGAGAGTATAAATGACCGCTTTGTAATGTTAACAACGAACAAAAATCTTATTTTAAATGATCTGTGATAATGTAAATGTTTGCATTTGCTTCCATAATGACCAATCCAATATTTAATATGGAAAGGTACAAGTAGGCAACGACCAGGAAAATGCGCAATCAGAAAAAGATTCCGACTCCAAAAACCGAGGTGGGAAAAACTAAATAAACAATCAGGTACTTATACAATGAATACACATCGTAAGCCGAATGAGCAGCTACTTTCTTAATAGGTGGCCACTCAGTTACACAAACTTAACTAAAAATATGATAACATACATAAGGGGCCAACAGCACAAAAAAATAACACCAAGATATAAAACAATAAGAACCACAACAGAAATATTGCCTTGGAACGATCGGTAATATAAAATTACTGGCGGGCTTAAACCGGTTTTAGAAGTAACTAAACTCACCCTCAGCTCCTGCAGTGGTTCACAACATTAAGTTAGTTGTTCGGTCCTCGTGGTGAATCTCTAACTAGTCAATGAATCATCATGGACAAACAAATAAATCATGATAAACTCCATGATGAATCAAGAACACGAGGACCGAACATCTAACTAAATATTGTGAACCACTGCAGAAGCTGAGGGTGAGGTTAGGTACTTGTAAAATCGATTTAAGCCCACCAGTAATTTTATATTACTGATCGTTCCAAGGCGATACTTCTGTGGTGCTTCTTATTGTTTTATTATCTTGGTGTTTATTTTTTTTTTTTGTGCTGTTGGCGCCTTATGTATGTTTGCATATTTTTAGTTAAGTTTAGGTAACTGAGTGGCAACCTATTGGAAAAATAGCTTCTCTTTCAGCTTACAATATGTCTTTATGGTATAAGTACCTGATTGTTAATTTAATTTTTCCCACCTCGGTTTTTGGAGTGGAAATCTTTTTCAGACTGCGCCTTTTCCTGATCGTTGCCTATTTCAACCTTTATGTTGCTAAGGCTTCCAGTTCCAATCGGACAGGTGGGTTTTATAAAGTAGGACAATAGCAATAATATAGAAAGGGAAGAGTTGTGTACATTACATGGAACTACTGTATCAACTGCAAGAAGGCGATTGAAAATGCTGGATTGTCTACAGTACTAATGGGAATATTATTTATATCAAGTGTTGGAACTGGTGGATATTTTACATATAAAAATGTGTGACGATAGACATTACTAATTAGCTTTCTCGAGTTCACTGCAAACAACTATCCGTTATATGTGTTTCATGTTGGTGTCTATGTTTAAAATTTTCCTAACATGGTTTCCTTATTTCTTGTTTATATTTGTGTATAACTGAACCACTGCAGAAGCTAAGGGCGAGGTTAGGTACCTGTAAAATCTATTTAATAAAATATATATAAAGGTTTGATCCTTTGGAAGCAGTAAAACCATTCAAAGGGAGATAGTATGGACTATATTGCGCAATTTCGGGTAATGAACCCTCATCAGTAGCCCTTTTTAAACCGGCAACGAAAGCCAGGCTATTGATCTGCAATTTGGAAAATTTACATGGGAAGTCTAAATCAAAGACACATTCCTAAACGGGGTCAAATAATTCAAACATTGCTTAGAAGTATGTTTCTAAACTTGAGTGTTTTGAACACTCTGAATATCTTTACTTATTTTAGCCCGCCAGTAATTTTATATTACTGATCGTTCCCCAAGGCGATACTTCTGTGGTAGTTCTTATTGTTTTTTGTCTTGGTGTTTAAAATTTTTGTGCTGTTGGCGCCTTATGCTTTTGAGTGGCCATCTATTGGGAAAATAACTGCTCATTCGGCTTACGATATGTTTTCATGGTATAAGTTACGGTACATAATTGTTAATTTAGTTTTTTCCCACCTCCGTTTTTGGAGTGGGAATCTTTTTCTGATTGCGCCTTTTCCTGATCGTTGCATATTTGTACATTTTTATAATAGTGTAACTAAATTGGTAATCCATCGTGACATTGGTTTCCCATAAATGGCAGAGCGCCTCTTATTTGGGTCAAACGCTTATGTCACTATCATGACATTATGACAATTATTTACCAAAGTACGAGTAATGAGTAATATGATTCTTTTTTTTTTTTTTTTTTTTTTCAATCACAGTGGATAAATTTGTTCGTTTGTTTTTAGATTCAAGGCATTTTTGCTGATAGTGCAAAGCCTACTGGCACAACTATGCTACTGCCGACCAAAACATTGGTTCAACCCCGCGATTTATCGCCTAGTATCCATGTTCCAGTCGCAACTCATCCGACCGTACCAGAAAATTTCGATACGGTAACTACAGACGCTATTCCAAGACAATCAGAAAGACATTATAAGTCAACGCTTTCGTATACTACACAAAAGCGCTTCATCGACCTTAAAGGTTCCAGACGCAAATACAGCTGAAAGCATGTTATATAGTTGGACCACAACAACCTCTATTTCGTCAAATGAACTGACTTCAACATCGACCAAGGCAATATCTACTGAAATACAAGTTCTGATGTGAACGCTATATCAACTTAACATAAGTTAACGACAATAGCGCTAACGCCCATTGAGCAAACAACTACAGATTTTAAGACGATGAAAGACACTACTGAAACCCGTACGTCTACCGAAACTACAACGCAACTCCAAACCTTCCGGCATGGCGGCAAATTTCTGCCTTAATTCTAAATGACTCTTGTAATAATTTCGACCCTTGCATAATGCCATCTGCACTATGTCTTAAAGTAACAGTAATAGACCATATACCTAGCTATTGTGACTGTGAAGTAGGTCCCGATGGGTTTGTCGCTTTTTGTTGTAACTGGACAGATTACAATGAAGGTGTCGGTGATTTCGATGAAGAATTTGGCTAGGAAATGATGCTATACACAACATTACCACTAGCGCAAACTACACATTGAAAATACACCTATCTGATTGGGATAATGCAACACTGTATGAAGTGCATAATGGATCTCGAATAGCTTTTGAGGCCGACGGTTATCGACTGTCCCTCAGGTTTTTTTCTGGTGATGCACATTATTAAATGACGAGAGACAATAATTGACAATTGTTAAGTACCACAGCAGGGAAAATGCTAACCATGCTTCGAAATACTGTGCTGAAATCCGCCACGGCACTTGATGGTTCGACGCCTGTAGTGACGCTAATAATAACGGAAAGTATTACTTTGACAACGATATTGGTATCAACTTGTTGGTGTGATGTACACACAGTCGTAACAGTGGTAATTCACTTAAGGAAACAAAAATGATGTATAAAGGAACTCGTTTTATTTTTATTCTCAACATGTGATAGGCATCACAATATTTTTCCCCAATCAAACGTGTTGAACCTTTCCCATAATATATCTAATGCTGATGGTATGATCAATCGAATATGTTTCACTATAACGCTGAATATAATAAACACAGAGAGAGAGAGAGAGAGAGAGAGAGAGAGAGAGAGAGAGAGAGAGAGAGAGAGAGAGAGAGAGAGAGAGAGAGAGAGAGAGAGAGAGAGAGAGGCGCGGGGAGAGAGAGAGAGAGAGCGAGTTGAGAAAGAAAGATTGAGAAATAGAGACATATAAACAGATAGCTAGAAAGGGAAAGAGGTATATGTATATCTAAATGTTTCGTTTGTGTTTGCTATATTTCTGCTTACTCGGCTTACGATGTTTTCTTAGTATAAGTACCTAAGTGCCATTTTAGTTTTTTCCCACCCCTCGGTTTGTTGAGTGGGAATGTCTTTCTGATTGCACCATTTCCTAAGCATTGCCTACTTGTCCCTTTTTGAATGGAGAAAAATGTAAAATTCATTATAAATGTATTGCTGCGAAAATCATGCCTAGTGTCCCTGTATTTTATTAATCCACACTGACATTCTGAGATAAGTCTCGTCTGATCAAAATGAACAGTCAGCTGAGACAAAAGATTATTTGCTAGAATCTTCCAATCAATTAATAGGAGAGAGAGATATGCCTTTTTGGTTATTGCTGGCTACAGCTGAAGAGCTCCATCCACACTTTCCAGGTTTTGCTTCGAGGCCTGCAAAACTAAGAGGAATGACTACCAAAACTAATGAGTTCCCCCTGCCCAGGTAGATTTTTTGTAGAGATCTAGCAAACTCCTACATGAATGGCTGCCCAAACTTAACGAGCCCCATCCGACCGCAAGGTAACCAACTAATGAAATATATAAAACCACGTAATAAAGTATATGTACCAAAACATTGAAACAGTTTAAATATGCAAAACATTTGAATTTCATTTTTTGCAGTATTATATAACGATCTTGAGTGTATGATTTATGCAAATCCCCATAAGATGAAGTAGCATAAGGTTGAAGGACTGAATAAACCGCTTCTAAGGGTGAAAATTTATATGACATGTTGATGTATAATTGCCACCTTTGAGACACGATATATAGGATTATTTTCATACATTGATAGGTAAAAATAAGTTTTTGCTTTTATTTACATCATGTATTCTCCGTCTTTCTTGAAATGTGAAGAGAGAAAGAAAATAAATTAAAAAGAACGTAATCTGCAATTGAATGATTAAGTTGGAACTGATCAGAATAAAGCACAATATAAAGCGACATCTCTGTTGACCTGATTTGATTAAACGAGAACAATTGTTTAACGTTATCAAAAAGTACTGGAAACAACCAGAACGTACAATGTACATGTACGATCAAACGTATATGTAGCCATTTCAAAATATATAGCATTCAACTAAGAATCACGAACGGAATCCATGTTTCATAATTATATTAATTATTATTTTTATAAAGACTTCTAAAAAATGTTATATCAAATGCCCAGTGAAATTTCCTCTGTAGCTTTTGTCCGAACACGACTAATTCTCAGCTTCTGGTGTGGCTACAAACACCGCGAAAAGTTGAAGCCAACTACAAATTGCAATAATGAAACAACATATCGTAACAAGAGAGTCTTGATATGATATCGCTAAACCGCATGACATTACATTTTGCGCTATAATTCAATATTATCGGGACAGATAAGACGGCTCCGACATTCCGTGCTATAAAAATTGAAACAAAAACTATTGGTCAATTGCTTATCTTTTCTCATCTGTAAACTGACCCTTCGGTCATCGACTTGTATACCGACCAGTTCTCAAATACCGTAAGAACGTTTGTTCAAGACATGGTTGGTTTGCACTGTGCGTTGATCCGTTGTATCGGTGATTCGTTGTTTGGTGCTCTCAGTCAAACCAGCTATCGGTAACTTCAGCCTAATCTTAATATTACATTAGTTTGTTGTTTTTGTGTGACAACAGTATCATGCATTCATATCGTGACAGAGCCACCACAACATGGGTTATAATCTGCACTTTTAGGAGTAAACGTGTCTTGCTCAAGGACACGATAATGTATCAGTAGAATCCAGCCCCTTTACTCTTGATCCAGAGTCCGGTACACATACCATTAGGTTATCGCGCCGCCATCTAAAAGGAAAGAAATACATATGAAGGATGAGAAACAAAGAGAACGGAAAATAAGGGAAATACTAATCCATTCACTATGTGATGATAGGACATCGAAACGACATTGCATTGAAGCATTCGCCAAAATGAAACGCGGTCAACCTGCTAATATACAAATGAAAAAGCAGCGACCCATCACTTACACAAGGATTCGTAACCTAACGAGTTAATCATTGTACAAGGTACAGGTACTTTGTACTGTGTCATGTATGGTGCACCTTTGTTTGAATGCATTTTCAAAGCAACAGCGTAAGCGCTCTCGATTTCGGACCACGAGGTCCTTGATATGAATTCTATTATTTGCAAGGCTCTATATATTCAACTTACGTGTGTCATTCAGATCCTTTCATAATAAACAATCCGAGTGAAATACAATTGAAAGGCGTAAAGCATCACCATTATTATAACCACCGTCACCACCAAAAACAACATTAAGAAAAACCGAAACAATTTATCTGCTATTGAAGCCCTCCGTCACCGTTTTCAAAATCGTATCCTTTAAGACGATGGTTGGCATTGTTTAGCTCCTTTTTCTAGGATCTAATGAACAAACGTCGATAAGATTGAAATTGCCAAATATGTACATATGTTGGCATATTGGCAAAGTGAGTACACTTAGAAAGTACTATAGTCCGGACGTTTATTCATGAAACTCGAAACATTGACATTATAGATACATCAGCTACTTCACAATTTTATAGTTAACGATTTTTCTCATAATTTTTTACATACTGCATTGTGATAAACGGGTCAGCCGTCCGTTAAGTTTAGCAGAACTGAAAGATTTTATTGCATAGTATGTTTAAAGGATCACCATGCTTAAACGGAGGAAAAATTGAAATTGGCCAGCTGTCCAAAATATTTTATATACCGTGATAAAATTAGACAATATAATTGTATAAAACAAACGGCAAGTTCTGAATTCACAGCCTTGTCACGTGATCGGGTGTCAAATATTCCGTATAAAATGTATATGTTAATGTTAATTGGAACCCTACTTTTGCTTTCGTGAAGATGGAAAAACATCATTTGAAATGTCATCTAACGTATTTAAATCAATGTGTGAATTAATGGAATCTAGTTTTTAAAGTATTGTCAAACGATCATGATAAAATATGCAATTATATATCTGAGCAAAATACCCAGAAATGTCAAAAGAACAGTTTTTGGGGTATTTTCAAAAAAAAAAAAAATAATAATAATAATACAGCAACGGACCCTCAGTGAACTCTATTCTGTGAAATTTTTTAGGCATCAATGGCAATTGATTGTGCATTGAATTCAATTAACGCGAAAAAAAAAGATCAAATGTTTGCACTGTGAGGCTCTACTACATTTCTATAGCAAAGGTTTGGGCGTTAGATGTCAAAAAAGGTACAAGTAGGCAAAGATCAGGAAAAGGCGCAATCAGAAAAAGATTCCCACTCCAAAAACCGTATGTCAAGTATGCCCTGTGAACAGAAATAAAGTTTTGTCCCCATCAAAGTTTGAATAGTATATTTCGTATCTTGCTTTTTGTATCACGTTATGTAACTACTTCAATCGTTTGTTTCAGGTTTGATAGTACTTTAATATGGACAAGCCTGTTGCTTTACAAGACATCAAAAGTCGGGTGATTAGCGATAGCGAAGAAAGTGCATATGAGGTTCCTATAGCATCTAGAGATGAAGAAAATGAATACACGAACATTGCCTCGCTGGATGAAACGGTGGCGGGCTTGACTACGACAGGAGCAAAGTCTGGTGACATTATTCATATCTCGAAACCTGAGGCTAAACCGGCGGTATTGAAGAAATCGTTCATACTAGTTGGTGTGCTGTTAACAATGGTTGCCATTCTGTCTGTAGCTATTGGGGTTATGACATACATTCTAGTAAGTAATATCTAGCTAATATACTGAGCTAGACGTCAGAAAAAGTTGATTGTCTATTCAACCAAATGCTTCTAAAACAACACACACAGTGTTTTGACTATTCTCGACACTGTTACGGCTTCAGTTTATTTCTACCATTTTGGTTCCTGAGAAGTTACAGTTTTAAAAGGGACTTTGCGTTATAATAAAATGCAGTCAAACTGTCAGTATCGTCTGTGGTCTCCATGTGCCGCGATTACTGCAATTACGTTTGCGCTGTCATTTGACAAAATATTATACGAAACAACTGTGAGAGCAAAACTACGCAATAATTTGATTCGCAGGGTTCTCTATCGGGACACGAGTTCGGGAAGGCTGTTTCCGATTTCTGACACGAATTATTCATACAAAAAAAAAATACATTCCACGAATAGATTAGCTGACTGTGGCAACGCTGAACAACGCACTACTTTCAGTATGCGGGAGTGCATTGTCGTGATGGAAAACAGTTTATCCGCAGTAACCATTATGTCTAGGTCACACAAGCACCTACGTACGCTGCGGATAGTTGCGGATGCTATACGTAGCAATCCGCAGACATTTGTGAGCGGGGCTAACTGTTCTTAATGAATTTACGTATAATAATTACCTAAATATACGTATACATATGGAATAGTTACGGATATATTCGGATGCATACGGAACGATTCTTGTCTACCATTTGTTGAGTTTAGATACGGATAAACACCTTCAGATACTAATTTGTTACGCTCTCTTTATGTATAAAACGGTGCAATGTGATGTAAGCAACCGCTGTTTATTGTCAAAGAACAGTCACACTAGCATATACGGATGCGACGGACGCTTAGATCATGTCTTCCGTATTCGTATCTTATCCGTATATGACCGTAGCTGTACGTGTTGTATCTACAGGGTCCGTAGAATCCGCGCCACATTTTGAAACAAATAAAAAATTCGATACGGACGAACCATCCGTAGCTGCACGTGAAGTAATTATAGAACATAACATGCTTTGATTGACTGATTGATCGATCAATCGTTCGATTCATTACTCGATCGCGATCAATCTCTCGGGTTATCGATCGAGTGATTGATCGATAGATTGATCAATTGATTGATCGATAGATTGATCAATTGATTGATCGAGTGATTAATTGATCGTTTGCGCTATTGTTCGATCGAGTATATAGATAAGAAAAAGAAATCAAACCTGCCTTCACGAATCAGAAACAGCAGAGTTTGGAACAAATTATCCATCGCATTATCATTCATACGCGCAATGAACGAATCTTACGCGTATTGACGAATTAATGTATGCTTATGAATATTAATGAGATATGATACGCGTATATACGCGCATGTTACAAGTACATTGCGCATAAATACAGATACGCACGTAATACGCGCGTATTACGCGTATGATACGCGTAAATGGAGTACAAATACGCAAGCGGGAGTGTAAGTGCTAGTGTGACCTAGGCATTTAGGAAGGGTATTACCACTTGAGGATTATACAGTGTCCTACAACACAAGTTCAGCCATGTGATCTCTGATTACAACACGTCTTGACGCCATAAGTGGCAACGCCCTTGACTATGGCGGGACCGTCTCTCAATCAAGTTAACCAACAATAAGAACAGTATATCGTTCCCAATCCCTTCGACTGCGAGATTTTTAACTGAATCGAGATTTATCGCAATGTTTTATTTCTTTCATGAAGATTCCTTTTGCCACCAGTAAGTCTCCTTCTACCGAAACAGTCCTTGCATATCTGGACTAGGCATATCCAGACACACAGGTTTTATTTTGGAATAACCTTTTCCTAGATGAATTGCTGGCCACAGTTGAAGAGCTCCATCTACCCTTTCTTAGGTTTTGTTTAGAGACCTATAGACTCCGAAGAAGACTGTCGACCAAAACTAATGAGTTCCCCCTGCCCAGCTAGGTTTTTGCGTAGGGAACTAGCACTCCTAGGTGGGTTGCCGTCCAAGGCTAACGAGCCCCATTCGTACCTTATGGCAACAGGCGGTACTGATTACACGGTACAGTGGCAGTTAAGCTGACCTGACAGAAGGTTCACAAAATGCGTATAACAGAAAACGGGTGCTCACATTGCGAGTGTGCATGAAATAAAAAATCATAGACACCCAACGGCGTTCCATACAAAATGCATTGTTTAATCGAAATGCTATTCGCATTGCACTTCTTTACAGTGATTCTTTATCAAGCAAGTTTCAGGCTAGCAGTATACAAAAATTCAGCCGTATGCCGCTCGGGTGCGTTTTGTGTCATTTTGTTAGATACGCGATTTCGGTTCCCCAATTAATTATTATATGCCTGCAAGATGCATGCGTAAGGCGTAAACTACAAATAGCCGTTTTTACAAATATGCCTAAGGCATGCCATTCTAATTTCTTATGTAGTTTTTCTTGGTTGAAAATGGACTAAAGATGCAACATTGTACTACAATGAGCTATAAGCACTAAAACAGACGTGCAAAATTGTATCGTAAAAACAATTTTGAAGCTTAAGAAAGCGTGTACAGCTGTAAATATTATGTTTGTAGGTTTAAAGCCTTTTATTGTTTTTAATAAATGAGGGTAGTCGGCATAAACATATTCTATTTTTAAACTACAGTGTCGACGCATAAAGTCAGAGCCGATCCGATTAGTGGAAACACGACAATTTCTTATCTATCCCGCTATTTTTTATTCGTCAATATGTTGTTGTTTTCTTATTTCAAGTTTCAAGGCTGTACTTCCAACAGTGCCGGGCGCATTGACATTTCAACAACTGTCACCGTGTCTATGTATAGTACAAGCAACGCTGACAACACGTCCTCTAGTTTCGCAAGAGCATCTTCTATAGCTTTTCATACTACTTCAGAAACGGCTACATCGTCCATATTTACATCTACTCAAGAAGCAAGCACAAAGGACATTTCAAAACCACCAGAGACGAAACAATACTCGACAGACACAAGTACCCTTAAATCTACTACACAAACAACTATAACTGACAACACGGCACCAAGCCTTCCGCCACGCTGTTCTACAGGATTAACTACAGCGTTCTTAGGTGTTGACGCCGACCCTTGCAAGGCAGTGGCTGACCAGTGTAACAATGGGACAGTTAATGGCACCATACCTGACTATTGCGAGTGTGCGGAGAACGGAATATGGACTGTAATTCAGAAACGTTTCGATGGCACTGACGACTTCTATTGTAGCTGGGCAGATTACAAAGAAGGTTTCGGTAGTTTGAAAGGAGAATTTTGGCTCGGAAATGAACTATTACACCAACTTACATCTAATGCAAATTATACATTAAAGATATATTTAACGGAATGGGATGGAGTGAGAAAGTACGCACAGTACGATACATTCAAAATAGCTGATGAGGCTGACGGATACCGTCTGACTATTGGCGGTTACTCTGGAGACGCAGGGGATTCTATGATACGCGACAACAATGGGCAAATGTTTAGTACCAAGGACAGAGACAATGATATATGGGATCAACATTGTGCGGAACAGCGATATGGTGCCTGGTGGTACAATCACTGTGGTGATGCCAATCTCAATGGAAAGTATTATGATCACATCAACAATTTTCGTGCCGATGGTATTTTCTGGTTATCATGGAATGCAATGGACTGGAGCAGTGGATATTCGCTTAAGGAAACGAGTATGATAATAAAGTCATATCCATAATTCGTTTTTAATACGTTTGCAAAATGTTTCTGGTAGCTTTGAATATATACATATAATTATATACAAGCTTGGTGTATATTTCTCGATGCTTCAATTATGTGAAAATGTTGTCATTTCGAAACTTTGGTGTAAAGGTTTTAGATAGAATAAACAAATAAATACACTTGTCCAATAAAAATATTATATCATGCCAAAATTATGTACAACTACTCGTTGTAATGATGTCTGTGGTTGAGTTTCTATTGGCCGCTTCAAGTTTTTTCCTGGGAAAGAGTACCCACTTATATCAATTGAACTACATATATATACATATGAAACATGTTAGCAACATATTAAGTAAATGTTTTATTTTACATAGATCGGGATTCTAAACAAAAGTCGTAAGTCGATGAGAAATACCATCTATATTTCTTGATTATTATATCATTCATGTGTGCTGGTGTGTTTTTGATGGCCGACTAGAACTAGTATATGTATACCAAACGCCATTAGAAATAGAAGTTTGAATGTGTCTGATGCATAAGTGATGAATTGAGCTTCAATCATTTAATTATTTGTCTGATTTATCAGACAATTTTATGATAAAAATCTGGAAATCTTTCTTGAATAGTTTGACAATGTCGATTAAAATATACTGATCAAATTGATTTTATTCCTACTTCATAGATTGTCGGTTATTCTTAGAAGTGTTGGATATTTCTGAATTTATGTTATGTAATAATTACCCGCTGAGCGACAGGTGGGTATGATATTTTCCTGACCTGTCCAGCCAAATGCATGCACCGAGAGCCCAAGGTGCATGTATTTGGATGGACAGGTCAGGAAAATATCAGATAATGAACACCGATAAAGTGATTTTCTCGCGGCGTAACTATTGACCGAACACTGCACGTGCAAAACGAGGAAGCTTGTCCACTGTACCGCTTCGCTATTGGCAAATTAAAATAGATCACATGGGAGTATTTTCCCTTGTGCATTTAAAAATGATTGAGACAAAATTTTCATTGGTACTCTTTAGCATTTTTTTCTCTCAAAGTTATTAATCTACAATAGGCACTACCTTTTATCGAAACAGTTAACAGACTGGGTGGTCAATATAAATGGTCTCTAATATATGCAAAAACATACTACCACTTCGTATATATTGTGTGTGTGTGTAAGTTTGTATTGCAGGTTTTTGAAACCCTCGGACCTAACTTTCCCAAGTCCACATAGTCAGTGAGAGGACCGCAGTACGAAATGCCCAACTGTATTTAAGGGATACAGTCGGTCGTTTCAAATGATCATAATCCCAATACAAAAATATGTGAAATTGGTTTCTGATTCATTGTTCTTGCACAACAATAACCCACTAACCATAATCTGCGAATCTGAAACCAACTTCCAACGAGAGAAGACTTTCAGCTCTACGTAACTGCTCCGCCAGATCAGTGTCCAACACCCGCAGTCGACGGCTATTTACTTGATAGCTTTAACTTTTGCCTCTGTTCTCAAACAAGAAGTTAAAATCTTTATATTGGAATCGTTGTGAAAAGAATTATCACCCCCTGTCTGGAGGTAAGAAAAGTAACTTTCACCACCTGTCTGGGGGTAAGGAAAATGGCTTTCCTCACCTCCAGACAGGTGTGAAAGAACTTTCACCACCTGCATAAGTGACCATAACATCGCACTTTCAATACAGTATGAAAAATAATTTCCTATGAGTTACATTGAAGTCATAAGGTAAGTAGCAATTGAGAAACACAGTACAGCAAACGTTTACTTAAAAATTGTCTTGACGTCTTTTAACGTTATTTTATCAATATTTATACCATTCAAGTGCCCACATTTTTATGTGCCATCAAATTCAACAAAATGTACTTTAAAACATCTGTTTTGTGTCAAGGAAGCAGGATTCCACTCGAAGGTTTGCAATTTGTTTCTTCAGCAACTCAGGAGATACAATGTCGAAATTAAATTGAAAACAAAATAAGACTTGTGTTAATAATCATCTTAATTTCTAGTACGCTAGGTATACTGTAGGTTTCTATGTTATTCATGGTAACCAGAGGACCAATGGTTCTGTAAACGCTCACCTGAGATCTGCTGCATATATCAATAAACATGTTTGAATATTTCGGTATTTAACCCCAGTGCAGGGGCAGATAAAGCCCTTGGACCATTTTCTTTTTTTCAGAATAATCAATATGCTGTCCATTTGCCAATTTCCTACTGACTGTTCTCTTCAAATGACAGTTTAACAGTTTTCCCCATTCAAATGCATAGGCAACCCATGTTGACCTTTCCATAAACGTGGTCAAGGTAATGACAGGGTCATGATTTATATATACATTGGAGTACTTTAGCCATCAATGCTTCAAGCCAAGTTTCCTTGAAATCAGTCTATTGGTTTCAGAGACGAAGACTTTTGAAGGGTTTTTACCATATATGGGCATGGCGGCCATCTTGGTCATGTGACCAAAATTATTAATATACATATTCGTTCCCCCATCCTATGGCTGCTTTACATAAAATTTGGCTTTGATTGTATCAAAGGAGAAGATGTTTGAATATTATGGTAATATACATGTATATTGCCCCGGGGTGGGGCCATATAAGCCCTTGGGTCCAACCTTTTATCAGAATCATTAATATTCAGTCATAGTACCCATTTCCTGCACGATTTTCACCTAAAATGACTATTTAAAAGTTTTCCCCATTCAAAGGCATAGGCGATCTATTTTGACCTTGTCGAAAAATAGGTCAAGGTCACCACATGGTCATGATTTATATACACATTGTAGTACTTCATGCCAAGTTTCTTTGAAATCGGTTTACCAGTTCCGGAGAAGAAGATTTTTGAAGGGCTTTTATCGTATATGGGCATGGCGGCCATCTTGGTCATGTGACCTAGGTTATTTATATACACATTGATAACCCCATTCTATAGATGCTTCACATAAAATTTGGCTTAGATTGGCCAAGCGGTTTCAGAGGAGAAGATGTTTGAATATTATGGTAATATACATATGTAATGCCCTGGGGTGGGGGCAGATGAGCCCCTTGGGTCAAATTTGTTTCAGAATTATTCAGTCCTACTGCCCATTTCCTGCAAGACTGTCACTTTAAATGACTTTTTTTAAAGTTTTCTCCATTCAAATGCATTAAATGCAAAGTGCGCACAGTACGGTTCATTCAGAATAGCTGGTGAGGCCGACAGCTACCGCTTGACTATCGGTGATTACTCTGGTGACGCAATGGATTCAATGATACCGCACAACGATGGAAAAAAATGTTTAACGATGGAAAAATGTTTAGCACCAAAAACACGGATAATGACATGACTCCCTATAATTTTACTGGGAAGGGCTATGGTGCCTGGTGGTACGGAAATTGTGGTGATGCCAATCTTAATGGAAGGTATTACTATGACATCAACATATTCCAACACGACGGTATCAACTGGTTTGCATTGCACCGAGTTGATTCGAGCAGCAGATACTCCCTTAAATAATCAAGAATATTGATCAGACCAGTTTCATAATTTTAACAGGTCTGACTGTACTCATGGGGTTTCAATCGCTTTATAGAAAGATAGCTACGCCACTCGGAATGAGAGAGAGAGAGAGAGAGAGAGAGAGAGAGAGAGAGAGAGAGAGAGAGATAGAGAGAGAGAGAATGAAACAGACAGACAGACAGACAGACAGACAGTGATAGTGACAGAAAGAGAGATGTTTAAACTTAATAAATATCTTAATATTTATGTTTTTATTATTATTATTTTAATTTTGCATGACATATTTAGAAGTCAAATGAATACCGACTATTAAACTAATGTCGAACTGATTACGGATTTTGCAATCGTCTGTAGCTGAAATAGTTTGCGATAATTATGTCCGAAATGTATATGTAGCAGGAGAACATATACACAGAATTTGATGCGAATCCTAAGACGTTTGGAAACAGGACGGAAACAAAAAAAATATCGATTTTCATTTATTGCTTCCTTTGTTTTGATGCGATCTGTTTACAGGCAATATGAAGTGTATTCTCCGAAGACGTATGACCTATATAAACAACAATGTATTGTAGTCCATTGGTGTATTCAGTTGTTATATTATGTGCTGAAAATGATAAGATCTTATATAACACGACTTTTTCTTCCTTTGCTTTCCCTGATGATTGTTGATTTCAGACTTGGTCTAATGGTTCGATGTAAGCCGTTCCCGTCGGTGTGAAGGTACAAAGAAACTCAGACGGGAAAATCATTTCCAAGGCCATCCTTCAGGCCGGAAAAGAATGTTAATGTTTCCAACCAGTCTATACATACATAATGAGGTTGGCTAGAGGTTTGGAATTTTGATGTAGGAGGTAAAACTCTGAACTAACTGCATGTATGTAGCAAATTTAAAAGCACTGATACGCTTAAAAGGCAAGTCTTTTAACGTATTGGTAAATTATATATAGGTAAAGCCAATTGTGAGATTTGATCAGTATCAGTGGTACAAAATGACTGTTTTTGTTTTGTTTTGTTTTTACCTGAACCAGTCTGATTTGGAAATTCCCTATGTCACTGAAATAGCCTCTGAACTGGTACAAAATACATCCAGCACATGTCCGGAAAATGATTGACTTGGTATCAGAAGATAGAAAGACAATAGAATCAATGGATCATCTGAGAACGCTCCTGACAGCTGAGATAAAAACTTGTTAGTTTAATACTATTTATTGCTCAAAAGAGAAGCAATGGGTTTGGGCTACATGTTCTCTCAACCTTAGTTATAGCCCTCCCCCTACAACATATTTTCAATAATCAACATGGCAACAACAGTTACAAATTACAATTTTCATATTTACAAAAATAAACAAGGCAAAAATATATAGGATAGAATATGATAAGATAGGATAGGATAAGTAATAAGATAAGATAAGATGAAATAAGATCAGATAGATCAGATCAGATAAAGAAGTTGTCCAGTAAAAGTCTATGTTCTGTGTCGCTCGTCAGGGTAACGCGGGTGGCTTGTTAAGTGACTTGACTTGCGTTGATTGTACCTGAAAAAGATAGATTTTAAAGTTAAGCAAGTGAGATTGGCCAAACATTTATTTAGTGTATATGTGCTCAAGTAAATCTACCGGTAGATTGAATACTGAAAAAGACGAGAGTTATCCTCATCAGACAATGTTTCTTTGCCTTGTAAGAGAGTACTAACACTAAGGTGATGGAAGTCGCGTGTGTCCCGGAATAAGATATTAATTCTTTGATCTGTATAGCGAATACATTTAGAAAATAGTGTTCAGCAGTTGTTTCACTATTATTGTCATATACATGAATATAACCCTAGGGCTGGGGCATATGAACCCCTTTGGTCTTTTATTTCAGAATCATAAATATTCCGTAAATTTTTCCCTTCAGTGACATTTTAACACTTTTCTGTATATGTGGCCTATGTTAACCTTGCCATAAAATCCATCAAGACCATCACAGGGTCACGATTTTATAAACAAATTGCAATACTCTAGTCCCCAATGTTTCATGTCTAGTTTTGATGTATTAGTTTGTCACATTATGCATACCCCTTACAAATATCAGTCAATTGCAAATAACTACTCAACAAATTATAGCCATTTAACAATTAATTTATCACATATTCGGAAACAACTTATTTGTTCACGCTTGATTGTTTCAAGGTTTTGTTGAAGACAGTAAATTACTATCAGATATATCATATGTTGAATAATTAAGATAACTAATGCTCAGTCTAATGCTAATGCATGAGCAAAATTGCAAAAGTAATTCATAAGAAGTAGCATTGTTCTAATGTCTAAAATTTATTTGCATTCACATTATCATTTGTTGAGAAACAGCTAATGATTTGCTATTGCCCATTTTTGGAGGTCAAACCTTTACCATAGCAAAAGGCATGTGCTTGATAACGTTGTTCGTTACAAGTCTTAACTATATCGAAATATCATTTTTTGTGATGCTGATATAGAAAAGGAGATCACTGGTCCATTTGAAACGATTATATTTTAATGTTAATATTTGTATTTGCTTCCAACATGTCCAAGATAATATTAACTTTATAAATATCATATTAAATGAACCGAATCATGAGAAAACAATCAATTTGCATATGCGAAAACAAAGCGAAGATCAGCTTTGCAGTAACTCCGAAGCTGATTAGCGCATTTGTGTTCGCTACACGGATAGTACAATTCTTCTACTTTCTAAATCCAAAATTTTCAGCCTCTATCTATCCTCTGTGCTTGGACTGTTCGGTTTGTGTCGGACCTGTTCGGAAACCACATTGCTGTTTTTCTCATGTCGCGGCTCAAATATACGTATTTTTGATCAATGAGTAATGATAACTTTGAGCTGCTAATTTTAGCAACGCCCCAAAGAAACAGATCTTACGCTTTACATCGACACAACAACGGACATGATGAAGAATATGTTTGTTTTGTCTGATAAATCTCATGTCATTATGGTTGACCATTTCAACTTTGAAAAAAAGAGAACATTTTTTAAGGTTCTTGGTAAACTGCCGGCTAAAGTCGTGTCTTGGCGGAAATAAGGTTCTTGGTGGTTTAATTCAAATATTAAGTTTTTGGATTTACACTGCAGTCTCTATTTATACTGTTTGCTTAACCGTCTTTTATATGTTTGCTCTATTAAAATCAGTCTGTGCAAACGATAATGCCATGCCGATTTTTTCTATTCCCGTAAGTTTTTACTTCCAGGGAGAAAAATAAAAAAAAGATAATATTTAAGCTGTGCAACGTTAAACGATATGATATAATGGAAGGACCATGTTCATTATCAGGGACCAGGGATCCAGTAACAAGAAAACGATTGACAATGTTGGTGTGTCTACTCTTGGGAATATTAGTTTTATCAGGGATTGGAACTGGTGGATACTTTGCATACAAAAAGGTGATGGATTCAGCTGTATGAAATGATCATAAAATAATTTAGTTTTCTTTAATATGACATTTCATGGCCCCAATTAATCAGTGGTGAGTGTGCCTGCAACAAAAGCAGTAGTTTGTGTCCGTGACATGTACCTTGTTTGGCACTTAGAAGTATTAGGCAACCATTGTTTTTTATGTGTTTTTTCTGTCAAAAACAACAATATTAACTACAGCCGAAACTGTTATTACAGAAACTGATCAGCTCTAACAGCAATAATTCACAAACAGTAATAATTCACTGTTTGAAGGCCAGTCGCAAAGATCAAAACACGAGCGCGTAGCACGAGTGATTTATATTCTTACAACTGACCGACAAACGTATCAATTCACACACTTTAGTTGATCTACATGTGTTTTGATTCAAACACACCATAATCGAAATAAAAGTCGTTGAATACGCCGATGTCGTTCAGCTCTGCCCCGCCAAATATTTGACTGTAACACGGGTATTTACACAAATTTATTAAGTTTGCTTTGTGCTAAAATGACGTTATACTGTCCAGCAGTGCTTGATTGGATAGTTGACATCACGAATGATATCAAAGTGACGCAGCAAAGTAACGCCACGCTTGTTCCCTAAGTGAATTGTTGCACAATATATCACGTTTTTAACCATTGGCTATAAAGGCGAGGTGTGTTAGAATCCATAATAACAATATACTTAAGAATGTTCTTCCTTTTTCAGCCGTTATAAGTGTCATGTTAAATAGGGGAACTACTGTATATAAGTCAAGCAGCCATGTGGTTTGTCATTAACGTTTTCAGCCAACTCTTAACTGTTAAATGCAATTTGATTACACATTATAGACTAACATTAAAGACCTAAATATGGAACAGTACCTTGGTTGATTTTATAATGTAACATATATTTTCTAGATTCAAGTGTCAGACAGTGCCATTCTCACTACTAAAGCTGCGAATCAATCGATCAATAAACTGGTTCAGACCTCAGAAACATCGTCTAGATGTCATGTTTCTGACACAACTCAAACGACTGTATCAGAAAGTTTCGAGGCGGAAACTACACGAAACGCTGTTTCAAGAAGAACATCTCAAACACGACATGAATCAACACAACGTCATACCGCACCAACGACGCTAACTTACTCTAAGAAAACAAGCACGTCAGCCATAACCTCATCAAATGATCAAACTAGTACTCCATACATGGTGACATCAAGTTCATCTCAAACAAGTACCCTTACGTCCATCACACAAACAAGTACATTGGCCAGAACGACAAGTAAAGATATGACAACGATGTCAACAACGACAACACCATTAACAACAAGGACCACAGATCAATCAACTATGACTAACAGCCCAACTTCAAACCTTCCGCAATTGTGTTCGACAACTTCACTTGACTATTGTGATTGTGCAGCGGACGGAATATGGACAGTGATACAGAAACGATTCGACGGTTCAGTAGATTTCTATCGCAACTGGACAGAATACAAGGAAGGATTTGGTGATGAGAATGGAGAATTCTGGCTAGGAAATGAAGCACTACATCAAATGACATCTAGTGCAAATTATACGTTAAAGATATATGTCACTAACTGGGAGAATATAACAAAGTATGCAATATATAATATATTTCAAATAGCTGACGAGGCTGACAACTATCGTCTGACTATCGGGGGATACTGCGGAGATGCAGAGGATTCTATGATACACCATCATAATGGGCAAAAGTTTAGTACCAAAGACAGCGACAATGATGAGGCTGCCATGAATTGTGCTGAAAAGCGCAATGGCGCTTGGTGGTTTGGTAACTGTGGTAATGCCAATCTTAATGGAAGGTATTACTATGACAGCAGCAAATTACGCGTCGATGGTATCAACTGGTTAGATTGGTACTTAATTGATCGGAACTCTGGTCATTCACTTAAAGAGACGACTATGCTGATAATGGCAGTTCCATAATCCAGCACATATCCAACAAAGTTTTGATTGCGTTGTTGATTTAAACTTTACATACACAATGTAACTAAAGATGGTCGATTTTGGATTTCAAATTGCACCATGTCGGTTTAATGAGCTGAGAGATAGAGTGAGATAGAGAATGAGGCATTCATACAATATGGTTTCATATAATTTTCATAATTATTTTTTGTTTCTTGCAAAATAAAGTATAAAATTGATTACACGTTACAAAATATTTGTAAAAGGCCCCTGCAGATTGTTTCTATGTGTACGGTGATGATTTGGTTATCCATAAGCATGAACGATTACCGAAACGTTCATGTTTTATATTTTACATTGAGGTAGATAGATAAAGCAGTAATGAAATGTTTAAAGAATAATTACATACTATAGTAGTGTGGTATATAGCACATTTCGTATAGATGTTGTGTGACAAGGGTTGACGATTCTCTCACATCGTAACCACGGGATCTTGATAACCCAAGTGGAGAAATGTTTTATCCTTAAGTTAATGATGACATTATAGAAATCATCATTCAAACAAATAAACAAAACTCTCCATACTCCGTTCTTCAAAGAGGACAGCTTTGGAATTCATAAAGTACATTTTGTTATGTCCCATCGCACCACTCATTCATTCGAGATTATCTATGATGCGTAGCTTCTATAATTAGCACAGCTATTCGATACAATGTATCATATAAGTACAATCTCTGACATACTGCGTCAGGGAGTCGACTCTTTGGCTCAATGGTTAGAGCATTGGATTTCTACCCCGGCGGTCTGGGTTCGAATCCCATCTGAGACGTGAGATTTTTTTCAAGCTATGCATCATCTCTTAGTTACGATTTTTCATATTCGTAAGATGGGGGCTCGTCCGGGATGGACCATTTGAGTCATTCAGTCAAAAAAATGACATTCTCGTAATCATAAATGATTACTTCCTCGAAATGGGGGTGTGTAATGTCCCATCGCACCACTCATTCATTCGAGATTATCTATGATGCGTAGCTTCTATAATTAGCACAGCTATTCGATACAATGTATCATATAAGTACAATCTCTGACATACTGCGTCAGGGAGTCGACTCTTTGGCTCAGTGGTTAGAGCATTGGATTTCTACCCCGGCGGTCTGGGTTCGAATCCCATCTGGGACGTGGGATTTTTTTCAAGCTATGCATCATCTCTTAGTTACGAATTTTCATATTCGTAAGAATTTTGAACAATATATAAAGCGACGTAAAATTAAATTGAAAATGTTATAAACAATTTCCACATAAAAATAACTTACCGCTCTGTGTTTCCGCAAAAGGAAAATTTGATTTGTTGTTAGGAATGTTGATATATTTTTTGGTTTTGTTTTTGCAAATAAACTGACATATAATGTGCTTCGCGAATAGGTATCATATTGATCATGAACAGGTAAGCGAATGACTAAGTTCGATATAGTTGTTGAACTTCGATATAGGTGATAAACTTCGATATAGTCGATGAACTTTGATAATGTCGATGAACTTATTCTGAAGTAAACATAATTCAGTGAGACGGTTCTTACGTGTATCCACAATCTATTTTTTAGCAAAAATAAGAAGAATATTAAAACCTTTCCACTGAAAATTTTCATTTTTTACAAATTCAAATATTTCTGTATTTTGCATGGGTAAGTTTTTGTAAAGCTAACTGGCTTGCTTAAATCGATTTTACAGGTACAGCTTCTTTAGTGGTTCACAACATTTAATCAGTTGTTAAGTAGTTCAAATACTCTTTTTTTTATTCATAAGTTTGTTTATAAATATTTGTATACGTTACGAAAACATCTTCGTGGACACTCTTGAATCTCATGAATTGATATAAATGTCTATTTGTTGCATCCAAATAAACATTTAAAAAACGTACAAGAAGGCAATGATCCGGAAAGGACGCAAACAGAAACAAATTCCCACTCCATAAACCGAGGGGTGGGGGAAAAAACTAAAATAACACTAAGGTACTTATACCAATACTTATACCAAGCAAACATATCGTAAGCCGAGTGAGCAGCTATTTCCCAATAGGCGGCCACTCAGTCACCCGAACTAAACTTTAAATACGAAAACGTTTATCAGGCTCGAACAGCACAAAACATCGACGCCAAAAATCAAAACAAGTTGAAACAAACTCTTTTAAGTTGAATAAATGTTCACCAGGCCAGTGTTGATGAACAAAAGCATAACCTCACGTCTGAAATTCAAATCGTTAATGTATTATTGGTTTTACCTCAATCCCCGTAAACATAATTTCTACTACACATATTAATAGTGGTTTGACAGAGATGGTAAGACGTTGTCATTATAATACAGGTGCGTTCAGTTATTAATATACACCTGCGATATTCAGAAATAAATTGACAACTCTTCTTAATTTTGAGCAATCGTCACTGGCAAGAAATGGACAACTGGATGAATTTGTTTATAGGATGTGTTAAGTATGTCTATCAATATTTTTTACTGTATATAAAACTTCCAGATCTTGTGATATTGTATGCCTAATTTGATTACATAACATATGGGCCCAAATTTTTAATAAAAAAAATCGCTGCTATTCGACTTTCAAAGATTCCATAAAGAAATATGGTTAATGATTTCTAATTTTATTTGATACGTATGAAAGAATAACAATTTTAATACTATGGCTGAAAATTTGGTGCCTTTATGACTGCTAGTTACCAAGTTACACTTTGATTTTCATTCATTGTACAATTTAGAATTCAATGGTAAAGCGGTTAGTACAGTATAGCACTAAAAAGGTACAAGTAGGCAAAGATCAGGAAAAGGCGCAATCAGAAAAAGATTCCCACTCCAAAAACCGAGGTGGGAAAAAACCAAACTAACAATCAGGTACTTATACCATGAAACATATCGTAAGCCGAATGAGCAGCTATTTTCCCAATAGGTGGCCACTCAGTTACCTTAACTTAACTAAAAATATGAAAACATACATAAGGCGCCAACAGCACAAAAAATTTTAAACACCAAGACACAAAACAAAAAGAACCACCACAGAAGTATCGACTTGGAACGATCAGTAACACAAAGTTACTGGCGGGCTTAAACCGGTTTTACAGGTACCTAACCTCACCCTCAGCTTCTGTAGTGGTTCAGTGATAAACAAGAAATAAGAAATCATATTAAGAAAATACTAAACATAGATACCAACGTTTAACATGAATAACGGAAAGCAGAGCGAGCAGCTATTGAAGGTATTAGGTGGTCACAGTGCTAGCTTGGACAGAACAAGTAAATGCAGAGGCATGTCAGTGATAGTTTTTTAAGAAAATTAGTATTATACTAGGACGGTTTTACGACCAAAACTTTCTAGTGGGTTCTTTCATGAGGTGAGAATATCTTTAAGCAGTGTGGCGTTACCCATGACTTTGTTTTCTGCAAAAGCATTGGTCGGCATTTCATCATACAATTTCATGATTTTTCCCTACGCACAGAGGGGCTAAGTGGCCTAAATTTATGTTGGGCAATGACTCACTCTTCTTAGGTGTTTAAGTCATGGAACTGCACATGCCAATAAAGGATGCCAAAATGGTATTTATGCAAGACAATGTTCTTTGAATGTGTCCTAAATCCACATAACACAATCATTATTATTGACATTAGAGGAATGTCTGTCTTTGAATGGCCTGGTGATCCCTTTGACTTTAAGCCTATACAAGAGGATTTAAATATCATGAAAAGGAGCCTCGAGCGATAGCCTAACAAGAAAATTTTCTCAGTGAAAGTACCAGTCCCCCATGGTATTCTGTGCCGAGAAAGCAAACCATGAATTGTGTGATGAAATGCAAAACCACGGTTTGGCAGAATACAACGCTATGGGTGACTCCACAGTGTTTATTGGCATACTTAACTAAAGAAAGAACGTACTAGCAAACTTTGTGCCTAAAACCGTCCTGGTAGAATATTAGATTTCTTGAAAATAACACTGACATGCTTAGTTTTATATTGTAACAATTGCTTTACCATGAAATTCTAAAATGTATAATGAATGAAAATGATGGTGTAACTTTGTTACAAGTGGTCATTAAGACACCCAATTTTCAGCCATTGTAAAACAAAATGGTTATTCTTTCATAATTTACAAATAAAATTACAAATTATTAACCATCATTCCTTGTGAATCTTTATTCCTTGTGGAATCTTTGAAAGTCGAACATCAGCGACATTTTTATAAAAACAAATTGGCTCCATATGTTATGTAATCAATTTAGGCTTACAACATAGCGATTTCTGGAAGTTTTATATACATAGTAAATATTGAGAGACATACTTAACACATCCTATAAACAAATTCACCCAGTTGTCAATTTCTTGTCAGTGACGATGGTTCAAAAACAAGAAGAGTTGACAATTTATTTCTGAATATCACATGGGTATATTAATAACTGAGCGCACCTGTATGTCAGTTTTTCATCATCAAATTGTAAAATATATTGTTGCGTAGCTGCAAGCCATAACGATATTAAATTGTTATGTTATTTCCATTGCCAACAAATGGCAATTTAACCGGTGCATTTTACCAAGCCAAAAGGTACAAGTAGGCAATGATCAGAAAAAGATTCCAACTCCAAAAACCGAGGTGAGAAAAAACTAAATAAACAATCAGGTAATTAATTATACCATGAAAAGGTACAAGTAGGCAAAGATCAGGAAAAGGCGCAATCAGAAAAAGATTCCCACTCCAAAAACCGAGGTGGGAAAAAACCAAACTAACAATTAGGTACTTATACCATGAAAAGGTACAAGTAGGCAACGATCAGGAAAAGGCGCAATCAGAAAAAAGATTCCCACTCCAAAAACCGAGGTGGGAAAAAACCAAACCAACAGCCAGGTACTTACACAATGAAACATATAGTAAGCCGAATGAGCAGCTATTTTCCCAATAGGTGGCCACTCAGTTACCTTAACTTAACTAAAAATATGAAAACATACATAAGGCGCCAACAGCACAAAAAAAAGTTTTTAAACACCAATACATAAAACAAAAAGAACCTATCGTAAGCCGAATGAGCAGCTATTTTCCCAATAGGTGGCCACTCAGTTACCTTAACTAAAACATATCTTGAGCCGAATGAGCAGCTATTTTCCCAATAAAAGTTGTTAGTGAAAATGATACACTAGTACATCCATATTAAAACATTAAGGACATGTGATCATTTTAGTTTAACAATGGATATGTATCTATTATAGAATAAGGAAGACCCTTGTGTAAATGACCAAAGAAACATGCTCTGATTTTGCACAGTTGTACAGAATTACAAATCAAAACAACAAAAAACGTGCTGGTAAAGGAACTAAGTTGAAATAGTAAATAACAAACGGCGTAATCAAGATACTTGTACACACCAAGCGGATTCAATCATGTTAAGATGTGGTAGGGGAATTAAGTACGCATTATTTATCATATGTCGTATAACAATTCATGACCAATAGAAAATTTACTGTGTAGCGAAAATGTCCCTTTGCAATAGTCGATGATAATCAGAAAAAATAGAAAATTAACTTTTAATGAGCCATTACAAAATCAGACTCATTTTGATAATTATGCCAGTCTTTGTATCGAATATAAATTCCTAACTAACAGTAATTGTCTCTGGCCCTGGTGTCAGGGACATTGATAAGGCTTTGGTAGCCGAAACCGCGGCGTGTTCATTCCATTTTTCAATGAAATTTTCACTGCTCTCGAAAGAGTTGTGTTAGTTTTAGTTCAACTAAGCAGTGAACATGCTAATGAAAGGGATTGGGTCATACCGCGGTTTCGACTACTTAAGTCTCGTCCAGGATCACTTAAACTCATCAGTGACCCTTTAGATTCGACAAAATGGAATCAAAGATAATTAAGTAATTTTGCAACTTTCAACAGGGTAGCCGACATAAGACTAGTATTATTCAAACAAGGCTGAACTTTTTAAATGTTGCTTAGAAAAATGAATCTTAACCAATAGTTAATATCTGCTTTCTCTGAATATTATCGCTGTTCTCACTGGATCAAAAGGTAAATATAATCTGCTCTATTGATGATGTATTGGAAGATTTTAGGACATTGTCAATTCAAGAAAAAGTCTTCTTGACAAGTCACATTCTGTTATATACATGAAATATAAATACTTACGAGTATGTCGGTTAGGTCTTTTCTTTCATATTCGAAAGATCTGAAGATATTCAGTAAACACTACAATGCCTTATGTTTTGAAAGAACGATTGTGTGGTGCTCGCAGGAAAACTAGACCGAAGGTAAGAGATACTTTCGACAACGATTATTTGTTTTCTTTCCACGATTTTCCTCTCACACTAACATCACATCACAATTGAAAGTTTTGCCAAACCACCTATCGCATTGCTTCGAGACCCAGTTGATCGCATAGCATTTAAATATCCGGACTGAAAGGTTTTATTAATAATGGAAGTTTCTCGAGTTAACGTGACCGTTGCCAGTAGTCGAAAGAAGGTTATATTGTGCATAATAGCAGCTATAATTGTATTAATGACAATCACTTCTACTGGACTTCTGATTTATGTAAAGGTAAACATTCTTTCTTCTTAAATAATATTAAAACATCATATCAAAAGATATGTGGCAACCGATGATTTATATATACAGTATGACCTGACCTGTCTTAAGAAAGCGGCCAAGGGAAACACTAAATTTGCTTTCTTAAGACAGGTCTTTGCTTTATAGAGGTGATGTTATGACAATAGGATGGGCGGCCTAACCAAACAATGTTACAAGAAGCTAGAAATAAATAATAGCACTGAATAGCACTGCCACTGTCAGTGGTTATTGTTACAAAGTTCTCCAAAATGTCCCGGCAAGTAGTCCAGGATTATCTTTTGAGATAGTAAACAATGAATTATGGCATCTGAAAGGCGTGAAGGCAATTTTGACACCTGACAGAGTTGAATAGACATGTCAAATTATTCAATTTTTATTTAATTGAAGAAATGAGTGGCTGTTTAAAGCCAAAGTTGGGACAGAACCATTGGCATTTGGCCACATAAGACAGGCGTTTGCTTAACATGTAAAATCAATTTATGTGCTTGCTTAAGACAGGTGCTTGCTCAATACAGGGCTCGCTTAAGACAGGTTGGACTGTACAAATGTAAATATTTCATTGTTTCCTCAATTGACGCGGTATGCTTACGGGTTCACTGATCTTGGCTAAAACTGTAAAACGGGTTTTGTAAGTATCAATATATCTTCTCTGACTTACAAAGTAGCTATTTACATGTTTATGGTTTTGATTTATTGAATATTTGAAAATTAAAATTTTTGAAGGTGACAAGGCTATTATTCAGTTATGGATAAGGCAAACAGTGGATTCGGAAAGATACTGATCAAAGCTAATCAAATGAAATAAATTCTTTTGAAATCGTCTTTTTCACAATCGGTAGAGCATCAGATGAACGGATGTCTCATCTTGACTTTAACTGACCCATGGTATCCCATATGCAGCATTTCTAAATGTCATCAAACCAAGCTAATATTCATATACATTAACAATGATCAGTCCGTTGTCTTTCTTGTTTTTCCTCGTAGATCCTATTCACTATAGTGAAGGTGCCAGATGGGGAAAAGCCACCAAAAATGCACTTTAGATGGCCACCTGTTTAGCAAAAATTTCCTTTGTATAGTTGTTTAGTACTGTCTTTGGGAAGTATGAAAACCAATGTTTTAATTTTTTTCGGTCTTGCAAAAGTACTTTTATTGTGAGTTAAAATGGCGTACCCTAGCTTATTTGATCCGTGACTTCTAGTACAGCCAGCAGATTCCCAAACCATAAATATATTGCCTATTTTCATGTTCATACAATATGTTTTTATTGCAGCTGCTAGTAATTACATATGGTTGCTAGTGAGACTTGAATATGCCTTTTACAACAAAAATAAAGTTACATACGTTACGCTTTAAGGACGTAACTATGCCATCTTTAAGAGATGTCTAAAATTTCATTTTGAATTATAAATTATAGTCTTTTGTTAATTGGTTCACTTTGCCTAATTGTTTGATTCTGCATTAAACTTTAGAAAGTAAAAGACTATTTTAAGATAATGGAAGGCTATAGATCCTTACAGTATAAATAAGTGTCCATAGTGTAACATTATAAACAGAATAAATCCCTGTATTTGCGTGACCCGTCCACTTGAAAATTCATTTTAAAAAACCCTAAAGCCAATATCTTCGAAAATGAAACAAGCAAACAATTGTTTTTACAAAATGTATGTGTTTGACCATTTTTAAGCTTTTTGTGCCATATAACGTGTGTAACAGAGTTAATTTGTCCATAGGTTAGGCTGAAAACAAAGAAATGGCTTCATAATATCACTTTGGTTAGTCATTTTTTGCTGGAACAGGTGTTGAGTACTGTCTTTGGACAATATAAAAGCATTTTTCTTAGAGAAAACTCAAGCTTGGTTGAATAAGAGAAGTTTGCAGTCTGAGCATCGGGGCATTATCATGTAATAGGCTGTTACATACATTTCTGGTAAAAATGAAAATATGATATGACTGTTTGAGCTACAGAAAAATGCCAGCTCAAGTTACTCAAGTTACTCATAAAATCTGCATTCTGCATGTCTATGTTGCATACTCTTATTAAAGCTGTTTGAACAAACTTCTGACCTCCACTGACTGTAATGTTTACATGTTATGTAAATTAAGATATCCTTTGAAAAACACAATTTTAAGTGGCGTCATTCACTTATGCGCTAATCTATGCATTTTGCCAAAAACAAGATATTTATTTCCTTTACCATGTTCAAATGACACGCACAATTTATTTTTTTTCTTATATGCACTGTCTAAAATGAAGTATTCAGCAGCCTAACCCCAGTCTCATATGCCAAATGATGTATTACTATTTACCTATAACATTATGTTATTTCTTTGGAATAGTGGTTATATCTTATGGTTTTGATGCTTCCTTGATAGTTGAGTAACAAAGCTTTGAACAACTGCTACGACTGTTACCAAGAACCTAGGCTCAGAGATCATTCTGAATGATGTAACGCATGTAACATTACATGTTATGAATAAAGAAGGTCGCTCACAGTCTACATGTAATAATGGTACCAAACAACTGCTAGGGCAGTTAACCATAAGCATGTACTATGATATGCAAGGCATTTGACTTTTTGGATTTCATGAGTATTAATGCAATATTTAGATACTGGAGAAAAGATGTGGAATAATTAAGTGGGGGTATACCTACTTAACCACTATGTATATTGGCTACTGATAGCCATATGGAGCTGAAATTGGTATAAACTGATTGCCATGACCAATACTCTTTAACCATGTAATCTTATGATTAAATCATATGAATGTTTGTTTCATGAGGTACAAGTAGGCAAAGTTCAGGAAAAGGCGCAATCAGAAAGAGATTCCCACTCCAAAAACCGAGGTGGGCAAAAACCAAACTAACAATCAGGCACTTATACCATGAAAAGGTACAAGTAGGCAAAGATCAGGAAAAGGCGCAATCAGAAAAAGATTCCCACTCCAAAAACCGAGGTGGGAAAAAAACATATCGTAAGCCGAATGAGCAGCTATTTTTCCAATAGGTGGCCACTCAGTTACCTTAACTTAATTAAGAATATGACAACATACATAAGGCGCCAACAGCACAAAACATTTTTTTTTAAAACACCAAGACATAAAACAAAAAGAACCACCACAGAGTTTTAATGAGAACTCCAGAAATGAGAGAAATAATGCGGAAATGTAAAATCCCCTATTTCTCTGCCGGCAATGACCTTTGAGAGCTCAAAATAGCATCAGCTAATTGCTATAAGAATGTTATATTGCCAAGTTGTCAGATATACCACAAAGCATATGAGTAAGCAACCAAAATACAAGCTTTTTGTGGATGGACATGCTTTACTAGTCTGTCATTTTCTATTTGTATAAATGTTTTACTAAATATCAATGAAACCAAATCTCAAACAATTCTTATAAGAGACCATATGGCAATAATAAATTGTCCTAGCTACCCTTTGATGTTATTTTCAGCATTCAAAGGCAATGGTCATCCGAGATATCAGTGATTTAATTGGTATATCCCTTCAATTTTCAAATCTTTTCTCTTTCTTCTGACGTTTTCATTAATATTCATGAGACATAAGATCAGAAAATCAGGTACATTCTCAAAGCAACCATTTGCTACCAATTTCTGCACTCATATGCTATCAGAAGTGAAGATACAAATCATTTTGAAGGTGTACCTTTTTAATTTTTCTGTGATTCTAACCAATATTCTTACCTTAACATTAATATTCTTGAAAGTGAAAAGCAAATGCTTCATATTTTTTTTACTTTAAGGCAATAGTTTATAGACTAAGCATTCATTCAATATCACTTTCAGCATCCAATGTCAATTTAAAGGTCAGATACAAGTGATTAAGTAAGTTTACTCTTGAAGATTTTAGCATTTTTCTCAAGTTTTCTTAGGTTTTTATGAATAATAATTATGAATATGCAAATGAGATTATCCTAATATCAGGACTTTGATATCTGTAAAGTTGCCAAATGGCATCAGTGGTGCAACAACAGTGTGTCATGATGATAGATTGGGCCTGGAATGAGTTTATTTTGGGCTTTAAAGATTTTTGTGATTTTACTGATATTTACCATTAAATATATTGATCATAAATATACAAGGTACTAGTAAATATTTGCATTATTGACAACCGGAAAGACAGCTCTATATCCATGCATTCCTGTGGACCCAGGTTTCAATTTTAGTCATCTTCACAACAATTGTCTGCTCAGATGTGAGCATTTTTGTAGGTAGGCACCCATTCTTTTTCATGTTGTTGGTGACCAAGGACACATTTTTTTCATTAATATTCATGAAAATACAGCTGTTATGGTTTTCATACATATGTAGCCCTATTGCATTAAAGAAATAGTGAAATTGTATCACTGAGCTGTAACATCAGTCAAACTATGGTCCAGAATGATGGAATGGGTCAGAAAATAGTTTATAATGGAATTGAAATTATTGATATCCCTTATATTTGATATTTCATGAATATGCATGACTGGTGCAAGTGAGTTTATTGTTATTTCTTACAACTGAATAAAAGGACAGTATCTAAGCTGTTACAGGATAGCAAATTCATCGGTCTTTGATAAGTTTTAGTTGCGATATGAGCTGTTTCGTATGTACACCACCATCCTCGAATACCGTGTTTTAGAATGTCATTGTTGCGTTATACATCCGTTAATTTCAACACTTTTGCAAGACTTACAATTGACCAAACATTGGTTTTCAAGCTTCCAGTGGGGTCCTCTGCCAGGGGGTATGAATGGAATTTTTTCTACTCTCCGACCACCTATTACCATTTTTCTGATGGCTGGCACCCTTACTACTATATTTGTAAGCTGCAATTGTAATAACATTAAAGTTTGTGATCTTTGAAATCATCACGTCTCATCTTGACTTCTACTAGCCCGTGTTATACCAATCCAAAGTATTCCCAAATGCCATCAACCCAAGCTTATACACACTTGCAATTATCAGTCCGTTGCCCTTCTTTTTGTCCTCGGAGATTAAGACACTATGGTTTTAAGCTGCAAGTGTAATAATACTACATTATTGCATAAATACCCGTGTCACACGATATTAATAGCCGTTTATTAATGAAGAGAAAGCCATGCATTAATATTGCAATTCACGCGCGCACGTGCTGTTAATACATGGCTTTTACTTATGCTCGTTACCGGGCGCCACGCAAAGCACGTACTAGTAATGAGAAACTGTAAACCGCCCGGAACGTGCATAAAAACGAAAGCTTTTACGCGTATGAAAATGTGATGAGGCTGTAAAATTTAGTGCACCATATTTCTTTCGTTTCTGCACCTTAATTATTTCGTTTCTGCAGCATTTATGCAATAATAGCGATCAAAATGATTTTGTCATACATTAACATTCACTAGGTCCCTCGGGGAGTGTTGAAAACCTCGGGCGACGCCCTCGGTTTTCAACACTCCCCTCGGGACCTAGCGAATGTTAATGTATGGAAAATCATGTTTGATCCCTATATTGTGATCTTTGCAATTATCATGTCGCATCTTGATAATGTAAAATGTATGCGTTTTTTTTTAAGACCGGAGACACAATAATTGACGATAGTGTGGAGCTTTCTACCGCAACTGCGATGCAGCCGACCGATACACTGAATGAACCCACAGAGACATCACCCAGAACCCATGTGTCTGTCTCAACGCAAACAACCGTACCAAAACGTTCTGAGACAGCAACTAGATCTGATGTATTTCAACGATCATATGAAACAATGTACGGATCGACGCATTCAAGTCAAACAAAACCAACGGCGCGGAAGGCCACAAAGAAAACAATTACTTTGACGACAGTAGCATCACCAAATGAATATACAACTATAGGAATCAATGTGACATTAAGTGTCCCCAACAAAATTATCGTTACCATAGGAAATGAAGCAAAAACAGTCACAGAGTTGTCGTCAATATCGACTAAAGTAACGATACATGCGCCAATACATAACGCAAGTATAAACCTGAAGACGGTAACAACGACAGCAACACCATTAATAATTAGGACCACTAAACAATTAACTATAAATGACAACCATACTTCACAGGAAACGCCTTTTTGTTCGCCACCCTCACCTGACTATTGTGAGTGTGTGGCAGAAGGAACATGGACAATCGTACAGAAGAGATTCGACGGTTCAGTTGATTTCTATCGTAACTGGACGGAATACAAGGAAGGATTTGGTGATGAGAATGGAGAATTCTGGCTAGGAAATGATGTCCTACATCATATGACATCTAGTGCAAAATACTCGCTGAAAATATACGTTACCGACCGGAATAATATGACAAAGTACGCGGTATACGATACATTCGGAATCGCTGACGAGACTGATGGCTATCGCCTAACAATTGATGGTTACTGTGGTGACGCAGGGGATTCCATGATATTTCATCAGCATGGACAAATGTTTAGTACCAATGACAGAGACAATGATAACAGTCCCATGCATTGTGCCCAATCGCGCCACGGTGCCTGGTGGTATCATAACTGTGGTAAAGCCAATCTTAATGGAAGGTATTACTATGACAACAGCAATTTACGCGTCGATGGTATCAACTGGTTAGATTGGTATTTAGTGGATCTGAGTACTGGCCACTCACTTAAAGAAACGACAATGATGATTAAGCAAGTTCTATAATCATGAACATTTAGCATATGTGTGTGTTGAAGGTGTATGACAGTTTTGCATAAAGTATGTGATAAATCACTCCGTTTTCGGAGACATATCTCTATTAATGCATGTCTCTGTAAAAAATAAGAGAGAGAGAGAGAGAGAGAGAGAGAGAGATTGCCTAATACGATATCTTATACCTTGTGTATCTTACAGAAAGTATACTTTTTTTATTAAGTTAAGGTAACTGAGTGGCAACCTATTGGGAAAATAGCTGCTCATTCGGCTTACGATATGTTTCATGGTATAAGTGCCTGATTGTTAGTTTGGTTTCTCCTACCTCGGTTTTTGGAGTGGGAATCGCTTTCTGATTGCGCCTTTTCCTGATCTTTGCCTACTTGTACCTTTTTCTATATTGGCTTTCGACAGTGAAACAGTCCGATATCCGGCAAAATTATTTAAATGCTGGATTCCCCATGGCTATCATTTTCCTTGCTCATAAGATGACGCAATTTTATACAACTTAGCAATGTGGCGGCTCAATTATGCTGAGTCCGTTGCAAGTCAAACGAAACAACGTAATTAAATCCACATACAGTTAACGTCATTTCGGGCCCAATATTATTTACATTATTAATAAAACGAATGCGTGTGTGGTATCAGTTTGAAGGCATGAATGATTATTATGGGTCACCATTAAGCATTTTAACTGCTGGTCTTAATTTCATTACGAAATATTATTGTTAATTCTTCGTATTAACATTTCATTCTTCATATGTGTATGTGTGTTCTAGATGTCATTTTTGGCGTTTTACATTTTCAATGTGATTGTCTTAGATGAAAATGACATTCTTGTTGTTCTTCATTTCCCGATGAAAACATTGAGAAGTCACGTGACCGTAAGCCACGCCAATGGGCGGAGCGACGTCATTGCAAGTCAGTGACGTTGTTTGTTTACCCATTTTAGTATGACGTCGATATTGCCAATACGTTAAAAAGGTACAAGTAGGCAAAGATCAGCTTCCATACACCGAAGTCTGGTCCGCTGATCCTCAGGTTGGCTTTGTTTTTGGTTTCTGTGGTGGTTCTTTTTGTTTTGTGTTTTGGTGTATAAAATTTTTTTGTGCTGTTGGCGCCTTATGTATGTTTTCATATTTTTAGTTAAGTTAAGGTAACTGAGTGGCCACCTATTGGGAAAATAGCTGCTCATTCGGCTTACGATATGTTTCATGGTATAAGTGCCTGATTGTTAGTTTGGTTTTTTCCCACCTCGGTTTTTGGAGTGGGAATCTTTTTCTGATTGCACCTTTTCCTGATCTTTGCCTACTTGTACCTTTTTTTGTCGGTCCATCTGTGGGGCGGTTGACTTATCGGGGTGGAAAAAATCCTGTGCGTAGTTTCCATACACCGAAGTCTTGTCCGCTGCTCCTCAGGTTGGCTTTGTTTTTGGTTTTCGGACTCTGTGTTTGAAAGTGGACAACATCAGGAGATATTTTAAATGCAAACCAGGATTGTAGTATAGGATTTGGAAAATCAGTTGGTGGAATTGCTCAGAGCTTGGCTTTCACAAGGAAAATTGGTAACCGAAGAGGATCAGAGGGTTTACGTAGCTTTAAGAACTCAAATGGAACAAATCTTCTCATCTTAATTGTTTTGGCCGGAGACATCGAAATGAACCCGGGCCCTAGATTTCAGTGTCGTCTATGTAAAAAATACTGTAAGGCAGCTGATCAGGTACTAGTAGAATGTGCAGATTGTGAAAAACGTTTCCACGCATTATGTGCCAACCTTGGAAAGGAAGAATTGCAAGAATTAGAATCTGGTAGTGAATCTTGGTATTGTTCAAACTGCAAGGCTGAGTGTAGCCTTTGCAGTGGTTTAGTTCTGAATTGCCACAAGGCGGTTCAGTGTGACAAATGTGATATGTGGGTGCACAATGACTGCTCTTTTCTATCTGATTCACAATATGAAACCATGCAAAACACAAACTGTACTTGGATTTGTCCAAAATGTGATTTCTTCAATTTTTCTGACTCTTTTTTGACGAACAGTTAAATTTGGAAAGTGAAAATAGGTTTAATCCACTTGGAAACAGTGATAAAACTAAGTCCTCAGCACCCTCAACTTTGACATGCAAAAGCAAGTTTATTGGTGGGTTGAAATTTTTCAGTATAAACATCAACAGCATTAGAGGTAAAAAGCTTGAGTTGTTGGCTTTCATTGATCTTCATGAACCTCAGATTGTAGCGATTCAAGAAACAAAGATTGACAGTTCTATTTCAAGTTCAGAATTGTTTCCGGAAACTTTCCCATATAGTGTGTACAGGAAGGACAGAACTCTTGATGGTGGTGGTGCCATGTTACTTATTCACAAGGATATCCCACACATGTCAATAACAGAATTAGAAAATAAGTCAGAATCAGTTTGGGTAAAAGTATTCGCTAATAAAACTGCACATTTTGTTGCAAGCTGGTATAGGCCACCCCATAGTGATGAAAACTTGACACCTTTGGAAAACCTACAGAAATTGGATACTTTGTTCAGAGAGCAGCTTAACAAAATTAGGGATAAACATAAAGGAAAAAAAACCCTCAGTTCATGTTCTAGGGGATTTCAACTATGGAGATATTGTTTGGCCGGACAGACACAATAAATGTGGGTCACCATTGAGTAGGATTGAAGGTCAAATTTTGGTTTACATTATTAATGATCATGGATTTGATCAATAAGTCCACTTCCCTACCAGAGAAAGAAATACTTTGGACTTGATTATCACTTCTCTTCCCAATCAGTTTGTAGATATTCACTCCCAAGATTGTCTCAGTGATCATGATATTGTTTCTGGAACGCTGAAGATTGTTATCCCCCCCCATTAAGAAACCTCGGAGGAAGGTGTATCAGTACCAGAAAGGTGATTATGAATCTATGAGGGCAGAAACATTAAAATTTGCAAAGGAAAAGTATTTCAATGGCTACTCGGATACCGGTTCCGTTCAGGAAAATTTCAATCTTATTATATCTTTCATTCAGGACTCGGCAGATAAGCATATCCCATCAAAAACAAGTCGCTCTGTCTCTTCTGTCCCATGGATAACTCCTGAGATAAGGAGGAAGATTCGCAGGAAAAATATAACTCATGCAAAAGCTAAGAAAACTGGAAGTGCAAAAATTAGATCTAAATTTGAAAACTTAAGAAGGGAAATCAAATCTGATATAAGGAAGCAGCATGACCTTTATGTCAATAACTTGGTAGGGGACGTTAAGGCTAATCCCAGGGATTTTTATAGGTATATCAATAGTCAGAGGAAAGATACCCAAGGTATTCACCCTTTGAAAAAGAAAAATGGAAGTGGTATTGCTCAATCAGATTTCGAAAAAAAAAAGAATTTAATGCACAATTCACAGATGTATTCACCTAAGTCCCACTTCTGGATAGGTCGGCCCCATTCATGGATGAAATTGTTGTTACAAAGGAAGGAGTAACGAAACTCCTTAAAGGTCTGAACCCTTCTAAAGCCTTAGGACCTGATGAACTCCATCCTAGAGTCCTAAAAGTATTGGCAAAAGAATTAGGACCTGTATTTGCACATCTCTTCCAGCAGTCAATCAATACGGGTGAAATCCCCAAGGAATGGTCACTTGCTATTATTTGTCCACTTTTCAAGAAAGGTGACAGGTCCCTTGCTTGTAATTACCGCCCAGTTTCTTTGACTTGTATTCCTTGCAAACTTCTAGAACATATTGTCTGCTCAAATATCATGGGTCATCTTGACCAGTATATTCTTTTGTCGGACAAACAGCATGCATTCAGGAAATGGCATAGTTGTGAAACTCAGTTGATTACAGTAATAAATGATTGGGCAAAAATATTGGACAAAAAGGGTCAGGTTGACACTTTTATTTTGGACTTTGAAAAAGCTTTTGACACCCCTCCACATGAACTTCTTAAACGCAAATTGTTTAGTTATGGTATAGGTGGAAAGACATTGGAATGGATAAATGCTTTTTTGTGCTTCAGGCGGCAAAGGGTAGTAGTTAATGGTGTTAAATCTGACTGGGCCCCTGTTGTGTCTGGTGTCCCTCAGGGCACCGTTCTCGGTCCATTGTTGTTCTCATTGTACATAAATGACATACCCATTGGCATTGACTCTCAAATCAGGCTTTTTGCTGATGACTGCGTTTGTTACCGTGAAATTAGAACAGTAGAAGATACATTGAAACTTCAGAAAGACATTGACCTTTTAGGGAGCTGGGCCCAAAAATGGGGCATGAGATTTCAACCTGTCAAATGCAACATGATGCAGCTGACAAATAAGCGGATAAATAAAATTGAGGCCTCGTACACCCTCGAGGGAACGGTATTGGAAAATGTTGATAGCATTAAATATCTAGGTGTAACAATTACAAATGACCTCAAGTGGAATACCCATATCAATAATATCTGTACTAAAGCCAACAGAACACTTGAATTCTTGAGGAGAAACTTATTTTCTTGCCCCCAAGATGTTAAAGAAGCAGCTTATAAAGGACTGGTGCGCCCAGTCCTGGAATATGGAAGTTCTGTTTGGGATCCTCATACTAAATGCCTCCAGGAGGAATTGGAGAAGGTACAGAATCGTGCCGCAAGATTTGTAACTAGGAATTATACTTTCGAGGAAGGTAGTATGACTGGCATCCTTGAACAACTCAAATGGGAATCTCTCAAGAAAAGGAGGACGGATAATTGACTTATATTACTATACAAAGGTCTGAAGGGTTAAGCCAGAATACCTACAGATAACCTTATCCCAAAGACTAGGCGTTGTAGAAATAGCCACTCCAAGGCATTTCAGCTTCCATCTGCTAGTGTAGAGGCCTATAAATGTAGTTTCTTTCCCCAGACTATCAGGGACTGGAATGACCTCCCTGACTCTCTGTTTTCTACTGCTGAAATGTCAGATGATTGTGTGTCCAAGTTCGCTTCACTCGTGCGTTCAAGGGACTAATTTCTCCCCCATCCAAACCCCCTGGTGAAATAATGTCATTTGGCGTGTCTTTAGTAAACTATTCAGATTCAGATTCAGAAGGCACAATCAGAAAAAGATTCCCACTCCAAAAACCGAGGTGGGAAAAAAAAACAAACTAACAATCAGGTACTTATACCATGAAAACATTTCGTAAGCCGAATGAGCAGCTATTTTCCCAATAGGTGGCCACTCAGTTACTTTAACTTAACTAAAAATATGCAAACACATAAGGCGCCAACAGCACAAAAATATTTAGAACACCAAGACATAAAACAAAAAGAACCACCACAGAAGTATCGACTTGGAACGATCAGTAACACAAAGTTACTGGCGGATTTAAATCGATTTTACACGGCCATAACCTCACCCTTAGCTTCTGCAGTGGTTCATAACATTTAGTTAGTTCTTCGGTCCGCGACGTGAATCTCTAACTAGTCAATGAAGGCATATCTAAGTCGGGATTTAATGTCAAATAACCGGAGATTAGCATCAGCCTGTTGAAATAAAAATAAAATAACTGATTTATAATATAAAAAGTAAATAGAAGTATAGAAATTCAGATTTTTACTTTTCGCTGACATTAGCAGTTTTAATGTATTTTTAAATTCAATTTTACGTCCCTTTCAGGATTATTTCAGCTCATATGAAACGTGCCAATCAGTAGGTGGGCGAAAACGTAAAAAACTCCGAGAAAAACCACCTTGCACACCCGCAAGCAGAACTTGGCTTGTCTCACATGTGGCCAGTGCGGGGCTCCAATCCGCACCAGACACACCGGTGAGATGATTAGCTAGAGATGATCGAGTGATTAAGAAACAGCGCACTTAACCGCTCGGCCACGGGGACCGCGTTTCTTTTAATGTCTTCGAAAAACCCTTCAAAGACATTAAAACATGTGAACGTTTTCATCATCCAGTGAAATCTAAAATCTGAAGTAACTCGTATTCCTTTCGGTAATTTTATAAACAATGCCATACATGTTGTTCTGACGTATGATTTTCTGCGCATATATGAGCATTCAGGTGCTGGGATTTTATTTTGCAGGACAGAAACCCACTTACAAAATTCGCATTTTAATCTTTTTGTTCAAAACAACCTTGTAATCTTCATTGATTAGATATGCTAAGAAATCGGAAATTTATTTCCTTAACTGTTACAGCGTTTACAAAATCAGACTTAATTTTGATAAAACCAGTCTTTGTATCCAATACAATTTCGAAATGGACCGTCTTTGTCTCTGGCTCCATGCTGTCAGATGTACAGGACACATTCATGCTTTGGTAGCCGAAACCGAGGTGTTGACCATACTCTATCACAATAATATATCCACTGACCTTAAAGGAACACTTTTGTTACTTAAAATGACGTTTCTTTTTCAATTCACGTTTTATTCCATTGAAAGTAAAGTAAATACTCTTAGACTAGTCGGTTTGGTTCTTTGTGTAATCTCTGAAACGATCTGAAGTTATTCAGTTAACACTTCAATGACAAGAGGTGAATGTCTGTTTCAACAAGGACTGTTTGTTTTCGTCCTACTATTTTCCTTTCACACTTACATCAGCAATGAAAGTTGTGTTAGAATACCTATCGTATTACTTCCAAAACCAGCTCATCACATAACATTAAAATGTTCGGAGCGAAAGGAATCACTGATAGAGTTATTTGGTGTCCATTTCATTGTTAAGAGTGGAAGTTTCACGGGTCCAAGTGACCATGACCAGTAGGCGAAAGGAGGTGAAATTTTGCATAATGACAGCTATAATTGTTTATGCCAATTACTACTACAGAACATCTGATATATGGAAAGGTAAAACGGTGCAAGTAAGCAATGATCAGGAAAAGACGCAATTAGAAAGAAATTCCCACTCCAAAAAACGAGTTGGGAAAACTAAATTGACATTTAGGTACTTATACTTAGAAAACACATCGTAAACCTTCACAATGGGCGGCCACTCAGTTACCCGAACTTACCTAAAACTATTAAAACGCACATATATTTCAAGCAGTACACAATCGACTAGAAAACATAAAACAAGTAGAACCACAACAGAAGTATCGCATTGGAACGATGAGAAATATAAAACTACTGGGGGACTTAAATCGATTTTACAAGCGCCTTAACTTTTTTTTTATTTCTTATATTTATCTAACATCATACCAAGAGTTCTTTGGCAACCGATGCTTCCTATACACTTAGAAAACATGCCAGCGCATCAGTTAAGAATTGAATAACTTTCGTTTCAGTAATTTAAAACAATTTTGCTCATAAACTTTGCATACACTTCCATGACGAGCATTTACGCATTTTGACTACTAAGATTATTTTCAAACAAATAATGTCACGTGACCACGTCATATGAATATCATGGCAAAAAATGTTTTCTGCACGTGCTGCTCGTGGTGATTGTCTTATGGTTATCTTTGAACTTGTTGTTCGTCAAAGGGAAGTCGAAAAAAAAAATAATTCGCCTCTCTGTCGAAGAAATCGCTAGAGCGGCCGGCGTTGTAGAGAGGGTAGCTCGTTTAGCGTAAATACGTTTGAAAAACGTTTGAAATACGTTGACAATCTATGGAACAAGGGTATTTTTCATTTGTCTTGTTACTCTAACAAGTCGCATGGTATCATACTACTTATTGTTTGGGCGTCAATCGATTGACCTTATGTTTTCATTTTCCGTCATTTTACTTCTGTCTGTCGTCTCCAGATGTTGCCGCAGTTTACAAAGATTTGCATGCAAATGTTTAAAATCTGCGTTGCTGAGTGGGATTACATTTTGAAATAGTAAATGAGTCACCATTCTGTCAATGCGAAATCGCTTTTAGCGTTAGTAAGAAAAATTGGGTTAGTGTACCTACGAGGTACTGACTGTGTAAGAAACAACAATCTGGATCCTTAACAAATTAAGTTGTTTATTACAAGTGTTTTGGAGGTGCTTACTTTAGATTAAAAACTGATTTTCATGTTAATATGTGTTGTACTTTTCACTCATATTCAATATCATTACTATACAGATCATGGTTTTGGCCTCAACATCAGGAAAACATGTCCGTGTAAAGTATACCCCCTCAAACCCCACTTTTATATAGTAAAACTGGGGTATGCAGGGGTACCTGTATACCTATTTTTCTTATTTTTGCTCCAAAACATAGATTGTGGGCACTCGTTAGAACCGCCTCGGCGAGGCGGTTCTAACGTGTACCCACAATCTACAGTGGTGTTATGGCTAAAAACCCAAATTAGCCGTTTTAACGACTAATTTGTTAACGGCTAATTGTAAAATTTCGCGGCGAAATTGTGTGTAAATTAAAAGTCAGCGCGGAATTCCGCCGCGAAATTCCAGATTTCGCGGCGAAATTTCGCGGCGGAACACGGCGAAAAAAGTATACCTGTCATTACGCATAAAATTCAATTGACCGGCGTTTCGCGGTGTTTCGCGGCGAAAAAGACGACAGTCACAATTTTTTTTTGTTGTTTAAATATAATTTTAAATTGGATGTTTTTATTTCAGTTCTCGTTGTATCAATATTTTGTTTGCGTCACAATTTTGTATAATTATCGTTTTAGTCCCGACAGTCACAACAGTTTTATTGTTTAAATTTCATTTTAATTTGTATGCATCTAGTATTACTTTTCAAGTCGTATAAATATTTTGTTTTCTTTTAAATTTTGTAAAATTATCGTATTTTATTCGTGTCTTAACAAGTTTGAAGTTTCTGAGACCCTGATTATCGGCTTTGTGTTTTTTTCATGCTTCTTTTTCAGATTAATCAGACTTACCCGATAATATTAGATCCTGTTATCTAGCTTAATTAACAGAAAAAAGCTCATAGCGACATAAGCAATTTTCATGGTATGATTGCCCACAAATTTGTTTGTTTGTATTGAGGCTGAACGTCCCAGTCACCAATTTTTAGTCATGTCTGGACAGAGCTACCGTTTCCTGGGTATTAAGTAGTACTGTGGGTAGTCAATGTGCCTTGCTCAAGGACACAACACGGTGTCGCCAGTGCGGATCGAACTCAGGACCTCTCGATTCGGAGTCTGATGCACTACAACTATGCCACCGCGATCCCAACCCACATATTAATACAAGTCTTTGGATTCAACATGATGAAGCAATCGGCTTCAACTCTGTTTTGGACATTTAATCGCCTGTGGCTAATGACACTGCTCAAAGCATCAATGATTTTCGATTACGTCAAGTGGATTCCGTTTCGTTGAAATCAATTTAGTCTAAACGACATTTGGTCGCATACGACCTTCACCGGGTCCATAGGATATTCGGTCGAATACGAGCAATACAGCAACATACATGCACAAAATTGTGTCGAAACTGTCGATTTTTGCTAACCGTTTTGAGTTAAACAGCGTGTTGTGTTCCTTCCAAAACCCACACGCACGGATGGCTTGGAACACGTACATACATATCAAATGACAAAATCTCATTGTATACATGGCACAATACACTAGAAAAGGGAGGATACTGTGTTTAAAACAAAGTAATGACGTCATTATATAAAGTTTTCAGTTTATCTTGGAACACATATATACAGTAAGGGCCGTGTACGCACCGTGGCAATATGAGCGCATGCCGCATTAGATTAATTAGAACAAAGTTGAGCGCAGAAGCCTAGTGGTGGATTAAAGGAATTGACAGGAATCAAAATGTCCTGTGTTCGATTCCTATATTCGTTTGGTTTCGTACTTGAGCAAAACCGGTATACATATATATTACCCTGAAAGTGTTGTCACCATGGGACTGTTGACTGTTAAACTGATCTTCGCTAGTTGTACTTCTTCAAGGCAAGTATAATGTATGAATCGATATGATTGCGATTAGTCTTGTGCTGGCATTCATAGAGGGTGATCAGAGTGGTAACCAGCAAGCCCAAATGTCAATACGCCTCTTTTTGTTTTGTCGTTTTACATGGTTGAGCTCAAATTAAGTTATCGTAGTTCACATCTTAAACGCTATAAAGTGAAGCTATTGAGGAAAATTTACAAAAAAGAAAGCAAGGAATCTAACTGTTTATTTAGCATTACCATTTAGACAATGTTTGTGCTACAACACAAGGCACAAAGTTAGATGGCCCCTGCCTATTGGGACATTAAGAAATATATAGGCTGCTTGTGCCTCCAGGCAAAACTTATACGCTATTGACAGATCATCTGATTACTGGTTTACCGCTCAGGTCTGTGCCTGCCTAGGAAAAATGGTTTCAAGTATTGGCTTAGAGGGATCGTTATATTTCAAACACTTGTTTGATATCATGACGTCCCATAAAATGGAGGCAGCGTCCTGACATGACCATTGATGTTGATTACGACGTAAAGCATCTATTCAAACAAAAAACAACAAAATTAGATTCAACGAGCTGTCGCATTACGTTATAAATATTTTCGTCTTTCCGTGATTTCGCTATCGTACCACCTACGTAATACCAATGGAAAAGTCGCGTTATGCACGTTTTTCATTTCTATACATGCATAATCGTACATATTATTATGTGTACGTAAATAACGATCTATACATGGAACAGATGAATCATAGTGTGGTCATTTAATTAAAAATAAATAATTTTTTGTTAACATTTACAGGTATTTCGCCGTGTTTCGCGGCGAAATAGGAACTTTTAACTTACCTGTTGTAAAGGTTAAAAAACGAATTTCGCTGCGAAACACCGCGAAATTTCACCGCGAAAATCGGATTTTCGCGGCGAAAAAATCAACCGATTAAACGTTTAAATTTTCCCTTGGCCGGTGAAATTTCGCGGTGGTTTCGCCGCGAAAAATCACAAGTGATCAGCGCGAACTGTGCAAAACTGGGTTTTTAGCCATAACACCACTGTATGTTTTGAGGCGAGGCGGTTCTAACGTGTACCCACAATCTATTATTTGGATCAAAAATAAGAAAAATATCGAAAATTTTCTACTGATTTTTATTTTTTACAACTTTATAAATCTCTGCTTATTGCATGGGCAAGTTTTCGTAATGAATTGCGATTGTAATCGGCCTATCAATTTTATTGTTTTATGTTAGCATCTTCTGATTTTTCGAATGATATATGGGTTTACTAAAGGTTCAATTTTTTTCGACAGAAATCACCGATTGCAATACAATTTCAGCATTCTGTTTGAAAATAATTCTTATCAGCATCTAGAGAAGTTGAAGACTTTCAGTTCTATCGTTTTTGAAATACTCAAAAAATATTACAAGGTGCGTCGGAAATTTGGTAAAGTATATATAGATTTAAAGATTTTTGTTCAGCTGACGTGCTATGCTTACGGGTTAAACCATTTTGACTAAAATGACAAGGTTTGCTTTGTTTCTTCCCTTACAAAAAAGGTACAAGTAGGCAATGGTCAGGAAAATGCACAATCAGAAAGAAATACTAACTCCAAAAACTGAGGCGGGAAAAGCAATATTGACAATTACGTACCTTTTAAATTTAGAGAACATATCGTAATCCGAGTGAGCAGCTACATTGTATTTCCCAATAGGCGGCCACTCAGTTACCTGAACTTAACTAAAACAATGAAAAAATCGACTCCAAAACATAAAACGAGTAGAACCACAACAGAAGTATCGCCTTGGAACGATGAGTAATATAAAATTACTGGGGCTTATACCGATTGACAGCACCCTAACCTTGCACTCAGTTTCTGCAGTGGTTCCATTATACACACATATAAGAAATAAGGAAATTCATGTTATAAAAAAAATATTCATATATACCAAAATAAATTAATTTTTCATGAAATCGTATTTCCACAATTAGTAGAGCATAAGGTGAAGTGAAATATTAGCTACATCAGTTTGTCACTACTTAGCCATTGGACATTATATTTTTCTTCTTTAACTGTCCCGCAATGTCCCAATTTAAAGCATTCCTATATGAAAACAAATCAAGCTAATATACACATATTAATTATTTCTTTTGTCCTCGTGGATAATATTACATGTATACTTTTATTTCAAGATCCAAGACACTATAATTTAAGATAGTGTGGAGCTTTTTGCCACAACTACGAAAACATGTGCCCACTGTTGTGATCTATCATCGATTCCCCTGAATCTCCGCAGTAACCACCGATTGTAAGACGGTAGCCATCAGCCGCGTCAACGATTCTGATTGTATGGTTTGTGTTGTGATTGACACATGGCTTCTAGGCGGTATCTCTGGGGATGCATTCTGTGTATGTGTCGGCAGTATTGCTATGTGACTATCACATTTGTCGAAATAGTATATTTTGAATAAAGTTTGAATTAGGGAACATTATTTGCCATCATTGTCGTTTCTTTAAGCAAATGTCCTCTTAGTCATGCATACCAGTTTAAACCGTTGATAAGACTTTCGTTTCAGTGTAATACATCCCATTTAGATTAGCATTGCCACAGTTGCCGCACATTTTGTCACAATCTCATCATTGTCCCTGTCATTGGTAAAAACAATTGATGTCAGACTTTTTCACTGAGCAATAGTACCATAATTATAGCCATTACTTCTGCAAACATTAAAACTTATGATGTCATGGAATTGTAGTGTTTATTATACATTAAACATTCATTTTCTTGGAAATGTACATCCTCCAGAAAAGGTCAGAAACAGTCGAAAAATAATAATTTGAAAATGATCGGTTGGCAATTTGACAAACACTTGTATATATTGATTAAAGTTAAAAAGTAATTTAAGATATATGCATAAAATCATAGAATAAAAGAAAAATTTAGTTCACTTTAAAAAGAACGGATAAATATTTGTGTCATTTTATATCCTCATTTGCTGAAGCCATGTTATGCTCCAAAGCAATAGACAGAATCAGGCGCCAATACCCTGTCAGGGTTCTGTTATTATCAGACACCTAGGAGAGCATTACGAAAACATGCCCATGCAATATACAGAAAATTTTTTGGCTGTAAAAATGAAAAATTTCACTGGAAAAATTTTGATATTTTTCTTATTTTTGTTCAAAACATAGATTGTGGGTACGCGAGGCGGTTCTAACGAGTACCCACAATGTTTTGGATCAAAAATAAGAAAATTATGTATACCCCTGCATACCCCATTTTTACTATATAAAAGTGGGGTTTAAGGGGTATTCATTGCACGGACATGTTTTCCTGATGGAGACTACATTTAAATGGGGTTCAGTTAAACATTATAGCATGCTGCATTCACTCTAAACTAATCTTGATAAAAAAAACACTGTATGCGCTGCAATATAAAGTAGTTTTTTTTATTATTATTATTAGAATACGTGTACTTTAGTAAAGTTATATACATGTATATACTCATCCTAAAAAAATCCGGTCATCTAAAGTTGTAAGAATTGTAACACTCTTTAGCATTACTCATATTTTGTATTAATTTGCTTACTATGGTCACACCCTTCAAAACTCTATTCCAAATCCAAATCTGCAATTAATAATGCTTTGTCACGGATTTATATCCTACAAACACATAATATCGTATTGAGATAGAGCGTGATATGATGGAACTTTCATCCGGAAGGCTGTAAAGGCCCTGGATCAAATCTACGACTTCTGAATGCAAATCGAGTAGCTTTTTTGTTTACAACACAGAGGCGTCTACACTGCATTTGTATCCGGAGGGAGCAAGCATTGACGGGTCAATAGAATGGAATGGCCTTCTAGATACCCCACCCATTTGTACCCTTTTTTCCATAAAATATCGGCGTTAGAGGTACACTGTATTTACATACAGTTTATGCATTTGATTTTGTGAAGGATTATAAAACTGACTAAAAGTGAAAATAATTAAGATTATTTGTTGGGTGTTTGACAAACAATTGGGTGACCGGATTTCTTTGAGGAGAAGTATATAGTATTTTGTATTTGCATACACTATGGACTGATTTGTTTGATTAAAATGTGTTTTTGTTACGGGTTAAGAACGATTTCAGTGTTTCAAATTATTTGATGTATATTACGACAAAGCAAAATCAAAGAAATATGTTTGTTGAAATGTTTGCCCCAACGCCAAAAAAAAAAAAAAAAAAAAAAAAAAAAAAAAAAACACAAAAAGGTACAAGCAGGCAAAGATCAGGAAAAGGCGCAATCAGAAAAAGATTCCCACTCCAAAAACCGAGGTGGGAAAAACCCAACTAACAATCAGGTACTTATACCATGAAATACGAATTATGAAGGGAAGATGTTACACCATCAATGACATTCATTTGCTCGTATCGGATATCTATATCTTACAACCCTAATCCTCAGAATGCAAATAGGACCGTTGCATGACGCTCAAACCATCCGTAGTGGAATATTATAACTCTTATGCCTAGGTCACACTAGCACTTACGGTCGCTGCGGACGTTGCGGATAAGGCTTCCGTATTTGTCCGTCCTGTCCGTAATAATTCGCATCATATCCGTTAAAGTCCGTATCTGTACGTGCATCATTTACAGGGCACGGACGATCCGCAGCCAAGCTATAATACGTGTCAAAAATCAGGCACGGATGAAAAACCCGTAATTGTCCGTATCTAATCGGTATCAAAAACCGTATCTATTACGTAACTAAACGTATCTTGTCGTAAACATTTGTTGCGGATCGATACTGTTGCATATGTGCTATTTTGTTCGGTTACGGTCTTTGTCGGCGTACAGTTATGTGATGAAAAGTATACCGCTTACTCACTGAATCGCTCGTGCGTCCAATGCTCACAATTATGCACGTGCGTTCAATGCATTCCTTTAGTCAATATGAAAAAATATGGATTCCTCAGAGGTAGATTTTGCATTGCTTTTACTGGCTGAGAAGCAGGCAGCAATATCTAAGAAAAAAATGGAGAACCAACAAACGAACAAGCAAACACACAAATGTCAAATTATAGTATTATGAGAAGCTATTTCCGTTGTTTTACGACTATCACTCGATTGATCAATCACTCGATCGATCCTTCAAGTTTCAATCAATCGATCGATCGCAATCGATCAATCACTCGATAGATCGATCAAAAGAAAGATCACTCAATCGATCTATCACCCGATCGGTCTTGATCGATCACTGACTTTCGATCAGTTAATCACTCGATCAATCAATTGATCGACCATCGATCAATCAGTCTATCGATCGACCGAGAGATCGATCGCGATCGAGCAATCAATCAATCTATCTTGATCGATCAAGCAAACAATCAGTTAAAGCATATTATGTTCTATAATTTCTTCACGTGCAGATACGGATGTTTCGTCCGTATCGAAATTTTGACTTTTTTCAAAATTTGGGCGCGGATTCTACGGACCCTTACGATACAACACGTACAGCTACGGTCATATACGCATACGATGCGAATTGTTACGGATATAACGGATAGATACGTATGACTTGTCCGTAGCATCCGTCGCATCCGTATGTGCTAGTGTGACTGCACTTTGACAATAAACAGCGGTTACTTACATCACATTGCAGCGTTTTATACGCAAGAGAGCGTAGCAAATGCGTATCTGAAGGTGCATGTCCGTGTCAAAACGTAACAGATGGTATCGAAAGGTATGGAGACAAGTTACTTTCCGTATGTATCCGAATATATCCGTAACTATACCGTATGAATCCGTATTTAAAGGTAATCATAATTACGTGAACTCATTAAGAACAGTTAGCCCCGCCCACTAATTCCTGCGGATTGCTACGTTTAGTATCCGCAACTATCCGCAGCGTACGTAATTGCTAGTGTGACCTAGGCATTACAGTTACTTAAAACGCCAATTTAATAATTGTGTAGTTCATCTAGAAAAGAACAACTATTGTTCATTTTTGGTGATAGGGCGGTTTATGTAAATATTTGAATTTTCTTATAAATTATTAGGATGGTCAAATTCAAAATCAAAATAGAAACAGCTTTATATCATTCCAATAGTTATACTCCTACAAATGTTTATTGTCGTGCTAAAGGCGCCTATAAGCTCTGTGTTCCTTTATCTCATTTGGTACCGGGTACAACTCATGTCACGTGGAGACATCTAGTAAAATTGCAGGTATTATAATATGAACTTTAGTATGTACTCTCATTTAAGCAACGACACGAAAAAACACGGCGAAAACCATAAATCGAAATAAAAAGAACAAACCAAAGACCTGTCTTGATAATAAGTCTGCCATATTCAACGTCACAGTTGTTCATCTCACAGTTAAAACTGTGTGCAATATTTTGATGTTCGAGGTTCTCTAATAGATGGAGACTTGTCTTGGTGAAGATAGGGTCTTGGTAAATTTATTCACATGCTTAGTATTTTATTTACTCTCCGGTATCTAATTATGATGCTTGTATAACCGTATTTCTGGGTTTTACCCTTTGCGTACTGTACTCAAGTTCAGTCGATTTACAGCACAAACTTCCACTTCCAAAAGGGAGAGCGTACAAAATCATTTATGAAGCACAGCAGAGGTTGATTTAAAATGGAAGAATTATGTTCATTACCTAGAACTACGGAGTCCGACTCAGCTAGAAGAAAGCGATTTAAAATCATGATGACGTTGCTAATTTTGGGAATATTAGTTATATCATTGATCGGAACTTGTGGATACTTTGCATACAAAGGGATAATGGTAACAGCCATATATAAAATAATTAATCGCATGCATCGTGTTATATTTCTAAAGTTCTGTCAGCTCAGCAAGCGACGGGACAACTTCTTTTTTTCCAACACGAATCGTAGAGAGTATGGGTTGACAGAAGAAATGATATACTAAATGTGCCAATAAAATCACAAATAAACTCATTATTTTTATGGCCAATATAAGGGGACAAATCTTTGCCCTTCAGCCAGCTCGTTAATGAGTTAAAATAAATATGAAATGACTTCATCTAAATGCAGAGAAAACATAACTGAGAAATGTATAGGCCATTCCGATGTATCATTGTAAGAAACTGAATAGTAGTAATGGCAGGCAAGGCACATTACTACTCTGAATGCTCATCAAAAACGAGAAACCAAGTAAAATAGGTAAGGAACAAAACTTGGCCAAACCATGTGTCGTATTTAGTGCGTTTGACACATTATTCGAGATCGGTGCCAACTTTTGACATATGAGCATGAGGTTAGGCGTATGTAAACTGGTTTTGGCCCCCAGTATGTTTATACCTCTGGTCGTTCAAATGCAATACTTCAATTGTGATTCTATTTGTTTTACGTTTTGGTTCCGAATGCTTGTGCTGTTTGAACCTTATGTACGTGTTCATATTTTAGTTAAGTTCGGGTAATTGAGGGGCGGCCTATTGAGAAATAGCTGCTCACTCGGTTTACGATGTTTTCTTGTATAAGTACCTAAGTTTCAATTTAATTTTGCCAGCCTCGGTTTTGGAGTTGGAATTTCTTTCAAATTGCGCTTTTTCCTGATCATTGCTTTCTTGTATATTTTTATACTGTTAAATGAAAGGGAAACAAATTTTCAGAATTGATATTGAATAATGCTAATAAAATAGAGATACATAGTTTGGTCAATTGTCTACATTACAGGTCAACGGCAGTTGATTAGTTTTAATTGTTTTCAAGTGTTTGAAATGCTCACATAATATAATAAATATACTGAAGCAGTTGTCAATTTCAAATTTTCTATGAATATGAATCTTTTGTCTCACCTCGAGTCATACAATCTCAAACACGAACGTCCTCTGTGATCAAATAAAATAAAGTTACTCTTAACTGCCTGATTGAATGCATGCATGGAAAATTTGACCAAGATCAAGAGTTTGTGTATTCATCGACATGCATTCTTTCTATTTTTAGATGCTTTAAATTCGCATTAAATATAGGTTGAACGTTTTATTATACATGTATTTTCTGCGCCCATTTCACCGCACAATTAGTTAGTACTCAAGTAGACAGTATTCGAATGAATTTGCTAATTTGCATAATGTCATATATTGTTCTTGTCTTGGTCATAAGTATAACTGGAATTCTGATCTTAAGAATAGTAGGTTCAAATTTTAATAGCATTAACGGTGGTCTACTACGAATATTGGCCTGTTCAATAATCATTTTAGTACTTTCTCCTGATGATAATTCATCTTTCACAGGTACAAAACTCTTAACTACGATTTTATTTCAGAGTCAAGAAGCTGTTTCGAACACCAATGGACAATCGATGCAAAGATGCGCACCGTCTCCTAAAACATCAACTGTATTACTCAAGTCAACCACTACAAAAATGCCGATTTCTTCTTCCATTCATACTACAAGACGTCCCCTAAAGACCACTTCAAGCAGCTCCATTGGAACGTCTAAGGTACCAACTGTGTATACACAAACTCACGATTTGCAATCGAGTTTAAGGGAAACAGCGATCGAATCTTCAATGCTACAAGGCCAAACTTCAACAGTTTCATACAAACAGCCAACGGCTTCATTGACGAGATCATCGTTCACAAACCCTAGCGTTGAAACAACGTCAACGCCATCAAGCTCTGCTGAAGAAACCAAACAATCAACAAAACAAATCTCTACATCATATTTTGCGACAAATACAGCGCAATCTTCTTCGGTGATAACGACGACCACTGAGAATCCTCCCGCCATCTCAGAAATTCATTCTGACCCATGCAAAAATTTTACACCTGACATGTGTAATAATGGGACTGAGACAGTGTCTTACTTTTGTGAGTGTGTTGACAATGACATATGGACAATCATACAAAAACGATTTGACGGTTCGGTCGATTTTTATCGCAACTGGACAGAACACAAAGACGGTTTTGGCGATACAAATGGCGAGTACTGGCTTGGTAATGATGCCATATATCAGATGACATCTACTGCAAACTGCACTCTGAAGGTATATGTCACTGGCTGGGATAATGTTACGAAATACGCAATATATGAAACCTTCAGAATAGCTGACGAGGCTGGTGGCTACCGCCTGACTATTGGTGGTTACTCTGGAAGCGCAGGGGATTCGTTATCCTTCCACCATGCAGGACAGATGTTCAGTACAAAAGACGTTGACAATGATGCCTTAGCAAGTTTTGACACTGCTGAATATTTCTCTACTGCTTGGTGGTTTGGATCACAGCTCGCCTCCAGTCTTAATGGACGGTATCTTTTAGAATCCAACTCAGACGAGTATGGCATTGTGTGGTCTGGATATGGTAAAGGACCATTCTACTCTATGAAAGAAACAAAAATGCTTATCAAGCCAATTAACTACATGTAAGACCAGTGAAAACACCATTAAAAGGACTTAATTTACAAAGCTGCTTAATTAACGGAGATATTATTTGAATGAATAATGTCTCTTCATACGCATTGTTTCGTTTACTCGAGGATTTTTTTTTTGCCATTCTCGCTTTACCTTCGCTTGGTATCTATGAGGAGCAGTTTCAGTATCGCGATCTATTATCGTCCACCGTTTCTTCAACTTGCTCTTTATCATCAGGAAAACATGTCCTTGAGATGCATACCCCCATACACCACTTTTATATAGTAAAACTTGGTATGCAGGGGTTAACCTATTTTCCTTATTTTCGCTCCAAAATATATATAGATTGTGAAGCCTACAACAGACATTGACAATTATGCCTTAACAAGTTTAGATACTGCTGAATATTTCTCTACTGCTTGGTGGTTTGGATCACAGCTCGCCTCCAGTATTAATGGACGGTATCTTTTAGAATCCAACTTGATTTCCAGTCTGGTTTTAAAGGTCGTTTTTCTACAGATACATACTTTATCCCCTGAACTGATTTCATTAAATTTGAAATGGATGAAGGGAATAATATTGGCATGGTTTTACTGGACCTATTTCTCGCATCGAGAAAAGTTTACTCATACACAACTTTTTCAACAACCTTAGATATGATGCTCAAAATAGGAACAGGACGATAGTTTCTAAACGCTGTTTTCTCATTTTTTCTTAAAAAGAGGAACGCCTCTTGATATATTTTTTAGCAAAAATAAGAAAACCATCAACTATTTCCTACTGAAAATGTTGATTTTTTGACAATTTTGACGATCTTTATACACTCCCGGTAAAAAAATAACAACATATTTCGCGTTTCTCCGCAACCATGGCAAACGAGAAAATTTTATTTCTCGGAGAAACACCGAGAAATAAGCCAGGTAGACGAAATCGTCTGCGCGAAATTTCGCGAGGTTTCTCGGTGAAATTTCTCGGTGTTCCTCCGAGAAAGGTAATTACCTGGATTTATCGATCAAACTCTTTTTCTCGGAGTTTCTCGGAGGAATTTTAAAGACAAGTACATGTTTATAATTTTTGAATAAACATTACGAAAACACGCCCATGCAATATACAGATTTTTTAAGTTTTAAAAACTAACATTTTTCTGTAGATTATTCATGTTATTTTTCTTATTTTGCTCAAAACATAGATTGTGGGTACACGTTAGAACCGATGCGGTTTTAACGAGTGCCCACAATCTATGTTTTGGAGCAAAAATAAGGAAAATAGATATACCCCTGCATACCCCAGTTTTTCTATATAAAAGTGGGGTTCAAGGGGGTAAACATTATACGTACATGATGTATAAAACAATTAATTAAAAAAAAAAATAATTATTTGATCTTTGAACAGAAGAATGGAAGCGAAAATCATTTAATATTCAAGGGCGTCATTAAAAATTCGCACCTTTTTTTTTGCGAAGCGAACGCTATTTCTATACATGTAAAACCATCGCGGTCAGTCTTATTTAATGTTCGTACCTTACTCGTACGCCATCATTTCTCGGTAAGCTGTTAACGTAACCATTAAAAATTGCAAACAATTTGACCATTCGTACATGTACATGTATATATACTTGTACGTTTTAGATCGAAACTACATGTAGTAGGAAAGAATTTGCATTAAAAGTTATTCTCCATGAACAACCACAAAGCCGTTTAAATCATGAACTTACGGGATCGCCTAAATTGATGCCCTTTCGTACGTGATATTGCATAGTATAAACAAACAAAAATGGTCAACAAATTTACAGACATCACTGTTGACTGATTTGGCCAAGTGGTAGAATTTGCAGAATTACCAGGACGTGTGTTTCGGCATACACAGTCATGTGCTTGTGTCGCATTCTCTAATAAACACGATGCTGACACTAATCCTTCACAGTCATGATTAGGAAGCTGTCTGCCGTAAAGTGAAATATAAAGTCAAGCAAATAAAAAATGCCGACCGCGCAGCCAACATTGTCATATGACTTACTCCCAACTGACGGCTATATACATCACGTAAATATGAATGTACATGTCCATACATTGCTATTAACGCACATGCATTTGTATCATTAAAATCATTCTTGTTCAAACATTTTACATCAGGAAAAATGTCCATGTAATGTGTACCCCATCAAAAGCAAAACTGGGGTATGCAGGGGTATATCTATTTTTTTCTTTTGCTCCAAAACATAGATTGCGGGTACTAGTTTGAACCGCCACAATCTATGTTTTGTACCCACAATCTATGTTTTGAGCATGAATAAGAAAAAATTAATTATTTGCTACTGAAATTTTTTCATTTTCTTTTCATCTTTAAGCATCTCTATATTGCATGGGCATGTTTTCGTAATCGTGTTTCCATTCTTATTTTGTTCCACGAATTTTAAAGTTACGGTATATGAAATCATTTCTTTATAACATCATTGACACAAATTCGGAAGGAGAGATCGGAAAACCTCAAAAATGGATTTTACATGTTTGTTTTACCATGTTCAGAATTGCGGTTTGTGTGGAACATTGTAAATGTACATGTATATACAGTCGAGAAATTTTAATTGTCTTAAATTTTTATTTCGCTCCTTCTTTAAATCAGATTGATATTGTTAGACGAAAAATGCATTATGTGCAACAAATACTTTTGTATACGACACACTGTCTGCAGTTCATAGCGTGTCAAATGCTTTTTTTTTTGTTTTGGTAGTTTTTGTTAGTGACGGGTTTGCAAAAACGAATGTTGTGTAGCCCATTTCGAACGTCAGGACATCCCAAACTTGTACCATGAAGCGACGAAAACGTACCGACATAACCGTGGCTGAGGACAATGACAAGTAACAGCAATATTGCACAGTGATTTTTCTATCCATGCACATGCAAAGTTTGTCTACTGTCTACTTAGACGGTCCCGGTAATTTTTAAAAATGACACCAAAATATAAGGTCATGCACTTGTTTTCGTGTAAAATTAGAGTATCCGTTCTTGCCACAATCCGAGAATACTATCGTACATGCACTTGTACCAGGATTCCTACATTCGGTGTCCGGCGCTCTACCAAATATGCCCATGCGATATACAGATTCTTTCAGCATTTAAATTTGATAAATTTCATAGGGGGAAAAATGATATGTTTCCTAGTTTTCTTTAAACATTCAACATTCAAACATTGTGGATAGACGTAAGAACCACCTCGGCGGGGCGGTTCTAGCATGTATATGCCGGTTGATCCCAGTTTTTGCTTTAAGACATGAGCCGCAACGTCAGAAAACCGGTCTCCGGGGTTCCCGACTAATACTGACACAAACCAATCTGTATAGTCCTAGTAGATGGATAGAAACCAGATACATCAGATTAAAGAAGAAGGGGGGTTGCACTATCCGAGTATTGAAAACAAAGGCGCTGATCAGCTGTGCAGATACTGTACATGTAAATGTGTTTGTTAATTTACTCGATTAAATGCCAATTATCAGTAATTGATAAATTGTTGTTTACTTGTCATTGTTCACCATGTATCATGCAGCTTCCTGTGCACTTGACATTTCGGACCGAACCTTGTAAAAACAACATGCCGCCAACACAAAATGTTCATGGCGTGGTTGCCGTTATGTATCGCAATAGGTTTTGCTTTTATGCATTTAGCAAGAAAAACAGATACTTAGAAAAGGAAAAGTTTATATATTACTTTCACTTATCTTGTTATCCGCCTTATTCTTATGCGAAGATTTGGTCATAAATTTGGTATGGAAAAAGTGTTTATGTGAACAGTGCCCCTGATAAACGAGTGATTTAGAGGTATTGACAAAACTGTGTGCTCCATCAAGTTAGATACTGTGTATCCTAATCATCGAGATCATCACACAGCATTTACAGTTATATCAGAAACGCATTCAAAGTTTTACATGTATACTTCATGTACTTAAACCGACCAACACCATAACTTAGGTTTGTAACGATTGATCCCCAACTCCGGAATATTTCTTTAATGAAGATTTGGTCGTGGAAATACAGCAATTAGCATTCTTTACACTTTCACTGGTTCAAGAGCATCTTCCCGTTCGTGTCGGAAGGACTATGACAATGTTAACAGACCGCCACGACATGACATTGGGTCAATAATTTCTAAGATTTTAAGTGGTAAAGCACTGGAAACATACATGTATGCGTCTATTTCATTTTGCTCAAACAGCAGTCACAGTAGCGTATAACCCAAACGCGCGCCGGGCTAATGAAAAATCTCAACACGTTGAAGACTTTGGACGTATAAAAATAAATTTGTTCCTTTAACTCGCTTTAGCAGTCACACATTAGCGCGTGACTGAGGCGAGTGCCGGACGTATAAAAAATCTCAAAGTTTTTGAGTACGGTTGTGATACGTCCCAGACACGCTAAGCAAGCGCTACAGGCGCGCATCGAACGTTCAACGCGCGTTTCATACACGTTTGGGGCACGCTATCGAAGCAACATCTTATAAAATCGGAACGCGCATGGAACGTACACTGGCGTGCTTCAAACGCACACCAAACGCGTTCAGAGCGTATTCAACGCGCCTGTAGCACGCGTGGAACTTATTCGGGACGTATAAGTCACACGCCCGGGACACGCCGAGCTTTTAGAAAATTTTTAAGCATGTTTAAAATTGTTTTGAGCCCAAACGCGCGCGAAACGCGCAGAGTCTTTTAGCGACGTACTGCGACGCGCGCCGGACGTACACCAAGCGTACTCAACGCGTTTGTAGCGAGTTTTGAACGTGTTTCCGACGTGTGTCTGGCGTATGTGGAATTGTGCTATTTTTTCAACACGCCCGGTGCGCGTTTCACTTATACGCTACAGTGCGACTGCTGTTTAATGTCCCAGTCAACGACTATGATCATATCGGTACGTCGCCTCATGTTTGATGCGAGTGCTCGTGCCATCACATACATGTAAAACATGTACATGTATTTTTTCTGGTAGTTTTATATAAGAAATGAGAATTACCACAATGGAAAACATATTGCGGCATATCATACCACGAACATCACGCGCTATAGAAGGAGCACGGTGGCGTATTGGTGGAGCATCGGACTCCAAATCGAGAGTTTCTGGGTTCGAGCCCCACTTGCAACACCGTGTTGTGTCTTAGAGCAGGGTACATTAAGAGTACTGCATATACCAAGAAAGAGGTGGCTCTATGATTTTATTTACCGTAATAACCAGGTCTCAGTTACCAGGCAGATACTTTTCAAACTTGCATTTACATTCGGGCGCACTTCCTTACAGCCTAATAATACATGTAGTATTTGCATATGAGGTAGCATGTATCCTCCCGTTAATCGAAAGAATCGAAACATAAAATTTTACAAACAATAATACAAAATTATTTAGGATAAATGGCATTATGTATGTGGGCAAAAGTCAGTAATGCTTATTCATATAAGGATTGGAAGATCGCTGCAGGTTAATCAGGTCAATAAAATTTAACAAAAATAGCATGCTCCATAAGTTGACAATGTGATGAAATTATGCCATTTCATTCTATATGCTGCATGTTGCACGTTTCCATAGCTTGACACTACAACCAGAACCAGAAAACATTTATTTCATTACAATATGAATTCAAGAATTCGCAAAATGGACACCTAGTTTATGATTTATTGCTTTTATGTTTCCTAACTCAAACAAATGAAACTGTCACACGTCATTTAATTGGATAAAGGCATAATTGAGATAAAACAAAGTATTACTTAATTTGTTTGTCAAATGCGAGTCAAGTCATGCCTGCCCATCCGTAACGGAAACCAGTGAAAAGATTGTGGAATTTTTGCTCAGTAATTAATGTGCCTTATTAAAACGTGTCAAACAAAGGTGTCATATACAAAAAACACTTACACTGATCAGTTAAATGATTAAAACTTCTTTAATTATTAAAAATAAGGTAAAATCGATTTTCATAATCGTGCACAAGATTTCTCCGAGAAACTCCGAGAACAGGTAAATCTGGACTTACCTGTTTTCACCGGTAAATACCTGCGGTCGCGGTGAAATTTCTCGGTGTTTCTCCGAGAAATCGAAATGAACGAAACGCGAAATATCTTATTGAAAAGAGAAATTTAGCGTTCTTTCTCCGAGAAAAATAACTTAGGGTCCTCCGAGAAAAGAGAAATATGTTGTTGATTTTTTACCGGGACTGTATATTGCATGTTTTCATAGTGCATCTTATTTAACAAAATAAATTTAAAAGGATTGTCGAAATAGAACACAAAATTTGATATATCGAGAGCCAAGAAGGACTAATCCAAAGCTAATTTTGAAAGTTAAGACTTAAAGTCGCTCTGGCAATCACTAAGAGAGCTGGGTATGCAATTAAAGAAAATAAAACCTTATCAAGCACAATTGGACCTTCGATTGAAAACGAAATGGGTTTTGATAAAGTACATGTAGCTTGAGCAGAAAAAATACACTACTGTAGCATGAAAGTTGGTTGAGAAACTTTCTAAAGGTCTTACAAAATTGTTTTGTGGGATTGTTCTATTATCAAAACGGTGCGAAGCCTAATGCCTATTATTTTTCAATAGTCACAGAAAGCAAAGTTTTAAAGCTTTTAAACGTTTTGAGCGCCAATAAAGCCACAGGCCTTGAGGGTATACTCTCGTGCTTCGTTAGCGACAGTGAATCTATTATAGTATGTCCTCTGACAAACATGATCAATCTATTAATTATTTAAGGCTGTTGTTCCTGATGACCGAAAATAGCAAGAGGCGTTCCTCTTTTTATGAAAAATAAGAAAAAAAACAGTGTTTAGAAACTATCGCCCTGTTCCTATTTTGAGCATCATATCTAAGGTTATTGAAAAAGTTGTGCATGAGTAAACTTTTCTGATGCGAAAAAGCTTTTATATGATTCCCAGTCTGATTTTAGAGGTCGTTTTTCTACAGAAAGTACATGTTTAATCCCTTGATCTGATTTCATTAAATTTGAAATAGATAAAGGGAATCATATTGGCATGGTTTTACTGGACCTACAAAAGGCGATTGGCACCGTTGATCACGTTATTTTTGATGAAAATGGAAGCGCTTAGGTTGTGTATTCCCCCCTTCTGTCTACGCTTGGACCTTTAATTTAATAGCATCGATTCGTGGACCCTCTATTCTTACTTTAATAAATATATCATTCTAGATGGTTTTCTATCTTATTGATCAAATCGTAAGCAACTTGTCGAAGTGTCTGGTTTGTTATCTTCAAGCATTACAATTTCAGGTGGTGTGCCCCAGGGGCCAATGCTTTGAACTTATCTATTTTAAATATATGTCAAGAACATGGCATGTGCTATAAATCACAAGCTTCTTTTATATGTTGATGATTCTGCTCTCTTGGTTGCTTATAAGAATATATCAACAACCGAATCTTTGCTACAGAATGAATTGAAGGTGGTAAGTGAATGGCTTGTTGACAATTAGCTCTCGTTGCACCTAGTCAAAACAAAATCCATTATGTTTTGTTCTAAATGTAAACTAAGGTCGCAATCAAACTTTGGAATCTTATGCTAAGGGAAGCAAATTTAGTCTAAGGAAGTAGTGAAATATTTAGGTACATATTTAAAACAGTGTTTGTGCGGTGAAACCATGGTTAAATCCATCGTTTAGAAGGCTGGGCAAATGCTCGATTGAAGTTTTATATGGAAAGCAGAAATTTCTTCACTTGCATTCTAAAAAAATAGTTATTGCCCGTATTCAATGTCACTTTGCTTGTTCATTTTGGTATCCGGGTTTATCAAAATTCTTGAGAGAAAGACTCCAATTTACTCAGAATAAAATTGTTAGATTTGTCAGTTTGAAACTGGATCCAAAGTTTCATGTATGGCCTGAGGAACTTAAATCTTTAGGATGGTTACCAGTCTCCAAAAGGGTAGATCAGGTAATTTTAAATCACATCTTTCGGATCAGATCAGGGACCCTACATGAATATATAGGAGAGCGTCTTACTCTTGCTTCATCTATCCATATCTATAGTAAGATGGATGTAAGGGGTTTGGCACAACATCATTTGCCTTTACAAACTGTACCCTACGGAATGCTCTTCCATCAAATATCAACAATGTGAATGGCTTAACGACTTTTAAAGCAGCAGAAAAATCTCATATTTTGGATTTAGTTTCCATATTAATTCAATGTTTATTTTAATTTATTAGGTAATCGTAGTTTGAGTTTTAGGATATACATATGTATAAAGTGTCTCAGTAGCATAAGAAAAAGCTCTTCTTCAATGTATAGACAACATTGATTTCTTTTTAAATCCTTGGTTACAAATCTGAAAATCGAAAGTCGTATTTCAGTAAAAGCAGAAAGATCAGGTCTTGATCTAACACAATACCAAGCGAGACAGAAATAACAATACCATATACTACATCAATCTTAACAAGAGGAGAAAGATGACTAGCTCTTTCCCAGCAAAGTATCAATCTACCTAGCAACAGCTAAACCACTGGTTGTACACAACAGACAGACAGACACTAGAAAGACACCATCAAGATAGCAACATAACTGCTTTGGAACGGTCTGTAAAGAATTATAGCCTGCAATAATGCTTGTAATATCCATTTTCGTAAAGCAAAATATAGGTTGAATAGAACTAAGCAAGCGTTTTCATTTTTTTTTTCACTATTTTATTTATTTAAACTTGCCTGCAAGAAATTTTTGCATAGTATATCTTACAGCCCAAATGGTCGGATCCCTGTCGCGAAATGTATTTTAGGAGTGAAAAGGAATGTATTAGTATAGTTACTGTAACGCAACACAAAATAAATGCAGAGAAATTTAATTGAAATCTAGTCCTTGTGGTGCCAAATAGAATAATCGAGCCAAAAATGTATCAATTTCTTTGAGAGAAGCTTCGACAACATGACTACGTAAGTTATTACAGCTCTGATTTGTTTGTATAAAAGATCTATTTCATTTTAAATAAATGCATTATAACATGTTTGCATTTTACATAAAAAGAAATACAATTGCTCAATTTCTTTACCCTGTGTTGGAACTTCTTTTTAATCATCCCCGCATGTAATATTAGCTTGAACTTGCACCCTATTTTAGCAACGTCCCGAGGAAACAAACGTTACACCGAAACAGCGAAATAATGACTGGCGAAAGTTCATTTCCTTTGATTAGTTCAATGACATGGTCATTCATTACCATTTGAAAAATGCATTCAATATTTTGATAATCTACAATCAGCTGGCTCAAGCCGTTTATTGTCGAGGTTAGGTTAATTGTAATCTATGTCAATGTTTTGTGTTTTATTGTTACTAAGTCTATATGTTTGATGCATACTGATTACCCCTTTGAATCATTCTAGGTCCTAACGTTGTTAATTTCAGTTACTGTATCGCGTTAGCGCCCAGATCTAAATAATCAGAAAATAGTCTTTATAAGGTTGGCCGATCTGAGGTTAAATGGAAGGTCCGTGTTTATTACCAGGAATTACGGGTTCTGTCTCAAGAAAGATATTGAACATGCTGGCCGTTACATTCCTGGGCATATTGGTTTTATCTGGAATCGGAATTGGTGGATACTTTGCATACAAAAAGGTAATGACCATTTTCACTTAGCCGTGCAAATAAAAAGGTACAAGTAGGCAAAGATCAGGAAAAGGCGCAATCAGAAAAAGATTCCCACTCCAAAAACCGAGGTGGGAAAAAACCAAACTAACAATCAGGTACTTATACCATGAAACATATCGTAAGCCGAATGAGCAGCTATTTTCCCAATAGGTGGCCACGCAGTTACCTTAACTTAACTAAAAATATGAAAACATACATAAGGCGCCAACAGCACAAAAAACAATTTAAACACTAAGACATAAAGTATACATTATAAGAGACCCCGATAGTTTTGCTCTTTTAGTTTTATCACTTTATCGCTATTTCAAAAACAAAATGATTTTATAATAAAAGAATCAAAGTATATACGAGGGTTGAATTTAAGTCTGTAGACTTTTGACACTGGTTTAGTATTAGGCATGTATCCAATATATGATGCATTATTGTAAAGAAGCAACGTCTCCTTGTTTCATGTTTATAATATTTAAAAACAAATCTTACACAGTAAATGTTATAATGGTCTCTGTAGCAACCTATGTTTCGCTACCCGGGGCACGTCGTTTTTTAAATAATGCTGAAGCTATGGGACTTTGCAGAACATACCAATGAAACCAAAAATTGATCTGAATCAGTTTGGAGCATCGTAGTATCATAGTGTTATCTCTGTTTAAATTTTTAGCATTATGTGAACGACTTATTGGATAAAATGTATAGCAAATCGTAACTGAAAAATGGCTTTAACAGGCAACGTCAAAACAAGAACAACGGTACCATCTTATGTTTGATTAGCAGAAATGCCTTCCAGAAACGTGTCAAATGATAGTGATTTGATGTACAGTTGTAGAACGTATAATGCAATGATATTTAAGAGGTATGTGAGATCACAGGCGCTCGACGACTGGACTCATTTTTTTTTTTTTTTTTTTTTTTTTTTTTTTTTGCATTTTCACCCGTTTGGAGACCCTTACGATATGTTCATGCAATTATTTTACCTTAAAAACCTTTTTTATCAATCCTCAATCAACCCTCGTCTATCATCATCATCATCATCATCATCATCATATCCGTTTTATAGTCCGTTGTCCTCTACTGAGGGTTGGACTTGTTTGACAAGTCTCCTTCTTAGACGACCTCTCCACTCTGAGCGATTCTGAGGATCAGCAGTATCCATTCCTAGCTTTTTTCTGTCGTCTAACAACACTTCATCCCATGATTTCCTTGGCTTGCCAGATCTTTTCTGTGCAGCTATGTTCAGCTTGCGTACTTGAGCAATCCAGCCTTTGCTGCGCTCTACGTGTCCATACCATCTCATTCTGCTGGAGCGAAGCACCACATCTATATCCTGAAGACCAAGCTTTGAGAGAAGGGAGTCTGAACTTACTTCATCATTCGCCTTCACATTACAGATCCAGCGGATCATCGCACGGTCATTGCGCCGTAGGCGGTTAAGAGTAGCCACAGTCATGGCCCATGTTTCTGTTGCACTTCTCACACAAGTTGAATAAACTCGACCTCTGGTCAAAAGTGGCAGATTGCGGTTGGTGAGTAGGGGGAGTAGCTGTCGGAACTTGCCCGAAGCGGATTTGCAACGCGTTATTGCAGCCAGTTCACAACCACCACCAGCAGAAAGCACGTCTCCCAGATAACAGAACTCTGGAACAGCCTCAACTGTTTCGTCATCAACCTGAACCTCCTTCACTAGTCTTCCATCTATTGGACGTTTCTTTCCTAGGCAGCGAGCACATCTGAAATCAGGATCAGGGCGCAAGGGGCTTTGATTCCACTGCATTTCTTGTGGATCCAGGACAAGCAGCCACCACAGAAGATAGCATTTCTTCCTACACCTGTCTGACAGACGCCACAGGGATCCTTTCCAGATTTTTTCAGAAGGTCCAGATTGGGGCCAGAGACCATGATCTTTGTCTTCCCCATGTTTACTCGAAGGCCTTTCCTCTCCATCTCTGCTTTCCATGTCTTCAGCTTTACCAGTAGTTCCTCCATGGACTCAGCACTAATCATCAAGTCATCTGCATACAACAGCTCCCAAGGGCAGCCTGTTCGGAACTCCCTGGATAAAGCCTCTAACACAATGATGAAGAGAAGCGGGCTTAGGACAGAGCCCTGATGAACACCTACTTTGACACCAAACTCCTCACTGTATCCACTGCCAACTCTTACCCTACTTCTCACGTCTTTATACATGGACTGGACAAGGCGCACTAGCAACTCGTCGATTCCTAATTTTCGCATTGCCCACCAGATGACATCCCGCGGGACCCGATCGAATGCTTTTTCCAGATCAACGAAGGCCATGTAGAGCAGCTTGTTAGCAGCTTAGTGCTTCTCTTGTAGTTGACGGACAATGAAAATCGCACTGTAGTGCCACGACCTGACATAAACCCACACTGCATCTCATCAATCTCAACTCTTTGCCGGATGAGTCCTTCTACTACACGCTCCAATACTTTCATCGTCTGTTCAATCAGTTCAAGCCCCTGTAGTATCCCCTGTTCAGAGCATCTCCTTTGCCCTTGTACAAATTGACAATGTAACTCTCCTGCCAGTCAATTGGGATGTAACCTTCTGAGATGATGTCCTCGATAAGATCACGCACCTCAGCTACACCAGCTTCACCAAGGGGCTTCAGCATCTCAGCAACGATACCTGATGGTCCAGCTGCTTTGCCGGGTGCCATCTTGTTGATGGCCTTTGTAATCATCTCCAAGGTGATTGGCTCGCTTGGGCCTTCAACTGGACTTTCCACTGACAGGTCCTCTGGATTCCATGGGAATTCGACATTGAGGAGACGCTCATAATGCTCTTTCCATGCATCTTTCTTTGCATCCTCATCTAGTGACAGTAGGCCTTCATCATTCTTTACAGGTTTCTCTCCCATGACATCCTGGTTGTCACGTCTCATTTGCTTGGCCAGCCGATACACATCTGCAGATCTTGGATCTATTTTCTGGAGAGCAACCTTCTCAGCCTCATTCTTGGCATGGTACACTGCACGGTTGGACACACGCTTGGCTGAGTTGTATGCAGCTCGACTGCCACCAGCTTTCCACAACTTGAAGCACCTGCGCTTCTCCTTAACTGCTTCCTCCACCTGCTTGTTTCACCACCAAGTCTGCTTTCTCCATGGGTGATTCGAGGAAACACCACATACTTCCTTTGTAGCCTGCAGAAGGTTGTCCTTCAGAGAAGTCTAACGCTCATTTACTGTGCATGTCTGTGACAGCTGTCTTTCTTGTGTTTTGCTTTGAACACTTCAGAGAGCTCAGCTCGCTTCTCTGGGTCTTTTAGCTTCCACACCTTGATGCGTGGCACAAACTTGCGCTTGGGTTGAGGAGGGATAGAATATAGACAAGGTCTATGGGCTACTATATAGACAAGGTCGGAAACGCGGTGTCCTAGTTTAATTGGGGTCATGGGATTCCCCGCATCTCAAACTCATACTTCACCATTTACCGTTATTTCAATGCTGGCTGTCAACACATGAGTGTCTTTGTAAAAGGTCTCGTCCATTGCCTTCATTCAAAATAAGCACAACCGCCCGTAGAAACTAACAATTAAAGCATTCTACAAAATTGGAGGACATCCCGAATGAAATCGGCAATCTAGCCGTGACATTACTAAAAATACACTGGTCACACGACGTGTTACGCCAGCGCGTGATATGTGTTACGTTGGTTTTCATAGGTTGCTTGATTTAATATCCAGTCAAAACACTTTGTGATCTAGTGTCATGGCAACAATGCAATACAATTATCCAGTAGGATTGATTCTTTCATACGATATTTACAGTGACCTTCCACTGATTTCTAGAAACGAAAGGTCACCATACAAAAACATTCGGGATCCCATCCAAGTAGACAGGTGGTGGTATAAAATATACTTTTACGGGCGACTATGCTTATTTTTGACGAAGGCAATGGGTGAGACCTTTTACAAAGTCGCTCATAAGTAGACACTCAACATTGAAATAACGGTAAAGGGTGAAGTAAGAGTTTGAGATGCGGGGAATCCCATGATCCCAATTAAACTGGGACACCGCGTTTCCGACCTTGTCTATATAGTAGCCCATAGACGAGGGTTGATTGAGGATTGATAGAAAAGGTTTTTAAGGTAAAATAATTGCATGAACATATCGTTAGGGCCTCCAAACGGGTGAAAATGCAAAAAAAAAATGAGTCCAGTCGTCGAGCGCCTGTGGTGAGATGTCAGACATAAACTATGCACGATGAGAAAAGTAAATGCCTACCATTTATTTACAATCGCCCTGACCACGGATATGCATAATACGTATAAAATAGAGTGTAACTGCTATTTCTGATGATCGCATTTCGCCAATAATAATAAACAAATGCTCCAGGTTACTAATTGTAGGGCATGTTGATTATTTCAAAATCAGACATTTAATTGTCGGTGTTCATTAAAATTTAACGTAGTGTCGACGTCAAATTTTCAACGGCGTCCCCCGCATGACGGAAGGTCATTATGTTGAATTCATTGTTTTGCTGAAACCATATTGAGTAGAACTATGCTTAATAGCTCATATGATAGGTAAAAGAATGTATTTTCATAAGACGCTTGGCAAAGGCATTTTCATTTCTATATAATAGACGTCTGAACTTTCATACAGAAAGTCTACGAACTTGAATCCCAACCCACGTAAAAAGTAAGTGAAAAAATAGGGAACTGTATATGGAACATAGTCTGAAGACAACCATTCTTAAAGTATTTGTTGGTGTGGTATTTTTTTACATTTTGTCCCTTCGCGACAAACCTAATGCCAGGGAAATCCAAATGTTTGCATGAATATCTTCAATACGTGTTTAGCGGTTTAAGTCTGTTTCACAATGTCTCTCACAATAACGATTTTTTTTAAAACTGTTCACTGCTCTAAGTCGACGAAGGCCTTGTCTTTTTAGATTTTAGAGTTGCAATCATAATTTCCAGATTTGTTTCGTTTCAAGGGAGACTTGATAAAATCTATGTGGCCAGATGTTTTACTTCTATATATTGCATTACAAGAATTTACACGCACGAGTGTATCAAACATTTTACAATTCGGCAAACAAGTACCAAGAACAAACAAGACCAGGAGATAAAGAAAATAAAGTATCTAGAAGAACCTTTTGTACAGTCAAGGACCAAAAGTATTTCAGCAACGTCGGGAACTCCACAGACTTACATGTATTTGCATGATTATAAGAAAAAAGTATCCTGCGCCTTTTAGCCAACATATTTGTATGATGTTGGTGTCATTTGAAAGGTAGATAAATGAAGCAATTAACAAATGTTATTTGATGAAGTTTCGACATTGCATTTTCAATAGACAACAGTTTGAATTTTCATGAAGTTTCGAAAAAGCCACTTTCCCATTGACATCAATGGTGACGTTGCCCAAAACTGTCAAAACAAATCTAGCGTGTTGTTTAAATATTGATAGCATTGAAACGCATGCATAGAATAAAAAATGAAAATACCTTGTTTATTGCTTTATTCATTTACCTTTCAAATGACACCAAAATCATGAAAATATGTATATCAGGAGAGACGGAATAATTTTTCTCCTAAACATGAAAATACACGCAAGTCTATGGTGTTTCAGACGTTGTGGAAATGCTTTTGGTCCTTGACTGTATGTTCCCTATAAAAATAATGTCAAATATTATAATATAGACGATGAATTTGTCCGTTTGATAGCCTCCTTGTTCATCAGGAAAACATGTCCGTGAAATATATACCCCCTCAAACCCCAATTTTATATAGAAAATCTGGGGTTTTAGGGGTATACCTATTTTGTTATTTTTGCTCCAAAACATAGATTGTGGGTACTCGTTAGAACCGCCTCGGCTGTTTTGAGCAAATTATTGAAAATATCAATTTTTTCCAATGAAATTTTCAAGGTTGGCTTTTGAAAAAAATCTCTATATATTGCATGGGTAAGTTTTCGTAATGTTTAGATCACAGAGTTGGTACTATTGAATGTTTTAAATGACAAGGTTTATCAATGCTTTTGAATCAATGTAAATGTTTGCATATGATACCAAAATGATTATAGAGAGCTGATTTTCTTACATTATGAAAACTTGCCCATGCAATAAACAGAGATTTTTTGAGGTTTAGAAATTGAAAATTTTCAGCTGTAAATTTTTGATATTTTTCTTATTTTTGCTCAAAACATAGATTGTGGGTACACGTTAGAACCGCCTCGCCGAGGCGGTTCTAACGAGTACCCACAATCTATGTTTTGGAGCAAAAATAAGAAAAATAGGTATACCCCTGCAAACCCCAGTTTTGCTATATAAAAGTGGGGTTCAAGGGGGTATACATTTCACGGACATGTTTTCCTGATGGATAAATAAAGTCAATTTCGTGTAATCATCTGAAACGGTTATTTCAATTTCAATATAATTCCTAATTTAAACAACATCTTAATAAACATGTATGACATGTATTGTCATACGCTGATAAAGCAAAAAACCAATTCGGTTATTTGTTGTTTTGATTATTATATCAAATGTAACCAAAATGTTTAATAAAATATTTACATTTTAGCCGCTATCCATGATCTGTGATCTTTGTACAATTAACATTTGTTCTTTTGTGTTCCTTAAAAGTATTCGGAACAAAAAGATAAGACCCAACCGTTTCCAAACTAATCTTGTTTCCAATACCAAGACCAATACCCATAAAAGCGTTTTAAGCAACGTAAAGAAAAAAAAGATAGAAAATGGAAGGGTCAAGTCCTGTAACTGGAACTTCTATATCAGTTACAAGAAGGCGATTGCAAATGCTGGCTTGTCTACTCCTCATTTTTGTAGCTTTATCTTCGGTGGGAATTGGTGGATATTTTGCGTACCAAAAGGTGATAAGTATTTTTTAACATTTTATCACAAAAAAGTGCGTTTGGCTTCTTTTAAAAAAAAGTGAATTACATAATACCGAACATCAGAGATTGTTTACATTTTATTTTAATTTGCATCAAATCATTACGAAAACACGCCAATGCAATATGCAGAAATGTTTAAAGTTGTGAAAATAGAAAATTTTCATTAGAAAAATTTTGATACTTTTCTTATTTTTGCTTAAAACATAGATTGTGGGTACACGTTAGAACCGCCTCGTCGAAGCGGTTATAACGAGTACCCACAATCTATGTTTTAGAGCAAAAATAAGAAAAATATGTAAACCCCTGCATACCCCAGTTTTACTATAATAAAAGTGAGGTATAAGGGGGTATACATTACACGGACATGTTTTCCTGATGACATGCTTATAAATTAACCCATTGTCACCATAAAGCCTTGCACGTTAGGTTCTTTAAGTTCTACCCCGCCTTCATGGCTACACTGCAACTGCTGTGCCCGATCCTAGATGCTATTATTTGTCAATTTAAACAAAAATGCCAACTAACCCTTAGTTTAATTTGTAAGTTGAAAATTACCAAAAAAGCTTTAGCAATTGTAGCATGAACAATAATTTAGTCTTTTAAGTTTAGTAGATATTTTTAACTTTATTGTCTGACTGTTCCTATTGCTGGCGATGGCTACAATTTCGCATATTTACCTGTACATTAATACCAGTTTTAAACGGAATAACTGGATAAAAATTCCGAGTTTCCATATCCTTATATATTGATTGGAATCGGCAACGATAGAGCAGACGCCCAAAATATATTTTAGACCTGAAATAAGTTTTACTCGAAACATAAATCATCTATTATTACATGCCCGCCGGACGCACGATAACATTTGTTCCATCTTCATATATCCATGTTTTATTTCAAGAACCAAAATACTAATTCTGATAGTACGAGCCTTACTAGTACAACTGCAATGCTGCCGACCAATGCATTGGTCCAGATGCTCGAGACATCGACCAGCCGTAATGTGTCAACCGCCAAACAGTCGACCATACCGATAGGTTTCGAGGTTGCAACTATATCTGACACTCTTCCATCATTGACTAACTCAACAGACCCACAAAAGCATACAGAGTTAACAACTTCGCCCACGTATACTGCACAAAGCACTTTATCCAGTATAAGTGTATCAACGAAAAACACAACGACTACAGATCACAATATGTCATCGAGTTCAATCAGAGCAACTTCTGTTACGTTTACTGAACAAACAACGTCATCAACCCTAGCAATATCCACTGAACGAACAAGTACAGACGTGTTGGAGATATCAACTTTACCAGAGACATCTACCATTACGTTTCCTGGACCGATCAATACATATGTTACGACACCAGTGTCTACATCATCAACTTTTGCGTATACTGAACACAGAACTAAACATGACAACTCTGCGACAAGTGTTCCAATTTCATGTTCGACAAATTCTTTTGCGACATTAGGTCTAAATTTCTCGGACGTCAATTTAGATCCTTGCCTGGAATCATCTGAAACGTGTGGCAATGCATCAGCAAGTGAATCTTCTAGCATACCTTGCTATTGTGAATGTGCCGAAGACGGAATATGGACAATCATACAGAGGCGATTCGACGGTTCGGTTGATTTTTATCGTAATTGGACAGAATACAAATACGGCTTTGGTGATCCAAGTGGAGAATTCTGGCTGGGTAATGATATCATACATCAAATGACATCTAATGCAAGCTATACTTTGAAGATCTATCTCACAGGCTGGGATAATATAACAAAATACGCGGTATATGAAACATTCAGAATAGCTGATGAGGCTGATAACTACCGACTGACTATTGGTGGATATTCCGGAGATGCCGGGGATTCAATGACAACTGGTCATAATGACCGCTTGTTCAGTACAAAAGACGTTGACAATGACCCCATCGAACGTCTTAAATTGGCTGAATATTACACTGGCGCTTGGTGGTACGGTACTGCTACTTCCTCAAGTCTTAATGAAAAATATCATTATGAACCAAATGTCCCTGGGGGTAATGGGGGATATGGCATTACATGGGGTGGGTATAGTGGGACAACCTTATATTCATTGAAAGAAACAAAAATGATGGTAAAAGTGAATTGAGATTCTATTGATTAATGTTGACAGAATGCGTGCGTATTGCGTGTATGTATGATACACATTCATGTCACTCTGAGCTCCTGATTCGAATGAAGGTACATGAATATTTCGGGGCCGAACTCGCTCTGTTAATTATTAATACATATTGTAAGTATCAGTGGTACGATATACGACATGTTTTGTAAATATTTTTTACTAGTATAACATTAAATCGTGCCTTTAGCTTGCTGTTATTTAGTTTGTACCCTTTGTTACGCGTTATTATATACTTAGTACAAAAAGAAATGCAAAGTTTTGATTTTCATTTTTTTTCGCGAGTATAATATGTTTTCAAAGTATAAGTGAGTCTAAGGATTTGCCGTTCATATGAGAGTTTCACAACTGAGTTTCGTTGCGATTTAAAAGCGGGTGTAATTTTTAGATGAAAACTTGTGATATCAATATTTTTCCCCAAAGACCAAAATTGAGAGTATATTAAATGAACTTTTGCTTCGTGTAATGATAATTGTGGTCCAGCAAATCATAAAAACACAAAATTAATTGAATTTCAGTAAAAGAAAAAAAAACTGGGATTTTTAAAAAATGCGTTTTATGAAAAATAACAAGTTCTTTCGAAATTCGACATTTTGTCTCCTTTTCGGTAAATGGTGTCCCTATTTCGATTAAATAATGTTAGTTAACATAAATGTGTCTCTCTTGCCCTCAGTTAAAATTTCTGGTCGTTTTTTTTTTTTTTTTTTTTTTTTTTTTTTTTTTTTTTTTTTTTTTTTTTTTTTTCAGAACTTCCGGTTCATTGAAAACAGTTTCTTTTGATGATAAAATCAAGATTAAGACAAGGATTTCGAATTTGATAGCATGAAACTTTTATACAGTATTCGATGTCAATTTAACGTAATTTTAATTTGTTAGTTACCACGAATAAATTTTCGGACGTTCTTAAAATTTTGCCAATTTCGGTCAAAATGTAAGGTGCGCTACATTTTATGAACAGCATACAGCTGTGTTTTAGACAGTTTTATTCTTCTGAAAGAAGTGTTTACTCATATCATTTGCAACCAAGCCCAATTTTTACTTATGACACAACTTTTTAAGTGTGCCAGATTGACCATCGTTTTAAGCATTTTGGCCACTTATTCATGTTGTTGACTTTAGCAGCCAAAGATAGTCATAGTGACTCACAAACTCAATTCTAATTTATGAAAGGCAATCATAAACTAATGAAGTATCGTTTTAAGGCAAAAAGTGAACAGAAGAGGTTTTGAAGTGGTAAAAATTAGTATTCATCACCACAAATTCTTGCAACTTTTTGTTTATTGGTACTCTTTATTGACACAAAAAAAAACATAAAGTTTCAGTGTTTGAAAACGTATGGAGTTCAGTCTGCGGGTAGGAGACATGGCATTCTTTGTTTTCTGTAAATTTGAAATTGTTCTCTCTAAAATTGTACAATTTATGACAGAAAATACACCTTTTGCGTTTCTTTATGTACTAAGTATATATTATCTCTAATAACCAACTTCAGTGAACCCAGATTATTTATAAATACCTTTCATCAAAATACACAGCAATCACCCTCTGAATTTAGTAGCTAATAGACATCTAGCAAAGAAATGAACATATATAAAGCAATCTATCTGTGGCTATTGGCCTGTCCTTCTGCTGCACGGTCCCAGCATTTACTATTTTGTCAGTGGCGTACTTATTTTAAAATAGTGATCGCTGGTGGTATCTTTCGTCAGGTTTTAAATATTTATAGGTTATTGAATGAATATTGTAAAATATTCGGAACGAGTTCATATAGCGAGGAAGCACGAGCTTGCGAGTGCATCTCCGCCATATGAACGACTTCCAATTAGTTTACGATATTCATTCAATAATATTCTTATTATATAGTATTACCCTTTAATTTGCAATGGAAGATTTTCATATGCTTATTCTTGGCACAGCCAGGCCTGATCGACATTTTATTTTGGCCACAATTTATATACTGAACAAAAAAAAAGAAACGCAACAATAGGCCACACCAAGGATTTTCGAGTTTAAGGGTAAAACGTTGATAATTTCAGGTCTTTTGCTGTATGATTCAAATTCATGGGATATTAGGGTATATCCTGCAAAAAAACTGATTTTCATTTCGTTAAAAAATGAATAAGAATTTTTTGTTGTCTTAAATAATGTAAATCCGGAAGGATTTGCTCTGCGCATGCGCACACTTTTGAACCTCCAAATCATCAAGAAACAATGTCAGCTGCACCCGATTAAAATTCATGAAAAAGAAATAAAGTTTCACGACACACAAGCTCAGAATTAAAACCATCAAAATCCCTATATGTTTAATTGAAAGGGGGATCATTTCAATTTTACTCCTTTTATTTCTTTAATGTGCGAGTTATCTGCTGAGTGGTACATTGTGATTTTGAATGGGGGTTTATAGTGGATTAAAATCGTACCATTATTTTAATGCTTGCGCATGCGCACAGTGTGATTTACTACTTTCAGCATATGCCCACGGTCGGCAGCGCATAACTCCGTAAATACTCATCAAAATAAAAATTGGTTTATTGTATTCGGAAGCCTGACATCTAGTGCAGAAGTAGAAAATTCAATGATTTCTGTTTGTATCATAGTTTACACAAAATTCAGTGGAATATAACTGTTGCGTTTCTTTTTTTGTTCAGTATATTACTACACACACGGAACTCCGCCTTTGGTAGCAATCCACAGTTTTTAGAGCATTTTTCAGTTAATTTAGCTAGATCCGCCAAAATGGATAATATTTCTGTCCAATCTGGTGAACAATCCGATTTCTCCCATAAAATCATTAAATCAAATGTCTAACAACAAAATAACATCATTTAAATCGCCTAGCGCTGACTATCACCCTACCTGTATTGGGGGTATTTCCCCTACCCCTTCTTTCAGACCAGTGAATTTTCGTAAAATATGCCTAAAGTCTGGGCCCCCATGCATATTCTGTGCAAAAGGAAGCCCCATAAATCTCATAGAACTACTTAGAGAATCGACCCAGGATCATAATGAGCAGTGCACAAATATGTGCCATCCATCTCCTTTTTTCGCTATTTGTGAACAAAGATAACCCCTGCAAAGTCGACAGTGAAGAGCGTCACCGGCTATGACTGGCGAACGATCCGGGATCCTTATATAATCCCGGTTTTTACCAGTCTAAAAATAGAAAATAAGTATTTTTCACATGTTTGAGGCATAATTGATCCGATTTGGGGAAAGATGTCGGCAAATTATTGAAAGAGGATAATTTACAGCCCAATTTCATGCCCTACCCCTTAATATTGAAATTTTTGGCCCCACCTCAAAAGTACGAAACTGTGAATGGAACCTTTGGTGGAAAATGTAAAACAACGTAAGCGCAAGAAACATTACGTTGCATCAAAGTTGATGACGTCAACGTGACAGTTGGACGTCGTTTCGGTCGGAATTGTCATGAAAATGATAGAAAATTGGTGTGCAAACACTTTATATTATAAACAAAATTAAAGGTACCGTATTCGTTCTAATTAGCACACAGTGCATTGAACTTTTCAAAATAACTAAAAGTTAAGGTAACAAAATGCCGTTCTAATTAGCACATACTTTGAAGGAAAACTACTCATCAAAATGCTGAAATAACCACGTCAAATCTATAAATGGTGATGTCATTCAAGTATTCAAATTGTTGGAAAGTAGTTTCTGGTTGGTTGATTGGGGTTTTGTCGTGGAAACCCACGAATACAATAGTATAATTTTATGCATGATTTAATATACTTAATTGTTTGGCATAGCATTAATTGTTTTATAAATAGTAACGTCAAGTAACATGACGTCGCGAGGTTAGCAACGTCATATAGTAACTAAGGGATTTTAATGAAAGACAGCAAGGTTGTCTATAAAGAACATTTGAGACTGTAATAAACAGAAGAAACAGGAAACATAGAAGAATGAATATGGTGGAAGACGAAATATGAGAAACTGATGGAAAGAAATCACACTGAGGAAAGTACAAATATTAACTTTATTGTGACAATGTAAATTATATACTTTGGCCCACCGGGGTCCAACTGGTGTTTTTCTTTTGCTCCGGAGTAAGTAGGTTATTCGGCGCCCAGGGATCTCCATCGTCGGGCAGCTTACTCAGTCTGTGAGTCCTGGTGTTTGATTCATCAGGATGTTTATCATGATTTATTTGTTTGTTCTTGATGATTCATTGACTAGTTAGAGATTCACCACGAGGACCGAATAACTAACTAAATGTAATGGACCACTGCAGAAGCTGAGGGTGAGGTTATGGCCATGTAAAACCGGTTTAAGCCCGCCAGTAACTTTGTGTTACTGATCGTTCCAAGTCGATACTTCTGTGGTGGTTCTTTTTGTTTTATGTCTTGGTGTATAAAATTTTTTGTGCTGTTGGCGCCTTATGTATGTTTTCATATTTTTAGTTAAGTTAAGGTAACTGAGTGGCCACCTATTGGGAAAATAGCTGCTCATTCGGCTTACGATGTGTTTCATGGTATAAGTGCCTGATTGTTAGTTTGGTTTTTTCCCACCTCGGTTTTTGGAGTGGGAATCTTTTTCTGATTGCGCCTTTTCCTGATCTTTGCCTACTTGTACCTTTTTTTTGTATTTATTGTGGCAACAAAATAATTATATCGTGGGAAATATCGACAGTTATTATTATTGTATGTTTGTTCGCCACAGGTTTAACGACCATCAGCTAAGGTCATATGGAGACGGGTCCTGGGTTGATAGTCCCATCCGACGATCTGGAAAAACCCGGGATCGAAATTAGGACCCATTGTTTACAAGGCGAGTGAAATAACCACTGTACCACGGAGGCTTCTGGAAAGTAGTTTTTATGAGGGTTCATTACCCGAAATTGCGCAATATAGTCCATACTATCTCCCTTTGAATTTTCTTATTGCTTCCAAAGGATCAAACCTTTATATTTTATTTGCTATTACTGCAGCTGGTGTTGTGCCGTGTGGCGGCCGTAAAAAGTCTCCCCGTACATCATCCATAGTGCAGATTATATTTTTATTTAGGTCCTTTGAGATCAGTAAAGATATTTAGAGTGTTCTAAACATTCAAGTTTAGAAACATACTTCTAAGCAATGTTTAAATTATTTGACCCCGTTTAGGAATGTGTCTTTGATTTAGACTTCTCGTGTAAATTTTCCAAATTAAAGTACAATAGTCTGGCTTTCGTCGCCGGTTTAAAAAGGGCAAAGGGCTACTGATGAGGGTTCATTACCCGAAATTGCGCAATATAGTCCATACTATCTCCCTTTGAATGTTCTTATTGCTTCCAAAGGATCAAACCTTTATATTTTATTTGCTATTACTGCAGCTGGTGTTGTGCCGTGTGGCGGCCGTAAAAAGTCTCCCCGTACATCATCCATAGTGCAGATTATATTTTTATTTAGGTCCTTTGAGATCAGTAAAGATATTTAGAGTGTTCAAAACATTCAAGTTTAGAAACATACTTCTAAGCAATGTTTAAATTATTTGACCCCGTTTAGGAATGTGTCTTTGATTTAGACTTCTCGTGTAAATTTTCCAAATTAAAGTACAATAGTCTGGCTTTCGTCGCCGGTTTAAAAAGGGCAAAGGGCTACTGATGAGGGTTCATTACCCGAAATTGCGCAATATAGTCCATACTATCTCCCTTTGAATGTTCTTATTGCTTCCAAATAATCAAACCTTTATATTTTATTTATCATTTCAGGTTAAGATTTATTGCTTCTCATGCGTTATTACTGTGTAGAGTTGGTGTAAAATACCAATATATTATTCGAGCAGTGTGCGTTATTGCATATGTTATTCGGAAAAGACCTAGGTGTGCGCTTATAGGAGCATGTGCGCTAATTACAACGAATGCGGTATTTATCTTAAAATGAAATTTAGCGTAAATATTATGCGACGCATTCTGTTAGTTTTCTAAATCCGACGTCCGTTTTGTTGAAGTGCCAAGAAAAATGGCTGTCATTTTTCGATGGCGACCAACCGGCGAAAGTAGTCCCGCCGGGAACGTGCTTCCTTGGACCCGTGCAAGAACGGTCCATGGAAATTGCTCAAAGCCATTGAATATGACATAAAGTGCCATGGAAACGCTCTACACTATTGAATATGGAAAAATATTCAGCAATGTAAAGTGAACGGAGCAATTTCTTGGGTATATGATAGGATTTGTTTATTGTATCTTTGTATATGAAGCAAACGAGATATTTTGAAGATCAAAGTCACATTGATAAGTGACTATTTTTATTGAATTAAAATAAATATTCTTCAGAATCTGTTTCAACTCCTTTCATTCAAAAATTCTGAAATTATTCCGTAAACACTAAAATAGTGCTACAAAGAGGTTCTTGTTTGTTCGACAACGACTTCTTGGTTCACTTATTTTCCGTTCATACACAAAACACCATGGAAAGTTTGGGTCAAACACTTAAACACCATCGTCTTCGTCCACTTCACCGCACAGTGGTCTGTGGTCTGCGGTCTGTAACGCATCTTTGAGAAACGTTTTGCTTATTTCATTTGGTTAAATGGATGCTGCCAGAACCCAAGTGGCCGTTGCAGGTAGTCGTAAGAGGGTGTTAGTTTTCATCATGGCATCAATGATTCTGATAATGGCATTAACTTCTACAGGAATGTTGATATATGGAAAGGTGAGTTCCATTTAATTGATTTAATAACTTGTTTAAGACTTATTTTTTTTAACATTCTTTTTACATATACTTATATGAAAGTTAAGCTACAATGAGGTGATATTATATAACGTACGGGCGAGCAGAGCCACAGTAAACTCTGTCGATGGAAAAACATGCTCAGCCACGAAGGGTGTTTTACTGTGCTATATATGCGACACTAACAACTGGAATCTGTTTATCTTTCTTTAGCAAACCGTTACACTATGATTTCCAAAATATACAAACTTTACTTAAACATCTATAATGTTTTAAGAATAAGAATGTCCGCGAGGGCGTATGGCAGTATATAGAGATAGATAGATAGATAGAAACGTAGAATTTAAAATAGCTTACATGGCGTCAAAGGTTAATAGATGCTCAACTTGGCGTGCAGAATCTGAAGACCACGGTGGTGTAATGGTCGGCACGTCTACCCGGAATGCAGGAGGTCCGTGGATTGATTCCTGGTCGCGGCATGACCAATTTTTATACGCTAATTCAATTTGATTATATACTGACGTCAACAAAAACGCCTCAGTCAACTTTGACACGTCATACTGCCAAGATTAACAACTTAAACTATTTTGAATATTAGCCATATCTTATGCTAACCTTTTATGCATTCGGAAATGCTGAAATGGAATTATTCAGACGTCTGCTTGAAAAATGACATGCTGTTGAAAACATATACCCGTCGCAAAATCCCTATTCTGGTCATGAACTGGTCTATCAGGCATCGCTTCTTTCGATTACTGAAAGCCTTATTTGCAAAACCAACACATAAGCCATTGAGTTGGATATCCACACATGATCATATGTTGTTGAAGCACATTTTTTAAAAACCGAATTTCGTTCTCTAGCGTTATTGACGTCACTGCAGCTAACGATCAATGCCTAAATGGTAATCGCCGTCAAACTGATCAAAATGTTTTCAAAGGCTTTCATGACATGACATTTAAAATAATGTGACTACGTTATGAAAATTAATTAAAGGTTTGCATCCGAATAAAATGGCATCATTTCTGAAATGTTTCATTTTTAGAATTCGTTAGCATAAGAGACGTCGACGTCAAAAAGTTTTTGCTACAGAAGCGTTGGCGAAAGAGCTACGGTAGCAAAAATCGATAGAGGGAATCTTATGCCAAAGCGAGATGGTCCTATACTTTGGAGTGGTTTCAAACGCCAGAAAACGAACAGCATCATTTTTCGTTCCGTCTGTTTCTTTTCTTGTGAAAAGTCCCATGTTATTTTCATTATCTCAACTTCACGTAGTCCAGTAATGTTTCGTTTCAAAATTTCGATGTTCTTAAATTTGTAAATAAAAATTAAAACCACTTTGCAAAGCTTTCAAGAATTTTCACGTCAAAAACGTCTTTATAATGACGTCAGTGTGCATTTTTAAAAATGATACACCCAAGCATGTTTTGAGAAAAGTGCGCATCTTAACCAATTCGGTTTATGCTATACCATGAGACAGAACGTAAAAATAAGGAAAATGCGAATTTCGTTCTTATTGTTTATCTATTTGCCAAGTTATACACAATTTTCGATGATACAGTTTTTATTGACGTCAGTATATAATTTCCTGTATCGTGCTGTTCTCTGCTTCTTAAATACGTATTCTCGATGCAGTAGAGCATCTGTAAGTCTAAAAAAATATAAATGAATAAAATAAAAATAAGCACAAATAGAATAAAAATGGCCGCTGTCCGTAGGTGATAAAAAACAGAAAAGATAGGCTCGCCCATGGCGGTAAATAAAGGCCGCTAAATAGTGTAAATAAAGTCAAAGATTTATAGATTCTAAAATTATTTACGGAATCGGAAAACCGCGGTGGTGTAATGGTAAACACGTCTGCCAGGACTGAAGGAGATCCGTAGTCGCGGTACGACCGATGTTTGTACGAATGATTTCCGGTATCGTGCTGCTCTTTGTTTCTTAAATAAAATAAGATTGTTTAATCCTTTGGAAGCAGTAAAAACATTCAAAGGGAGAGAGTATGGACTATACTGCACAATTTCGGGTAATGAACCCGCATCAGTAGCCCTATTTAAACGGGCAACAAACGCCAGACTAGTGTACTGTAATTTCGAAAATTTACACCAGAAGTCTTAATCAAAGACACATTCCTAAAGGGGGTCCAAAAATTTAAACATTGCTTAGACGTATGTTTCTAGACGTATTCCCGATCCAGCAGAGGGTCTGAAAATCTAACAATATGAATAAATATAATAAATAATGAGCATTAATAGAATAAAAATGGTCGCCGTTTATAGGTTATAAAAACAGAAAATGATACGGTCGCCTATGGCGGCAATTGATAAGCCGCTAAATAGAGTAATCGGAAGATTCGGGTAACTAAGTGGCCGCCTATCGGGAAATATCTTCTCACTCGGCTTACGTTATGTTTTCAAAGAATGAGTACCTAATTGTTAATTTAGTGTTTCCCATCTCGGTGTTTAGAGTGGGAATCTTTTTCGGATTGCGCCTTTCCAGATTTTTGCCTACCTGTATCTTTTAGTTATCATTCTGTTTCGCTTGTATATACTAAATGTGCATAGTTCCATGTTTGTGTATTTCAAGATTCAAGATACCGCTGCCGATTGTACGGGACTTTTTAACACAATGCAACCCAAAGATGTCATTCTTACGTCAAGCGAACACATGGCTACATGGACTACAATAGCAACACCAACCAATCGTCTAAATGTGTTTGGTGTCGAGTCAGATCCTTGTAAACGATTTTCTACCCTGTGCAACACTATTTCAGCAATTGACACCATACCTAGCTATTGCGAGTGTGCAGACGACGGCATATGGACAATCATTCAGAGAAGATTCGATGGTTCAGTTGATTTTAATCGCAACTGGGCAGAATACAAAGAAGGTTTCGGTGATGTAAATCGTGAATTCTGGTTGGGCAATGATGCTATCCATCAAATCACTTCTTGTGGAATTTATTCGTTGAAGATATGTCTAAATGCTTGGGACAATATAGCATATGCAATGTTTGATACATTCAAAATCGCTGAAGAATCTGACGGGTACCGACTGACTATCAGTGGTTTCTCTGGAGACGCGGGGGATTCGATGACATATGGTCATAATGGACAGATGTTCAGCACGAAAGACAGGGACAACGATGCTAGAGCAGACTTTGAGATGGCGGAACTTTTCTCTGGCGCTTGGTGGTTTGGCGTCACTGCTTTTTCCAGTCTTAATGGGCCATACCATTCTGAACCGAACGTGTCTCGGGAATTCGGTATAATGTGGTGGGAATATAATAGAATGACGGGTTATTCAATGAAAGAAACAAAAATGCTAATAAAGCCAGTTCTGTAATCATCGGTTAACACTTTGCGACCTTTTTCATGTCGTTGCAAATATAAGAATGTCCGATTTGCTTTAATCAATAAGTAGTGACCATTTCCTTTCATACGAACACCTCCAGTGACTCGTCGAACTTTTGCATTCATCTTTCACATGCCTTCATTTACATTTTTTCCTACGATTATTTTTTCGAGTCATTGACTTTCAGTACTTTAGTACAATAGTTTTTTTTCAATACAATACTATTTTAACTGGACCAATTATGAAAATTATCTCCCCATATTAAAAGTGACAGTTGTACTTTGATATATAATGTTCGTAACGATACCATCTTCAAGATAGAAACAAACCTCTTTTTGGATGCAAAAAGGGTTGAAATATTTTGATATTCGTTATTCATATTGAAATTTGCATTGCGTTGAACAACATATCATGTTTTATACCAAGCATATATATATATATATATATTAAATAACTGTAGAGATTTAGTATGTTGACGTATACGTATTTTTCTTAGAATCGAATTTAAATGCCAAACATCAAACAGGATCATATTCGGAAAGACTTTTAGCATAGCACATATAAAAATGTTAAAACTATTATTATAAATATTTTTTAAGATTATCAGAGGCTACGGCGATTCGCTGGTACAGCGCATTGTGGACAGTAAAAGGGTAGCAACAGCTGTCATGGAAGCGTGAAGAAGCTTGAAAATCAATACTTAATTGAAAGCAACTGTCAGTGATAAGATATTCGCTATACAATCTCTACGATAAGTGTATACGCAACGAACCATTAATGATCACTTAAAACTTTATTCGTACCACAACCTTGTTTAAATAACAGAGTTGAAAACTGTTATATAGACTAGAAACATGCGATTGCCTCACAAGCATATTTAACTGTTTGGTTTAACTCCTTATGTTTGCATTTGATAACAAAATGATTATATGGTTCCCATTCCTTGGCAAATAAAGTGACATCTTTCTAATCGAAAAGTAACAATTATATAAACGTCCCGTCAGAATCTGCAGTTTGGCATGTACATGCAAGAAAAACTATATATATTTATCTCTATAGTCTGTTCATTTATCTGCTCATTACTTGTTTGAAAAAAAATGTCATGCAAAAACTGCTTTTTTGAAAGTGGTATGTGGAAGATAGGTTTGATGGGAGCACGATTCAGAATTTGACAGATCACAGTCTTTAATTAACACTTCACTTCTATCTATAAGTAGCTTATTTGACTGCCTGATCTGTTTACTCTATGCTCTTTTGATATTATGCCTGAACGCAAAGATTTCAGATAAAGTCTTTGAATACTGCTCTTGCAACTGATTCTTCTTTTCCAGTCAGACACGTTTACGAATAGGCCAATTTATATTATAATAATGAATTATAAATGTTAACAACAAAACGTAATGGAAGGATCCTGTTCACTAACAAGGACAACCGTATCAGTAACACGAAGGCGATTAAAAACTCTTGTGTGTTTTTTCATCGGACTGTCAGTTCTATCTGCTGTTGGAATTGGTGGATACTTTCTGTATAGAAAGGTAATGATATGATTTCAAAAGAAAAAAAACTTTCGTTTTACTTTTTTATGTCATAACAACATAAAGTTAACGTTCAATGTAATTGTTAATAATTAATTGTAGGAATCGCATTTAAGCATTGTCTAGGTTTTGGTGACCGGTGTCTTGTACAAGTTCTGTTTTCGTTACGAAACTATTACTGCAATATACAAAGGGATTTGTTTTTCAAAAGAGAGAACATAAAATTTTATTTGAACATTTTTCAAAACATTAGGCAATTACCCTCCGAATTACGTAACTGATGATGCGGTTCTAATGAATACCCACAATATTTGTTTTGGATAAATAAAAGCGAAATATATTACCCCTGCAAACAACAGTTTTTTTTTTGTCTGTATAAAATAATTTAACGCTGAGTTAACATTTAACGGGCATGTTTAAAGGATGCATTGCTCTTTTCAAGTTCGTAGTTGCATCTCTCACAATGACAAAAAGTGAATCAACATACATCTTCCCTCTATTTACGCAGCTCTCACAATGCGAAGGAGCAATGCAACATGCACCTCCTACTATTTACGCAGCAATGCAGCATACACCACCTACTTTTCAAGCAACTCACACATCGACAAGAATACACGCATATACACCTTCCTACTATTAACACAATTCTCACTATGGCAAGACGTAATGCAACATACACCTTCCTAGTATTTGCGCAGCTCTCATCATAACATGAACTAAGGCAACACATACAGTACAGTTGTCGCGATGCTTTGAGCGTACGCGCATATGCGCGTTGCGCGTGGTTGCGCGTAGGGGATTATCTTCACTCGCGAGTCACTCGCGAGTCACTCGCAAACTTCGCGCAATCTTGCGCGATCATCTCGCAAACGCGCAAAACCATTTGTCAAACACGCGCGACGTGAATCAGATATGCGCGATTTATACAATTTAAACAATTTCGCTCGTAAGGTGTGTTTTAAAAAAATGTTTAATGTTGAATTTTCATGTTCGCCTGATGTCAACATGTATGTCAAGTTTGATTGCATCGATTACTGCCTGGTCCCTCCGAGTATTCGTACTTTATACTGTACATGCAGATATGCTTCGTATAAAGGTAGTACAAAGGGGCTAGGCTAGAGATACATGTTAATGCAGAATATTCGTCTGGCCTGGAGGAAAATTGATACACTGTATATTTTTATCTAAATAATGAGAAGAAAATAGTGTAAACAGAAGGTCTGCGATGAGACCTTAGCTATCCCAAGTACACGTATGGAGAAGATTTTTTTCTATTAGTAAACCAAGCATTCTTTTTCTCAGTCTAGGCAATAAAAATATAAAAGTAGGCAATGATCAGGAACAGGCGCAATCAGAAAGACATTCCCACTCCAAAACCCCAAAATGACAATTAGGTACTATTCTTAGAGAACGTATCGTAAGCCGAATGAGCAGCTACTTCCCAACAGGCGGCCATTCAGTTACCCAAACTTAACTAAACATCACGAAATCATTTTAGTGTAATGTATACCCACTTGAACCCCAGTTGTATAATAGCAAAACTGGGGTATACAGGGGTATACCTAATTTTCTTATTTTTGCTCTTAAACATAGATTGTGGGTACGCGTTAGAATCGCATCGCGTTTTGAGCAAAAATAAGAAATATATAATAAAATCTACTGAAAAGTTTCAATTTTTACAACTCGGGGAAAAATCAGTATATTACATGGGCATGTTTTCGTATTGACTATAAAAACGTGCATAAATTAGTCACATTGTAGTTGTTCGGTCCTCGTGGTAAACGCATGCAGTTTTACGAGGTGGGCTGTGGTTAAATTTACGTAGATGATGGTAAAATAAGATAAGCAAGATGAGCCTCAATCATTTTTCAATTGATAAAAATGACTTGTTATGCTTCAATCAAGTTTGATTGACTGACACCAACTCGCTGTCATACGGTAGCCTGGCTAATTGGCTAGCATGTACTTCACAGTGAACAAGTTAATTTTTTTTTTTTTTTTTTTTTTTTTTTTTTTTTTTTTTTTTTTCTATGTCCGAAATAGCCCCAAACATAAAGGACTGTCCGAAATAGTCCCAAACACAAAGGACAAAGCAGTTGATTAATAGCCAAACGTGCATGTAGCTGTAGTAAAATTGAGCGTCATTTACAAAAAAAGGCTTTGAAACTAAGCACAAAAGTAGTAATTTACAAATACCTTAATAAGTACATGTACATGAATGTTATAGTGCGATGAATCACGTCGCGCATCGCGCAAAAGTCTATGCGCGATGCGCGACGAACCAAAATAACTTTGCGCGTCACTCGCAAAATATATTACGTAAAACTTGCGCGTCACTCGCGAGTCACTCGCAAAACGTTTTTAGAAGGGATTAAAATTTTTGCGCGTTGCGCGATCGCTCAAAACAACGCGACAACTGTACTGTATCCACCTATCATTTACGTAGCTCCCACAATGGCTTGAAGTAATACAGCCTACATTACATATTTCTACCATTTACATGTTCGTAACTCTCACAATTATCTTGCATAAGCAACATATATCTGCCTACTATTTACGTAGCTCTCACAATGATAAAAGTAATGCAACATACACCTTCGTACTACATTTATTAACGTAGCCTTCACAATTTCAAGAAGTAAAGCAACATACATCTTTCTACTATTTACGGAACCCTTCACAATGGCAAGGTATGTAGCAAATACATTTTATATTATTTACGCAGGATGGCAAGAAACAATGCAATATATAAATTCCTACTATTTACGCAGCTGTCACATTTTCAGGAAGTTAAGCAACCTCCATCTTCCTTCTATTTACGAGGCTCTCACAATGGCGAGAAGTAATGCAAGATATATCTTCCTACTATTTACGCAGCTCTCACAAAGTGAAGAAGTAACGCAAGATACATCTGCTTTCTATTTACGCAGCTCTCACAATGGCGAGAAGTAACGCAACATACATCTGCTTACTTTTTACGCAGCTCTCACTATGTCAAGAAGAAATAGAACATACATCTGCCTATTATTTACGCAGCTCTCACTATGTCAAGACGAAATGCAACATACATCTGCCTACTATTTACGCAGCTCTCTCAATGGCAAGAAATAACGCTACAAACATCAATCTACTAAACGCAGCCCTCACAATAGCAAGAAGTTATGTAACATAGACCCTCCTACTATTTACGTAGCTGTCACAATTTCAAGAAGTTAAGACACAGACATTGTCAAACTATTTACGAGGCCCTCGCAATGACAGTCAGTAGAACAACATATACATATTCCTAATAGTTACGCAGCTTTCATAGTGACACGAAGGAGTGCAACGTATGTCTTCCTACTATTTACGTAGCTCTCACAATGACAATAAGTAACGTATCATACATCTTCCTTCTATTAGTATTTACGTAGCCCTCACAATGTCAAGAAAGCAACATACATTTTCCTTCTCTTAACACAGCTGTCACAATTTCAAGAAGTAAAGCAAAGAACACCTACCTGCTATTTAGGCAGCTCGCACGATGTCAAGAAGTAACGCAACGAACACCTACATACTATTAAAGCAACTCTCAAATTGGCAAGAAGTAACGCAACGAACACCTACCTACTATTAAAACAGCTATCCCAATGGTGAGAGGTGATGCAACATACACCTTCCTTCTATTAACACAACTTTCAAAATGGCAAGAAGTAACGCAGCGGCCACCTACCTAATATTAAAGCAGCTATCCCAATGGCAAGAGGTGATGCAACATACACCTTCCTTCTATTAACACAACTCTCACAATGGCAAGAAGTAACGCAACGAACACCTACCTACTATTAAAGCAGCTATCCCAATGGCAAGAGGTGATGCAACATACACCTTCTTTCTATTAACACAACTCACAATGGCAAGAAGTAGCGCAACGAAAACCTTGGAAGTGCCTTCTATTTACGCAACTCTCACAATGGCAAGAAGTAACGATACGAACACCTTCCTTTTATTTACGCAGCTCTCATAATTGCAAGAAGTAACGCTACATACACCTTTCATTATTTGGATTGTAATAAGTAATGCAACAAACACATTCCTTTTGTATCTAATATGTCCATAGTCATCTGTTTGTATATATTTCAAGATTCAAGATACTACTGCAGATAGTGCGGGACCTATTAACGCAATGAATCTTAAAGCAACAACTCTTACGTCCACTAAACATACATCTAGATCGACTACAATAGCAACGACAACCAATCGTCTAAACGTGTTTGGCGTCGAGTCCGATCCTTGTACAGGCTTTTCTGCCCTGTGCAACACTATTTCAGCAATTGACACCATACCTAGCTATTGCGAGTGTGCAGACGACGGCATATGGACAATCATTCAGAGAAGATTCGATGGTTCAGTTGATTTTAATCGCAACTGGGCAGAATACAAAGAAGGTTTCGGTGATGTAAATCGTGAATTCTGGTTGGGCAATGATGCTATCCATCAAATCACTTCAAGTGCAAACTATTCATTGATGATATATCTAAATGCCTGGGGCAATGTATCATATGCAATGTATGATACATTCAAAGTCGCTGACGAATCGGACGGCTACAGACTAACTATCGCTGGTTACTCTGGAAGCACAGGGGATTCGATGATATTTGGTCATAATGGACAGATGTTTAGCACGAAAGACAGGGATAACGATGCGCAAAGGAACTTTGAGATGGCGGAGTATTTTTCTGGTGCTTAGTGGTACGGCGTCACTGCTCAATCCAGTCTCAACGGACCATACTATTCTGAGCCCTTTGTGCCTGGCAGATACGAATTTGGTATAATGTGGTGGGAATATAATAGAATGACGAGTTATTCAAAGAAAGAAACAAAAATGCTTATTAAGCCAATTTAGTAATCAACGGTCAACACTTTGCGTATGTTATAACATACTACTCTAAGTTAGATGAAGGTCACCTTTTCAGTAGCATCTCAGTGTGCACGACACATATATATTTAATCAAAATTAGTACAGTGTATGTATGTTTGTAGGATATTTATTCATGCATGGGAAAATAACAGTTTGATAAAAAAAAACAAAACAATTCTCTCGTTTAAGTTTTTCAGCACTTGCGTTCGAACACATGTACCCCTGACATGTCCCATAACACAAAGTCAAGTGGGTGAGCTTAGTGGAGCACTTTTCCCTTATCCTGGTTTCAAGAAACATTTCATGATGAAACGTTTCTTTGTTTGAAAAGATAAATATCCATATGATAAAATAAAGCATTTTGAAAATTCCAAAAATATGTGATTTTTATCCGAAACACGTTTCTTGCAAATTCATTTAAAACCAAATATTTTTTTTATTTGTTTACTGCAAAATCAATGAACATAACTCAACCCGAAATTGATCAGTAAGAATATTCCGACTTTTAAACAATTGTACGTTTATAGTCATCTTCTACACGATGTATTATAATTAAATGACACCATTATGCATGCGTCTTTGATTTAGATTTCACTTTCCCTTGTGTTAATTTTGAAATTAATCTAGATTTATCAGGCTATCGGCGCATATTGCCTCCCTGAGAACGTTTGCAGCAGTTATTTTCCAATCGGCTGCCATTGAGTTAACCGAACTTAACTACATAAACAAAAACGTACCTACAGGGTGTTAAGAAAGTTCGAAGACATTGCAATAATGCTTATAACTTCACAATGAATAACCACACAATCCAAAAAATCTACACACTTAAAACTCATTTATATATCAGTCTGCACAATATCATAGAACTCCTACAACTTCTATTTTGACCGGTTTATATAACAATTTCTAAGTCAGGGTGCCACAGCTTGCGGTATTCCCTTTGAGATATTGTGTAAAAGGGAGTGGTATGTGAAACATAATTTTAAACATCCACAATCTGAATTGGGGAACATAAAATAACTTTAAGTGGTAGTCATTGTCCTTAACTTTACCATGAACATAATAGTTATTATAAGATAGTTCAGAACATATGAATTTTTATCAGATGAAAACACATAATTTACGAACGGAACAGCTGTGGGTGTTTTGATAGGGGGTAGGGGTAATCAAGACTTAACATAGACACAATGTGGAGCAAATAACTTACATAAAATATTTCATAATATGTATTAAGTGTCTGTTAAGTGAACAGAATTGTTAAAATGTCGATTTTATAGTTTGTGTGGTTAAAATTTATCATACAATAGCTTTGACCCCAAAAAAGTACCAAAATTAGGTAAAATGACGGAAAATCGAGATTTTCATAAACAATATAACATTTTTACTGGTATTGGCATCGTAAATCACAATAATACACGACCCCTCTATCAAATATTACCACGCCAGTCTGAATAAACTACTGTATGTGTATGTCATATTCACGCTTTTGAAATTTTAACACAAAATTGCATGTTGATAAATTGGAGGGACAGGGTAAGGTATAGCGTGTTGTTCGTTAAGTTTTCTTCAAAGATAAGGAAGTTACATCATCAAAAATGAGCTTTTGATATGCCACAACTTATTAAATAGCAATATATTAGAAAAAGAAATGACAATAACCAGGCAGTTTCAAATGCTTATAAAATATTTACCCATACCCCCTACTATTTGTGGCCTTTTTTAAGAATGGGGGTACCCTAAGATTTTGCTCAACAATTCCAGAAAGTTTACAAGACAATAGGAAATGATGACTCAAATTATCATAAAAACATTCCTGGTGATATTTGTGATCAATGTATTCAATATGAATCCACTGGTATTGGAAATTTTAACAGTTTCTTAGACCCCACATTTTGCATTTTGTGAATGTCAGTTCAGAAGAGGGGTAGCTTATTGCCACATATAATTTTCTTATCAGTTTAATATAAAACAAAGTTTTTGTCTGTTATATCTTGTATGCCATATTTTCAAAATCAAAAATACAGTATATTATGATATCTATATGCTTTATTAAACACTTAGTGTCCTTTCAACTGATGTCTTCGAACTTTCTTAACACCCTGTAATGTGCAAACAGCACAAAAAGTCAACATAATAAACATCAAGCAATAAAAGTATCGTCGTGGCACGAACAGTAAATTATATAAAGTTACTTGGGGCTTAAACAGGTTAATCAGCCTGAGGACTCTAATCAGATTAAGTAATCAGTCAGTTCATTTCTGTTTTCATGAAATGTGACGTTTTATGTCCATCTGTAATGTCTTGGCTTCTTCCTTGGTGGCGATTTGTTGGTGTTATCATCAATGCTTTCTGTCAAATCTGACTAGCCTGCTGAAAGTTGAAAAATTACTGTAAATTTTGTTGGCTCCATGTTGCCAAATCTAAAGGGTCGCTGATGAGGCTTGAGTAGCCGAAACCGCGGTATGGCCCATCACCTTTCTCGAAAATATGTTCACTGCTCTTAAATGAGTTAAGTTTTATTTTTATTTATCTATTTTTATTTTCATTTGCTATTACTGCCGCTGATGTCGTGCCCTTAGGCGGCCCATAAAAGTCTCTCCGTACATTATCTATAGTGCAGATTGTATATTCCGTTTGGTCCTTTGTGATCAGAGAAATCAGAAATTTATTATCGGTTTAGATTCATATTCTAACCGACATCCAATATATTTTGTCCCATTTTGATTATACTAGTCTTTGTACCGACTAGCCTGCTGAAAATTGAAAAATTACTGTAAATCTTTTTGGTTCCATGTTGCCAAATCTAAAGGCTTACTGACGAGGCTTGAATAGCCGAAACCACGTTATGGCCCATCACCTTTTTCGAAAATATGCTCACTGCTTTTAAAGGATCTCAGTTTTATTTTTATTCATCTATTTTTCCTTTAGTAAGTAATTCTATGTAACTTTTGTTTTCTGGCTTAACCCACGTTAATATGAATCTTTGGTCTAAACATGATGTTATCATGATATTTTCATTGCGTTCAGAAAGGCAAAACAGGCACAAATCAGGAAAAGGCGCAATCAGAAAGAGATTCCCACTCCAATAACCGAGGTGAAAAAAACAAAACAAATCGACAACCAGGTACTGATACCATGAAAACACATCGTAAGACGAATGAGCAGCTATTTTCCCAATAGGTGGTCTCCGGAGCAAACGAAAAACACCAGGTGGGGCCCGATCGGCCAAGCAACAGACAAGAAGCTCCGGTCCCAAGAAAATGGTAGCTTTAGATCGGGGCCATCATAGTGTCTGCCGCCCGACCCACCGGCGTGTTATTTAGGAAGGCAGCATAGTTATCAACCATGATTGGGTTAAAGCATGCAGACTATCGCATAACATTCAAGTTATAACCTATACGTCTGTACCGTGTAACTGAAAAGAAAAATCATTACATCATATAAGCCTCCTAAATTGTTTAAACCAAGTGATCATAAACTGACAATCTTTTGTCACAATAATATGTCAGTGCGAAGATATTTTCATTGTTGTATGCCGAAAATATCTGCTTGACTGTGAGTTTCTTTTCTATCATGAAGGGTATTGCCAAGCTAGTGTTAACGTAATTTCTCTTTTGAATCATATCAATTGCCTCTTCAAAAGGTTCTGATATTGCACGTATTAATAACAAATAATATTAGAAACATTGTACCATACAAAAGTGTCAAAAAGGTACGAGTAGGCATCGATTAGGAAAAGGCGTAATCAGATAAGATTCCCACTTCAAAAACCGAGGTGGGAAAAAAACTGAATTATCAATCAGGTATTTATACCATGAAACACATCGTAAGCCGAATGAGCAGCTATTTTTGAAATAGGTGGCCACTAAGATACCTAAACATAACTTAAAATATGATAACATACAATGTGCATAAGGCGTCAACAGTACAAAACATTCTATACACCAAGAGCAACCACACGATGGAACAGGTAAATCTCTAGTAATACCCAAGAATGAAAACGTCTGTCTATTTGACCACAGATCAGTTGTTAAGCACACACTGTTTGCCATATTGAGTTTGTGTTCTTAGTTTAATTGAGGTTAGTTTTTGCCTTCTCTTACAATATCTCATACCAAAAGTGTTTGTGTGTTTGCATTTGATACTTTGCTGTCAGATAAGTATGAGATTTCGAAAGTCAGGACTTTCTACTAATGACAAGGGTTATAGGTCTCCTGCTGTGAATATGACAAGGGCAAACGTGATTTACTTAAGGCGAGCATCTGTGTTGGGATATGTTGTTTTAGTTTCAAGTTACTTGCAATAAGAATCATTGCCATCCTATAAGCTCACTTTGTGAGCCTTCGGTAAAGTTGAGCCTAAACAACTGATCTGTATTTGAAAGGATATGCTAATCATTACGGAAACTTCTCCATATTTACTAATAAATTTCCGTTAACTCAAATTGTTTCCTTGTTTATGGAGTAAAAAGGTACAAGTAGGCAAAGATCAGGAAAAGGCGCAATCAGAAAAAGATTCCCACTCCAAAAACCGAGGTGGGAAAAAAACAAACTAACAATCAGGTACTTATACCATGAAACATATCGTAAGCCGAATGAGCAGCTATTTTCCCAATAGGTGGCCACTCAGTTACCTTAACTTAACTAAAAATATGAAAACACACATAAGGCGCCAACTGTAAACCTTATTTTTTACAATAATTTGCCTTTCTCTCATAAAATAGATGTTGATTAGGGTGATTGATGGTGATACTTACTATTTATGACCTAAATATTAATTAATTAGCGTTATTATTGATTTTTCACTTGACCTCCTCAAAACTCATTTTACTATACATGTATGCGTATAGGATTGAAGGGCTAAGTTTATATGGAAATGTTTCCATGATGATGCCAAACTACTTTTGATATATGCATTGGTAATGCCAGTTTAACCCGACAACAAAAATTGGTTGCAAAAATATACCTTTTACTGTAATTAAAATGTTTCATTTTTGTCTATACTTATATTGTTGATTACCTATGAGATTTACCAGTATTAGACATTTTTCACTTTTGAACGTAAATTTTGCTGGCGCTTGCGGTTACGACTTTGTGTGTGATGGGCGACGACTCGTGAGGGCATATTTGAGACGAAGGCGAAGGGCGATATGAAGAATTACTTAGTCAAAACTACCAACAGCCCACCGGAGGTGTATTAAATGAGACACGCAAAAAACGAAATTGTCCAGGACGCCTAGCTGAATAGTTCAGTAGGTAGAGTGTAAGACATAGAATCCAAAGGTCCTGGGTTCGAGTCCGGGTAGGACAAACATTATTTTTCCTTTTCTTTGTTTCTTCCTTTTTTCGCACCTGTGACAATAAAGCTTAGACAATTACATCCTTGGTTACCCAGGTGCGATCCATTACGCCAAACTTCATTCATCACCCCTGGGACAATTCGTCAGCGAAACGTCGTTTTCATGAATATTCATTGACATGGGGAAATACCTTATTATCCAATCAAAATACCCGTTATAAAAATGACTCTCTAATATGGAGGTAGTTTTTGGTTTTACCTCTAAAATCGTTCGCTATGACTTATGGGAGAAATCTGGAGAACGCCAGCGAAAAACCCGCATGATTTACCCAGATTCCGTGCGAAAAAAAATCAATCTCATTCCAAGCGCTTTGGCTTCAGCGAAGTTATGGCGGATGCGTGTAAAATTTGTTTCTCTATCATTCACGGAAAACATTACAGAACTCTGTCGACAAAAAATAGCGTTGAAACATATAAAGAGGTTCTAAAATCGTTAGGAATCGAGTGTCAAGGCAAAGCGTGCTACATTTGTGCAAATAAACTTAACAGAATAGTAAATCTAAAAAGCGACATTGCTGAAAAGCAAAAAAAAAAAATGTGAAGAAAGTGTTCAAATTATCTTCGGGGAGCTGCAGCGGATGCCAGGATCCTCTGTCCCTTCATCTATGCTTTGTAGAACTCCTAAACATACCCCTAAGAATACCCCTAAGCATGGCCTAAAAAGGCAAAGGACCCCACAGACGCCATCAGTGACCCCTAAGAATACCCCTAAGCATGGCCTAAAAAGGCAAAGGACCCCACAGACGCCATCAGTGACCCCAAGAAGCAAAAAAACTCTCTTTAATATCCCACCAAAGTTATCCATTTACCGAACATCCAACTCATCTTTGGCAAAGTCTATTCCGTCAGTCAATGTGGGGAGGTCTGTGCGGCCGGTTAGTGTGGGGACAGCTGTTCCGCCAGTCAGTGTGGGGAGATCTGTTCTGCCGGTCAGTGTCGGGGTGTCTGTTCCGCCAGTCAGTGTGGTGACGGCTGTTCCGCCGGTTAGCGTTGGGACGGCTGTTCCGTCAGTCAATGTGGAGATGTCTGTTCCGCCAGTCAGTGTGGGGACGCAAACAAAAAACTGCTCTCAGGAATTTGATGTTAAGGTAATGCACTGGTCATTTGTAACCATGCCCCTCAGCCCTGGGCCTGGGGAATGGCAGCCCTGGGCCTGGGGAATGGTGGGGACCAACACCTGCTGGCAGTCAGGCTCTGCTTAAACCAGTTTTTATGTAGTATATAGCTCCTTGCTATGTAATCTTAATTGAGGTTTGAAAAATGCACAGAAATATGCATAATTAAAAAAAATATTGTATAAAGTAAATGATTGCAAAATTTTGTTTAAATAAATCTGTACATAATTGTCATTTACTTCTTTAGAAATTTCATCGGAGAATTTTTTCCCAGAACAAGGTGTTTCACACAATGTTAACGCTTACTTCTGTAAATTCAAATACAATAATACATTTATAGTAAATATCTAAAATTTGCCTGAATGTAGGTTACGGAATGCAGTGCGCCTGGGTGACCGAGGATGAGACAATTAAAAAGAAATGAAAAAAGGAAAAAAAAAAAAAGAAAATAATATTTTATCTATTGGCAAATGCAAGAACCACAAAATTCACTGCTGCATTTAATACTAAAATCGTATTTTTCTGGATTAAACTGTCTAGTGAGAAAGCAGACCGCATGTATAGGTTTTTTTTATAGGTCTTGTTGATTTTTCACCCATTGAAGCCGAGAACTCGATCGTAATTTTCGGCAGAAGAACGGATCAGGACCGATCCTAACGTCAACATTTATTTCCTGACTGGCTGGTGCAGATAATGTGGATAGGATAAGCTGACCGCCTCTAATGACTAAAAATACGGAAGCGTCCCCCGAGGCCGAGCAGTTAAGAGCGCTGTTTCATAATCACTTAATCATCTCACCGTTGTGTCTGGTGTGAGTTCGAGACCCACAATGGCCACGTGTGAGACAGGCCAAGTTCTGCTTGCGGGTGTGCCATGCGGTTTTTCTCGGGGTACTCCCGTTTTCGCCCCCACCTACTGTTTGGTGCTTTTCATATGAGCTGAAATAATCTTGAAAGGGACGTAAAACTGAATTTTAACAAATACACAAGACACCAAATCAAAAAGTATAGTGTACATGTTCAGATATATGTGTATTATTAGATGTAAAACTACAGTTTCACGTGCTATCTCGTGAGCGAACGATGTTTATTTTTGTCGATGTCTCGTTTTAAGTCCATTCGACAGTAAAAAGAGCGATGGGGCAATACCCTACATGTAGCTACAATATGCCTAGCCACACAGCTGTTTTTGTTTATTGTAGACTTTCAACAGTATTTCTGCCATATCGAGTGCGATGGTTACGATGTAGAAAATTAATTTGGCAAGACATAAGCTTTCGTTCTGATCCTCATTTATTCTGTGTGATAGTATGCGTGCTGTTTCACCTGGTTGAATCCAAATAAATAAATTAAAATCAAACACAATAATATTATTTTCATGAGTTTCTAAAGTGTTTCCGTAGAGGACGCCTAGTGTTAGCGGGTCGCGCGTCGCTTCGCCGCAGTTTACTTTTGATGTTCGCCATTTTCACATACACGTAGAAGCAATTTTGGACACTACATATTCTGTCAAAGTGCACAAATTATTCATTTGTTTCACAAATAATGGTGTATACAGTCTTCGCATTGACACATGTGTTTTCTTAAGATTATTGCCTCGTGTATTGTCCCTTTTAACAGAATGAACGCTGGTCTTGTTTGGAAAGAGCTAGTAATTTTGTTTTTTATGCGTGTTGTTAAATTGCTTGTGATGTGTTGCACCGCCATGTCTCTCCCGCCTGGTGTCTATGTTAGGATGGGAAATTTAACTGTATAGAGTCTTGGTCATTCTATTGTTACTTGATTACAGATAAGGGTCTGATTGTGCTCATTTCTGATCATATGCGTTTTTATACAATTTTCGGCCCGTTCAAGATTATTTTAGTTCATATGAGACGGGTAAATCAGTAACAGGGGAAAAGGGGAGAACCCTGAGAAAACGAACTTGCACACCCACAAGCAGAACTTGGTTTGTGTCACCCGTGATTGTAAGACTGATCAATTGGGCAGCAACCTACGGCGAAGAGTTCATTGTCTTGGTGTTGGTAGTTGCCAAAGCGATATTGCTGCGCTGAAGGTTGCTTTAATCCATTTTATCACATGTGTGATGTTGCATCAATCTTTGTTGTAAGGACTTTGATTGTATCGCAAGCATATACGATAGTGCTGATACCCGAATACACATATTCATGTACAGTATACCACGCAGACGTTTCACGTGTCCATTTACCGACCTTTTATATGTAAACAAGCGAACCGCCATTCATGATTCTAATGTATATATTATATATACATGTAACAGGGGAAATATAATTAAGTTGTGTTTGGCTACTGAAATTTTGTCCTAGAGCCTATCGACAAAACAAAGATCATATCAAGCCGGATCAGTTATCAAACCACATTGCTGCTTGTTTGGTGTTAAGGGCATGCGTTCTTTTGTCCTTTTTTAACATTTCTATCATGATAAAGTTTATACTGAACCTATTAAGCAAGCCTCCATGGTGCAGTGGTTATTTCACGTGCCTTATAAACCAGAGATCGCAGGTTTGATCCGGGTCTTCTTGAGTCTGTCGGATGAGACTTTAAACTGAGGTCTCGTTTCCATATGACCTTTGCTGTTGGAAACAAACCGATTCAATTTATTATTTATTTAAATTCAGATTGAGTAAGAAGCTTATGTGCTTATATGCTTGCCCGATTCCGGACGCAAAGATGGGCCCTAATGAGTAAGGTTAAGAATGGTCAAATGTTGTAGATCTGTCATCAGCACGTGTAATACATGTGCACTAAAACAGTACCCTGTATCATGACGATGTCATTACAAAACCTTAACAAGCAAAATACAGTCTTTTTTTGAGTTGAAAAAAAAAAAAATGAAAATTTTCAGTTCAACAGTTTTGATATTTTCTTAATTGTTCAAAACATAGATTGTGGACACATGATAGAACGAATACTCACAATCTATGTTTTCAGAAGCATAGGCAACCTAAGTTGACCTTGACCTATAATAGGTTAATGTCATCCCTGGGTCATATATAGACTTTGTAGATGTTTCATGCCAAGTTTCAAAATCATAGGCCTACTGGTTCTGAAGAAGAACACTTTTAAAGGGTTTTCAATTTATAGCCATGGCGGCCATTTTGGTCAAGTTACCTTGACCATTAATACAAACTTTAGTTCCCCTTCCACGATGTTTGGCTTTGATCGGCCATGCGGTTGCAGAGAAGATGTTTAAATATTATAGTCATATACATGTATATATCCCCCAGGCAGGAGCAGACAACCACCTGGGTCTTAATGTTTTCATAAAACTAAATCTGCCCATTTGTATTGTCATAGCAAGTTTCCACCCATTTAATTTCATTAATTTCCCCATTTAAATGCATGGGCGACCTACATTTAAGTTGATCTTACCGTAAAACAGGTCAAGGTTATCCCAGCGAAATGATTTCTACAAACTTTATAGTGCTTTTAATATTGTTTGATGCTACATTCCAAGTTACAAAATCATAGGCCTTCTGGTTCTGGAGAAGAAAAATTTTAACGGTTTTTGCTATTTATAGCCAAGGCGGCCATCCTGGTCATGTGACCTGGTCCATTTATGCAAATTTCGTTCCCCCTTCCTAAGAATGCTCCGCAAACAGTTTTAACTTTGATTGGCCAAGCTGTTTCAGAGAAGAAGGTCATGGAAATTGTTGACAGACGACGACGGACGGACGACGGGGCATGGCCATCCTATAAGCTCACCTTTTGAGCCGAAGGGCTCATGTGAGTTAAAACTAGTTATACCCCTGCATACTCAAGTTTTGCTTTATAAAAGCGTTGTTCAATGGGGTAAACATGTCACGGTCATGTTATGTTATCCTGATGAGGATAACAGACCATGCTCGATATTACTTGAAATGTGTCAAACCGTTGTAAGGCGTAGAATAAAAAAATGCACATAAAATTAAAGATCAACTAAATGTTTCAGATCGTAAATCTTGCCATGTTTACATGTAAAAAAATTCTGTGTGTTCACGAAAAACACGTGAAATGTAGCTTAACAGAACCAATGTACGTATATACATGCACCAGTATGTTAAAAGTCACATGGCGATAACAAATATTTGATAGTTGTTTTTCCACCAACAGTTATCGTCATATGCAGACGGGATCTCGGTTTATAGTGTCACCATAAAGCCATGGGCAGCTCAGAATTGAACTAGCGATCCCTAGTTATACACACGAGTGTCTAAAAAATAATATTCTGCACTGGAAGCTGTTTTATTCGCGCCAAGCATTTGTAAGGCCGACTCACACTGGACGCGTAATGTCAAACATGACGGTTGATGATGCGATCTTGTAAACATGTCGTGTCAAAGGCCACTTCTGGTTCATTGTTCCATTAGAATCAGACGACAACAATAATCATTGTTATCACTGCATATGATAACATTGTTTACGATTTATATGTTTAATTGCTGTCTGGATTTCTTTATTTTTGCATTTTACCAATGCATATTGGTCTTAAGTTTTTATTTATTATTATTATTATTATTATTATTATTATTAATTTTTTTTTTTTTTTTTTTTTTTTTTTTTTTTTTTTTTTGGTTTTCTACGCAAGAATATTATCAAATATGCAAAAAAATAATAATAATAATTCCAGTAAAATAGGCGTTTCCTACTCGCGCTCGACCTCCTGAGCTAACGAGTCAGATGCTCTTATCAAAATCATTTTTTATTAAGGCTTTATGTCCCAGTCAACATTTTGTCATCCTGTTTTGGGGTTAAGCAAGGTTATGAAAAAACCGAACTGTATGTTTCTCAGTCTATAAACATTCATTTTCTTGAAAATAATATTGTTTTAGTTTGAAGTTTAATTATATTTATTTGAATTCAACCAGATAAACATCACGCATAATTCAAGAGAATAAATGAGGATCAGAAAGAAAGCCTTTGACTTGGAAAAAACCATCCCAAAAATCGTAATTATCGCATTCAAAATGCTGAAATACTGTGGAATGTCTACAAAACCTCAACTTATTTGTATGGCTATGCAAAATGTAGCTAGGATATCGCGCTTATGACTTGCAGATGATTGACTAATGGACTCAAAACGAAACATCAACCAAATAAATAACATCAAGACTTCGAGTATCTGTTTGAAATACATGTATAAACATGCCAAAATAAATTATGTTCTCTCACGAGACAGCACGTGGAACTGTAGGTCTTACACCTAATAAATATACATATATCTTTACATGTACACTATACAGTGTACTTTTAGAGTTAGTGCCTACGTGCGCGGAAAACATTTTAAGTCGTTCAGGGTGGCTAACTTATCCTAGCCACATTATGCCTGTACAGGCCTTCAGTATATTCATATTTTCATGTGTCCCAGAAAGAAATATTGACGTGAGGATAGATTAGCTCTTATACCAAAACTACGATCGAGCTCCCAATACAAGAGAAAACATACATGTGGGCTGCCGTCTCAAACTTCAAATCCTTTACGTTTTAAGAATTTAATGTAATAGGGCATTTCATGATTCTTGCATTTGCCAAAAAATATAATCGTGAGACAAGCCATGTTCTGCTTGCGGGTGTGTCAGGTGGTTTTTCCCCGGGTACCCCGGTTTTCGCCCCACCTAACGATTGATTCGTCTCGATATGAGTGAAAAAGCTTGAAAGGGACGTAAAACTGAATCAAAAAAAAATATATAATCAGCTGATAATATATGTTTTATGTTCAAAGCTTTTTTGTCACAAGAGAGACAAATAAAGAAAAGAAAAAAGTGATCAGTCCGGGACTCGAACGCAGGACCTTTCGCTTTCAATTCCAAGCACGCTATCTACTGAGCTACACAGCTACACGTCCTAGACTATTTCATTTTTTGACTCTCTTATTTATTTCGTCTTCGTCGGGCTATTGGTAGTTTTGACTAGGTAATTCTTCATATTGTCCCTCGTCTTCGTCTCAAATATGCCCTCACGAGTCGTCCCCCATCACACGGAAAGTCATAACCGCAAGCGCCAGCAGCATTTACGTTCAAAAGTGAAAAATGTCTATTACTCACCTGTATTAACTTTTCTATTATCACTGAGGTAAATCATAAAAACATTTTGTATGCATGCAATATCAAGTGTGTTTAATAAATGTACCTTATACAAGCATGCCACAACATAACTTGATTTTTTGCTTTATGGCCAGTAAATCTTCAACTACTCAGTCGCATGAATTGTGCTTAACATTAAAATAAAATCCACTGTCCCAGTCGACATTGCCGCAATGGTTACTGCCAGATTTGACAGCGATACAAACATCTAAGTACCGATTGTCAAACACTGAATTATTTTGTTATTGTATCCTTTCGAAGCAAAAAAAAAATAATAATAATAAAGTATGAATCGAAGTCACATCGTCAATATGTACTAGTCAAAAGTTCTTACCGGCCTCGTTTTATTATTTTTTCTTATAAAATACTATTCAGAATGTCATGATTTGTTGCAAGAATGCATGTACGTGTCTGTTTAAATGGACTGAGTTTAAGTGCATTGTGTTCATAACGCATTTTTTCAACCTACTAGAATTTTGGGGTAAAATGCAAAAAACATTTTTTTCAATAAAAATGGATTGAAGTGTAGCATTTGTTGTTATAGCAAACTGATGTCAACAAAGGGGTCATTGCGACTTGGAAAGACATCTAACATTTTAACGTTGTCATCTGGTAAATTTTCTACACATTGTAAAAAAAATCACAAGTTTTAAGATTTTGTTGTTTTTTGTTTTTTTTTTTTTTTTTAATTTACTTCAGTTTTATTTTTATTTGCTATTACCGTGTGGTGGCCCTAAAAAGTCTCCCCGTACAAAATCCATAGTGCAGATAATATTTTCCTTTTAGGTATTTAAGATTAGCAGGGGTATCCTGAGAAATAAGAGAATAATTATCAGTTTAGATTTTATTTTCTAACTAACGGTTTATTTATTTGGCTCTTTTTGGACAATACTAGTCATTTAAGGATTGAAATTCAAATTTTAGCTTTCACTGGATGATGAAAAACATTAGGCTGTTTTAATGTCTGTGAAGCCCGAAGGGCTTCTCGGAGACATTAAAACAGCTAATGTTTTTCATCATCCAGTGAAAGCTAAAATCTGAATTTCAATACTTATATTTACATTTTATATTATCAACCAAGTATCAGAATTTTAATTGCGCATATCACCGCTCATTTTCATGCTATTTGACATCAAATCCGACTTAACGTAATTTTGGAACAGCCAAAACGTCAAATTTTCGCGCCTAACGTCATGGCGATACGCGACCAACGTCACGACAACAGGAGTAAACAAACAACGTCACTGGATGGGTTTTGACGTCGCCTCGCCCATAGGCGTGGCCTCTAGATCACGTGACATAATGTTTTTCATTGGGAAATGAAGAACATCAAGAAAGATACTTTCATCTAGGGCGACTGCAATAAAAATGTAAATATTGTATAGACTATCCTGTTGAAAGCCGTGAAATTACAGTAATTTACTATGGCTCTATTTTGCCAAATCTAAAGGGTCACTGAAAAAGCAAAGTAGCTGAAACCGCGGCCCATCCTTTTTCTCATTAACACGCTCTCTGCTCTTAAAGGAACTCAGTTTTCTTTTTATTTGATAGAATGAACTCAAAACAATTCGATTGGACCATTTTTAAGGACAAACATGTCATGACAGTCGCAAACTTCCGTTTTTTATGCCAAATTTTTAAGAAAAAAAATGATGACTCGACCACATTTTTTTTTTAATTTTCTAACATTATTAGAGTTGTGTACCTGCCATAAATAATCGCTAAAATGTTATCGCGTCGCTAGAAAAAAAACTGTATGCAAAACGCTTGGATGAGAGTACTTTTATTCATTCTTTGTCTGCGCATTTTCATATGTGGAAGCTCACATAATCTCTGCTAGATGTTAGATTATTTCGATCACCATTATGATACACGTTTTAAATCGGTCTTTACTTTCTGTACCAGAAAACATAATATAAGGTGGCCTCTTATTAATGTAAGTGGTCGGTTAGATCTTTTAGCTAGTATATCTATCTTTACTGATTTCAGATAGATATTTATGAGTGGTTATCTCAGCTTGTATTGTTCCAAAATTTCTGAGAGAATTCCGTAAACACTTGAATATTCTACCTCAGTAAAATATGTCTGCTTTGGTCTTTTGAAAACTAACCTCAACTGTGAGGCTTTTGTAACTATCGACAATGATTCATTGGTTTCAATATTTCCTTTCACATCCAAAACACAATGGAAACTTTGGTTGAAATACTTAACCCACACAACCTTCTTTATCGAGTTCACCAAACGAAGTATCAAACGTATCTTTGAGAAACGTTTTGCTTATTTTATCCGGTAAAATGGATGTTTCTCAAGCTCAAGTGACCTTTTGCGGAAGCCCAAAGAAGAAGCTTATTTTCATCATAACAATTGTGATTCCGATCATGACAGTGGCTTCTAAAGGAATTCTTATCTATGAAAAAGTGAGTCAAATAATTTAGTTCTAATTAACTCCTTTAAAAAGGTACAAGTAGGTAAAGATCAGGAAAAGGCACAATCAGAAAGAGATTCCCACTCCAAAAACCGAGGTGGGAAAAAAAAAAAACTAACAATCAGGCACTTATACCATGAAACATATCGTAAGCCGAATGAGCAGCTATTTTCCCAATAGGTGGCCGCTCAGTTACCTTAACTTAATAAAACATATGAAAACATACATAAGGCGCCAACAGCACAAAAAATTTTAAACACCAAGACATAAAACAAAAAGAACCCTGATCATAAAGTGAACAACTATATACAGACTTTTAATTTCTGTTAAACAAATACATTTACTGATATACATTTACTGTTGTTCTTTTGAAACGATCAATTATTAGATTTCACGCTGACGGGTAGAGAAAATATGTCTACAACTATACTATTGGGCACTTTCTGTTTGATTTTTTTCCCAAACAAGTTCTGAATATACCGCAAAGATAAAATATAACCTGGTGTTAACCTATTTGATATCAGATAAAAGAAGCTGTTTCAAAGGTCTACGAACAAACGGCCGCTACTGGTTAGATCAGCTGGCTAACTGTCACTCCGCTCCACTTCGGTACCTCGTTCCACTTCCCTGACAGCTTAACATAGGTTGCGTTTAACCCAATGTCGAACTGATAACGGATTTCGTAAACGACCTGCAGCTATGTTGTTTTGCTATTAATCGTATTATTTTGTTATGTATTTGTACCAGTGCTGAAGATCTTCCAGTAAACACTTAAAATTGCCTAAAGCATTTAAACTTATGTACAAAAACAAACGATTTTCGACTTTGAGTCGCTAATTCTACAGTAGTCTCCCCTTACCTATTTATTTTTCCATAGAAAAAATGAAGTATTTTATGATTCTGCGTACTTTAACAAATAGAATATTTATAATTTATGGCATATATGCAAGAAAAGATCTAATGTTGTAAGTTAGAATAGCACAGTTTTGCATTTTTGCTGAATTTTCGTTTTCGACCAAGGTCTAAATATATTCCATTTCCGTCGGTATGGAGAGGGTTAACGGAATACCGATGGAAATATTCCGCCTAGATACTGGTATACTGCCTCGTCAAAAACATCAAGTATATCACCCGAGCAATCTTCTTCATCTACAGTGGCATGGTCGTCTATACCTCCCTCAGGACGAACTTCAAAGGCGGTTTCAGTTAGCATCATGGAATCTCCTCAAGCACCAGCTTTGCATACACCAACACATAATTTGCCAACAAGTTCGAGGGAATCAAAGAATCGATCTTCCTAGCATCCCGACCACTCATCACCAATACCATACACGAAGACATCGCTAACTAACCCTACCGAGGAACAAACAGCGAGGTCGTCAATCTCCATAGAAGAAACCCTACCATCTACAAAACAAACGTCTACATTCGGTTTTGCTTCGAATTCTGTACAATCATACTCAAGAAGACCGACTGCAACCACATTGCCTCAAGCTATCTCAGATACCCACTCTGACCCTTGCAAGACTATTTCACCTGACGTTTGCAACGACGAAATTGAACACCCGTTTAACCTTTGTGAGTGTGATGAAGGTGCACTTTGGACAATAATTCAAAAACGATTTGATGGGTCCGTCCATATTTATCGGACCTGGACGGAATACAAACTAGGTTTTGGTGATTTAAATGGCGAATACTGGCTGGGCAATGAAGCCATTTATCAAATGACATCTAGTGCAAACTAAACATTGAAAATATATCTCGCCGGCTGGGATAATAAGACAAAGTAGTACGCGATGCTTGATACTTTTGGAATACGTGACGAGGCTGATGGCTACCGTTTGTCTATCCCTAGTCTCGCTGGGACTGCACAGAATTCACTAAATTCCCACGAATGTTTACTACGAAAGACAGAGACAATGATGACAAACAAAATTTGAATTTGGCTGAATATTTCTCTACTGCTTGGTGGTTTGGATCGCAGCTAATCTCCAGTCTTAATGGACGGTATCTGTTAAAATCCAGCGCGGACGAGTATGAAATTGTGTAGTATGGATATGGTAAAGGGCCATTCTATTCTGTGAAAGAAACAAAAGTGTTAATCAAGCCAATTAACTAAGACCAGTAAAACCATCATTGAAACTGCGTAACGCCTACAGACAGACGCCTTATCTTTTGATTGAACAATGTTCCTTCACATGTATGGTTTCCTTCTTGCTAGGATCATTCCCTATCATTCTCGCCATCCCTTCGTTTCGTACATGTATCTATGAGGAGCTGCGTTAATATCGGGATTACTTATGTCGTCCTCAGTGTCATTGCACCTGCTCTTTATTAACAGGAATTTTCCATTTTTGATTATTCTTTTTAGCGGACAATTTAACTTACATGCTACGATACTTTATATGTCCTATGCTATTTGAGTCTCGTCTTGCGAAAACCGGATTTCTGCCTATGCGAAAACACAGCTGTTCAGTAATCGCACAGCTGATCAGCGCCTTTGTTTTCGCTATACTGATAGAAAAAAATCCTCTTCTTCCTTAATCAGCTGTTCAGTAACTGCATAGCTGAGCAGCGTCTTTGTTTGCGCTATACGTATAGAACAATTCCTCTTCTTCCCAAATCCGAAATTATAACCATCTAGCTATATTCTGTAGCTGCTCACACCGGTTTGTGTTAGACGAGGTCGGAAACCCCGAAGACCAGTTTTCTCACGTAGCGACCCATTTTATGCTTAGTTTGCTTCACAGTCCCACTGTGGAGAAGGAAATTATTATTTATAATAAATGTGTGTTTCAATAAATTTGATGTTTTGTTTATGTTGTCACCAAAATCGAAAGTTGTATATAACAAAATGTGGAAGTATCAAAGAAGTATCCCAAGAATTAAGATACTAAATTAAAAGGAACAGCATGTTCAACTGGTGGCGTAATTGAATAAGAATTGACAAATATACTTTTATTATATACTAAGTAATGAAATATAAAAAAATATATTTATCAAACATAACATTTATTTTCATCGGGCACATAAATCGTAAAGTACTCAGAAACGCATTAGAAGGTAGCATTACAACGCAGGTTATCTCTCTTTTTCTCTGATTTTGCCATTTCCTGATCATTGCCTACTTGTACCTTTTATATATAAGGTTTAGGCAAAAATGTTTAGGTTCCCGAGGTCATATTTATTAATCAGAGTGTTTACTAAAAGGAAATTACACGATATGCTTGGTAAACGATTTATGAAAATATCTAAGAATCTCTGGATAGGTTATATGCTGAAAGTTGCGTTTTTTCTTGCCAAGGATCGGTGACTATATGGCCTGTATACGCCTATACTTTAGCAGCCCAGAACAATGTTATTAAGCTCCTGATGCTGATCCTTTCTGTTGAGAACAATACTTAAATGTCTTGTGAAGATATTTATGCTAAGATATTTATATATTTTGTCATTATTTAGTAGAAATCTAAGTTCCAGTGGGGGAGGGGGTCTAAATTTCATAAATACAAAAGATCGAAATTTTGAGTTTTTTTCTGCATGCTTACAATTTTTATCACTAGTGTTTCTATTTTAAGTTGTGTACCCAACAGATACATGCAGGAATCATGCAAAAATCACCAAAATTGTTTAATTTGTTTGCAATTAGAAATGTAATAAGGAAACCATTTAGGAGGTACCTGTACCTTTGAAATATTAGATTACCCTATTTGTTATGATGTTATAAATGAAAGTGGCACAAACTGAAGTTTCCAGACTGGAATTAATTCAATCTCATGAAAATTTCAAAGTTGCATGTTGCTTTAAACGTGGATCATTACGTAAGAACTTCTGCATTATTTTACATGCAAAATGTAATTACTCTGGCCCAAAATTTTAGGATAATTTTTTAAAGATGATCATGGCCAATGTTGCATAACAAATGCATACACATGTCCTGTTTTATCTAACACGGCTACCTATCTCCACAATTCAGTAAAGCATTCATGTATAATCATCGCTTGTCAGTTTGCTTCTGTAAATCTGAGGTTTAACGTCCCAGTCAACATTTTCAGACATTGCCGGAAGCATACACCTATACCTGGTAGTATGGCAAGCAAATCATGTAGTTTGCTTTATGACACAACCCAGAGCTACATGTTGTAGGGCTCGAATCCAGGACTCTTATTCTGAGACCGATTCCATGCATAATGATTAATGAGTCTGTTAAACATTTTGACTGATTACCAGAATTAATGCTTAACGTCCCAGTCAACAGCTATGGTCATGTCGGGACTTTGCCTCCATTTTATGGGACTTTTATCCAAAAATTAGGATGTCATGACAACCAACAAATGCTTCAAATATAACCATCCAACTAAACCGACAAGGCTCATATGTATGGTTGATTTGACTTGAACCACTTTTCCTGGGCAGGCTAAGACCTGAGCGGTGAAACCAGTAATCACATGGTCAGCCAATAACGTAGAAGCCTAGCCTGGAGGCACAAGCAGCCCATCTTTTTCTTCAGGCCCCAATGGGCATGGGCCCATATTTGCACCTGACCACCCTTGGGAATCTTTCTTGTGACTGTTTGTTGCAACGCTGAACTGAAAACCCTGTCCTAATGACTGTGGAGTTATTAAACATACATAGTTAACAACTATTGGTAACTTTATATCTGCTAGTTTTTCCTGAATGAGAAACTAGGACTGATTATCATATTTGGGCTCTCGTTTTTGGGCTCTATAGTATCGTTCCCCCCCCCCTAGAGCCAGCACACCACTTTTATATATTGTGTGGATAATGATAACGCAAATGCAGGCAAAAGCTTTTGTTGGCTCTCGGGGGGGGGAACAATGCTTTAAAAAAACTTTTTCTGATTTCTATATATTTCATATTAAAAATGATTGTTCAGCCCAAAATAAACATCCTGGGTCATCAAAAATTTAATAATAAATTCTTCTATCACACAGCCCCTTATTCAGGGAAGCTAACACGTGAATAAAGAGACTGATGTCCAACTTTTATTTTTCCTTAAAACCATAGGCATTTTTGAATGGAAATAGTCACCGATTCTTTACTGATGATTATACAATCATAAAGATAATATCTAATGATGTCGAATTTGTTGAATTTGTTAAATTATTTAGACACTGATACGAATAGTAACTGAGTGTAAAAAACCTTCGCAAAATTATTATGGCTGCTTCTGGAGATAGCTTGATTATTATGGCTGCTTCTGGAGATAGCTTGATTATTATGGCTGCTTCTGGAGATAGCTTGATTATTATGGCTGCTTCTGGAGATAGCTTGATTATTATGGCTGCTTCTGGAGATAGCTTGATTATTATGGCTGCTTCTGGAGATAGCTTGATTATTATGGCTGCTTCTGGAGATAGCTTGATTATTATGGCTGCTTCTGGAGATAGCTTGATTATTATGGCTGCTTCTGGAGATAGCTTGATTCGAAATTTTGCATTTTGTCTCATGAATATTCATTAATCTTCATCATTGAAGAACACTTTTTGAACATTTTTAATACCATCAAAACTAAAACAATCATTAATGCAACTTTAGATTGGCGTTTCAATTTCAAAACTTCTTAAGATCATTTATGTGAATTTTTTTTTTCACTCATATCGAGGCGAATAAATCGGTAGGTGGGGCGAAAACCGGAGTACCCGGGGAAAAACCACCTGACACACCCGCAAGCAGAACATGGCTTGTCTCACTTATGTGAATTATTATAGATTTCATTTTTATCAAGGATAACTTCTCTGACATGAGAATTGTTTGTTTTCACACGGTTCCATATTTTGAGCCGATGATAATATTTTGTATTTAGAGTTCGACAAACAAGAACCAAACAAAAAGAACCCAGAAAACAAAGAATAAAACGTATCTTAAAGAAACTAGAAACTTTAATGTTCCCTTTAAATCTATTGTTAAATATTTTTTTTTTTTTTTTTTTTTTTTTTTTTTTTTTTTTGAATATAGACGATGGCTTTGTCTGTTCCACAGCTTTGTTAACATCGCAGAGTTGGTACCACTGAATGTGTTTAATGACAAGTTTTATGAATGTTTTTAAATCAATGTAAATATTTGCATACGATACCAAAATTATCACAGAGTGAGCTAATTTTCTGAGCCAAATAAAGTCAATTTCGTCTAATTATCTGTAAATTATCACTACTTCAATACCATTCCTTATTTACACAATATCTTAAAAGAAATGTATTGTCATGCCCTGATAAAACAAGGGACATTTTTTTTCCAAAGCCATTTTTGTTCAATTTAATTTTTGCAATAATTTAATACAATGTACGTACATTCCACGTTTGTACTATGTTTGCCTGAATCTTGGCATGTCGCAGATATGTTAATAATTGCACACCTCAGATTTTGTCACGCCTTTAGTTTTCTATGGATACTTATCTACACACTTTTCGAAGATCTTTCGTTTGTCCTTCTTACAATACTGTCCTTTTGAAACATTCTGAAAAAATGATAAAGAATTACTGTCTTCAATTAACCCTTGAATTTATTTTCAAACTTATATTTATAACCCGTTCGATCATATAGCCATTTATCGAAACTTTTTTATCATCCTTACAGGTAATACCTTTATCAAGTTCTGTAAGGCCAGCCCAGTCGGAGAAAACACCTCACCCGGTATCCACCGAAACAAACGGTGACAGGCTGAATAAAATGGCTGTTCGACCATATCAATGTCATTCCTGTTCATCATATGTTTATACCATTATGCATTATTATGATGTTCTCTGTAGTCTGCTGGCTTAAGTCGCGTTTTGGCGTAGAAAGGCTCTCGAATTGTACAAAATATTTACATTTTAGCCGCTATTCATGATCTTTGATCTTTGAACAATTCACTTTTGTTCCTTTGTGTTCCTTAAAATTATTCGGAACAAAAAGTACGACTAAGCTGTTTCCAAACTAATCTTGTTTCCAATACCAAGAAGAATACCCATAAAAGCGTTTTAAGCAACGGAAAGAAAAAAAAGAGAGAAAATGGAAGGGTCAAGTCCTGTAACTGGAACTTCTATATCAGTTACAAGAAGGCGATTGCAAATGCTGGCTTGTCTACTCCTCATTTTTGTAGCTTTATCTTCGGTGGGAATTGGTGGATATTTTGCGTACCAAAAGGTGATAAGTATTTTTAACATTTTATCACAAAAAAGTGCGCTTAGCTTTTTTTAAGTGAACTACATAATACCGAACATCAGAGATTGTTTACATTATATTTTAATTTGCATCAAATCATTACGAAAACACGCCAATGCAATATGCAGAAATTTTTAAAGTTGTGAAAATAGAAAATTTTCATTAGAAAAATTTTGATATTTTTCTTATTTTTGCTTAAAACATAGATTGTGGGTACACTTGACAAGGCGGTTCTAACGAGTACCCACAATCTATGTTTTAGAGCAAAAATCAGAAAAATAGGTATACCCCTGCACACCCCAGTTTTACTATATAAAAGTGGGGTATAAGGAGGTATACACTACACGGACATGTTTTCATGATGACTTGCTTATAAACTAAACCATTGTCACCATAACGCCATGCACGTTAGATTCTTTAAGTTCTACCCCGCCTTCATGGCTACACCGCAACTGCTGTGCCCGATCCTAGATGTTATCATTTGTCAATTTATACAAAAATAAGAAAAAAAGGTATACCCCTGCAAACCCCAGTTTTGCTATATAAAAGTGGGGTTCAAGGGGGTATACATTTCACGGACATGTTTTCCTGATGGATAAATAAAGTCAATTTCGTCTAATCATCTGAAACGGATATTTCAATTTCAATATAATTCCTAATTTAAACAACATCTTGATAAACATGAATGGCACGTATTGCCATAGATTTACGCTAATAAAACAAAAGACAAATTCGGTTATTTGTTCTTTTGATTAACGAATTCAAAGCCAGTTTTATTCATTACATTTTATTTTTAAAACACTTGCAATAATTTTGAAAGTGTATTCGAGGTTTGAACTATGTTTGCCTGCGTCTTGGCATGTCGCAGATAGGTTAATGGTTGCACAGCTTAGATTTTGTCACGCCTTAAGTGTTCTATGGATACTTCTAAACACACTGTACGAAGTTCTTTCGATTGTCCTTCTTACAATACTGTCCTTTTGAAACATTGTGAACAAAATGATAAAGAATCACTGTCTTCGTCTTCAATTAACCCTTGAATTTATTTTCAAACTTATTGTACAGTATTATAATTTATTACTCATTCAATCGTATAGCCATCTATCGGAACTTTTTAATCATCCTTACAGGTAATATTAGCTTTATCATGTTCTGTAAGGCCAGCCCAGTCGGAGGAAACACGTCACCTCACCCAGTATCCAACGAAACAACGGTGACAGGCTGAATAAAATGGCTGTTCGACCATATCAATGTCATTCTTGTTCATCATATGTTTATACCATTATGCATTATTATGATGTTCTCTGTAGTCTGCTGGCTTAAGTCGCGTTTTGGCGTAGAAAGGCTCTCGAATTGTACAAAATATTTACATTTTAGCCGTTATTCATGATCTTTGATCTTTGAACAATTAACGTTTGTTCCTTTGTGTTCCTTAAAATTATTCGGAACAAAAAGTACGACTAAGTTGTTTCCAAACTAATCTTGTTTTCAATACCAAGAAGAATACCCATAAAAGCGTTTTAAGCAACGGAAAGAAAAAAAAAGATAGAAAATGGAAGGGTCAAGTCCTGTAACTGGAACTTCTATATCAGTTACAAGAAGGCGATTGCAAATGCTGGCTTGTCTACTCCTCATTTTTGTAGCTTTATCTTCGGTGGGAGTTGGTGGATATTTTGCGTACCAAAAGGTGATAAGTATTTTTTAACATTTTATCACAAAAAAGTGCGTTTTTTTTTTTTAAGTGAACTACATAATACCGAACATCAGAGATTGTTTTCATTTTATTTTAATTTGCATCAAATCATTACGAAAACACGCCAATGCAATATGCAGAATTTTTTAAAGTTGTGAAAATAGAACATTTTCATTAGAAAAATTTTGATATTTTTTCATTGTTTGCTCAAAACATAGATTGTGGGTACACATTAGAACCGCCTCGTCGAGGCGGTTCTAACGAGTACCCACAATCTATGTTTTAGAGCAAAAATAAGAAAAATAGGTATACCCCTGCAAACCCCAGTTTTGCTATATATAAAAGTGGAGTATAAGGGGGTATACATTACACGGACATGTTTTCCTGATGACATGCTTATAAACTAATAAACTAACCCATGCCTTGCACGTTAGGTTTTTTAAGTTCAACCCCGCCTTCTGGGCTACACTGCAACTGCTGTGCTCGATCCTAGATGTTATTATTTGTAAATTTATACAAAAATGCCAACTAACCCTTAGTTTAATGTGTAAGTTGAAAGTCATCAAAAAGCTTTAATTTAGTAATTGTAGCATGAAAAATAATTTAGTCTTGATATTTAGTAGATATTTTAAACACTAATGCCTGTCTGTTCCTATTGCTGGTAATGGCTACAATTTTGGCATATTTGCCTTGTTATATAAATAACAGTTTTAAACTGAATAACTAGAAAAACTTTCCGATACATCTTCCATATCCTTATATGAGCCTGTCCGTGAGAAAAGGTACAAGTTGGCACAAATCCTAATTTTCTGGAAAATTCATTTAAAAAAAATTAATGTCTTTTATTGGTCATATATTTATCAAAACTACCTTTCAGCCTTTGAAATTAATTCGCATTGATGCAAATATTGTTCAGCATATCAATCTGAGTGATATTAGGTCTGTTACTAATAGCAACACAAGATCATTTGTGTTGCCATGGCAACCAGTAGCACAATTTTAGAAGTGAAATCGCAAATAGTAAACTGTGATATCTATACTTGTACTTAATGTATTTTCTTAAAAATAGTATCAAATGAAAGGTCAGTGAATGCCCTTTATTATTGTGATAGTAGCGTTGAATTAGCTCATTTGCATATTCATGAATATTCATTAATAATCCATTTTTATTTTAACTTTTCATATTATTTTGACTTTAGACTTAAAGGGAATGTCAAATACAAGGCGTCAGTATTTAAATACCAGCTATAAATATTTTAGAACATTGTCCATTGCAAAATACAAGAAAATCAAGAAAGGTTATATACCATATTTAAAGAATTATGTTTCCATGGTAACCAATGTATCAAAGACAGAGCTGACATTGCAAATGATTATTCAACCATAACTTACTTAATACTCAACTCACTTTAGCAGAACTGGTGTCAGATTAAAGAGAATAAATTTTCTATATCATTATATCACCATAAAGAAATAAACTCATTTGCATTATCATGAATATTCATTGAAATATAGCACTGTTACCATTTTAGTCATTAGTTGAACATAAATATTATTAAAATGCAAAAATCACATCAAAATGTTATAGGTAATCGTCTAAATACCTTAGATGTAAAAGTTGATTATGATGCAAAACACGAGTAAGTATATTTGTGTTAGCAGTGTTAAAGCATTTCTGTTTCCATGGCAACCAATGTTTCATAAGACGTGCTAACGATACAAACGGCTACTTGCTATTGTCATTATTTCACTTTGTATTACAAAGCAGATGCAATATCAAATTTTAATGAGTTTTTTTTTTCAATAGATTATCCAAATATTAAGTGAACTTACTAATTCCTGAGTTTTCAAAGACAAACATTTTATCGTTAATTCCTATGTATATGTGTATAGATACTACGGCATCCTTATCTCTGAGTATTATATATGCTGTTATGTGTGCAAGTGAGTATGTAAATTTAAAATTAAAGCAAGACTTCAAACTCCCACAACACAAATTTGTATAAGTCATACGCACACACCCAAGAACATCTTACCTTGTTGGGGCATTACACTCAAAATATTCAAATTACAGAGAAATGGATGTAGGGCGAAATGCATATACTTGGCCATAATAATCGCGAAGCTATGAAATTTTGAAAATCATTGCGAGAGGGGCATGGCAACCATGTCTGTAACTGATACCTTTTCACATCAGATTATGACAAGATGTGTTTTATAAATGAGCTGATCTAAGCAATAATAATAATAATAATAATAATAATAATATTGATAAAAGCAAGACAGTTAATACCAACATAAGACCTAGCCGATCCTGATCTATATACATGTCTGTTGATGCACAAACCTAATATAGATTTGCAAACATTCAGAAAAAAAAATGTTTTACCGGTTCATCAAATTTCCAAATTTGTGTTTACTGTCCTTTTTGCTTTTGAAAACAAACATTGGTTGAATTTTCATTTTTGCATACAATGTAAGGTGTTGCACCAACATCGAAGTTTTGACGTTTTCTCGGCAACCTAAGTCACACCGTTCTGAGTATCATGTTGTATGCAAGGTAAAGAACTGGATTTGTAAATCATAATTACACCGAAAGAAATGTTTCAGTCAATAAGAAGAAATTTGCATTGTATAAGTGTTGCGAAATCTTTGCGTTTAAGTATACATGTACTAAACATTAAGTGGCTATCGTTCAATGCCGTTATATGAAAACGTACATACATGTAAGGTGCAAACAGCACAGCAATCAAACACCAAAGCATAAGACAATGAGAACCACAAAAGAAGTATCGCCTTGGAACGATCAATAATATAAAATAACAGGGGGATTAAACCAGTTTCACAGGCCCAGACCTCACCCTCATCCTCTGCAATGGTTCACAACATTTAGTTACTTGTTCAGTCCTCATGGTGAATCTCTAACTAGTCAATGAATCATCAAGGACAAACTAATCAATTATGATAACCACCATGATGAATCAAAAACGAGGACTCACAGATACAAAAAGCTGACCGGCGATGGAGATCTTTGGGTGCCAAACTACATCATGAAAATCTGAAGTTGCATTTTAATTTGTCAATTTTTATACATTATATCTGCTTTGACATCAATTTGGACCTGAGAAATCACACAACAAAACAAATTGCGACAAATAATGCATGCTACACATATAAACACATCTAAACATTTATCAATTATTCGCTTGTATATGCAAGAGCACAGAGAATTAAGAAGTATACCAAGCACGCAAAAAAGCAACGCAAGTGATATTGGCTTTGTGAAACACCATTCCTTTAGATTCTGGTGCGCATTAGACACTCAACAAAATATATTGCATATAAGCCATATATGTTTGGTTTATATTTCTAAGAGATTTACACCACATGCAAAGAATGAAAGTCACGTAAAACAAGCACCAAAAAGTGCAAATTTGCCTGGAATTAATGGTCAGATTATATGTCTTGCTGACCTGTGCTACCAGAGTTTTGTATATTAATAATGAAAACCCTAGCCTATTTCTGTGGTCAAGTTGGATTTATTTATCTATTTTTGGGAGATTATCAATCATCTCCGTGATAGGAAAAAGTCCAACAAAGTTATAGCCGGCTGGCCTGACATGACCTGATCTGTATCGGTGATGTTTAAGCAGCACCTCGCTATAACATTGATTGCCATGGTAATGATGAGATGATGTAAATAAAAAGAAAACTGAGATGCTTTCAACAATAATGACAATACACATTTTTGCAATAAAACTCCATTAATTCAGTACGACGAATGTTCTTCCAGTGCGTTTTGCATGTTTATATAATCTTTTCGTTACTATTTTTACATTTTAGCATTGTGAATTGTGTTAGTTCTTAAATACATGTATTTAAACACTTATATATGAATATTCAAATGAGCTCATTTACATATCTGTTTTTGCATATCTTGATTTTTGAGAGCATTATCAGCTTAAGTTTGGTATTAGTCTTGTAACTAAATACTAAGAGTGCTTTAAAATTAGATTACACTGTGGTACATTTACAACTTTCATGAGATTTTATTTTGAATAATGACAATCTGAGGTTACCATGGCGACAGCCAGGTTAAAAATCTATAAGTTAACCTTGTTGGCGTCGTTGCCTTCTTACTTGAAACAAGTGCTACCATTAGCATCATGCGTGCAGATAAAATAAACACAAAAGTGTGCGCTCATGTGATCCAAGTATGATGTCATTTGTCAGAAAAACTGAGGTCGGAAAATCAATTTAATGAATATTAATGACATTACCTTTATGAATATTCAAATGAGTGTATTTGCATAAACAAAAATATCAACTGTGACAGTGGTGATGCTTGTGCAAATCGCTTTAATTCAATTCAAACGATGCTTTTAAAAGTATTGAACAGACACATAGATACCAATTTTATATCAAAAGTCATACCAATTTCCCAAAATTAACCAGTGTTGCCATGGAAACGATACAATTTCAAATGAAATTGTCAAATATGTCAATAGCCAATTGGTTCCAGCATCCACCTTGACATTCATAATACATCTTCTATGGTTTCAATGAGCTCACTGACACCTGAAACGTACTATTTTAAAGTATTCTTAAAAAATTCATAAAATATTGTAAAAACGTCACCATGGTGATCTCGTATGATGACGTCATTTACTAGTTGTATTGAAAATGTGGTTATAAAATTACCTAAAAATTAATCTCATGATATTTGACTACTGTTTTATGCAAAAAAACTAAATTTTGAATTTTGTGACCAACTTGTACCTTTTCCCATGGACAGGCTCATATATTGATTGGAATCGGAAACGAGAGAGCACACGCCCAAAATATATTTTAGACCTGAAATAAGTTTTACTCGAAACAAAAATCATCTATTATTACATGCCCGCCGGATGCACGCATAATTTTTGTTCCATCTTCATATATCAATATGTTTAATTTCAAGAACCAAAATACTTATTCTGATAGTACGAGCCTTGCTAGTACAACTGCAATGCTGCCGACGAATGCATTGGTCTAGATGCTCGAGACATCGACCAGCCGTCATGTGTCAACCGCCAAACAGTCGACCATACCGATAGGTTCCGAGGTTGCAACTATATCTGACACTCTTTCACCGTTGACTAACTCAACATACTCAGAAAAACATACAGAGTCAACTACTCCTGCTACGTACACCGCACAAATAACGACAACGACCTTAGCAATATCCACTGAACGAACAATTACAGACGTGTTGGAGATATCAACTTTACCAGAGACATCTACCATTACGTTTTCTGGACCGATCAATACATATGTTACGACATCAGTGTATACATCATCAACTTTTGCGTATACTGAACACACAACTAAACATGACAACTCTGCGACAAGTGTTCCCATTTCATGTTCGACAAATTCTTTTGCGGCATTAGGTCTAAATTTCTCGGGCGTCAATTCAGATCCTTGCCTGGAATCATCTGACACGTGTGGCAATGATTCAGCAAGTGAATTTTCTAGCATTCCTTGCTTTTGTGAATGTGCCGAAGACGGAATATGGACAATTATACAGAGGCGATTTGACGGTTCTGTTGATTTTTATCGTAACTGGACAGAATACAAATACGGCTTTGGTGATCTTAGTGGAGAATTCTGGCTAGGTAATGATATCATACATCAAATGACATCTAATGCAAGCTATACTTTGAAGATCTATCTCACAGGCTGGGATAATGTAACAAAATACGCGGTATATGAAACATTCAGAATAGCTGATGAGGCTGATAACTACCGACTGACTATTGGTGGATATACCGGAGATGCAGGGGATTCATTGACATCTGGCCCTGAGGTTATAAAACTTTTTTCAAGCTCAGCTTAGTTGAGCATGAAATTTCAACTGCTCATAAATGTTGAAATGGCCAAAATTAGTGGAAAATTCAGGTTCAAAACTCAAAAACTAGTAATTTATCCTGCTCATAAATGTTAAAATGCCAACAATTGTTGGCATTTTAACATTTATGAGCAGGATAAATTTTAGTCTCAGCTGAGCTGAGCATGAAAAAAAGTTTTATAACCTCGGGCCCTGGTCATAATGACCGTACACTCCCGGTAAAAAAATAACAACATATTCCGCGTTTCTCCGCAACCATGGCAAACGCGAAATTTTTATTTCTCGGAGAAACACCGCGAAATAAGCCAGGTAGACGAAATCGTCTGCGCGAAATTTCGCGGTGTTTCTCGGTGAAATTTCTCGGTGTTTCTCCGAGAAAGGTAATTACCTGGATTTATCGATAAAACTCTTTTTCTCGGAGTTTCTCGGAGGAATTTAAAAGACAAATGCATGTTTATAATTTTTGAATAAATATAAAACAATAAATTAAAAAAATAATAAGTATTTGCAAGTATGAAACTTGCAGATGTTACGTATTTGTTTAGATGGCTTATAATCCACATAAATATATTCTTGATTACATTAAAATTTATGATGACCTTTGTCACTTGTGTTACTTTTTCACATCATCCATGATTATTCGATCTTTGAACAGAAGAATGGAAGCGAAAAAATCATTTAAAAATCAAGGGCGTCATTAAAAATTCGCGCCTTGAGCATTGTTATTTCCGACAAAGAATAAAATTACCACACTTCCAGTGACTATGTGGATAATCAGAATCATTTTCATTGAATGAATAAATACGTTTAATGACATTTGATCAAAGGTATTTAATTATGTACAATAGCAATGATTTAACAGGCGGTTTACTTTAATTATGTCAGGATAAACAAAAGTCATCAAAATAACATGAATATACCGGCCGGAGATCGAAATCGCAACTTTCTTTTCGAAGCGAACGCACTATCTATACATGTAAAACCATCGCGGCCTGTCTTATTAAATGTTCCGACCTTACTTGTCCGCCAGCATTTCTTGGTAAGCTGTTAACGTAACCGTTATCAAATATTCAGATTATGGTTCCATATAAATCGCAAATAATTTGAGCATTCGTACATGTACATGTACATGTATATATACTTGTATGTTTTAGATCGAGACTACATGTAGTAGGAAAGAATTTGCATCAAAAGTTATTCTCCATGAACAACCACGAAGCCGTTTAAATCATGAATTTATGGGATCGCCTAAATTGATGCCCTTTCACCCGTAATATTGCATGGTATTAACATACATAAATGGTCAACAAAATTTACAGAAATCACTATTGACTGATTTTGCCAAGTGGTAGAATTTGCAGCATTACCAGGAAGTGTGTTTCGGCATACACAGTCATGTTCTTGTGTCACATTCTCTAATGAACACGAAGCTGACACTGCCCCTTCACATGATAAGGAAGCTGTCTGCCGTAAAGTGAAATAAAAAGTCAAGCAAATAAAAATGCCGACCGTGCAGCCAACACTGTCATATGACTTACTCCCAATTGACGGCTAAATACATCACGTAGATATGAATGTACAATTTCATACATTGCTATTCACGCACATGCATTTGCATCATTAAAATCATTCTTGTTCAAACATTTTACATCAGGAAAACATTTCATGGAAAATGTGTATCCCATCAAAAGCAAAACTGGGGTATGCAGAGGTATATCTATTTTTTTATCTTTTGCTCCAAAACATAAGATTGTGGGTACTAGTTTGAACCGCCTCGGTGAGGCGGTTATAACGTGTACCCACAATCTATGTTTTGAGCATGAATAAGAAAAAGCAAACATTTTCTACTGAAAATTTTCATTTTTTTTTTCATCTTTAAACATCTCTGTATATTGCATGGGCATGTGTTCGTAAATTTAAAGTTACGGTATATGAAATTATTTCTTTAAAACATCATCGACACAAAAGGCAGCAACGCTTTTGGAAGGAGAGATAGGAAAACCTCATAAAACCATTTACATGTTTGTTATACCTTGTGCAGAATTGCGGTTTGTATGGAACATTCTAAATGTACATGTATATACAGTCGAGAAATTTTAATGGTCTTAATTTTTTATTTCGCTCCCTCTTTAAATCCGATTGATATTATTAGATGAAAAATGCATTATGTGCAACAAATACTATTGTATAGGATATGTCACACAGTGTATCAAAGTAAGTGGCTGAAATATACAAACTTTTCCTTACATGTACATGAATTTGGGACAATGTCGGTTATGATAGTATTTTTCTTTTATATTTATTTTGTCGTCATTTGTGTTACGACATCGAGATATAAATGTGGATGCATCAAACATACAAAACATACATACTCAAGTATCTGCAGTTCATAGCGTGTCGGATGCTGTTTCGGTAGTTTTTGTAAGTGAGGGGTTTACAAATACGAATTTCGAACGTCAGGACATCCCAAACTTGTACAGTACCATAAAGCGACGAAAACGTACCGACATAACCGTGGCTGAGGACAAGGACGTTGGTAACAGCAATATTGCGCAGTGATTTTTCTATTCATGCACATGCATATTAAAGTTTGTATACGTAGATGGTCCCGGTAATTTTTAAAACTGGCACCAAAATATAAGGTCATGTATTTGTTTTCGTGTAAAATGAGTGTATCCGTTACTGCCTTCTACGCAAACATTAATAAAGGTTAAGTTTTAATGCGATTTAACGTGTAAATTTGATGTAAGATATCCATACGCCAGTTGAGCTGTGTGCTAGTCGAGCTGCACATGTTTTTCGGAAACGATCAGGATGTGCGATTTTTGGAACAAGTGCACTTATTAGATCGAATACGGTGAAAAATTCATATCTATACATCTTGATCATGTAACGGGATAGCTTCCCTTGGAAATATGCAAATTTCAAACTCGAGACTTTGTGAATCGAGTAAGTGTTAGGTATATAGCGCAGTAAACCACACTTGGTGGATGAGCATGCTTTTCAATCGACGGGGTTTGCTGTGGCTTGGCTCGGCTGTATGTACAAGCCACAGCGTACAGAAATATCAGATTAAAGAAGTAGGGGGATTGTACTAGCCGAGTAGTGAAAACAAAGACGCTGATCAGCTGTGCAGATACTGTACAGTTGATCTGCGCCTTTATTATCGCATGTGTATAAGTCCAGCGTTCTCATGACGCGGCTCATATAAAAGTGGGGTATACATTACATGGACATGTTATCATGATGTGTGTAAATACGTTGAGGAATACCTCATACAATGTATATGGGTTTAAAGCACATGAACATGTTTACAAATGCGTTTGTTAATTTACTCGATTAATTATCAATTAATTTATCAATTATCAGTAATTGATAAATTGTCTTTACTTGTCATTTTTCACCATGTATCATGCACTTTCCTATGCACTTGGCATTTCGGACCGCACCTTGTAAAAACAACATGCCGCCAACACAAAATGTTCATGGCGGAGTTGTCGTTATGCATGGCAATAGGTTTTTGCGTTTATGCATTTAGCAAGAAAAACAGATGCTTAAAAAAAGAAAAGTGTATAAATTGTTTTCTAGGTATCCGCCTTATTCTTATGTGAAGATTTGGTCATAAATTTGGTATGAAAAAAGTGTTTATGCGAACAGTGCCCCTGATAAACGAGTGATTTAGAGGTATTGACAAAACTTTGTGCTAGTTAAATACTGTGTATACTTATCATCGAGAATGTTGTAATGCATATTCATATAGGAGTTAGAAGATCGCTGCAGGTCAATAAAATTTTACAAAAATAGCTTGCTCCATAAGCTGACAATGTGATGAAATTATGCCATTTTATTCTCCATCCACGTTTCCATAGCTTGACATACAACCAGAACCAGAAAACATTTATTTCATTACAATATGAATTCAAGAATGCGCCAAATGGTTACTTACTCGTTCATGTTTATGGCCTATTGCTTTTATGTTTCCTAGCTCAAACAAATGAAACTACTTGGATAAAGACATAATTGAGATGAAACAAAGTACTTCTTAATTTGTATGTCAAATGCGAGTCGAGTCATGCCTGACCAACCGTAACGGAAACCAGTGAAGAAGATTGTGGAATGTTTGCTCAGTAATTAATATGCCTTATTAAAACGTGTCAAACTGTTAGAGGTGCCATATACAAAAACACTTATAAATACTGATCAGTTAAAGGTCTAAAACTTCTTTAATTATTAAAAATATGGTAAAATCGATTTTCACAATCGTGCACAATATTTCTCCGAGAAACACCGCGAACAGGTAAATCTGGACTTACCTGTTTTGACCGGTTAATACCTGCGGTCACGGTGAAATTTCTCGGTGTTTCTCCGAGAAATCGAACTGAACGAAAAGCGAAATATCTTAATGAAAAGAGAAATTTAGCGTTCTTTCTCCGAGAAAAATAGCTTAGGGTCCTCCGAGAAAAGAGGAATATGTTGTTGATTTTTTACCGGGACTGTATGTTCAGTACGAAAGACGTAGACAATGATCCTATTGAACGCCTTAAATTGGCTGAGTATTACACTGGAGCTTGGTGGTACGGTACTGCTACTTCCTCAAGTCTTAATGGAAAATATCATTATGAACCAAATGTCCCTGGGGTTAATGGGGGATATGGCATTACATGGGGTGGGTATAGTGGAACAACATCATAGTGGAGCGGCTTAATGAGAAAATACTTCAGTTGATGATACAAGCATGACATTTTCACCATATGCTCTTTACATGACACACTTTAAATTCTGATCCCCAGCCACTTGAAATTCCGCCATTTTCAAGATGTCCGCCAAAATACAAAATGGCCGACAGTTGTGAAAGAAATACATGTAGTAAATTGCTCATATCTTAGGTTCTTTTCATCATAGAACAACAATATTGATACCAAAATGAATGTAAATGATTGTTCTTAAGAAATGAATTTCATTTTTCTGGTGTTCATGGAGCTATGAACCGCAGTGGGTCGCGTGCAAAGTGAATGAACCCCGAAGGGGTTCATGTAAGCTTTGCTAGCGACCCACTGCGGTTCATAGCTCCATGAACAAAAGAAAAATTAAACTCATTACTCATATTTACATTCATTCATCTATATCGCTTGTTGAAATATCACCAAGGCGGTCACATTTACCAGCAAACAGAGAATCTGCACACAGTATGTGTTCAAACAGCGGAACGGCGTCGACGTTTACAACGTCCAATCAGATTGGCGAGATTCATGTTTTTTGACGTCAAGTTTGGATAACGTCACGTCGCGTGACACAATGTTGTTCATGGAAGTATGAACACAGATGAACATCTAATGGTTCATCTCAGAAGGTTTTAGAAAAATGTAAATATTTTGAATTAAAGTTCCAATATGCAAATTACCTCATTTGCAAATTTATGAATATTAATGATATCTTACTTTTTTGGCTAAAATTGAGAAAAAAAAAACACATCTTATTTTCTGAACGATGTAAAATGTTAATTGAAATGGATATCTATGGCTTTGATATTGCTAGACCATAAATTAACAAAAGCAAATTAGCATATTCATGAATATTCATTTTAAAACATTTTAAGACTTTGTATACCCGTATCTATCAGTTTAGTTTAAAAGTTCATACAGTTAATTGCTTAAAGCTTAGGTCCTGTTCATTATAGAACATCAGTATTGATACCAAAATGAAGCGTAATGATTGTTCTTTCCAATGAAGTTCAAATTTGCAAATTACTTCATTTGCATATTTATGAATATTAAAAGGTCTTATTTTGTTGCCAAAAACTTGAAAAAACAATAAATCACATCTCATTCTCTGAATGATGTAAAATGTTAAATGAGATTGATAACTGTGGCTTTGATATTTCTACACCATAAAGAAGAATCATAAATTAACAACTGCCAATTAGCATATTCATTTATATTCATTTTTAAATACATCAAGACTGTATCAGTTTAGTTAAGAAAGTTCATTCTGTAAATTGTCTATAAATATCACTTTCATTGTAAAGTAAATGTCATTAATACAAGATATATGTCATTGTACTTTCTTTCTAAGCTCGCACGAGTTCACTGGCTAACTGAATATCAAAACGTATTAATCATATAAATGATGTTTGATCCCTATAGTGCATACCTATGCATATATTTAAACTAAACATTGACAATTTATGTTTGTGGTGAGCTTCCCACGATTAAATTATTTCCCATCAATTATTTGCTTGCATCTACTAAGTCTGTCGACTGATCATATCATCATCATATCTTTTTTATAGTCCTTTGTCCTCATCTGAGGGTTGGACTTGTCCTGTTAAAAGTTGCAAAATTACAGCAATTCTCTTTGGCCCCATGTTGCCAAATCTAAAGGGTCACTGAAGAGGCTTGAATAGCTGAAACCGCGGTATGGCCCATCACCTTTCTCACAAATATACTCACTGCTCTTAAAGGATCTCAGTGTTATTTTTATTTGCTATTACTGCAGCTGGTGTTGTGCCTGTGGCGGCCCTAAAAGTCTTCCCGTGCAGCATTCATAGTGCAGATTATATTTTCCTTTTGGTCCTTTGAGATCAGAGAGGGTATTTTGAGAAATCAGAAAATTATTATCGGTTAAGATTCATTTTCTAACCAACGTTTACTGCAATTGGTCCCATTTTGATTAAACAAGTCTTTATTATTGACTACCCTGTTAAAAGTTGCAAAATTACAGCAATTCTCTTTGGTTCCATGTTGCCAATTCTAAAGGGTCACTGAACTGAGAGGCTTGAATAGGCGAAACCGCGGTATGACCCATCACCTTTCTCACAAATATACTCACTGCTCTTAAAGGATCTCAGTTTTATCTTTATTCTTAGACGACCTCTCCACTCTGAGTGATTCTACGGATTGGCAGTATCCAGTCTAACCTTCTTTTAGTCGTCCAACAACACTTCATCCCATGATTTCCTTAGCTTGCCGGATCTATTCTGAGCAACTACATTTAGATTCCGTACTTGAGAAATAAAGCCTTTAATGCGCTCTTCATGTCCATACCATCTCATCTTGCTGGATAAAAGCACTACATATATATCCTGAAGTCCAAGCTTTGAGAGAGGGGAGTCTGAGATTACTTCATCATTCGCCTTGAAATTACAGATCCATCACATCATTGCACGGTCACTGCGCTGCAGGCGACAAAGTGTAGCCAGTCATTGCCCATGCTTCTGCTGCATGTGGCAGTACATAAGTTGAATACACTTGACCTCTGGTCAAACGCGGCAGATTGCGATTGGTGTGGAGAGGGAGTAGTTGGCGGAACTTGCCCTAAGCCGATTTGGAGTTCGTGACTGCAGCCAGTTCACAACCTCCGCCAGCAGAAAGCATGTATCCCAGATAACAGAACTCTGGTACAGCTTCAACTTTTTCGCCATCAACTAGAACTTCCTTCACTAGCCTTCCATCTATGGGACGCGCCTTTCCTAAGCAGCCAGCACAGCTGTAATCAGGATCACGGCGCAAAGAGCCTTTGATTCCATTGCATTTCTTGTGGACCCAGGACAAGCATCCAGCACGGAAGACGGCATTTCTTCCTACACCTGTTTGACAGACGCCACATGGATTATTTCCAGGTTCAGATTGAGGACAGAGACCATGATCTTTGTCTTCCCCATGTTCACTCAAAGAACTTTCCTATCAATCTCTGCTTTCCAAGTCTTACAGGTTGTTCTTCCATGGACGACAGTGTCATGTCATAAGTCATCTGCATACAGCAGAACACAAGGGCAGCCTGTGCAGAACTCCCTGGATAAAGCATATAACACAATAATGAAGAGTAGCGGGCTAAGGAACACCTACGTTGACACCAAACTCCTCACTGTATCCACTGCCCTCTCTTAAAATATGTATACTCTTATAAATGGACTGGACCAGACACAATAGTCATTCGTCAATCCTTAGTTTCGCATTGGCCACCAGATTACATCCCTCAGGAATTGATCAATTGCTTTCTTCAGATCAACGACGGCCATGCAGTGTTGCTTGTTAGTGCCCAAGTGCTTCTCTTGTATTTGATGAACACATCAATCAGTGAAATAAAAAATCATAATTTATAATTGCCAGTACGGCTCATTTCAAGCATACCAGAATGGGGGACAACATACTTGAAAGTTCTTAGCTAATTGCTTTCTCCAAATACACATGGTCACAGTATTCTAACCCGGACCTCATATTAAGTCATATGCCAGAAAACATTCCAGGGTGTACGTTTTTTTATTTATCGCCAAGATAGTCTAAACAATGAGACCAGGCAGAAAATAGTAACTGGTGTATACCGAAAAGTAATTGGTAACTGCAGACCTCCAAAATCATGGAACAACTTCATCAGATGTAATGAAAACAAAACGGAAATATTTGGGTTTCTTGTAGATAAATTTATTCTTGCGCAGAATTATGCACAGGTCATAGCGTCAAAAAGGAATGGTGTTGTTTGCAATGTAGAAATTAAATTCTTCAAGACTTAGCTCCCACTTTTTGAAGGAAAGCACAATGGCATAGATCTTATATTAATGAAATTAATGATATTTATAGACAATCTACACCATGAACATTTTACATCGTACAGTGAATAAGATGTGTCTTTTTTAGTTTTTAGCAAAACAAAAACCTCATTTATATTCATATATATGTAAATGAGGTAGTTTGCATATTTGAACTCTATTTGAAATAACAATCATTTAGCTTCATTTTGGTATCAATATTGCTGTTCTATTATGAGCGCGACCAAAGATATTAGCAATTTACTGTATGAACTTTCTAAACCAAACTGATAGGTAATGACATACACAGTCTTGAGATATTCTAGAATGAATATTCATGAACATGCTAATTAGCTTTTGTCAATTTATGATAATTTATGGTCTAGTAATATCAAAGCCACAGTGATCCATTTCATTTAACATTTTAAATCGTTCAGAAAATAAGATGTGTTTTTTTCTCAATTTTAAGCCAAAAAAGAAAGATCTCATTAATATTCATAAATATGCTAATTAGGTAATTTGCATATTGGAACTTTATTTAAAAGCACTATCATTTAGCTTTATTTTGGTATCAATATTGTTGTTCTATGATGAAAAGAACCTAAGATATGAGCAATTTACTACTCGTACACCTTTAACAACTGTCGGCCATTTTGTTTTTGGCAGCCATCTTGAAAATGGCGGAATTTCAAGTGGCTAGGGATCAGAATTTAATGTGTGTCATGTAAAGAACATATGGTGAAAATTTCATGCTTGTATCATCAACTGAAATATTTCCTCAAAATCTCTCACTAAGCCGCTCCACTAATCATACTCATTGAAAGAAACGAAAATGATGATAAAAGAAAATTGAGTTTATATCGATTTATGTGTACATAATACGTGCGGATTGCGTTTTTATTAATATACATTGTACTTTCTTGTGTATTTTCTGAATCGAGCCAAAAATATTAAACGTTGGGATTTACTACTGACAATCACATGGTATTGTATACATACCCACCGATAAATGATCAGTGACACACAAATGAACTGACTGATTATTAGAGGAAGAAACTGCTGACGAAGAGACATGTTCAATAAAATACTGGAAGGAACATTGTAAAACATTTCCAAAACTGGCAAAACTTGCTGAAAAGTATTTGGCTGTACCTGAATCATCAGCTCCAATGGCGCGAGGTTTTAGTATTGCAGGAAAGATTTTCAGACCCACACGACCTAGACCGAAGTCACCATTATTTGAAACTCTAAATGCAAATAAAGTGCAACGCAAACATATAAAAAGAACAGAAATATGTCTCAGATTGAATTATATGTCTGACTCAGAAATTCTGAGTAGGCGTTTGTGACACTGTAATCTTAGTTAGTTTTCATCATGACATCTATGATTCTGATCATGACCATGACCAACACAGCAATATTGATACTTTGAAAAGTTAGCTCCATTTATTTATTTATTTATTTTTTATTTATTTTTGTTTGATAGCTCTTTAGCCTCTATCATAATTTTCAGACTTTATATTCCTTTTAACAATACATATACTTATATATAAAAGTTCAACTATGATGAGAAGATGATATTATGTAACATACAGCCGAGCAAATACACGGCTTAACCCTGTCGATGGAAAAACATGCTCATCAACGAAGGGTGGTTTAATGTACTATATATGCGACACTTGCTAACTTCACCAACCACCGAGTTGGAAATTTGCTTATCTATCTATTGCAAACCGTTGCACTGTGATCTCTTTACATAAACATCTGTTATGTTTTAAGAATATAAAACGTAGATATAAATAAGAGCTGTCGCAGGACAGCGTGCTCGACTGCTTCTGACCTTTGTCAAACATAAGGCCAAACCCAACCAGTAACCCAAAGCATTATGCTCATACATCTTTTTTGCCTTGATGCAATAAGGCAAAATCACTGAAACATGAAAGTTAAGTATAATTACCTAAGATTTAAAGGTCTCCTTCATATTGTGAAAGAAGTGTGTTCATATACCAACTGAGTGCCAAGACACAACGCAAAATCACTGAACCGTGAAATAAGGTCACACTGACCTATAAGTATTTCAAGGTCAAATGTCTAGTGATACTTACTCATAATGTGAAAGAAATATGATCATATACCCATTCAGTGTTGAGATATAAAGCAAAATCACTGAACCATGAAATTAGGTCATAGTGACCTATAAGTATGTTTGGGTTAAAGGTCTGGTCATACTCATTCATAATCAGAAAGAAGTATGAAAAAATACCAACTGAGTGTCGAGATATAATGCAAAATCAATGAACCATGAAGTTAGGTCACAGTGACCCAGGAATACTTTACGGTCAAAGGTCTTGTCATACGCAAACATATCTTGAAAAAAGTATGTTCATATACCAATTGAGTGCCGAGATATAAAGGAAAATCATTGAACCGTGATATTAGGTCATATTGACCTAGGACTACTTTAGGGTCAAAGGTCTTGTCATACGCAAACATACTTGGAAAGAAGTTTGTTCATAAACCATTTGAGTACCGAGATATAAGGTAAAGTCACTGAACCATGAAATTAGGTCACAGTGACCTATAAGTATATTGGGGTCAAAGGTCTGGTCATACTCACTCATAATCTGAAAAAAAGTATGAAAATATACTAATTGAGTGTCAAGATATAAGGCAAATTCACTGAACTGTGAAATTAGGTCACAGTGACCTATAAGTATATTGGGGTCAAAGGCCTGGTCGTACTCACTCATAATCTGAAAAAAAGTATGAAAATATACTAATTGAGTGTCAAGATATAAGGCAAAATCACTGAACCATGGAAAGTAGGTCAACTGACCCTTACCGTCATGACACACAAGTCAGTGTCACAAGTCAAAAGATGAATGACGAACCATCTTCCTAAGTTGTTTGTATTAAGATATGAAAAGAAAAAAAATATAGGGAGTTCTAGATTTTGACCTCTAGCCCCGCCCCCCTGACTCCCACCCAGAGGTCCGATGTCATGGAACCTAATGTGCATGAAGTATGAATACTTTATGATAAGTTGTTGTCAAGATATTGTTGACTCCTTGTAAAAGTTACACAGCAGTACATCTATTTTTTACAGTGTTCTAGTTTTTAACCTCTAGCCCCACCCCCCAGGCATGGACCCAGAGATCCGATGCCATGAAATGAAACTCAACCCTACAGGGTACCTATGGTCCGAGTATGATTATATGTTTTACAAGATTACAAGAAACTTTATTTAAAGTCGACTTTCAAATTTACAACAGGATAGCATTAGCCATTGGCTATTTTGTCGACAAAAACTGTACATGTATACATGGTAATAACAAGCATCACAGTTAAAGGAAATATCACAGCATGCAAACATATATACAAATAAGATGAAAGCCCTCTGATAAAAAGTTTTCAAGATATAAACTTCTAGAATACTATATTACAGAAAAGCCATTATTATTAATGGTGTTCTAGATTTTAACCTCTAGCCCCACCCCCTGGCATGGACCCAGAGATCTGATGCCTTGGAATGAAAGCCGACCCTACAGGGTGTCAATGGCCCAAGTATCAATGCTTTCTGATGAGTGGTTGTCAAGATATGGACTTCTAGAACACTTTAACACAAAAATTGTCATTTTTGAAGGTGTTCTAGATTTTAACCTCCAGCCCTACCCACTGGCCTTGACCCAGGGGCCCGATGCCATGGAATGAAAGCTAACCCTACAGGGTATCTAAGATCCAAGTATGAATGCTTTCTGATGAGTGGTTGTCAAGATATGGACTTCTAGAAAACTTTAACGCAAGTGTGGCGCGCACGGGAACGCGCACGGGAACGGGAACGTGGACGACCGGGGTGACTGCAATAACTCTATGCACTTCGTGCAGTCGAGCTAAATAGCGTAAATGAAGTCAAAGGTTTACTGATGCTAAAATTGACGTGCAGAATGGAAAGACCGCGGTGGTGTAATGGTAAGCACGTCTGCCCGGAATGCAGGAGGTCCGTGGTTCGATTCCCGGTCGCGACAAGACCGATTCTTTTACGCTTTTTCAATTTTCATATATAATTTTCTTGTACCGTGCTGTTCTCTGTTTCTTAATACTTCTGCTCGATGCAGAAGAGTGATTCATAATAATGTAAATTTAATAAAATAAATGAATAAAATAAATAATAAGCACAAATAGAATAAAGATGGCCGCCGTTCGTATGTGATAAACATTACGAAAACTTGCCCATGCAATATACAGAGATTTTTTTTTCAGCTGTAAAAATTGAAAATTTCATCGGAAAAAAAAAAAATGATATTTTTCTAATTTTTGCTCGGCGAGGCGGTTCTAACGTGTACCCACAATCTATGTTTTGAGCAAAAATAAGAAAAATATTAAAAAAAAAAAAATCCAATAGATTATCATCTTTTTCTTTTGAAAAAAATTCCTGTATATTGCATGGGCAAGTTTTCGTAATGTATGTGATAGAAAGAACCGAAATGATAGGTTCGCCTATGGTGGTAATAATAGGCCGCTTAACCCATATTTGACGAATGGATTTTCCCATCATTATCAATTGGATGAGTCCACTTTCATTATTAGGGACATCAGGAGTATTTTTTATTTTTTATTCAAATTTTCGATGTAATTTCTCTAAGCAAACAGAATAGCCCCTGATGGGACGCCGCGTTCTGCGGCGTCCCATCTGGGGCTATTCTGTTTGCCTATGTCCCATGAAAGGGACGCCAGGCTTAAATAAAAAGGTACAAGTAGGCAAAGATCAGGAAAAGGCGCAATCAGAAAAAAAGATTCCCACTCCAAAAACCGAGGTGGGAAAAAACCAAACTAACAATCAGGTACTTATACCATGAAACATATCGTAAGCCGAATGAGCAGCTATTTTCCCAATAGGTGGCCACTCAGTTACCTTAACTTAACTAAAAATATGAAAACATACATAAGGCGCCAACAGCACAAAAAATTTTAAACACCAAGACATAAAACAAAAAGAACCACTACAGAAGTATCGACTTGGAACGATCAGTAACACAAAGTTACTGGCGGGCTTAAACCGGTTTTACAGGTACCTAACCTCACCCTCAGCTTCTGCAGTGGTTCACAACATTTAGTTAGTTCTTCGGTCCTCGTGGTGAATCTCTAACTAGTCAATGAATCATCAAGAACAAACAAATAAATCATGATAAACATCCTGATGAATCAAAAACCAGGACTCACAGATTGAGTAAGCTGCCCGACGATGGAGATCCCTGGGCGCCGAATAACCTACTAACTCCGGAGCAAAAGAAAAACACCAGTTGGACCCCGGTGGGCCAAGCAACAGACAATAAGTTAATAGTGTAAATGGCAACAAAGATACTAAAATTATTGGCGTACAGAATCGGACGACCGCGGTAGTGTAATGGTTAGCACTTCTGCCCGGAATGCAGGAGGTCCGTAGTTCGATTCCCGGTCACTGTACGACCGATGTTTGTACGCTAATTCAGTTTGTTACTGTAATTCCCTGTATCGTGCTGCTCTCTGTTTCTTAAATCCTTATTCCCGATCCAGTGGAGGGTCTGAAAATCAAACACAATAAATAAAGAATGAGCACAAATAGATTACAAATAATTGCCGTCTGTAAGTAATAATAATAGGCCGCCTAATAGCGTAAATGACGTAAAAGATTTATAGATTGTAAAATTGGCATACAAAATCGGAAGATTCGGGTAACTGAGTAGCCGCCTATTGGGAAATAACTGCTCACTCAGCTTGGTTTAAACATATTTATTAATTTAAACATTATTACAATAACCACAAAAACAACATATGTTAGTATCAAAGGATTTGAACGAAAGCTACAAGTAGCTTATTTAGTTCATCTCCTTAATGCATGAAATATTGTGAGTTTTATGGCGGATAATTTACAAACTAATAACTGAAATGTTAACAGCGAAGCATAAATAATATTAAAGGACTTTAAGCAAAGAGATAGCTAGAAATTAAAGGAAGATAGCTAGCAATGAAGAATCAAGAAGCAAAATATACTCAAAAGGTAATAGAGACTTACAGGCTGAAGAGATAAAGAAAAAACAAGCAAACGTATACAAGAAATGTTTGGAAAGAAAAAAAAAAACAAACACGAGCTGATCCCCAAAAGACAATGATGATCCCATCAAAGAATACCACTATCAGAAAAAAAAACAAATGACGGGACTCTTTCTAAATAAGCAAAATGCTAAAAACGTATCTTTATATATTATTTAAAAAAAAGATATATTTCATGATTAACATTAATTGAAACGTCTGGATCTTTCAATAAACCTATGTACAGCTTCAAAGATTCGAATGTTATAATCAATACTTTTTGAGACATCGCCGTACAACAACAAATTGACACTTAAGTGCGGTATGAAATCTAAATCATGGAATAACTCATTACGCTGATTTGTGTATCTACCACACATAAAGAAAAAGTGATATGCATTTTCGATAGCTCCGCATGTGCAAGAAGCAGAGTCAACAATATTTTTCCTAAACAGGTCGGTATTTAGTGCACTACTGTTAGTTCTAATTCGAGTATGCATCACTTGCCATTTCCGTTTCCCGGTGTAATAATATTTTGGTATCTGGATTTTATCTTTAGTTAGAAATGCTTTGAAAGAAATCAGGGAGCCGATTTGTTTAGCCTGTTGTGGTAGGTTATTCCAATCTCTAACAACAGTGGGAAGAAATGATGAGTAATGGTGTTGTGAATTACAAAGTATTGTTGTATAATCATCCGCATTACGGAGAGCGTATCTAGAAGTTTCACTGACAGAGGGAGGGACAAGATTCGAAAGGTAGGAAGGTGTAAGATCATGTTGCATTTTAAAAAACAAAGATAACTTGTGGTTTGTTCTTCTTGTTTGCAGACTTTCCCATCCTATTTCATTATGTAAGGCTTCGACAGAGACAAGAGCCGAAGCACCGGTCGCTATTCTTGCTGCTTCATTCTGTATTTTGTCCAATTCCCGCTTTTCATACAACGTACAATTATCCCATATCATGTCTCCGTATTCAAGCAGTGGCCTTATAAATGATGTATAAATAGTTTCTAATGAAGGTTTGTCTAAGACAAATTTAAGCCTACGCATTACATTTAACCGCTGCCATGCTTTCTCTTTAATATAATTAATATGCGTATGCCAGCTACAATCACTGGACAAATAAATACCAAGGTGTTTGTGATGTGCTACTTCTTTAATCTGAGTATCTGACATAAACAATGGTGGATGATAGGGTCTAAGTAATTTGCGACTTAATAACATCGAGTCTGTTTTAGGGGGACAAAACTTTACCAACCATTTGCATGCCCAATCAAAAAGTGTGTGAAGATCAAAATTCATACACCTGGCTGCTTCATCAGGATTTTCAACTATTATATATAAAGATGTGTCATCTGCAAAAAGTCTTATGTTAGACCCAATATCTGTCACAATATCATTTATAAAAAATAAGAACAATAGAGGTCCCAATATGGATCCTTGAGGTACGCCTGCCTTAATATCAATCCAGTCGGACATCACGCCGGGTATGACAACACGCTGTTTCCTGTCAGCGAGGTAATCTTTGAACCAGTCCAGAAGAGTGCCTGTGATACCAGCAGCCTTAAGCTTACATAAGAGTCCATTGTGCCACACACGATCAAAAGCTTTGCTGATATCACAGAACACCACCCTGACTTCTTTTCCGGAATCTAAAGCTTCACTAAAGGTATTATAAAGAAAAGTAAGTTGGTTTGTTGTAGAGTCCCCCGGCGTGAAGCCAGACTGAAAGGATGTAAGAATATTGTTAACGTGCAAGTGATTATATACGTGTTTAAAAATACAAAAACCTTGTCAATGTTGCTTAGTAACGATATTGGTCTATAGTTAGATGGTAAAGAAGTGTCATCAGATTTAGGTACGGGGCTTACATTGGACTTTTTCCAGTCGAGTGGCACACAACTTTTAGAGAGAGAATGATTAAAAAGACGTGTTAGAGGTATATGAATTTTCTCAGCTAATTCTTTTAAGATTCTATTACTTACTCCGTCTGGACCAACGGCCTTACCAGTCGGAAGTGACTTGAGAATTGATAAAACTTCTTCAGGATTTAAAACAAGTGAATTGAGCTCAGAAATTACATCATGAGGGGGACAGAATGGAACTTCGACATCATTGTCATTCAAAATGGTTTGATCTCTAAAATAGTTATTTAGTAAATTAGCCTTTTCTGTAGGGTCGCTAACTACGACGTTATTAATATTAAGGGGTGGAATACTTGAAGATCTTGAGGGTGAAATAAAATGTTTTAGGGTTGCCCACCAGTCTTTAGAAGATAACTGATTGGAGGTCAGTTTTTCTTTTAATTTGTCAATATGTAATTGTTTGGCTTTACGAATTAAAGATAATGTTTTATTACGGTGACGACGAAAACTATTCCAATGCTCAACATCATCGGTTTGTTTAGCTTTACGATAAAGTCTTCTGCGAGCTCGAATATGTTTCTTGACCGAACTTGTAATCCATGGTGGGTCAGATGATTTTACTCTTACACTTTTATTCGGAATACATTGCTTAGAAAGGTCCATAATTGTGTCAGTTATATTTTTCGCATATATATTAATATCATCGTCTTGTAATTCAACCCAGTTGAGCAAAGAAGCTTTCTCTCTTAACAAATCATAATTTCCACGGTCATATAACCAAATATTACGTTCAAAGGAAACACTCAGCTTACGAAATGGTTTCTTTGTATTAGTACCAAATTGTTGATTTAGTTTTTCCCACCTCGAATTTCTTTCTGATTGCGCCTTTTCCTGATCGTTGCCTACTTGTACCTTTTTAGTTGTCATTCTCTGTAGCTTGTATCTAATATATTCATAGTTCTGTGTCATTTCAAGATTCAAGACTACTACCGATAGTACGGGACTTATTAACACAATGCACCCCAATGCAACTATTCTTACGTCATGCGAACAAATGGCTACATCGACTAAAAAAGCAACAATAACCAAACATCTAAATGTCTATGGCGTCGAGTCCGACACTTGCATTGTTTTGTCTGTTTTGTGCACACTGTTTCAGCAATAATTTATTGACACCGTCTTTGAGTCACTATAATACTGAGTGGTACATGTATAATACAACTTTTTACACATGTCGTGGCAAAGGTCATATTGGTTTCGTGTTCCGTTATCGTTGATTTTGCCCTCAGACACGTCGTCGACTTAGTAGCCTAAGTATGTGAAAGGATATTCAGATTGTAACAGTCCAAATACTTTCTGTGCGCGCAAACGAAATGTAAAGGAAAACACGAGGCAGTTCGTACTGAATTACCTACCACGTGCTTTTTCATGGACTCGTCGATCTTTTGACGGGACAGAGAACAAAATCGAGCTATAACTAAGAGTTTACACAGGACACATCCGGTCACGGGCTGGCGACGATGAACAAGGCGGCTATTTTAGTCAGGCTGAAAAAATAGCTGTGTTTCTGCTAACCCGACCGACCCTGATTTACTGTGCCGACCCTGCAGTTTTTATCGCCATTTTAAATAAAATAAAACGATTTTCATCCCTACAGACCCTTGAAATTTTCAGGTAAATGGACATTTGACTTACAACAAGTCAAAACTGCAAAAAAAAAATAATATTTGAAATCACTTTATTAAACTTTCTTTATGTTTTAAACTTCAATGTCTGTCATTTTAATATAGTATTTGAGATCAATTAAGTTGCATAATTATTATCAATATTACTGGTTATTAGAGACTGAAATAAATAAAAGATTTGCTTTCCTACCTACCCTGATTTTTTCGGCATGTTAGCGGAAACACAGCTAATTTGTTTTACGCCTCATCATTATTTGACGAAAACGTGTCACGAGGTAGAAATATACACGAAATGTTAATTTATAACGAGAACTTGCTCATGCAATGAGTTTTGTTGTTGTTGTTGTCGTTTTACTTCAGCTGTGAAAAATAAAAAAGATAATAATAAGAGAAAAAATGGTAGTTTTAATATTTTTGCTCAAAACATAGATTGTGGGTAAACGTAACCATCGATGTTTTGGAACAAAAATAAGAAAATATGTATGCCCCTGCATTTCCCCCGATTTACTATATACGAGGGATCATCAAAAATTACGTGGACTTTTCCCATAACTTGACAACAATTCCGGCAAACATATTCAAATTTCAGCTGGCAATAAACTTGCATATCTCCACTAGATTCTGAAAGTTTGGTTAATATAAACTGTTTTATTAGCAGTTGGTGATGATTTTTCTTACCCCACCCTCCCCATGGCGGAGCACGTCAGAAATGACGTTAAGTTTGGCACTGCAGTATCGCATTTCTTTTGCGTTTTCTTCAAAACGGTTTTGCAGATCACAGCCAAACGTGTCATGTGTCTTAATAAATCCATAACAAAACAATTTATGCTTGCTAAAAAAATTACGGTGGTCCGGTTGTGCACCTACTTTGTTTTGCTAAGGCATACATGTTTGCTTTTTTCAAAATGTTTAAGCGATGTCTGAATTGCATGCAACACAGATCAACCGGCAATATTGTACAATTCCCATTTGAAACAAACCTAATTTCGTAATTTGCCGGTAAAACTTCAAGGTCCTTCGATAAAGCATTACAAATGAAACATTTTGTGCACGTTTGAACAAAAAAGGACCCCAAATAAATATCGAAATTCATATCCGTCACTTAAAATGTTCTAACGTCTAAATTATAGTGTTAAAAGTCAGCATCCTAATGCCCAGTCCAAATTTATTTTCAAATGAAGGCAATACATTAAAACTTTATATAGATTTGTAATTTAAACCAAGTCCCAATAGTTAAATAATCTTTTAACATACTTTGAGCAGTTAAACTGTAAAAATCAATAGCCCTAAAAAGCACATTTTGTGGTTCAAAATCAGTGTTTCAGCGTCGACGTCACTGACGTCATCGGAGTGCTCCATGGTGGCGAAAGTGGGTGTTTTCATTTCACAATAACTTTGTAACGGATAAAGGGATTGTGATGAAATTTTGCACACTGCTGCATATTACATGGGTCCATGTGGATTGCCGAAAGTTTGAGTGGAATCGAGTCATATAATCATAAGTTATCAGAAAAGTCCACGTAATTTTTGATGATCCCACGTAAAATTGGGTTTAAGTGGGTATTTATTTCACGGATACGTTGTCCTGATTTACCCACTGGACAGAAGGAAATTAATTAGCTTGATCTTATCGTATGTCTTGAAGCCGTTCTTTTTATTTCGTTGACAGATATGACGCCATTAGATTGTTTTTCTTATTCAATGATCCTCGAAAATAATTGTATGTTTGTTAATATTGTGTACTTTACTTAACCTTTCCAAACTGCTTTGACACAGATCATGGAACGGTACAAGTAGGCAATGATCATAAAAGGCCGCAACCAGAAAAAATTCCCACTCCAAAAACCGAAGTGGGAAAAATCTTAATCGACAATTAGATACTTGTACTATAGTAAACAAATATACACCTGACCGTTGACCTTTATTCATTGCATAAATTAAATGGCCATGACCATACTGGCGGGCTTAAACTAAAACCTCACTCTCAACTTCTGCAGCGGTTCACAACATATAGTTGTTAGGTCATCGTGGCGAATCTCTAACTAGTCAATGAATCACCAAGGACAAACAAATAAATCATGATAACCACCATGATGAATCAAAAACGAGGACCTACAGATTCAGTAAGCTGCCCGACGATGGAGATCCCTGGGCGCTCAATATTTTACTGAAAGTTCGGAGAAAAAGAGAAACACCAGTTGAACCCCGATGGGCCAAGAAACAGACAAGAAGCTCCAGCTCCAAAACTAAATTACACACCCATGTAATGTATACCCCTTTATCCCCACTTTTACCTGGTAAAACTGGGATATACATGGGCATATTTTTTTTTATTTTTGACCCAAAACATAGATTGTGGTTAGTCGTTAGAACCGATTCGCCGACGGGAAAATGTCATACATTTTCAGCTGATGTTTTTTTTTTTTTTTTTTTTTTTTTTTTTTCAAAGTTTACAGCATTGAAATAAGCTGTATAATGCATTTAATATACACACATTACGAATATTTGCCCATGCAATATACAGAGATTATTTTAGCTTTAAAAATAAAAAAAAAAAACAGCTAAACATTTTGATATTTTTCTTATTTTTGCTCAAAACATAGATTGTGGGTACACGTTAGAACCGCCTCGCCGAGGCGGAGAACCGCCTCGCCGAGGCGGTTCTAACGTGTACCCACAATCTATGTTTTGGAGCAAAAATAAGAAAAATAGGTATACCCCTGCATACCCCAGTTTTACTATATAAAAGTGGGGTTCAAGGGGGTATACATTACACGGACATGTTTTTATGATGCAGATAATGGCTCGTAAAATCAATATCCTAAATATTCTAAATCAATCAGTCAATCGCCTACATGAATTGATTTACAGTTTCATTCACCTTATGCATCGCATTGTTGAATCATTTCCGTGAACAATCGCAAATATCCGAGAATTGAAATAAAATAAAAAATATTGAATTAAATTAACAATTATCAAAACAATTTAGTGTTTTTCATCGGAATAAAAATAACAGATCTGTATTAATGGAAAGGTACAAATAGACAATGATCAGGTAAAGGCGCATTAAGAAAGAAATTGCAACTCCAAAAACCTAGGAGGGAAAAAACTAAATTCACAGTTACGTACTTACACTAAGAAAACACATCGTAAGCCGAGTAGCTATTTCTTAATAGGCGGCCACTCAATTATACGAACTTAATTTAAAGTATAAAACACATTTAAAAAAAAAAAAAAAAAAAAGTCATGCAATCAGGAAAACATGTCCATGAAAAGTATACCCCCTTGAACATTACTTTTATGTAGAAAAAATGGGTCTTGTAGAGTTATAGATAGTTTCCTTATTTTTGCTCCAAAACATAAATTGTGGCATCAGGAAAACATGTCCGTGAAATATATACCCCCTTAAACCCCACTTTTATATAGTAAAACTGGGGTTAACAGGTGTATACCTATTTTTCTTATTTTTGCTCCAAAACATAGATTGTGGGTACTCGTTAGAACCGCCTCGGCTCTAACGTTTACCCACAATCCATGTTTTGAGCAAAAATAAGAAAAATATCAAAATTTTTCTGCGGAAAATTTTCAATTTTTACAACTTTAAAATTCTCTTTATATTGCATGGGCAAGTTTTCGTAATGCCTCAGACATAACCATTTTTTTTTTAGTAAATATAGTGATATCGATTTTTTTTCCAACAAAATTTTCAAATTTTCAAATTTGTCCGCTGCAAAACTATGCCGCTGTATCTTGCATGGGCAAGTTTTCGTAATGCTTGTACGAAGCACGGAGACATTTAATTTCTTGTAAAACTACGATCATCGCATTATTGAAAACACGCTTGTTTGATTCAATGCGATCAGCATAAAAATCGTTTTGTTGAAACCTATTTTTGCAATAATTTCAAAATATTTTTCTTAATAATAAACTAGTTCACATCATGCCTGGCGGCAGCGAACAGCAATTAGGAAGATCTTATATTAAATCACCGAAAACTAGTTTCTTTAGTTCGTTGTTAGAGCGCCATGATGACTGTTGGACATGTGCTTGCCTTTGTTCTCCTTCTTTATATGATAACTGCTATAGATGCTGACGTTACGTTTCCAAAACCACGCAGTTCCTTTGTGGATTTAGATGTTTTCAAAGCAGAGGTAATGGTTACGAAAACACTAATGCAATATACAGCGATTTTCAATGTTGTAAAAAAAAATTCAGTGGATTATTTTTGTTTTCTTATTTTTGCTCAATAGATTGTTTTGTTTTTTGTTTTCTTGTTACTCCCATCAATCAATTTCTGATTATTCTTGTGAGGTGTACATAGTACACTCCGGTGTGTTTGCAGGATGAGCCTACATGCACGAGGATAGAGCCTGTGTAGTGATCTTTAACCTGCACAGGGAATAACTGTCCCTGCACAGGGGGCCTCCAGTTAACGTCCTGATCCGAAGGACGGCGCACTGTATCATGCCATTCCTTCAAATGACACGAAAGGAAGCGTGTTCGGACCAAAAATTTTTCCTCGCAGCCTGCGGGGATCGAACCCAGGACCTCTAGCACAAGAAGCCAGTGCGCTAACTACTCGGCTACCTCTAGATCTCAGTCGTAGAAAATGAATTTTTTCAATGCAAATTTGTTCATATTGTTCTTATTTTTGCTCAAAACATAGATTGTGGGTACAAGTTAGAACCTCCTCGCCGATCTATGTTTTGGAGCAAAAATAAGAAAAAAAATAAGTATACCCCTGCAAACTCCATTTTTCTATATTAAAGCGGGGTTAAGGGGGTATTTATTGCACGGACATGTTTTCCTGATGAGTGTTATAGTTTCACCTTTTTTTCATTTTTATGGCAATTACCAAACAAACATTGTTCCACCTAGTTGCAGGACAAAATTGCGCGTCATGGGACACTTTGTAAGACTTGCGATTTAGAATTTAGAATTAATAATGTGAATTCGGAAATATTCGCTGGAACGTAATTTTCGCAAAATCTATTTGCCAATTCGTACTTCTTTAACCGATATTTGACGAATTGATTCTCCATTCATTATCATCAGGAGAGATTTTTAAATTTTATTCAATTTTTCGATGAAAATTCTTTAAGCAAACTGAATAGCCCCAGATGGGAATCCGCGTCCAGAACAAATTCTTCATTCATCCTAAAAGCGTTGCCATGGTTACACACAGGAGAACCATAGATCGAGCATATTGTGCACTTTTTGGCTATTTTATGGCCATTTCTGAACACAAATTTTAATTTTTAATTACCGGCCCACTCGACAAACAAAATGATTTTTTGCATACAATATTTCTTGATAATATTTCATAATTATTTCATATTAAAAATTGCTTGTCGTGGAACCCGTAGTTGAATAATTTTACATGTAACGTTTTGTAGTGAAAAATAGACCTTAAACGTATAAAAAAGTGTTATTTGTACTATGTTTTTCGAGCGTGGCAACTTTTACTATTTGAATGGAAAAAATTATACTGTATTTTAAAAGCGGAGACATAAAAATTATACCTATTATTGCAATACTTTTCTTATCACAATTACAAAATTCAATTTTTGACCAAAACATGAGGCTGAAATAAGTCCTTTAACTCACTGTGCCTTTTTCAGCCATTTGGTGGGAAAGTCTCTTTTAATGTGACTTTTACCGAAAACGACATCAAATTTAGCGTTTTCGTTCCATATAACTAGAATTAATATGAGCCGCATCGTGAGAAAACGGGAATGTTGCCTATGCGAAAACAAAGGCGCAGATCAGCTTCGCAGTAACTGCGAAGCTGATCAGCGCCTTTGTTTTCGCTACTCGGATAGTACAATTCCTCTTCTACTTAAATCCGAAATTTCAAGCTATTAGCTCTTTTCTGGGCTTGTACAGGCCGGTTTGTGTCGGACCTGGTCGGAAACCCCGAAGACCGGTTTTCTCGCGTCGAGGCTCAATATCTTCATTGCTGTTAAAGGATCTTAGTTTTAGTTTCTTTTTAAAGGAAGTGGTCTAGAGTGGCGTTCGTTGCTACTGTCGCATGCGTAATAATGAATTGTCAAATTCAATTCCACAGTAATTCATCATGAAAACATGCCCGGGTAATGTATGCCCCCTGAACCCCACTTTTATATAGCCAAATTGTGGTATGCAGGGGTACACCTATTTTTCCTAATTTTTGTTCCAAAACATAGATTGTGGATACCCTCCGAGTCGAGGCGGTTCTAACGTGTACCCACAATCTATGTAGTGAGCAAAAATAAGAAAAATATCATAAATTTTCAGCTGAAAATGTTTCATTTTTAAAGCTAAAAGTAATACTATCTGTTTATCTTATGGACAAGTTTGTGTAATGTTTCAGGTTGCCGGTTCCAGCTACTACAAATGGAAAACTGTGTGGGAATTTACTGTAGATAATAGCTCTACTTTAGACACGGCGTTCGGACCAGAATATAAATTAATGGTATCCGGTGCCAGTCCACTAATACTGACGATCGAGTCTCGAACAGTAAACCTGTAAGCGCATTACGAAAACTTTCCCATGCAATATACAGATAATGGTTTTCATATGTAAAAAAAAGGAAAATTGTTAGTAGAAAATCGTTGATATTTTTCTTATTTTTGCTCAAAACATAGATTGTGGGTACACGTTAGAACCGCCTTGCCGAGGCGGTTCTAACGAGTACCCACAATCTATGTTTTGGAGCAAAAATAAAACAAAATAGGTATACACCTGCATACCCCAGTTTTGCAATATAAAAGTGGGGTTTAAGTGGGTATATATTGCACGGACATGTTTTCCATATACTATACGACAAGCATAAACACCCATACATCCCACTTTTACACAGTATTAAACTTGGGGGTATACATATTTGTTTTTTCTTATTTTAAGTCCAAAACATAGATTGTAGGTACTCCTTAGAACCGCCTCGGCGAGACGGTTCTAACATGTACCCACAATCAATGTTTTGAGCAAAACTTATAAAATAAAACAATTTCAAATTCAATTTTTTTTGTTGTTTTTTTTTTTTTTTTTTTTTATTCTGAAACAAATCTCCTTTTATTGCATAGGCAAATTTTCGTAATGTTACGAAAATTAGCCCGTGCAATTTAGGGTGCTTTTTTCCAGCTGTAAAAATTAAAATTCCATCAGAAAAAAAGTGATATTTTAAATAACATCAGAAAAACTTATCCGTGCAATTTATACCCCCTTATATCCCATTTTTATATAGCAAAACTGGGGTTTACAGGGGTATACTTATTTTTCTTATTTTTGCTACAAAACATAATTTGTGGATACTCGTTAGAACCGCCTCGGATATGTACAGTATACCTCTGCATATCCCAGTTTTACTATATGAAAATGGGGTTTACGAGGTTATTTATTGCACGGACATGTTTTCCTGATGTATTTCAGGAACACGGATGTATGCAGCGAGAATGCAGCCACAGAAGTGTATTATTTAAGTAGTAATATATACACCGGCACAGGAACAGAAGCATTGTTTGGTATGTATATCATTTAGTACAACAATGTATTTACGAGTAGGTGACCACAAAAGTATTGCATTTAATAATATATATCAAAATGTTCGTTATATTGTAAAGTTTATGAAATGAGCAGGATAAAGTGTTTAATGTTAGTGAGAGTCGAGAAATCCAAGATGGCGTCCAAGATAGCCGCCAGAAATAAATGCAAGAGGTTGATGTACATAACCTCCTTTACTGTTTTAAAGCATCTCAAAGCATCAAACAAATGAATTTTATTTCTACAATATATGTTCATTGATAAATTTAAAGATAGGTTGAGTACCAAGGTCAAGGTCAAATTAAAGTTCAACAACAAAATATTGTTAAAACACAACTGATCCCTTTCATTTCTTTCGTAATAACACCAATTTTGAAAGTACATGTGTGCATGAAAAGAAAGAAGTATTATATTAAACTAAACTCGATGTTTAGGCTTTGCAAATTTAGATAAAGATAAAATTATAATGCGTTGCCATGGAGATTTTCAAGATGGCGTCTAAAACTACATGTGGTCATATTAGAAAAAAAACCTTTGTTTTGTTTATGTTTTTCTTTTTCAACAGTTTCTATTTCATTTTATTCAAGGTATGGTCATTAACGTGGTCTTAAAAGTTTTACATAGTGAATTATAAATCAAAGCATCACTTTAAAATTCTGTAAAGAGTTGCTTGAAAATACAAGATGGCGTTGAAAATGGACAAACTATCTTGACTCATGAATAAATGACATTAATCAATTATTTCTCACATCAACGCAACACAATAATTCACAAATTTACCAAATATCTGTTAGTATTATCTCTTTTAGGCAAAGCTCACACCTGATAATGGTTATATTCATTCAACAACTTGAAGGTCTATTCTTATTGCAATGTGTGATATTTGGTCAGTACTACTGTTTCATTGCTTTAATGTAGTGGCAACTTGCAGAAAACGCCTTTTCATCACACGCAATGGGCGTTCTTTCAACCACAAAAATGGACAACTTTACTTTTTTAGATTCGGCGTCATTTTCAAGTTTAGCTTTCGCTAATTAGGAAGGAATTTTATTTAGCAGTATGGCTGCAGTTTTGAAATGCTTAGCTGCACGGTAAGAGATAAAACAAATACGTTTAAAGTCAATTAAACATTATTTTGTAGTTACTGGAGATGCCTCGACATATAATTGGTTTATAAGTTCGAACCCCACCCAGTATGTCTGGTTATACGTTTGTGAAGAATTTATTCTTTCGCTTGACCCAAAAATGTGTCCAGAAGATAAGACGAGGATCAAGTTTCTCTACAACCAAGGCGCTGAATAGTAAGTATCCGTATTCATTACGATAATATGACCATGCAATATACAGAGATTTTTTTTTTTCAGCTTTAGAAATTGACAATTTCATCAGACAAATTTTGAAATCAGAGAAATTTTGATATTTTGACTCAAAACATAGATCGTCGGTACATGTTAGAACCGCCTCACCGATGCGGTTCTAACGAGTACCTACAATTTATGTTTTGGATCACCTACAATTTTTGTTTTGGATCCAAAATAGAGTACCAGAGGACCATTGGTCCATTGGTCCTGAGAACGCTCACATGATGCCTGATCTTGGAGTATAAGTCATCATAAAAAGACCTTGACCCTGAATACTCAGGCACCTTTACTGTCTGCATAAATTGCCTGTATCTGCTAAGTTTCAGGTCTCAGGCTGCAAACCCAAACCCAGTGATTTCTGAGAAAACCATAATCTTAATTTTGATATTCAAATAACCTTGGTTCAAAGTCAAGAAATGACCTTGACCTTAGTTAATTACAATACATTCATTGTCTGCATCTAGCAACTTTCAGGTTTCAGGCTTCAATAGTTTCCAAAATATCCATTGGTTTTGCCTTTTTCCATGTTAAAGCATATGTTTCGTAAATTGACCTTGTCATAAAATAGGCCGAGGTCATCCCAGGGTCATCATTTGATCTTAATTATGATGGACCGGAGTCCCTGATTCTACATACCAAGTTTTGTGGAAATCGGCCAACCGGTTCTGGAGAAGATTTTTGAAGGGTATTTTCAATATATGGGCATGGCGGCAATCTTGGTCATGTGAATAAGATATCGCGAACAAAATATCAATGTCACTACCCAAGGAGGCTCCACATCAAATTTCAACATGGTCGGCCAAGCGGTTTCAGAGAAGAAGATCTTTGAATTTGTGAACGACGACGGATGACGGATCATGGCTAATCCTATAAGCTCACCCTGTGAGCCTTCGGATCAGGTTAACTAAATAAAGGCATTCCCATGTAAAGACCCCAGATTCACTCTATGAAAGTGAGGTTAAGGGAGGTGTACATTGCATACATGTAGATATGTTTTCCTGATGTAAGGGCATGAAATGTCTACAACCACGGAATGCCCGGAATGTCCTAAAACCTGTAATTCTTGATAGGCCAGGGACATTCAGTCATCGTTACGTTGTCCTGAACCTAACATTTGGATCAAGTTTCTCTACAACTTATTTAAGGGCCCGAAATATTCACAAACACGGAATGCCAGAAATATCCTAAGACCCGGACGGAATTATTGTTACGCCGGGGGCATTCAGCCATCGTTACTGCGTCCTGAACATAACAGTGGGATCAAGTTTCTCTACAACTTATTTAAGGGCGCGTTGTGTCCGCAAACAAGGAATGCCCGAAATGTCCCCAGATTAAATTGCAATTATTGTTACGCCGGGGGCACTCAGCCATCGTTACGGTGTCCTGAACTTTCACACTAGGATCAAGTTTCTCTAGAACTCATTTAAAGTCTCGTGATGTCTGCAAACACGGAATGCCCAGAATGTCATTAGACCCGGAATGTCCACAAACCCGGAATTATTGTTACGCCGGGGCATTCAGCCCTGAACCTAACACTAGAATCAAGTTTCTCTACAACATATTTAAGGGCCCGTGATCTCTGTAAACACGCAATACCCGGAATGTCTTCGGGCCCAAAATGTCCTCTGACCTGGAATGTCCTCAAGCCTGGAATGAATGTAAAATTTCAATTTTTTTAAAACATGTTTAAAATATTTTATCATAGCAGTGAGCCTAATAAATGCGTACATTAAGAAGAGAGGGTTCTGTCTTGATCCAAAATCTATTGTCTGAAAATGATTAAACTAAAACCTGTTTTTCCTTTAGATAACTTTACACTTTTAATGTCTCTGTCTACTGTCTGCACACCTTCTTTCAGAAACTGCATTTTTCAAAATCTCACTTTTCTGAAACACCACAAGAAAAATATTACCATGTCACCATTTTACATTCCAAAAGTCCTAAAAAGTGCTGCAAAAATTTTGAAAATCGGTTCACGAATAAAATAATTATGCCCAAAAATATTTTGAATAGGCCTTTTGCACGTGCAAGGGAGGTAATCCAAATGCCTTAAAAATGAAAATCAAGAAACTCTGTGGAATAATTTTAAGACTTTAGCACACAGCTGTCCATACAATAGAGTTTTTGTTTTGGTTTGGTGCTTTTTTAATGAAAAATAACCAATATAGATTTTTTCCGGGAAAATAGTTACTTCCCTTGCTGACATTTTTACAATGGAAAAAGCCCTATTCAAAACCATTTTCTGGCATAAAAGTTTCATTTGTTAACCGATTTTCAAAGTTTTTGTGGCACTTTTTAAGACTCTTGGAATGCAAAATGGTGGCATGGTAATATTTTTCTTGAGGTCTTTCAGAAAAGTGAGATTTTGAAAAATGTAGTTTCTGGAAGATGCTGTGCAGACAGTAGATGTTTAATCGTGTTTCCATAATGTTCATGTATAAAGCAATCGACCAGAAGGGATCCCGTGGGCTCGGGCACTCAAGGATTTATACCAGGCCACGAAACTGAACCTGGATGTAGTACAAGGACCTTGGAGAGCTGCCTATGTGTACAAGGAAATCAACATCGGTGAGTAATATGAGCCGCCTCGTGGGAAAATCATCAATGTGGTTTCCGAACGTGTCCGACACAAACCAGCCTGTACAAGCACAGAAAAGAGCTAGAAGCTTGAAATTTCGGATTTAAGTAGAAGAGGAATTGTACTATCCGAGTAGCGGAAACGAAGGCGCTGATCAGCTTCGCGGTTACCGATCTGCGTCTTTGTTTTCGCCTATGCAGATTGTTGGTTTTCCCATTAGGCGGCTCAATTATGTTAAAAACTGACGCCATTCTGTGTCTAGAATCGTTTGTCTTAGATTAGCGACACCAGTGGTTATAGATTCAGTCCATTGATTCTGTTTGTCTATTCTGAGTTGATTCAAATACCTTTATTAACTCGGATACATAAAAGTTAAAACGCATAACCAATCCCGCCCCTTTCAATACTGAGAACCACGTGGTATTGTACACATACAAACTGATAAATGATCGGTGACATACACTGTAATTGAGAACGAAGTTGAGGTCAGATTTTCGAGTTTTCTAAGAAAGACCGGTGGTGACTTCACACTTCACAGTTCACAGTTCATACTTCATACTTCACACTTCACAGTTTTGTAAAACAACATTCTACCCTTGGAAGACAACGGGGGGCATTTCAAACTTCACACTTCATACTTCACACTTCATACTTCACACTTCACACTTAACACTTCACAGTTTTGTAAAACAGCATTCTACCCTTGGAAGACAACGGAAGGGGACATTTCAAACTTCATACTTCATACTTCACACTTCATTCTTCACACTTCACAATTCAAACTTCATACTTCACACTTCACAGTTCACACTTCATACTTCACACTTCACAATTATGTAAAACAGCATTCTACCCTTGGAAGACAACGGGAGGGGACATTTCAAACTTCACACTTCATACTTCACACTTCATACTTCACACTTCACAGTTCACACTTCATACTTCACACTTCACACTTCACAGTTTGTAAAACAGCATTCTACCCTTGGAAGACAACGGGAGGGGACATTTCAAACTTCACACTTCATACTTCACACATCATACTTCACACTTCACAGTTCAAACTTTATACTTCACACTTCACAGTTTTGTAAAATAGCATTATACCCATGGAAGACAACGGGAGGGGACATTTCAAACTTCACACTTCATACTTCACACTTCAAACTTCACACTTCACAGTTCACACTTCATACTTCACACTTCACACTTCAAAGTTTTGTAAAACAGCATTCTACCCTTGGAAGACAACGGGAGGGGACATTTCAAACTTCACACTTCACACTTCATACTTCACAGTTCACACTTCATACTTAACACTTCACAGTTTTGTAAAACAGCTTTCTATCCTTGAAAGACAACGGGAGGGGACATTTCAAATTTAACACTTCATACTTCACACTTCAGAGTTCACACTTCACACTTCATAATTTTGTAAAACAGCATTCAACCCTTGGAAGACAATGGGAGGGGACATTTCAAACTTCATACTTCATACTTCATACTTCACACTTTACAGTTCACACTTCATACTTCACAGTTCATACTTCACAGTTTACACTTCATACTTCACACTGCACAGTTCATACTTCACATTTCACAGTTCAGACTTCATACTTTACACTTCACAGTTCATACTTCTCACTTCACACTTCATACTTCACAGTTCATACTTCACACTTCACATTTCATACTTTGCACTTCATACTTCACACTTCACACTTCATACTTCACAGTTCATACTTCACAGTTCATACGCATCGCCTGAGGAGACGTCATAACACGAATAACGACGTCACCTCACAACTTGAGACAATAGACGATGCATGATGTGACATGACGTCACCATGTTTGACGTCAGGTGACATGTGTCAGTGCCTGACCTAATGTCATGTGATGTGACCTGACGTCAGGTGACGTCATATGTGACGTCAAAAACGTGACAGTGTGACGCCATGTGACGTCACTTGTGACGTCATGTGATGTTATATGTTAAGTCAGGTCAGGTTTTGACACACGTCATCTGACGTCTCACCATAACGTTATAAGATGTCACGTGTGACGTCACACGACGCCACACGTAATGTCAAACGACGTTACATGTGATGTCACATGGCGTCACTGTCTACACGCGTGACATCGCCGGACTTCACAGGCATAACATTGCGTGACGTCGCTGGTGACGTCATTTTGCACCAGGCCACGTCACATCAAATCACATACATCAAGTAAGGCATTGACACTCGTCACCTGACGTCAAATATAGTGACGTCACGTCACGCATCGTCTGACGTATCACGTCGTGAGGTGACGTCATTATTCGAGACATGACGTCTCTTCACGCGATGGATAAAAACTGTGAAGTTTGAAGTCTGAACTGTGAAGTATGAAGTATGAACTGTGAGGAGTGAAGTATGAAGTGTGAATAGTGAACTTTGAAGTGTGAAGAATGAAGTGTGAACTGTGAAGTGTGAAGTATGAAGTGTGAAGTGTGAAGTATGAATTGAGAAGTCTGTAGTGTAAAGTATGAACTATGAAGTATGAACTGTGAAGTTTGAAATGTCCCCTCCCGTTGTCTTCCAAGGGTAGAATGCTGTTTTACAAAACTGTAAAGTGTGAAGTGTGAAGTATGAAGTGTGAACTGTGAAGTGTGAAGTATGAAGTGTGAAGTTTGAAATTACCCCTCCCGTTGTCTTCCAAGGGTAGAATGCTGTTTTACAAAACTGTGAAGTGTGAAGTATGAAGTGTGAAGTGTGAAGTATGAAGTGTGAAGTATGAACTGCGAATTATAAAATGCCCCCCCGTTGTTTTCCAAGGGTAGAATTATGTTTTACAAAACTGTGAAGTGTGAAGTATGAAGTCTGAACTGTGAAGTGTGAAGTATGAAGTGTGAGGTTTGAATTGTCCCCTCCCCTTGTCTTCCAAGGGTAGAATGCTGTTTTACAAAACTGTGAAGTGTGAAGAATGAAGTATGAACTTCCAAGGGTAGAATGCTGTTTTACAAAACTGTGAAGTGTGAAGTATGAAGTGTGAACTGTGAAGTGTGAAGTATGAAGTGTGAAGTATGAACTGTGAAGTTTGAAATGTCCCCTCTCGTTGTCTTCCGAGGGTAGAATGCTGTTTTACAAAACTGTGAAGTGTGAAATGTGAAGTATGAAGTGTGAACTGTGAAGTGTGAAGTATGAAGTGTGAAGTATGAGGTGTGAAGTATGAAGTGTGAAGTATGAAGTGTGAAGTTTGAAATGTCCCCTCCCGTTGTCGTCGAAGGGTAGAATGCTGTTTTACAAAACTGTGAAGTGTGAAGTGTAGAGTATGAAGTGTGAACTGTAAAGTGTGAAGTATGAAGTATGAAGTATGAAGTTTGAAATGTCCCCTCCCATTGTCTTCCAAGGGTTGAATGCTGTTTTACAAAATTTTGAAATGTGAAGTGTGAAGTGTGAACTGTGAAGTGTGAAGTATGAAGTGTGAAGTATGAAGTGTGAAGTTTGAAATGTCTCCTCCCGTTGTCTTCCAAGGGTAGAATGCTGTTTTACAAAACTGTGAAGTGTGAAGTATGAAGTCTGAACTGTGAAGTGTGAAGTATGAAGTGTGAAGTATGAAGTGTGAAGTTTGAAATGTCCCCTCCCGTTGTCGTCCAAGAGTAGAATGCTGTTTTACAAAACTGTGAAATATGAAGTGTGAAGTGTGAACTGTGAAGTGTGAAGTATGAAGTTTGAAGTATGAACTGTGAAGTTTGAAATGTCCCCTTTCATTGTCTTCTAAGGGTAGAATGCTGTTTTACAAAACTGTGAAGTGTGAAGTATGAAGTGTGAAGTGTGAAGTGTGAAGCATGAAGTGTGACGTATGAACTGTGAAGTTTGAAATGTCCCCTCCCGTTGTCTTCCAAGGGTAGAATGCTGTTTTACAAAACTGTGAAGTGTAAAGTGTGAAGTATGAAGTGTGAATTGTGAAGTGTGAAGTATGAAGTGTGAAGTATGAAGTGTGAAGTTTAAAATGTACCCCCCCCCCGTTGTCTTCCAATGGTAGAATGCTGTTTTACAAAACTGTGAAGTGTGAAGTATGAAGTGTGAACTGTGAAGTGTGAAGTATGAAGTGTGAAGTATGAAGTGTGAAGTTTGAAATGTCCCCTCCCGTTGTCTTTCAAGGGTAGAATGCTGTTTTACAAAACTGTGAAGTGTGAAGTATGAAGTATGAACTGTGAAGTCACCACCGGTCTTTCGTAGTTTTCTCTTACAGTGTTTCTTCTTCTGACTGATTGGAAGGTGCAGTCAATGCAGAAATTGAAAATTTATTGAAAGAAAGTAACATAAGAAATCCCGGTAATTTCGTTTCGCAAACACTTCAAGGTTCTTGTGTTGGAAGTACTATGACGTATTTCCAGTTTTTCTTTATAAAAGTGGGGTTTATGGGGGTATACATTCCACGGACATGTTTTCCTGATTCGTCGTAAAATCTCTTAATGACTTTTATTTAAAAATTTCAAATCTTTCCTTATTTTCATCCAAACTATAGGTTGTGGGTAAACAATTGACGAGGCAAGCGGCCCCCGTGGTCGAGCAGTTAAGAGCGCTGTCTCTTAATCACTCGATCATCTCACCGCTGTGACTGGTGTGGGTTCGAGCCCCGCACTGGCCACATGTGAGACAAGCCAAGTTCTGCTTGCGGGTGGTTTTTCTTATTAAAGCATTAAGAAAACTTAACAAACAGTCCAAATACTTACTGTGGGCGCAACCATCACGAAAACTTCCCCATGTAATGAACAGAGATTGTTTTAAGCTTTTAAAATAGAAAATTTTCAGCTGAAAAAATTTGATATTTTTCTTATTTTTGCTCAAAACATAGATTGTGGGTACAACTTAGAACCGCCTCGCCGAGGCGGTTCTAACGAGTACCCACAATCTATGTTTTGGAGCAAATATAAGAAAAATAGGTATACCCCTGCATACCCCAGTTTGGCTATATAAAAGTGGGGTTCAAGGGGGTATACATTACACGGACACGTTTTCGTGATGTAACGATTTTGTATATTTTCAGTGTGCTCAGAAGAATAGATCGAGCCCAAGATAGCAGATAGCCCAGAAGACGAAGATGACATACATTACGGAAACTTGCCCAAGTCGTACAAAGAGTTATATCAGCTGTAAAAAATGATAATTTCATTAAAAAAATGTTTTAATGCTTTTCCTCGAAATATTGATTGTGGGGCGGTTCTACCGAGAAACCACAATCTATGTTTTGGTTCCATAATATACTAAGCAAATTAAATTTAGCAATTTTCGTAACATTTGCCAGTCTCTGCAGATAATGAACAAAAGTCATATTTTGGAATATAGAAGTAAGTGGTAACCTCTCTGCAGATAATGAACAAAAGTCATATTTTGGAATATAGAAGTAAGTGGTAACCTTTCGGCAAGAACTTGCAAGCGAAAAATTTCGAAACAATCAAACCTTACGGCGATACTGACGTGACGACACAATTTAAGACTCATTATCAAAACTTAAAGGTCTGGTTAAAGTGGGAAACCGAAATCATGCTAAAGCAATTGTTTAGTCATCAAAACAAAGAAAAACATTGAAAACGTTTGGGAATGAAATTTTATCGCCGAGAAATAAAGATCGTAAGTTTATGAATTTGACGTTTTTCCCTTGCTTCTACATTATGGCCTTACGGTTCGTTTCTATTTGGAATTTTCCGAAAATCGGCGATCAGTTGAAATGCCTGATGCATACCGATATGTTACAATAAAGAGTGTTTGCGAAATTCCCTGTCCTAGCTTAAATAATGAGTTTAACGTCAGCGTTATCTCACTGGCATGACGCGTTATGGCTCTGAAACTTTCAAGTGTTACTGACCACGTTATTGGCTACATTGTGCTTCGTCTGTCTTGTTTTGGTTTTGAAAATCTACGGAATTCAAGTAACCCGAAATTAAGGCAATTTCGACCATTTGACGGCACGTTGACGTCGTTTTTTCGGCAGGTGTAGTTTGTACCGAAAACCCCCAATCTCATTTGTCACATTATCAATAACGTTGATAAACAAGGGATGAAAATGATTGGTTTAATGAATTTAACAAAAGTCAGCTGTTTGCATTGTGTTCAATGGTTGAGAATTTTGCATTCACACCCTTTCTGTATTTCTTGGTTGTTACAAAAACCTCTTTAAAGAATGGCGTTTTTAATTCATCATATCATGTGCCTCAAACCCTGTTCTTGTCATTTAAATTAAAAACAAAATGTCCAAGATTTCTCTAAGGTGATCAAAAGTATATGTAACATCAAAAATTGCTAAATTTATTTTGCTTAGTATATGAAAAATAGGTATACCTCTGTATACCCAAGTTTTAGTAGCTAAGGCTGCGGTCACATAGGAGTAGACTATTCGGGTATACGGTGTACGTTTTTGAGGGCACGCGAATACTTGAAATCAAACATTATGATTTCCTTATACCGGGTCACATAGGAGGACACTATTCGAAAAGTTCGTTAGGCTGCGTTCACATAGGAGTAGACTATTCGGGTATACGGTGTACGTTTTTGAGGTCACGCGAATACTTGAAATCAAACATTATGATTTCCTTATAGCGGATCACATAGGAGGACACTATTCGAAAAGTTCGTATAGGCGCGTATAGGTGCGTATAGTATAGCATAGTGGGAATCGTACATGTTCGATTTTCGTATAGCGTATAGTGTGTGACAACTGGTTTCGCTGGTCTGCATTTTTATTTTACACAAGCTTTAGAGTGTTTTGCTATAGAAAGGTAAGTAAAAATGATTTTTTCATAATAAAGTCAAATATTTGAATCCTAATGAATATGTAAAACAACGTATATAACTTCTCATTAAACTATTATTTAAAGCACGTGCTACTTCTATGTGAACCGCCGTGCCCGTATAGCGTATAGCGAATACCGAATAGCGTATAGCAAATACCATATACCGTATACCGTATATTTCTATGTGAACGCAGCCTTATAGGCGCGTATAGTATAGTATAGTATAGTATAGTATAGCATAGCATAGCATAGCATAGCATAGCATAGCATAGCATAGCATAGCATAGCATAGCATAGCATAGCATAGCATAGCATAGCATAGCATAGCATAGCATAGTGGGAATCGAACATGTTCGATTTTCATATATCGTATAGTGGTTTTCCTGGTCTGATTATTTTTATTTACACAAGTTATAGAACGTTTTGCTAGAAAACTAAGTTAAAAACAATGTTTACACAATAAAGTCATAGATTTGAATCCTCATGAATATGTAAAACAACGTAAATAACTTAAATTAACTTCTCATAGTACTCTAAGTCAAGTAATAACGTTTGTTTGTTTGTTCGTTCGTTTGCTTTTTTGTCACCATACTCTTCCCCATACCCTTCCTTTCTTTTGAAAGGACAATGCCGTCTAGGTCACAGGTCAAGTGTATGGATTTTAATGTGCGAATAACGTCAGAGCTGGTACGATTTACTAGTATTGGTGATAAATTATGACATGCATATAAGAAAGTTTCCACGTTTTCAATGAGAGTGGATGGCTGAAATAATTCATGAGATTCTGGAATGTTGTGTAAATTCGACCAACACAGGCCGCAGTGCTGTCGAACCAATATGCGTCTGTTTTTCTTAGGTATTGCCGCTTCCTCCTTCCCTCGGCTAGTAAAAGCAAAGATCTTTTCAAAATACCGAATTCGCAACTTTTTTCATACTCACGAAAAGAGCACACTGACAGCAAGTGCTACTTCTATGTGAACCGTCGTGCCCGTATAGCGTATAGCGAATACCGAATAGCGTATAGCGAATACCGTATAGCGTATACCGTATGTTTCTATGTGAACGCAGCCTAAAAGTGGAGTATAGAGTATTAATTTCACGGACATGTTATCTTCATGGATGATATTTACTTTTTTGCAACATACCAAATGAGCCGCCTCGTGGGAAAAACAACAATGTGGTTTCCGAACAGGTCCGACACAAACCGGGCTGTGCTGTCACAGAAGATGTTAGAGGCTGGAAATTTTGGATTTAGAAAGTAGAAGAATTGTACTATAGGTGTAGCGAAAACAAAGGCGCTGATCAGCTTAATGCGAAGCTGATCTGCGCCTTTGTTTTCGCTTATGCAGATTGTTTGTTTCCCATGCGGCTGCTCAAATACACACATGTATAGGTAAATACTTTGACCGTGCCGCTTAACCTCTGTCATAGATATGCACGTGTTGATCGGACTGCTTTCTTTCTTTCTATATGAGCCTGTGCGTGAGAAAACCAACAATTTGGGATTCCGACCAGGTCCAACACAAACCAGCCTGTACAGTCACAGAAGAAACCCAGGATCTTGAAAATTTTGGGTATAAGTAGAGGAGGAAATGTACTATCCGTGTAGCGAAAACAAAGACGCTGATCAGCTTCGCGGTTACCGCGAAGCTGATCTGCGTCTTTGTTTTCGCCCATGCAAATTGTTGGTTTTCTCACGCACAGGCTCATATATACTGCAGTACACTCTCGCGAGGATTATGTGCAGATGCGCGCGTCAAGGAAAAGTGTTGATAGAAGAAAGTTGAAATGAGTTTAGTAAGGCTAAAAATAATGAAAGTGTTAGTATGAAGAAGATTTCTGAAGTAAAAATTACCCAGCGGGCACATGACGTCAAAATGACGTCAGATCGACGTCGATCTGACGTCATTCTGACGTCATGTGCCTGCTGTGTAAAAGCTGATAAAACAACATAACAATGGTCTCAATAATGCGACTCTGTGACGGTAAACAACATATGACCACGTGCTTCACATGGCACTGGAAAAAGGTGAAAAACAAATAGGTGCCCCTTTTACAGTGTTTACAAAACTTCATCACGTGAGTTCAAGCGCACGGTCAAAGTTTTTTTACGTATATAGCACGTCGCGTAGGTCGAAACAATAAACAAATCACCAGTATGTACAGGTGCGTTCACTTATTAATATACCCCTGCGATATTCAGAAATAAATTGACAACTTTTGAGCAAAAATAAGAAAAATATCAAAATTTTTCAGCTGAAAATTTTCAATTTTTAAAGCTGAAAAATCTCTGTTTATTGCATGGGCATGTTTTCGTAATGGAAAACATGTATCAGGAGTTCAAGATATCACTGGCTACATTTTAATGCATTTACGTGTACACGGTCTATCATTAACTCATTTAAACCTGGCGTCTTTTTAATGGGACATAGGCAAACAGTATAGCCACAGATATGACGCCGCAAAACGCGGCGTCCCATCTGTGGCCACTCTGTTTGCTAAGAAGATTTTCATCAAAAAAGTATATGAAAATTGAAATTCACTCCTGATGCCCAAAAAAATGAAAGTGGACTCATCCAATTGATAATAATGCGAGAATCCATTCGTCAAATATAGGTTAACAAACGCATCTTATGCCAAGCAAGGAGATGATGTTACGATCTGTTTAAAATAAAGATTACATTGCTGGCATTTATTTATTTGGGCGAGAGATCAATGTTCTCACCACTGAGATACCGCGCTTCAATCGGTGACTGAAATAAAATTACCGATATTTCAGTAAACTTTCAATTTTATGTTGTTGTTTTATTATAATTCCAACTTAACAAATTTGCTACATTTTGATTGGTTGTTTGGAAGACTTTATACATCGATAAAAGCAATGCGTAAGAATACTCGGTTTTCGTCTTAAAATGGCGCGACTTTACGTGATTACGTGACGTTTCTTCGAAGAAACGTTGACATCACCACATCAAAACGTCATAAAAACAATGGATGAACGCGTTTTGAATGCGTCGAAATGAATATTTGAAATTTTCATAATCATGGACGCTGATTCTTTTAACAGAACATCGTACGGTAAGTGTTTTAATCTGCTAGTTGTGTATTGAAATTTGACGTTTGAATTTCTAATGTTCCGAGCCCCAGTTCAAAATCGACGTGTCCCCTATATCATTTCAGACGGGGATATTTTCTTTCAAACGAACAATCTTGAATGGAGTGAGATGTTTTTAAGCTCCCGCTTTTACAGCCTGCCTGTAGTAAACCAGATATAGCTTCTATTCATTGCGAGAAGTGAGTTCTATGCTTTCGGGGAATTTTGAAGATGGCTGCCTCATGAAGATCAGTTTTGCTCTATTTTCCTTCCGCTGGTTATAAAAAAATAAATAAATGTAGACAAATGCAGTGTAGTCTAATGAGGCAAAGTTGCAATTATAAGGAATGAATTATCATTTTTGTTGATTTTATCGATGTGTAAAGTCAGGCGAATCACTCACAACTTTTTTTATAAAGCCCTTCGGGCTTTATTCAGTCTGTGAGTGATTCTCCTGAGTTTACACATCGATAAAATCAACAAATTCATTCCTATAATAAATAATCTATTAGGGGAAACAGTGTCGTTAGGGGCAACATTAACGAAACGCTCTTTTCTTTGCAAAACAAACTTGATTAGGATGTAGTTATGTGTAGCAAAGATGCATTTTAAAGCATTTATTGTACCGAACGTCCTCACTTGCCACCAAGAAATTTAATTACATCGAAACATCACACAAAGGAGAAAGTGGATCGCAAGTAAGCCATTGACATACGAGGGGTGGCCCGGTAAATCGTGTACTTTGTTGATATTTTCATTCTTTGACGCCGTATTGCCATTAACTTTTCAAATACCTTCCGCAATTCAAATTCAGTTAAAAGAGGTGCATTAAAGGATAAGCCTTATGTACAACTTCTAAAATGTGCATGGTTGATTAGATCAGTGTGTGCGAACCCGGTGCAACCTAAACAAACACATTTAAATAATCTGTGTGTTCAATAAAGTAAAATTTTCATCCATAAACGAGCTGTCTGCTCATAGCAACATCACCAGAGAAAATTTCAAATGTTACGTATCATCTGTTTGAAAATGGCACACATTTACATGTTGTCTGTTAAACTAACAACCTACTGAAAATGGCGACGTTAGAGAAAGAGAAAGCACGACGAACGGCAATCCAGTTCTGTGTGCAGACCGTTATGACCTCAAATGATTCATTCAAGCATCCGAAGAGCACACACATATACAGTGGTATTTCGAGAAGCCTTGATTTAAATGGCATGGTCGATTTAGAGATAGGTGGACATAAATTACACATCATGGACGGAAACCATTCATGAATGTCCGTAAAGTACTCTCCGCAGATGAAATCGCATCCTCAGTGTAAACGTTTTCAGGGCAGAGAGAAGTTCGTGTAAGCGATTCAACAGGTCGTTACGTAGTCTATGGGTCTGTGACATGCTTCAAAAGTTGGTACAAACATCGCTTGTGTATCGCACACAACGGAGCAGTAAACGGTAAGTACATGTAGTACTTGAAGTTGACGGATAACAGTAGACGACGTCGTCAGCGTGCGCCGGGTCTGCATGACTTGTAGTTTTGTATTGCGTACTGAGATTTTATTCTTGGGTGTATTTTTCTGAAGTTTTGTATGCATACCCAGAACATGCGAACGTAATATACTTGTAAATTGTTAAGCCTTACAAGTTTGCGCAAACGTTTGCAGTGCTAAATGCTGTATCGGAAAATACAAATTGATAATATTAACTGTTTCAGTGACCATTCTTTAACAAACCTTAGCTTATTGATAGATGAGAACAATAAGTAAGATGTTTTCAACGTGTTTTTTGATGTGCCTATATGTGTAATACTCAAATGAACTTTGTTTTTCAGGCATTTGGCAGATACAATGTTTTTGTGCTAAGGTGACGAGGTCTTCATATATTTAAACTGCGCAAGTAATGGCCGATGATTACTGAACCGGCTTTATAAGCATTTTGGTTTCTTTCATTGAATAACCGTATAGTCTATTATATTCCCACCACAGTATACCAAATCCGCCAGGCACGTAAGGCTCAGAATAATATGGCCCATTCAGACTTGCGAAAACAGTGACGCCGTACCACCAAGCACCAGAGAAGTCGTTAGCCAAATCATCGTCCGTTCTAGCGTCGTTGTCCCTGTCTTTCGTACTGAACATCTGTCCATTATCAAAGTATGACATCGAATCCCCTGCGTCTCCAGAGTAACCGTCAATAGTTAGTCGGTATCCGTCAGATTCAGCAGCTATTTTGAATGTATCATACAGTGCATATGTTATATTGTCCCAAGCATTTAGATATATCTTCAATGAATAGTTTGCACTTGAAGTGATTTGATGTATAGCGTCATTGCCTAACCAGAATTCTAGATTCACATCACCGAAGCCTTCTTTGTATTCTGTCCAGTTGCGATAAAAATCAATTGACCCATCAAATCTTCTCTGAATGATCGTCCATATGTCGTCCTCAGCGCACTCGCATAAGCTAGGTATGGTGTCAATGGCTGAAATAGTGTTGCACAGGGCAGAAAAACCTGTGCATGGATCTGACTCGACGCCAAAGACATTTAGACGTTTGGTTGTTGTTGCTATTGTAGTCGATGTAGCCGTTGGTTTTGTGGACGAAAAAGTGATTGATTTAAGGTGCATTGCGTTAATATGTCCGGTGCTCTCGGTAGAAGTATCTTGAATCTTGAAATATACAAATATATAACAATAAGCATAATTATTAGATACAAGCTACAAAGATTGACAACTAAGTGCATTTATAATTAGCTGAATTCATGTTATGTTGGCATACGCAGGGATTTGACGGAAAAAAAACTAATTTTCAGGCTATTAGTAAAGAGAATTGTTAGAGTAACATAATTATGTACGTAAATAATAGGAAGTTGTATCTTTATATACATATATATATGTGTGTACATTGTATTATTTATTGCCATTGTGAGAGCTTCCAACTTGAAAAGAGCAGAAAAACAAGTCTTGGGCAAAACACGTATCATTCAAACCTATACAATGCTTAAATGAAATTTCTTCAGTTAATTGTTAACAGTTATTACGTTTTTTTTTTTTATTTCATAACATAAAAAAAACATTATACAAAAGTTTGATTGTTTTAAAGATCATACAGATGTACCATCACCTTTTGGTACACAAAATATCCACCAATTCCAACCGCTGATAGAACTAATAGTCCTATGAAAATACACGCCAGCGTTTTCAATAGCCTTCGTTTTACTGAAACTGTAGTTCTTGTTAATGAACATGGTCTTTCCATTACGTTATTATTTTACTTATAAATTGGCTTATTCGCAAAATTGTCTGACTTAAAAATGAAACAAAACGCAAATATCCATACTTAAATTCAAGGATTTTTTTTGGTTCAGACATAATTCAGAAATTAAAAAAAGCATATTATCAGTCAGCCGAGCAAACATCATTTCTTTACCTTTACAAATAATTAGAAAGAGGTGACTTTAATTCCCTTAGCACCCGCTAATCATTTATATATCAATGTAAATAGTTACATTTACACCAAATTTATTCACCTAGTGTCAAACAAAACCCCATTTTCTTATTGCAGTTACCAGCATGGTAATATTTACCACCTTGTGGTACCGAAAAAGCTATTGTCAGTCAGATCACAAGAACTTAATATACGAGCTTGAAAACTCTATAATATATAGTACCTAATTGTAGTTTAAGTTCCTAATTGTCAATTAAGTTTTTTCCCACCTCGGTTTCTGGAGTAGGTGTTTCTTTCTGATTGTGCCTTTTCATGATCATTGCCTACTTGTAACTCCTTGTGGTTATTTTAAGAGGTCAGCGACACCGAGGGGCATATCGTTTACAATTCTGTCATACATACTACGTACAAATGTAGATACCAACGTATAATGCTATCCCACAAATGCTTACTATTAAGCAAAGGGTTTTGAGCTTTTATGAGGATTTTTCATAAATAACGTAGTCTTTCTTAATATTTACTTTTTTGAGATTGTGAAGCATGATAATATGTATTATGCTTTTGTGATTTCTCATCATTTGACCATCTTTAGTAATCAAAAGTTTGGGTTGATTCCTATTATTGAGTGAAAAGTTACATGTGCTCAAAAAGACCGATAAACGTAGACGCGGGGCATGTCAGATAGATTTTCATTTCGTCAGCGATGTCACTTAAGTTTAAGTGATGTACAGCGCGTTAGCGGGAGTTTCTTAACTTTCAAAGTCATTACAAAAACATGCCCATGCAATAAACAGAGACTTTTTGAGCTTTTAAAAATGAAAACTTTCAGCTGAATTTTTTTTTATTTTTTTCTTATTTTTGCTCAACTATGTTTTGGAGCAAAAATAAGAAAAATAGGTATACCCCTGCATACCCCAGTTTTGCTATATAAAAGTGGGGTTCAAGGGGGTATTCATTGCACGGACATGTTTCCTGATGATTCTCTGTTAGGTGTACAATGCGGTTTGATCTTCCTGACAGAATGTACACCGTCGCGGCATGCATGATACAATGTTACAGGTCGCAATAATAATGTTCTTGTACATATCTAAGCCTGGTACATTTTGCTTAGCTTTTAAGGAAGGGAAAATCATCAAGATAAATGAGTCCCGATTCGGAAGTATTGTGTGTGTTTTATTGATTCAATACTTATTGGCAGACCCCAAACTCATTATAAACATTTATGTGAAGGTATGTATCCTTCATACAATGCATCTCTCGTACAATAACTTATGATAATCACATACGGGTTAGAATATGAAACATATACCTTTCTCAATTCTGAATGACTATTGTTTAACATTTCTGAGGTTTCGATGCAATGACGTGAACAGAATCTTTGGCATGTTCATATTATGGACGACTCATATATAGACGTCAAACAATTTGGACCAGAAATGCATGGTAACATATACGTATTTCTCAAGAGCGCGCTGAAGCGATGTCGTGGCTTTAACGGCATCATTCAATTTGTGCACATAACCAGGACACTCTTGATTCTTAATGTCTTTTGTACATTTAAGATAAGTACACGACTAACAGAAAATACCACTGTTGTCCCTGTTAATATTTTTGAGTTGTGTATTTTCCGAGATATCCGCACATTTTGAAAACTTGATGATTTTCAATACAATTCAATTACGCCAAAACTTATCGTTATTACATCTGCATCGATGATATTTATTAATTGCTCATTTTTAGGGATTGATTAAATTTTTTAATTATTTCAGAAAACATTGCACTGACTATTCTGGCAAAATTTCAAGCTGATTTACTGGTCAATTATCGATTTATGAGCCTTTACATATCCTTTCCACTACCAGAGCGTATTTATGCGTAATTGATGCCAAACACTTTTGATCGACCCTCACGGCATTGTTAAAGCTAGCATGTGCAATCTTTTTATATTTTTTGATTGCCCAGTAAGTAGGCTTTAAGCGATATAAAGCTTATTTGCACAGTGCAAACAAGCGAGTTAGAGGTCCAGAAAGTTGGGAAAAACGTGATTTTTCTGTGTTAAAAAGGTCGAATTTACCCTGTTATCTTTGAATCGCAACCACGCTCAAACCAAACAAGTGCGACCAAACTGCTCGGGCTGAAAAAAAGACACAGGAAGAGAGAGAAAAAATAGAGATAGAAAGAGAGGAGAAAAGAGGAAAAAATCGGGAATCAAAACGCAAAAAAAAGAAGTCCGTGCGCATGGATTTTTCCACGGTGACCCTGCGCCGCGACCTTTCGGTAGCAAAACCAAAACAGCTTACACTATGTTAAAGAGCGGTCTTTCTGCTTTCAATAAACTTTAAGGCATAATGCGTGTTTCTAAGACTCACAGAAATGGTTTTATGGGCGATTTACCAAGCCTACCCCCTTTTTATGTGTATTTTGTAAAATGCCTGGTGGTCCTAAGGATATGGTGGAAACGCAAAATATGCTTCTATCGTCCAGATTTTGGCCTTAAACTGACCAAACAGCATACAAAACAAGAAACTGTCGCTTAAAACTAGGATTTATACCCGTTTTAGAACTTTTACTTATCCTTTCCACTACCAGAGCGTATTTATGCGTAATTGCTGCCAAACACTTTTTGATCGACCCTCAGGGCATTGTTAAAGCTAGCATGTGCGATCTTTTTATATTTTTTGATTGTCCAGTAAGTATGCTTTAAGCGATATAAAGCTTATTTGCACAGTGCATCAAACAAGCGAGTTAGAGGCAAAAACGTGATTTTCTGTGTTAAAAAGGTCGAGTTTACCCTGTTATCTTAGAATCGCAACCACGCTCAAACCAAACAATAAACCTTACAATTATGTATGGCATAATGCGTGTTTCTAAGACTCACAGAAATGGATTTATGGGCGATTTACCAAGCCTACCCCCTTTTTATGTGTATTTTGTAAAATGCCTGGTGGCCCTAAGGATATAAGTGCAGATGGCAAATGAATGGACTTCCACGGGTACATGTTACAATGCTAAATTAAAGAGGTCACACGCATACATATGCGAGAGTAAAAAAAAATATCAGTACAGAAATCGCGTCCGTTGATTGTACATGAATTAAAAAAATGAACATAAAAATAAAAATGACACATAACTTGTAACCTTTTAATCACTTATGCCAAATTCAAAGCAGAGGTTTACGCTATTTATGAACAAACAACGTAATAGTTTCGCGTGTAATAGTTTCATAATGCTCGATAATGTAAAGATTGCAGTTCAGTTAACTAACATAAGAGTATGAATTAAGGTTTTTAATCGTTCAGTTGTCAGTGTATATTTTTTAAACTAAAGTACCTTGTATTGTTTTATCCCGGGTGTTTTATGTAATATTATATACATGTAGATGTATTTTTATGTATAAAAATAATACAATTAACAGTGCTTAAGGTAATTATTGGCTTTTATTATATGGCAAGTGATGAAATATAGAGAAATATGTATTAAATATAACCAATATTTGAAAAAGTTATATTTTCACATGTGAAAATATAAAAAAACATATATTTTCACATGTGAAAATATAAGATTTGGGAATACGCAAATTACGATTCCACCGTTTCATTTCTAATTTATACATAACTAAATTTTATAATCTATGCTATTGTTGACGCAATGAACGTTCACACACAATAGCGACGTAATGACGTGACGTAATGACGTCATTTAAGTTTATGACGTCATATGCTTTAGCGCACAACGTTACAATGACTACATGCAATATAATAAAAAGAAAATTCAAGTTTTTGTAGTGAATATGAGTTTTATTTCATCTCGTGAAGTGAAAAATTATATATTTCATTCGTGCCTTCGGCACTCATGAAATATAAAAAATTTTCACTTCACTCAATGAAATAAAACTCATATTCACTCCAAAAACTTGAATATCCTCTATGGCATCATGCACGGGTATTGTGTATAGGCGTAAAAAATAGCCGTGTTTCCGCTAACATGCCGTAAACATTCAGGGTCGGTAGGCAGGCAAATATATATATAGAGAAAAAACAGTCAGAATTCTTCGAGTGACGCACAATATAAATAAAAGTCTGGTAAGAGAAATAAATAGAAAGTCTGTTGTTGTATTTTTCCTTTTTTCTGTAAGCGCTTTCATAGCTTCATGGCTGATCTTCAGACATAACATCATTTCTTGTTATGTCTGAAGATCAGCCATGAAGCTATGAAAGCGCTTACAGAAAAAAGGAAAAATACAACAACAGACTTTCTATTTATTTCTCTTACCAGACTTTTATTTATATATATATATATATATATATATATATATATATATATATATATATATATATATATATATATATATATATTTTTTTTTTTTTTTTTTTTTTTTTTTTCAAATTGTTGAAAACAGGTAAAAAATGATAATATGCAACTTTATTCTTCTCAAATACTAGAAAATGACAGACATTGAAATTTAAAACATAAAAAATTAAATAAAATAATTTAAAATATTATGTTTTGCAGTTTTTTCTTATATCATTATGAAAACTTGCCCATGCAATATACAGAGATTTTTAAGTTGTAAAAAATGAAAATTATCATGAGAAAAAATTTGATATTTTTCTTGTATTTGCTCAAAACATAGAGTGTGGGTACTCGTTAGAACCGCCTCGGCGAGGCGGTTCTAACGAGTACCCACACTCTATGTTTTGGAGCAAAAATAAGAAAAACATATATACCCCCGCATACCCCAGTTTTGCTATATAAAAGTGGGGTTCAAGGGGGTATACATTACACGGACATGTTTTCCTGATGTTACTGATCGTTTCAAGGCGATACTTCTGTGGTGGTTATTTTTGTTTTATGCTTGGTGTTTAATTTTTTGTGCTGTTGGCTCCTTATGTATGTTTTCATATTTTTAATTTAGGTATCTAGGTGGCCACCTATTGGGAAAATAGCTGCTAATTCGGCTTACGATATGTTTTCATGGTATAAGTACCTGATTGTGTATTTAAGTTTTTCCTATCTCGGTTTTTGGAATGGGAATCTTTTAATGAATGCGCCTTTTCCTGATCTTTGCCTACTTGTACCTTTTTACTTATTGTAAGTCATATTTCCATTAGCCTGAAACTTTCACGGGTCGGTAAGAATGAAATAAAACAAAAACACTGAGGTCCTATAAGAGCAGTGAACACATTTATGAGAAAGGGGATGGGCCATACCGCGGTTTCGACTATTAAAGTCTCGTCAGTGACCCTTTAAATTTAGATTTCGGTCATATGGTTATAATCTTGAACACTTAGCAAAAAATAAAATTTACTTACTTATCTACTCATTTAAATATATGGATAAATATAAACTCAAACTTTGATAGGGATCAGTTATTTATTATTGACTGAAGGACAAACTGGTTATTTAACACCCAAACGTTTGCTATAGAAATGTAGCAGAACAGTCACCGTGCAAACACTCCATCTTTGATGAGCATTTGATGGACCCCCCTCCCCCCCCCACGAAATTGAAGTTAACACTGTGCCCACCCTATCCAATTCTATCATCAGATCAATTCTTATCGAAATTTTACCTCTTACGTTGCAGTGATAAAAAAATTATTGCGTCCGCCATCATCGTCTGTTCACCTTTATAAAAATTTAAATCCAAAATCGAGTATTAAACGTTATTAATATTCATTGGCTGAGAGAGGATTTCAGTTGGTCCAGAGCAGGTCCTTTGGGTACTGGATCATTGTCATACGGGTCGTTTCGGTCACGGTTTTTTTTTCGGTCACGGGTCGTTCCGGCCCTTGGCTTTTCGGCCCGGGTCGTTTCGGCCCCGGGTATTTTTTTGGTTGTGAGTCGTTCAAGCCCGGGTCTTTTCTGACGCAGGTCTTTTCGGTTCCGAATTTACCGTTATAATGGTCCACTTCCTTTTTTTGACCACATGGGTATGTTACGCAGGATTTATGTAAAGCTCCAAATAACAATGCTGCATACCAAATATACAAGCTTTGAAGTTTCAGAGAAGAATATTTTACATGTATTTCCCATTAAACATTTATGGCAGATAATGACGCCCCCTGGGCGGGGCCTGTATGGATCCAAGGGACACGGTTGACAGGATTTATAAAGGGGAACTCAATACATTGCTACACACAAAATATGGCAGGTTTCAAAGAAGAAGATTTTTTCATGTTTGTTTCATTGTAAGTTTATGGGAGATAATGACCCCTAGGAAGGAACCATTTCTAACCCCATGGTCATGCTTAGCAGGATCTATGTAAAGCTCCACATAACAATGCCGCACACCAAATACAGAAGCTTTGGATGTTGTGGTTTCAGAGAAGAAGATTTTTTATGCATTTCTATTATAAGCCTATGGCAGATAATGATGCCCAGGGGCGGGACCTGTATGGACCCCAGGGGCACGTTTAGCAGCATTTATAAAGAGGACCACAATACATTGCTACACACTAGATATGAAAGCCCTGGACTTTGTGGTTTCAGAGAAGAAGATGGTTTTATGTTTTCCCATTGTAAGTGTATGGGAGCTAATGACCCCCGGGGCGGGGCCATTTTTGACCCCAGGGGCATGGTTGGCAGGATTTATAAAGAGGATCACTATACATAGCTATATACAAAATATGAAAGCTCTGGGCCTTGTGATTTCGGCGAAGATTTTTTTTTATGTTTTTCCCATGACGCCCCGGGGGCGGGGCTTGTATGGACCCCAAGGGCACGGTTGGCAGGAATTATAAAGAGGACCACTATACATTGCAATACACAAATATGAACGCTCTACTATACATTGCTACACACAAAATTTGAAACTCTGGGCCTTGTGGATTCGGAGAAGAGGATTTTTTGTTGTTGTTTTTCCATTGTAAGTCTATGGGAGCTATCTGATGCCATGAAAACCACAGTTCTAATCGGACCTGGCCCAAAACCAAACTGAAACTTTCCCCTTCCTCAATAAATCTTTAGATAAAATTTGATTACGATTGGCCTTGTTGTCTTAAAGATATTTAAGTTTGAAAATGTGGACGCACGGACGCACGGACGGACGGACGCCGGCTCGACTACTGTACTATAAGCTTACCGTGTAAGTCTGCGGCGCAGGTGAGCTAAAATCCGTCCAGGAATGAGACCATGATGACACAGAAATGAGACCATGATGACATATTGTATTTTAAAGACAATTAATGATTATAATGGGAAAACAAAGCTGGTTTGGTATAATTAATCTTAGTTTGTCTCCCTAATTTTAACGCAACGTAGTCCTAATGATCTCTGAGTTAAATATAACATAACAATTTAACATTGATTATGATGTCATGTCATTTATAAACAAGTATGTCCTCAGGCTATGCCTATTTACATATTATGTCAGAAACGTGCGTTTTAAACAACTACTTTATCGAACAATTGTGGATAAACATCATGCAAATTAAAGGTATGAAATCAATCGCCGTCATAAAACGCGACAAACTATTTCATAATTAGATGCCCGGTTCAAATGTGTATAACATTGTTTTTTCTTAATACACACACTTTAACTTTTTTATACTTGTATAAATATTGAAATATGTTGTTAACGAATAAAAGAATATGCACGGTTTATAATTTTAAGCTTTTTTACGGACAACATCAGCAAACCAAATAGGTCATAGAACAGAACAGTAGAATAAGTGAATGAATAAGACCATGCAAAACTGCATTTAGTATTGCATGCAAATAATTTATGACATCGTCATTTATAAAAGATGTTTACTTATTATTATGAATTGTGTTCCTATAAAAATGAAAAATGTACAGATTTACATGAGTAGTTTTTTGGCATCCTAAAAGGGTACAATTTATTTTCTTAGTTCATTATTATCATAGTAATATGATGTCATTATCCATCTTTCCAGATAACGTGGACTACTACCAGCGAGAATGAAGTTTGAGATCTTGATACTTCTGTGCTGCATTAATGGTTTTCTGTATCAGCCAGGTTGTACTTTTTTTCTTTTTGAATTTATGGCGATTGACTCTGCATTAAAATAAACTTAATCGTTCATTATTTGTTTGAATTGTGTTTCACTGGAAAAGGTACATGCAGTCAATGATCAGGAAATGACGGAATCTGTGAGAAAGAAATTTCATTTCAAAAGCCGAGGTAGGTAAAACTTAATTGACAATTAGGCACCTACACAAAGAAAACATATCGTAAGCCGAGTGAGCAGCTATTTCCCGATAGGCGGCCACTCAGTTACACAAAAATATGTAAACGTATATAATGTTCAAACAGCGCAAAATTCAACTCCAAAATAGAAAACAATTAGCACCTCAGCAGAAGTATCGCCTATGAACGATCACTAATATAAAAATACTTGGTAATAGTTAAAGTTGTCACATTATCGTAGTAGTCTCACGTAACAAATTTACCGTTGTACATAATTATGAATGGCAAGTCCGTTTCTGTTGGTCTACCACAGAAAAGTATATAGCTCACATTCTTTGTGTACTACTAAGTTATCGTTTCAGTTTTTAAATCAAAGAACAACAACTATTTCATCTCAAACTCCTCTTTGTCTTTTTATCAATATATGTTTGCGCATCATGAAACAACAATGTTCTCGCATCTGTTCCTTGTTTGCAGACAAATTCATTAACGAACCCATCTGACACCTTCTCGTACTCGTACCTGGCTTAAAACGATCGGTTGGGAACGGCACCTTCCATGTTCTAGCTGAATCCACCGGTGTTTTGAACGTTTTTTATTTATCATGGTGTTTATTATTATTTATTTGTTTGACCATGATGAATCATTGCAGAGATTATCAAGACCAATAAATGCCCTAAATGACTACAGAATCCGAGCATGGGACCACATATAACCGGTCACTAACCATTTTATTATACTGACCTTTCCAATGCGGTTTTTGTGTTTAACCCTTATGATTATTTTTTTCATATCCTGGTGTCGATTTTGCTGCCAGTTTCACCTGTTTTGTGTGAATTCATATATACAATTTAGCTCTGATCATTTTTTTTTATTTTCAACCTTTTTCCATTGCAGGTACCTGCAGACTCATTAAACCCTGTGAAGAAGGACAATACCGGATGACCAATGGCGAGTGTAGTCATTGCTACCAATTATGTTATACGTGCAATGATGGACAGATATGCCACTCTTGTCCGGGAGATTGCTCCAACTGTAGTAATGTCTGCGCCAGTGTCTCCAAGTGTAACAGGACAGATTGTCTATCCTGCCCCGATGGTTATTATTTAAACAATAATTCACAGAATTATGCCTATTGTCAAGCCTGTTACTACCCAGGTTGTAAATGTACTACTTTTACCGGCTGCGATTCATGTCGGCTTGGAATTTATGGTCTACAAAACAATTGCCGAGGAATCTGCGCAGAAAACTGCATAAAATGCTCAGACTCAACCAGCTGTGATGTATGTATTGAAGGCAAATATGGACAGACATGCCAAGAAACATGTTCATCAAATTGTAAAACATCAAGTTGTGACACAAACACTGGTCGCTGTACAGATGGCTGTAAGGATGGTTATTTTTGGAATGACAACAAAGGTAATTGTGAAAGTTGTCCGGATAAATGCATAACATGCGGTGGTCCAAGATCTTGTGTAGAATGCCAGAAAGGGTATTGGGGAAAGAGATGTGAATATCCATGCGGTGTTTGCACTGACGATGGATGTGACAAATCAGTTTGTAAAAGAGTATGCAGTGAAGGATATTATTACTACGTTTGGGAAAACACTTGCCACAGATGTCCGTATCCATATAATTGTAAAGCCTGTGCCAGTGCGACAAAGTGTCTCGTGTGTAAAGATGGGTACTGGGGATTTTTGTGTTATAACAGCTGTGGCGGATGCGAGGGGCTGTGCACAATGGACGACGGCTGCGTTTCATGCCGAAATGGGTTTCATACTGTGCCGCACTGTCACCCATGCAGCGCGAAGTGTAGAAACGAAGTGTGTGATAGTAAGGATGGTCGATGTACTCATGGGTGTACAGATGGTTCATACGGATCATCGTGCACTGGAAAATGCATGTCAAAATGTAAGACTTGTGTTAATGATTATCAGTGCACCAGTTGTAATGGTACAACATACGGCACATATTGTGAGGATAGTTGTCTTCCTGGGTGTCTGTCTTGTAGCAATGGTACCAGTTGCGAATCATGCAAAGATGGATGGCACAGCAAGGATGCTTCGTCAAGATGTGAATGTTCGCGTGAAGAATGTAGCTTATACAGTAACGGTGTTTGTAGTTCCTGCAAACAAAATACGGCCTGGTACCCGGAGGGAAATCACTGTTGTCCTTGTGCTTCTACATGCGAAAATAGTGCTTGCTATCAAAACGGTACATGTATTGAGTGTCCTAATGGTAAATATGGTGAGCTTTGCACAAAACCATGCAGTAATAAATGTTATGGAATGAACTGTGAGCGCAATGGTGATTGCTTCCAATGCTCTTCTGGGAACTTTGGAAAAATGTGCGAATATACATGTAATGCGTACATTCAAAAATGCAGAGAGTGTTCAGGAAAAACAACTTCAGAAGTGACGTGTACTGAATGTCAGAAAGGTTACTTTCCAGAAAATGACAAATGTACAAAATGCAATAACGGATGTTTATCAAGCGCCAACGATCCAACATGTTTTCAAAACAATGGGACGTGTATCATCGGATGTAAACGCGGTTGGTCGGGTCTGAAGTGTGACACACAGTGCACCGTGAATGACTGCAAGACATGTAATGTTGCTGATATGAACCAGTGTGTAGAATGCAATGATGGACTTTATATTTGCTCACTCTGCTTTCCGTTATTCATGTTAAACGTTGGTATCTATGTTTAGTATTTTCTTGATATGATTTTTCTTATTTCTTGTATATCACTGAACCACTGCGGAAGCTGAGGGTGAGGTTATGGCCATGTAAAATCGGTTTAAGCCCGCCAGTGACTTTGTGTTACTGATCGTTCCAAGTCGATACTTCTGTGGTGGTTCTTTTTGTTTTATGTTTTGGTGTATAAAAATTTTTTGTGCTGTTGGCGCCTTATGTATGTTTTCATATTTTTAGTTAAGTTAAGGTAACTGAGTGGCCACCTATTGGGAAAATAGCTGCTCATTCGGCTTACGATATGTTAAATGGTATAAGTACCTGATTGTTGGTTTGGTTTTTTCCCACCTCGGTTTTTGGAGTGGGAATCTTTTTCTGATTGCGCCTTTTCCTGATCTTTGCCTACTTGTACCTTTTTATAGTGCCAACTCGTCGTTTTGCAAACATTGTTCGATAAATTGTGATGCTTCTCATGGTTGTGACAAAAACACAGGCATTTGCTTAGCATGCAACGATAAATGGTCTGGCGACCAATGTGAAGTTCCTTGTCCAACCTCTTGTATGATTTGCAATCAGAATAATCATAAACAATGCAAAGTTTGTTCTGGAAACAAGTATGGGTTGTCTTGTGAAAACCATTGTAGTGATGCATGTGTCCACATCGAGAACATGACAATATGCGATAAAGATAGTGGGAGGTGTTTATTGGGCTGCTTAGCTGGATATTGGGGTGACACTTGCAGTTCAAAGTGTGGACAAGGATGTTCCGGTACAGTATGTGACCAAACAAACGGCGATTGCCTCGGAAATTGTGAACAGATATATTACGGACATGCGTGTGACAAAATGTGTAGTACAACATGTAGCGAGATAGCTTTCCACAACAGGACATGCCATAATATTTCTGGCGAGTGTTTGGGAGGTTGTAAGAGTGGATACTATGGCGCTGAATGTACAGAAATTTGCAGCACGAACTGCAATAGGTCATTATGCTTCAAGGAAAATGGAACATGTACACATGGATGTGTCGGAAATATCAGGGGCCCGGCTTGCACAAAAGGTAAGAGAAGAATTGTAATACCCAAATACTTGTACGCAGTCCATTTTGAATTGCCATTGCATATAAAAAGGCTTGTCAATTTCGGTTAAATAAAAATGCCCTTCTCAGATGAAATATGTTGAAATATAAAACGCCACTCAAAGTTGTAATTTGTAGTATACAGGACGCAACGGCATATCAGGATACAAGCGCCACATTAGACGCTTGTTTACCAAATCTTACCACCGTTAACAAAATAGGGAATACTGCGTTTTGGTTTTTATTTCCTTTCAAGTTCACTGGCTTGCTTTTGGCTGCGTCGCCATTCTTTTATCCGAAAGTTTCGCCGTTTTGTTTGTCTGTATAACGCAGGACTCGTTTTGCAGAAAAGTTGGCCTACAGCTAGATAGCTGGACTTTGAATATTTTAAGTAGGGAAACAATAAAAAAATAAAGCCACATGACTAGAAGATATATTATCTACTAGTAGCTGGTCTACTTGAAAAAAAAACCTCCATGTACGCATGTTCCTAACTTTTCTTGTTGTTGTTTTTTTTTCTCCTCCAGCTCTCCAGTCTGTGGAGTCTACACGAACAAATACAGCTGCTGCTATAGGGGCAGGCATTGCTGCGGCGGTTGTTGTTGTTATTATTGCTGCAATCGTAGCAGTGTTTGCAGTTAAACGAAAAAGGTAAAGTAATCTACGTATTATTATCGGAAAACTGTTTTCGTTCTTCATTTGAATTTCATTCTGTGGTTGAATACGTTCAATGGCTTGAAATCCAGATAATTGTTGTTTTGATATCATCTCAAAAGCCGCAGATGTAGCAATCTTATGGTTCTAAAACTAATACTGATTTTAAAGGTAGATGCACGCATATCTATATTAAAGACGCAACTTAATTTATGATATAAAGTACTGTTAAAGTAAATGTCTTCTTACACAACGGTCTAAGAATAAGAATCTGGCATAATTTACAAAAGGTGAGACAAACAGATTACATTCGACATTTCAGGTTAAGTAGAGCGACCATCAGTAAAGATCACAGTTCTCGTGCCCTCTCTACAGACATCAAAGGTGGAAAAGATAATCCAGTTTATATGGTCCATAGTGGTTAGATGACTAGATTCTGATTACGGCAACACGCTCTTGTTTTCAGCTGTTAAAACTATTTTATACTTGATTATTTTTGTAGTTTTTTTGGTTTACAAATTTAAGAAGCTTATAGGAAGGGATATTTTTTTCTTTTCAGTTCAGGAGATTCATAACACGTTACAGACGTATAGATCATAACTTGAATGTTGACAGTCTGCATGCTTAGATTTTAACCCAATCATGGTTGATAACTATGCTGCCTTCTTTAATTGCACGCCGGTGGGTCGGGCGTCAGACTCTATGATGGCCTCGACTTAAAGCTATTCATTTTAAGTGGTTGGGGCCAGAGCTACTTGACTGTTGCTTGGCCCACCGGGGTTCAACTGGTGTTTTTCTTTTGCTCCGGGTTTCAGTAAGTTATTCGGCGCCCAGGGATCTCCATCGTCGGACAGCTTACTGAGTCTATTGAGTCCTCGTTTTTGATTCATCAAGGTGGTTATCATGATTTATTTGTTTGTCCTTGATGATTCATTGACTAGTTAGAGATACTTCACGAGGACCGAACAACTAACTAAATGTTGTGAACCACAGCAAAAGATGAGGTTGAGGTTAGGCGTCTTAAAACCTGTATAAGCCCCCCCCCCAGTAATTTTATATTACTGATCGTTCCAAGGCGATACTTCTGTCGTGGTTCTAATTGCTTTGTGTTTTGGAGTCGAATTTTTGTGCTGTTTGAGCCTTATGTACGTTTTTTATATTTTAGTTCAGTTCGGGTAACTGAGTGGCCGCCTATTGGGGAATAGCTGCTCACTCGGCTTACGACATGTTTTCATGGTATAAATACTTAAGTGTCATTTTAGTTTTTTTCCCACCCCTAGGTTTATGGAGCGGGAATTTCATTCTGATTGCGCCATTTCCTGATCATTGCCTATTTGTATTTTTTTTTCCAATAACCGTTATCTCGTCACTAAAACACGTCGAGAACTTTATTGCCGCGAATTATTATAAATGAAGATAAATGTTTCATTATGATAGCGCTACAAATCATTTATTGTTTTCTTATCTCATCTAATGGTAGGCGGAGAGAAACTTGTGAATCAAAAGTTATTAATTACGGTAACTTCCCATTTATATATGGAAATTTTGTCAGCTGTAAAAATGGAACATTTTATTAGGAAAATGTTGATATTTTGAATATATTTGCTCAAAACATAAATTGTGGGTACACGTATATTAGAACCGCTTCACCGAGAGTACCCACAATCTATCAAAAATAAGAAATAGTGAATACCACTGTATACCCCAGTTATAGTAACATAAATAAAAAAAAAACTCATAAAATTAAGAAGGCCTATTGCTGCAAATTATGGTTTTGAATCTGAATATGAATAGTTTACCGGTCACGCCAAATTCACAATATTTCACCGGGGGGGGGGTAGCCAGGAGGAATATTCATCCCTGGCGCTCACAAGAGTTGCAAACTTGGTCACACAGTCATCAGACATTTTAGCAGAGAAGATAAGAGAATCAGGTAGGTCATTCCAGTCCAGTGCCTGATAGTCTGAGGGAAACATTTGTGTACGCTTCTTTGCTAGCTGAATGTATCTCAAATGCTAATGAGTGCTGATTTCTACATCGCCTATTTTTCGATATAAGGTCATCTGTAGGTTTACTGGCTTGACCCTTTACTGGCTTGACCCTTAATATCTTTATATAGCAGTATGAGTCTATTATCCTTCCTCCTTTTTATTTCGTTAGAGATTCCCATGTCCGTTGTCCTAAAATGCAAGTCATTCTCCTGGATTCAAAATCATAATTTCCAGTCACAAACTATGCAGACCTTTTTCTCCAATTCTTCCATGAAGGCCATAAGTGTGAGAGTCCCACATTGAACTTTCATATTCCAAGACCGGCCGTAGCTGTCCTTTATAAGCTGCTTCTTTGACATCTGGGAGACAAGAATACGAATTTCTTCTCGAGAATCCGAGAGTTATCATTGTTTGTTTGTGTGCAAACATTGGACATATGAGTGTTCCGTTTCAAATCATTTGTGATAGTTACACCCAGGTATTTTATGCTTTCAACGTTTTCAAGTGCAGTTCCATCAAGGGTGTATTTAGCTTGGATTTTACAAGACCGTTTATTCGTCAGTTGCATCATGTTGCATTTGACGGGTTGATATTTCATAACCCATTTTCTAGCCCAACTGCCTAAGCGATCAATGTCACTCGGGTTTCATTGTATCTTCATCATTAGCAAACACAATACAACAGCAAGTAGTCTTATTTCAGACTAAATGTCAACTCAGATGGCATTTATATACAAAGAAAACAGCAAGGGGCCGAGAACATTGCCTGTGGGACACCCGACAGAACTAGAGCCCAATCCGATTTAACAACATTTACCACTACCCGCTGTAGAGGAGACGGTGGGTTGGGAAATTTTTCGTTTCGCACAACACCCTCCACATACTAGGTTTGATACTATGGGTGGCTTCTTTGATCAATATAAAGAGCTTCTAGGCACGTTGTCGCCCTGTGATATGGTGCATTTGTCCTCCAGAAGCCGTTACGTATGTTACCCATTCAAACCAGAAATGTGCTCTATGTTTGTAAAATACACTCTGAACCTCTAATCTAAATTCCAAACCTAAATGTATCAATATAATCTGATGAAAGAATGTTACGGGCACAAATATTGATATATTTAATCATTTTCATGCATCGATGGTGTTACGTATGTTACATTTTCAAAACAGCCCGTGTAAATGTTAATTACAGAACAGTAAGCTATTTTAATATACTTCCCTTTACGAATTTCACTTTTAATACACTACGGGTGGCTTCGTTTATCAATATAAAGATTTTCTAAGCACGTTGTCACCCAATGGTATGGTGCATTTGCCCTCCAGAAGCCGTTACGCACGTCGTATGTTACCCATTCAAAACAGAAATATACTCTAAGTTTGAAAAAATGCACTATGAATCTCTAAAATAAATTCCAAACCTAAATATATTAATGTCATCTAATGAAAGAATGTTACTGGCACATGTGTTGATACTTTTAATCACATATATGCATCGATGGTGTTACGTATGTTACATTTTCATAACAGACTGTTCAGAGTTTAATTACAGAACAGTAAGCTATTTTAATATACTTGTCTTTGCACATTTATACTTTAGATACACTTGTCTAAAAGGCACGTATTCTTTTTCTTTTACAAACCTGAAAAAACTAATCATCATGTCATTCCTTAGTCGAAAGCTATTGCATATAGTCCACAGTAACTCACTTCAGATTATGAAAGAATAAACTGTTTAAAGTCAACTATGTACAGACAAGTTTGAAGAAAAGAAGAAAAATATATACAATCATCTTGTTGTAGAACAATAACATATATGCCTTCTTGAAGTTGAATGCTCACTGCTTTGCCAGAAATGTGTACTTTTGATTGGTAAATATAATGTATGTAACACATAAGTATTAAATATCAAAAATCAGTTTTAATGATTTTAATGCCGATAAAATGCTCATCGATGTATGTAATTATGATTTAGCACTAATTTAGAAATCATATAAGATATAGCAAATATTCAAGAGTGTAATCCGGTTGTCAGTGAACTTAAAGCTCGCACACCCAAACCACAAAATCCCAAAGCATGTTTTACACCATTGTTAGTATCCAGTGTTATGAAATGACATTATCAACACCGTCGGTCACTATTTCTTAAGTTACCTTTCACAAAGCTTGCCAATATTAGTAAGCAAATATCAATGCGGGTGACGGGCGATTTGATGGTAACGTATGTAACACATTTCATTTTTCACTTAAAATTTTAGGTGTTAAAACCTAAGGAAAACAAATAGTAATAAGATATAATAATCGTTACCTTAAGATTGTTTTCCGATTTCCGGATATTGAAATGACTCGCTGGCCATACAAAAGCACAACTCTGCGCATGCTAGTTCATTTTGTCTGGGTTCGGGGCACATGCGAGACAAGCCAATTTCTGCTTGCGCGTGTGCCAGGTGTTTTTTTTTTTCTCTCGGGGTTCTCCCGTTTTTGCCCCACCTACCGGTTGGCCCGTCTCATGTGAGCTGAAATAATATTGAAAGGGACGTTAAACGGAACAAAAATTGTTCAGTCCATGGTCATGAGCACTGCTTCAATATAAGAACCATTGATGTTCCAGACATTGCCTGATGCGGTTGTTTCGTTTGATTTTGAGTTGATGCTTAACAGCCTAGTCAACAGCTATTGTCATATTGAGACGTTGACTCCATTTTATGGGACTTTTGCCTGAAAATCGGATGCCATGACATCCAAACAATGCTTTAAATATAACCACCCAAGTAAGTCACTACGGCTTATACGTATGGATGGTTTGATTTTAAATCTTCCTGGTCAGGCTCAGACCTGAGAGGTTAACCAGTGATAAGATGGTCAGAAAGTAGCGTATAAGCTATGCCTGGAGTCAAAAGAAACCCATCTATTTCTTAAGGACCCGATGAGCGGGGCCCATATTCCTACCCGACCAACCTTCTGAGGGATTCTGCTTATGCTGATACGGTTGAGCGTTTCTGCTAAGGCTGAAAACATGTTTTTGAAGTTTTCACGTTATAAATGTGTCATCAAACGATCATGCTTTGGTGGTACATTTTCATTTGTGTAGCGCTAATGGCAACAGAACAAGTGACGGACACTATTTACACTTGAACCAGATTGCCAAGCAGATGAACAGAATCGGCAAAATGTTTTTCGTACACCTTCTTATGTGCTGTGGGGAGTGTTATCGTCTGTTTGCACAAGGTAGATTTTTACCAATGCCATTGTGTGGAGTCTCACCTAAACTGCCTTATTGTATAGTCATAACTTCTATTTTCTTGAAGATAAGGAATAGTCGAGAGTCTCACCAGGACATCAAGGCTTGCTCAAAACGACAGACTGCTAGTATCGTGCTTTTTCCAGCGTGGAACCATAATGTATTGCAATCATTTGTCTAGAATAGACAGCAGCATAAAACCAAGACATCTGATTCAGATGATTGTACCGTCAGAAGCATCGTGGCTGTTATGAAAATTCTCGTATCTGTGTCTTCATTGTCTAAAATGCAGTTATGTCATCCCTGGCAAGAAAGCATTTTCGTGTAAAAACGCTTACACGTTGTTTGCACATCCATTTCACACCGAGGGCCCTCAAGAAATTCACATTTTGTGTTATTACTGCTTTACATTGCATTTTGCCACTCCCGGGGAACTGGTGTCGCAGGGCTAGATAATGTCCTTTCTCGTTCATCCGATCTGATGGATTTACTCTACAGGTTATATCACACACTACATCAAATCAATAATTTCGAAAGGCGCACACAAGCTGTAAGGAGTACCACATATATTATCAAATAAATGGGTCCAGGAGTTTGAGGATAATATCTGCATCTAGTTGGATGCAACTGTCAGTGTGATATTTGCGAAGTCTTTGTCTTCCTAAGTCATTAAGTTCGCACATGTGAAAGATTCATCGTGGATCGTGGATCTTGTTCAAGGACACAACATGGCACCGAAGAGGTCGAACAAAAACTCGCAATCAGGAGCGGACGCTTTAACGATGGGTCACCAACGCATAATATATACCTTACAGTGCCCTATATGAAAATGGCGTTACATACGTTACCATGAGCATACTGACAAGTCACCAGTGGGTCAACATATTCCAAACACCTTACTGTGTTCTGTGCGAAAACCTTTGCAGATAATTATGTGAGATCACTTTCATGTGAGCCGCAGCGCGCGAAAACCACTCTTCCAACAATTTTCCTTCTACACAGTCAAGAATTTAGACGCTTGAAATTTCGGATATAAGAAGAAGTTTGAATTATCTGTGTAGAGTAAACAAGTGAGCTGATTAGCTGTGCAGTAACTGCATCTTTGTTTTCATATAGGAATAATCTGGTTTTCGCATGAAGCGGCTCACTATATATACATTTATAATCACCAAAATGAAATCTACCCATGTTTGAACATTAATGTGTTACATACGTTACCATGAGTATACTTGCAAGTCACAGGGTGTGTATTTTAGCACACTTAACATGTTTATATCATAGGGTATCATAGGGTAACAGTTATTCATTTTGATATTTTTGTTGAAACGCCTACTTTTCAAATGTTACAGCATACGGCGGTACCCTTAGGAAATGTTAAATTATTTAAATAAAATAGATAAAATATTTAATATAAATATATGATTTTGTGTAATAGCCAAGTTGAACTATTGGTCAGTAAGAAAGAAGCTATCGTTTTTGGAATATGAAGAAAGAAATGCCAAAAACAAAAACGTTTCTGAACCCAAACCCCTATTTTCACGCCATAGATATAGAAGTAACGTTTGTAACACCGTATAATGCCTAATTTCAACTTTTAAAGATCATAAAGCATGTCCGTTAAATTGTTCTAGTACGTGATATAATTAGTGTTGTTGCATGATTAAAGTGGGTGGAGCATAGTAGATTTCGCTATTTTGTTGGTACAAATATATTTTGAACATGTAACTTATGTAACGAGCTACAGAAATATTGTGCACCACTTGCCGGGGCGACAACGTACCTAGAACTCATCTAGGATAACCAATGGACCAATTGCATACTGCAAACAAAGTATGTGGAGGGTGTTGTGCGATTTCGTTAAATACGGTAGATACAGAATCTAGCGTCTCGCCTACTGTTGTCTGAAGCAAAGGAATGCATTGTTTTCCAATTCAGTGCTGTTCCACCTATTGCATAGCTAAACAATTTACTTTCAGTGAGTTCATGGGCTTGGAGTATCGAATGCTTTTTCAAAATGTGGTTTGCATCCATCAAGTGTGATCAATCTTCTTTCCCAAATATAGTAAACTGGGTATAGCTTAAATAATACAAAGCTGTTAACCATGATACAGTTTGCATTGTGGTTCTACACGGTATTCAAAATCTGCGTTTGAAGCTGCACACGATTACTTAAGTCTCAACATTCACATGTGTCTAACCGGTTGCTGGCTAAATTGTAGTGTTCTTTATACAGTAGCCTGATTGAAGTTTTTCTTCTACAATGGCTTGCAGGCTGCCAGAGCTAGGGATCTGGCCTGTTCAATTTTATATTAAAATGATGATATTTGCTATTAAAATGGTAAATTGTCGTGAAAACCTGGCCGATCTCCGCTAATATCACGTAAGACAAACGCTCCCTTCTCGGCTAAATTCTTGCTTGCATGATCAGATTGCGTAATACTAATCTCAAAATCATAAAATCTGATTTCTTCCGAGCGTGACAGTGTCAAGACTAGCCCATTACATTGGAAGTGCCCGATATTTTTACAAATGAAGGACTACTTACAATTTCCCTTTTTGTTTGGTCGCAATTGTATTTTATTGTATTGCATTGTATTAATATATAAGTTCTGCCACTTGAGGCACACCTTCAACTAGTGTAGTCTTCTTTTGTTTCTATGGAATTATTTGCAGGGACTAAATCGATGCTTCTCTCATCATTCTATTTTACATTTTAAAGTTGAATCTGTAGAAAACGTACGAGTAGGCAATGATCAGGAAAAGGCACAGTCAGAATGAAAAAGAAAACTCCTAAAATCATGTGTTCTGTGATTACATTTTCCACTTGGGAATAAAGACAGGCCTCCTAAGCCGATCAGTCGTTTCCATTCCTTGTATACTGAACGCTTTCGCAAACAATACGTTTGTGCGTCATTTATATGCATACGTTTGTGTAAAAGTAACTTTCAAAATATTTTTGCGCAAATATACTAGGAGGACATCAGATTTTCATTATGATTTATTCATGATGATTCATTGACTAGTTAGAGAATTCACCACGAGGACAGAAGAACTAACTAAATGTCATAAGCCACTCACTGCAAGAGTTGAGGGTGACGTTATGGTCATGTAAAATCGATTTAAGCCCGCCAGTAATTTTATATCACTGATCGTTCCAAGGCGACACTTCTGTGCGCGACAATACGTTTGCGCGACATTTATATGCACACGTTTGTGTTTAGCAACTTTCAAAATTATTTTTGCGCATATATACACGGAGGACAATAGATTTTTTACAATTACTCGGGCGACAGCAAGTGTGGTAACATCTGTTTTGCCCCTGTGAATACTCTGTCCCCTTTTTTAATGGATGATTAATCGATTGAATGTATGTTTAAGAATTAATTAAACTAGTCCTTTATCATAGTAAACGAAAATATACTCGGAGGACAATAGGATTTTTACAATGACCCGGGCGACAGTAAGTGTGGTAACATCTTTTTTGCTCCTGTGAATACTCATGTCCCCTACTTAAATGGATGATTACTGGATTGAATGTATGTTTAAGAATTAATTAAACTAGTCGTTTATCATATTGAACGCTTACTACATGCAAATTAGACTCTTATCCACGGGGGTGATTCAAATGATGCCACCTGTGCTGTCGTCCGAGTACTTTGTATACCATCACATGGAAAGCACTGCAGTCGTCCGAGTATATGGTCCACATCCGTAAGTATAATACTAGTGATTTTGCTGTCCACCGAGACATGATACGACCGTCGCTATACTCGGACGATAGCAAGCAATGGTATACAAAGTACTCGGAAGAAAGCACAGGCATCATCATTTGAATCACCCCCGTGGTACATTGTACATGTATCTATGCTATTTAAATGCAATCTTTTTCATATTTATTTAAATTTGTATTCAATAGTACATGCTTAAACTTAAACTTAGATTGGCATATTATCTGAATATTAATCTTTCTTTTTCTTGTTCAGTTTTACGTCCCTTTCAAGACTTTTTCATCTCACATGTATTTCAGCAAATCAGTAGGTGAGGCGAACACCGGAGAACCCTATGAAAAAAACCACTTGGCAGATCTGCAAGCAGAACATGGCTTATCTCACATGTGCCCGAACCCACACCAGAAAGAGCGGTGGGATGATCACGTGATTAAGAAACAGCGTTCAGCTTAACTGCTCGGACACGGGGGCCGCCTAATAAACTTATACTAGTACTTTACAGCTTATGCATATTTGCTTTTATTACATGTATTGTTATAGTCTGTCAAAAAGCTTCATAGAGCGTTTTTGTTATCTTGCCGACTAAAAGCCAATCTGTTCTAGTATAGTTTTAATGGACAATGACCTGGATGTGGCTCATGCATAAACAAATTCCAAAGGACTATTGAAAATATCTTAACAGTATAAACAATTATTAAAATGAACTAAACTCTTGCCTTCCCTTGAACGTTTTCTCGGCATTTTCAAAAATCTTAATGCTTAAAAAGAAGACGATTCAAAGAAAGCGATCTTAAGCAATATTAACCTAGTAGAAGATGGTAACCCGTTTTTAAACTCCCTTTACAGGAAAAACATTTTCTAAGTGCATAAAAAGAGATAGAACAAAATTCAAAAGTTAGCGGATCTGACCTTATTCTGAATGAATACATCATACATCAAATACACAAACCCAAAACTGCTGAGCCTTTACGTACAACTTTTTAACCTTGCCCTTGAAACTAGTTTTACCTCAGCACATTCAAGCAAATGGGTCTTAGATTTGCAGTTAAATAAAATGGTTAAGGAAGAGAATATTATCTTTTTCACGCCAGACAGAACAAGTGTAAATCTAGAAGAAAGCTACCATTTGTATTGCCGCTGCACATATAATTTAAGAGTTTGTTTTGTGTGTTGTCGATGTTCTATGCGTTAAGCCTAAATATTATGTGGGCTTTGCAGTTTTCAAGACTGAGAAAGATTGGTGTACATGTATGCTGATAACATAAAACTGATGCTAACATGTTTCTTAAACCAACCAAGTTTGTTGCGGTTAAACGTATATGTAAAAGCAAATTTATGGTAAAAAAAAGTCCACGAAAATGGCTTTGCGAGAAGGCTTTGCCATTCCATAACTTGTGATATGAGGAGTAACAGCATTGTTTGTTCGTTGAAATATCGAATTTGCTCCTGTAATTTTAAGTCTTTAAGCATCAAAAGGTACAAGTAGGCAAAGATCAGGAAAAGGCGCAATCAGAAAAAGATTCTCACTCCAAAAACCGAGGTGGGAAAATACCAAACTAACAATCAGGTACTTATACCATGAAACGTTTCGTAAGCCGAAACTATATACTACTATAGTTCTACTTTATGCACTGAAAAAAGACGAATGAAACTATTTCATTTTTGTCGATTTTTCAAATTTCTTTAGTCAGTGGTTATTTAAGACTCAGTAGACTAAGGGCGAGTCTTTTGGACCTGTAAAATCGATTTGAACCACCCAGTAATTTCTGACCATAACTAGGCGGTTCTGTTGTGATTTACCATTTAATATGTTGCATGTTTTTTTCGTATGTGAACTCTATGTCTATTTTTTCCTTGGATATTGTATCTAACAAATTGTAATGTTGTTCATTCTGTCTGCCTCCCTGTTGTACTTATCACATTTGTATTCGGTTGATGCGAGCCGAGTAACTACCTTGTAGGGGCAGAGTTATTCATCTTGCTGTTCATGCGTGCTGTTGATATTCTGTGGTGTTTTGTACAGTACAATCCCATTCCATTCAAATTCATTCAGGTATAAGATCAAACATGTTACTTAATATAATATACATAAAACATATCACATTTACTATATAATAATACTCTATGATAAATGTGTGTACTAATTAATAATAACAATCAATTGAACTTTAATGCTGATCTTATAAACATAGTAACTATACTGGGATTTTAAATTTGATTGTATCAATTCCTGTGCTTTCTAAGCGCTTACTTTGACATCACCCATTACGAAAACTTGCCCATGCAATAAACAGAGAATTTTCGAGCTTTAAAATTGAAAATTTTCAGCTGAAAAAGTTTGATATTTTTCTTATTTTTATTCAAAACATAGATTGTGGGTACAAGTTAGAACCGCCTCGCCGAGGCGGTTCTAACGAGTACCCACAATCTATGTTTTGAAGCAAAAATAAGAAAAATAGGTATACCCCTGCATACCCCAATTTTGCTATATAAAAGTGGGGTTCAAGGGGGTATACATTGCACGGACATGTTTTCGTGATGGTTACCCGGTTGTCCGCCTAGTATCTTTGGGTTAAGGTTTTGGTATTATTGCATCAACATTTTAATACATGTGTTCGCCAGATTAGTACATTGGTTTAACTTAAATCCGTTTTAAGTAGTCTTTGATACATTTTCGCTGTCCTAGTAGAAATTATAATTTTGCTGTTCTAGTAAAATGATATTATTATCATCTCTGTATATCTGGTGTCTTTTGTTGGTATTTATCTTAATTACACCAAATATTTTTGTTACATGTGTTCGCCAGCTGAACACAATGTTTGTTTGTTTTTGTTGTTTTTTTAACTCGAGTCTATTACAAAATCGGATGTTCCCAGTAAAAATGGTTATCGGCGTTTTTGTCCCCAGTAAAAACGGCAAACCGCGTCCTGCTTAAAGAGGTTTATCCTCATGATACATCTGTTTATGGTGTCTGTCTCTCTGTTGTTCTCGCTGTCTTTTGGTTTTCTGGAGACTAGCCGGTTGGCTGCTTTGTTTGGAAAGAGCTTGTCATTCTGCTTTTCGAGTGTGTCGTCGGAAAAATGTTTTATTATGTTTGATGTACTTTCTTTCCCACGGTATCTATGTTGGGATGCTGAATTTAAATGCATCGATTCCTCGCCCCTCTTTTCTTATTTTTCATAGTTCACGGTATAACTGTTCCTGGGTTTGACTAAACTTTACTTCGCAACTCATCTCCATAATGTTAGGGTTGTCAGTTTTACATTGAATAACACAAACATGCCCATGCAATATACAGAGAATTTTTCGTCTGTAAAACATGAATAATTCATTGGGAAAAAAATGATATGTTTAATAATTATGCTCAAAACATTGATTGTTGGTTCACGTTAGCACCGGCTTGGCAAGACGGTCCTAACGAGTACCCATAATCTATGCCTTGGATCAAAAATTAGAACAAGAGGTATACTCCTATAAACCCCAATTTTACTATATAAATGTGGGGTACAATGGTGTATAAATTAAACGATCATCCTGATGAACACATGACTTTTACGAACTTATAAATCTTTATATATTTTTGACGATTTTGTGAAGATTGAGCGATTGGGTCGCATGAATCTTTCGACAAATTCATTTTTATTTTCGCTTGGCCGGACTGCTTATTACACACCGCTACAATTTATATTGCTTTATATTGACCTTTTCACCCGCCGTGGTTGGCTTCATTTCAAACCTTTTCAATAATGCAAACGGTGTCACTAATGTTGCGAACCCACACAATAATATTAAACGGTCACATTCAATAAAATAAAATCTTTTTGACTGATATCTTTTAAGAGCAGCGAGCATATTATGAGAAAGGGGATAGGCCATCACCCGGCTTTGGCTACAGTAGCCTTTTCAGTGACCCTTTAATTTCGCAACATGTAATCATCCAAATGGGGCCAAATTTATTAATCGTTGGATAGAAAATGAATCTGAACCTATAATAATTTTCTGATTATTAATAATCTTCATTATGGATGATGTACGGGGAGGCTTTTAGGGTCGCCACAAGGCACAGCACCAGGGAACCTTCAAGAACAGCAAACATATGAGAAAAGAGATAGGCTATAATGGGATTTCGGTTACTTAAGTCTATTCAGTGAAGCTATGTAGTTAAAGACAATAACGTTAACTCATTTAAGCCTGGCGTCCCTTTTATGGGACATAGGCAAACAGCATAGCCCCAGATGTGACGCCGCTAACCGGCGTCCCATGACGCCGCTTAACGCGGCGTCCCATCTGGGGCTATTCTGTTTGCACAGAGAAATTTCATCGAAAAATGAGATAAGAAATAAAAATCACTCCTAACACCACTAAAAATGAAAGTGGACAGTGATGGGAAAATCCATTCGTCAAATATGGGTTAATTAATATTTCAATTTTCAACAGTGTAGTCGATACAATTAAAGGCTAGTATCATCCGAATGGGGTCAAATTTATTAAACGTTGGTTAGAAAATGAATCTAAACCGATAATAATTTTCTGATTTCTCAGAATACCCTCAAACTATCTTTTTTGAATAGTAAATGTTTAGTTCCCATACAGTTTCCTCCTCAAGTCTGCAGATAACGGTAAATAAAACTTCTAAACTTCATACGTTAAGCTTTATTATTTTTGCAACGAGTTATTTTCCCTTGCCCTTTCTGATATCGCCAATACGAAGTCTAACAAAATGTCAATAAGTATATTAGACAGACCAGTTAACATAAAACGTCATCATGCAAACATGCCCATACTCTATGAAAACCCTCTTATACCCCAGTTTTACATAGTGAAAATTGGGTTCAAAGGGGTTCCTATTTTAGCTCACTTGAGCGGAAAGTTCAAAATGGCCATGCTGAGTTATTTTCCCTTGCCCTTTCTGATATCGCCAATACGAAGTCTAACAAAATGTCAATAAGTATATTAGACAGACCAGTTAACATAAAACGTCATCATGCAAACATGCCCATACTCTATGAAAACCCTCTTATACCCCAGTTTTACATAGTGAAAATTGGGTTCAAAGGGGTTCCTATTTTAGCTCACTTGAGCGGAAAGTTCAAAATGGCCATGCTTGTCCGTCCGTAGTCAACAATTTCAAAGAGCTTAACCGACCAAGTGGAAATTTTATGTGAAACCTCCTAGGGCAGTGGCATTGAAATATTGTTCGCGATATCTTGTTCACATGACCATGATGGCCGCCACGCCCATATAGGGTGAAAACCTTTCAGAATCCCGCGGTTATAGCTGCCAGAATTGGATTCTCCCGCTATAACCATACATATATAGATACAGAAATCTTCTCCAGAACTTGGTATGTAGCATCGGGGACTCCAGCCTATCACAGTTTGCTCAAATGATGACCCTGGAATGACCTTGACCTATTTTATAGCAAGGTCAACTTGGGAAACATGAGCTTTTACATGGAAAGTAATTTGGAATGTATTGCAGCCTGAGTTCTGAAGTTGCTAGATGCAGACAACTCATCGAGTAAACGAGGGTAAATAATTAATACAGGTCAAGGCCATTTATTGATATTGACTTGGCAGATGCATATAACTAATGAAGTCAATAAAGGTATTTGAGTATTCAAGGTCAATGTCAGGCTTCAGGTGAGCTTTCTCAAGACAAATGGTCATCTGGTTACTTTATTTCGCTCCTATATATAGATTGTAGGTACTATGAAGAACCGCCTCGTCGAGGCGGTTCTAACGTGTACCCACAATCTTTGTTTTGAAAACTGTTTTGAAATATCAATATTTTCTAATGACATTTTCAATTGCTGAAAAATGACTGTGTATCACAGGGACACGTTTTCGTAATGTAAAGTTGAGCAATACTTTCCAGGCTTCGTCGCCGCCTGTCTATTCACGAAAGATGATTTGATTTGGGCAGATATATCCTTTAAATTGAACGTATAAGACATGTAAGGATACGTGTACCATCGGGAAAATATGTCCGCTGAAACTCCACTTTTATAATTATAGCAAAACTTGGGTGTGCATAGGTATACCTATTTTTTTCTTATTTTGCTCTAAACCATAGATTGTGGGTACTCGTTGGAACCGCCTCGCCGATTATTGTTACCCTCAACGTTTTGAACATAAATGATAAAAGATATACTATCAAATTTTTTCCAATATTATTTTTTTGTAATTTGTACAGGTTAAAAAAAATCTCTGTATAGTACATGGACAGGGTTTCGTCACGTTTTTGTTTTTTGATTCGGATGACCAAGTTTTATTCATGTACTTTAATAATTTGTTGGAGGTGCAGCAAATTCATTCGGGTGGGAACTGCCGCTCTAACACACAAGACAGGGCGAATAACAGTAGAAACGATAGTAAGTTTAATCTTAATATTTTCGTTAATTGGAATGTGTTACAAGTAATTTTTCAGTATCACAAATATATATTGACAAATATAAGAAGCATGTGGATATAAGGGATGAAGCCGGGTTATTGTACTAATCTTTATGTAAAAGTATGCACTTTCTTAAAAGGTTGGAGGTATTCATATTCTTTTAGCAGGATGTTGTTTTAATTGCTTGTGGTATACTTATCAGAAACTGATGATAATAGGACCTGTGATATGAATAAATGGAAATGCAGAAAACACGTTTAAAATGTCCAAGAGACAGAGTTCATATATTGCTAGATAATACGATTTGCAACAAAATGTATTTTTTCCAACCATAAGCAGAATTTGCCTGTGAAACACATTACACACCCATAGACAGAATTTGGTTTATTTTTGGTTTAACGACCGACCAGCAGCTTAAGTCATGATAAGAAGGAACCTCGTTTTAAAGTCTCAGTGGAAAATTGTTTGCTTTTAAAATACTAAACTAAATAAGCAGGTTGGGTAAAAACGGCACAACCATTTGACACATCCGGATTATGTGTTGATGTAATTGTAGATTAACTATCCACCCATAGCTACGTTCATATTGAGAGCTCGAATTAAATACATATTATCTCAATTATTTTAATATCAAATAATGATTCCCTTAATTACCCGGCGTACTTTCTATGAACCGATTCATTCACAGCTGAGAAACACGTGGTGTGTAATGGGTGAAGCACAATGCAATTCTGCCCGAAGTTGAGATGAGAAATTCTAGTTTTCTCCTATCTCGTATACTCTATTGACTGATAGCTATTTGCAATCAAAGCAGAAATTGAACATTTATTGAATGAATGTAGCCTGCAAACACACATCTCTAATTTTCTTTAAATCAGTAGACTAAACTGACGAAAACTGTATTTTTATAGCTCTTTTAATTAGGCATTAGCATCGTAATTGTTGGTTAACTTGCCCATGCAATATACAGAGTTTTTATTCACCTGTAAAAATTGAAAATTTCATGAGAAAAAAAAATGATATTTTTCTTATTTTTGCTCAAAACATAGATTGTGAATACTCGTTAGAACCGCCTCGCCGAGGCGGTTCTAACGAGTACCCACAATCTATGTTTTGGAGCAAAAATAAGAAAAATAGATATACCCTTGCATACCCCAGTTTTACTATATAAAAGTGGGGTTTAAGGGGTTTAAGGGGGTATTTGTAACACGGACATGTTTTCCTGATGAATAGTTGAGTAAGAGAGAAACCATTGGTTTAAACATTTGTGAACTGTCAGGGCAAATTATATATTTGTAAGCTGGGAAAAAGTCAGGGAAATGTTAAGGAATTTGCTAACGCTGGAATTTGTGAACTCTGAGTAATGTGTTATGGTAAAATTACTTAGGCTAGCAAAAGGCACAATCAGAAAGAAATTTTGTGTATTTTTGAATGAATGTAACATGAACATATAGTACTTCCATCACAATAACATTGAAGTGTTATTACCCGCAATTTAGGATAATGAGCAGCTATTTTCCATTAGGCGTCCACTCTATTACCCGAACTTAACTAAAATTACGAAACAGATCAACGGGAACTGGAATTCCTCGCGAGGTTTCAAGTTGAAAGAACAATATATTAACCTATTTGATTTGTGACAAAGGGATTTGTCACCATTTTCCATTTTCATTCTTATTTCATTCTAATGGAAGTTGGGAGTGTTTTTTTTTTTTTTTTTTTTTTTTTTTTTCTTTAGAAAATAGAATACTAGTAGACCCAGATGAGACGCCGCGTTCTGTTTACCAATGCCCTATTAATATCATTATGGATGCCAGGTTTATAGTTTAAAATTAATACGTAGATAGGGTTAAACTAGGCAACCGCCTGGCACGCCCGCATGGTCAGTTGATTGACTTAAGATTGTACGACACGCCAACATCTCAGGCTATACCGAGGCTTCGATTTAAAGTCTCATTCGAAATACAGGAGAAATCCGGGGAAACATTTCTATGTGCTGTATACCCCCTTATACCCCATTTTTATATAGCAAAACCGGGGTATGCAGGGGTATACTTTTTTCTTATTATTGCTCCAAATCATAAATTGTGGGTACTCGTTAAAACCGCCTCGGCAAGGCGGTTCTAATGTGTACCCACAATTTTTTTTTTGAGCAAAAGTATGAAAAAAAAAAAGTATACTGATTTTTTTTTTCTATTTTTACAACTTAAGAAAAATCTCTATAAACACGTGCGTGTTTTTGTAATGAGAAATCCGGGAAAATGCGAATCCATGCTCCTAGTTATGCTTAACGTCCAAGAAAATGATTTTAATCAAAATGCCACGTGAGCAATAAAGTAGTTAAGTGTTTATTTATTGTTTAAAAGAAACGTCAATAAGCTATAAAAGTAACGGTATATACGAGGGTTGTCCGGAAAGTTTTAGGACTGTGCCGATATCTTCAAAAATATTTTATGCTATACAAATAAAGATATATGAGTTTATAGATAAGGCCTTCCTGAATAATATATGGGAAAATTGGAATCAAAACCTACACACACTTGGAGATATCGGTCTCCAAGGCAACCGATGTGGCGCTTCTCGGAGCACTTTGAATTTTGTGTTTTCTAACACCTGGAGACAAGAAAACAATTGCCCACAAATTGGCCATATGGCTTTTAAATATGGCAACAATTTGCATGGTATCACGCCATTATTTGTTCAATATGTTGGCAAAATGCAATGGTCTTTCGACGGTTATCAACTTTGCAAAAGCTAAAAGAAGTGAATGTGTCGATCAAAATGTTGGTAAGAAACTCGACGTCGACGCATCGGATGAAGCAGCGCTTTTTATTATACAGTGTTCCTGCCGTAATGAGTTCACAAATCTAATCAAAATTTCTCACTGTTGGTTGAACAAAATCCAGGCTATGCAAGATCATTAATTTTTCGCTTTTTCGAAAAGTATTTGTCAGGAAATCGGTGATAAGAGGAAGGGCTACAGGCCGTTCGATGTGTGCGAAAAAGCGAATCCCCATTTAAAACTGGCGCAAAAGAGTTTGGAGGTAGCCAAATGAAAATGAATGTGTTTTCCTGATATATTTTGTATTTTTGCCCTCAGAATAATCAAATAAACTTGAAACTATCAAGCGTTGGTGCCCGATGACCTTGAGGGCCACTTTAAAATGCATCCGATCAGCCAGGTCTTTCTTGTAAAATCATAACGGGCGCGACGTTATTGACGTCAAAGTGCTCCGAGAGTAGCAATATGCTCGTATTAAAATGATTATATCAATATGTTCCCGGTTAGCAAATATGCTGAAATTTTCAGCAATAACTCATGATATAATGTAATATTCCTGTGTAAAATTACAACTGATTCTCTTGAATAGTTATTGAGATATAGACATAGTCTCAAAACTTTCCGGACAGCCTACGTACATGTACATGTTTATTTAATGTCAAATAATGCGTCCTCCAATTTAAATGACTTTAATGTACTTGTTAAGAACCGCGTAACTAACAAACCTGCTTTCGCATATGCTTATTCGCTTAATGGCCTTAATACGTGATACAGAATCTCGTCTCATAAAAATTAATAATATAATACAGTCGTTTTTATTGGCTGTAGTCAGAAACCCTGAAGACAGTTTTCTAAAAACGAAATATTCGTAGTTCAAGTAGTTCAACCGGGTCCGAAACAAACCGGCTGTACGGTATCAGAAAAAGGCAAGACGCTTGGAATTTCGGATAAAAGTAGAAGAGGTATTGTGAAGCGGAAACAAAAGACGCTGGTCAATTGTGCAGTAACTGCATAGTCGTTCTGCATTTTTCTTTGCTTATGTAAAAAATGACGGTTTCTTCTGTTGCGGCTGATAAGTACACGTTGAAGGAAAAGATGGTTTAATATGCATATAAAACTTTAATCTGCTAAGGGCCAAAAATCAATGTTAGTTAAGGGGATAAAATGATAAATAAAATTGAACACTTGATATAATTTAACATTTGAATCGTTATAAAAATGAGATGATGATATATTTTACGGCAATCGGTAAGTCTGAGAGTCCTGAAATCCGACATTTCAAAAGATGCGTCGCAATTATATATATACTTAAGGAATTAAAATATGCAACACATTACATGTAACTTTCATTTTTTGCATCTCTAAAATACTTCTGTATATTGCATGGACGTGTTTTAGTAATGGTTTATCATATCTATTTCCTTGTTTGTTTGCAAAAAAAACGAGTCACAGCTGAGAATCACGTGGGATTGTATACATACGAACCAATAACTGATCGGTGACACACATTACAATTCAGAGAGTTTTCTCCTATTAAGTTTACTCTATTGATTGATATATAGGTGCGGGCGATGCAGAAATTGAACATTTATTGAAAGTTACATAAGAAATCCCGGTTATTTCGTTTTCGCAAACACTTCAATGTTATTGTGATGGAAGTACTATAGGTTCATTTTTCTGAAGTGTTTGCGATAACAAAATAACCTGGATTTCTTAATGTTAATTTCTTTCAATAAATGTCCCGATGTTTAGGTATACAAGGCAAAATGAAACTGTGGTTCGGTGTTGTATTGGCGTTCTTGTGGCTCGGGGCGCTCTCAGAACAGAGCAAACCAAAGAGAGGGACCAAATGTCGAGATACTGTGGGCTGTATGATGAGATACATACGCAAACTCCAGGAGAGCCTTCAAAACGCCAAAGATAAAATCACCGAGCTGTCTAATAATTGCTGTAAGTCTAGTTTGATTTGACGCTATTTGATTGGTAACGTCCTGTTGTTATTCATTCACTCGAGTATATCTGCCGTTGTTAAAAAAGGTCAGGGGCTAGTAACTCGAAGGCATCGTAAGTTCTTCTTCTTACGACATACTTACGGTGGACATAAGATGACCACTTTTGAAATTTACGCCCTTGTTATCCCAGTGGCTAGAGCATAGGATTTTTGTCCGGGTGTCCTTGGTTCGAATCCCACCAGGCACGTGGTTTTTATACAAGCTATGGTATTTAGTTACGAATTTCATATTCAAAAGATCAGTCAACATAACAGCTTTACTGTCATAGCGGGACGAAGTACCAGTGGTATAGTGCAAATACTTTGACCCTTACATAGATATGCATTTGTTTGCTTTATATGACACAGGAACACTTTAAAGAAAGAAAAGAGGGGACAGCAATCGATGCAATTGAATTTAAAGACCCAAACTAGACACTAGGTGGGAAAAGACTAGTTTGATGTGACTCTGTTTGATTGGTAACGCCCTGTTGTTATGTCCCATTGCATCTTCATACACTCGAGTTTATCTGCCTTGGTTGGAAAGGTCAGGTTGGCAGATCACATGATGCGTTGCTTCTATAAGTAGCAATAGATCAATAGGACATTCCCTGCTAGTCGACACTATGACTCAGTTGCTAAAGCGTAGGATTTCTGTCCGGGTGTCTTGGGTTCGAATCCCTTCAGGGACGCAATATTTTTTGAGCTAAGATTTATCTTTTATATGCGCATACATTCTCATAAGATCAGTCAACATCAGGAAAACATGTCCGTATCAAGTATACCCCCTTGTATCCCACTTTTATACAGCAAAACTGGGGTATGCAGTGGTATATCTGGTTTTATTATTTTTGCGCCAAAACATAGATTGTTGGTACTTATTAGAACCGCCTCGCCGAGGCGGTTCTAACGTGCACCAACAATCCATGTTTTGAGCAAAAATAAGAAAAAATATCATTTTTTTCCTCTTCCTCTGAAAATTATCGATATTTGAGCTGAGAAATACTGTATTTTATATGGGTATGTTTTCGTAATGACAACAACAATTTTACTCATCGCGGGACGAAGTACCAGTCGTATAGTGCAAGTACTCTAGAAGTGCCGATAAACCTCTTACATAGATATATGCATAAAGTTGTTTGCTTAATAAACCCATATTTGAAGAATAGATTCTCCCATCATTATCAATTGGGTGAGTCTACTTTCATTGTTAGGGGTGTTAGGAGCAATTTTAATCAACAGCCAAAGAAATGACTGTATTAACCCATATTTAACGAATGGACTTTCCCATCATTATCATTTGGGCGAGTTTAGGGGCTTTAAGTGTGACTCATATTTTGGATGAAATTTCTCTGTGCGAACAGAATAGCCCCAGATGGAACGCCGCGTTCTGCGGCGTCACATCTGGGGCTATACTGTTTGCATATGTCCCACAAAAAGGACGAAAGGCTTAAACGACTTAACATGACACAGGAACAACGTAAATAATAGACGGGCCAGAGTCTAACACTATCATTTTTTTATTCTTCACTGTCAGTCTTTTAAGTCTTAAGTTTCTTATTCTCTCGCACGCATCCCTCTGCATAATACTCAGTAATGAGGGTGGCCAAATATCAATAGATAAATAGATATGATCGATGCGATTTAATTTAAAGTCCCAAACCAGACACCAGGGGTTAGTAACTCGAAGGCATCGTGAGTTCCCCTTCTTACGACACACTTACGACGATCTTAAGATGACCGCCTTAGAATTTACGCCCTGGCTATTCCAGCTACTTTAAACTATCGTAACAGGTGCCACTTCGTAAGATAATACGATGTTAAGGTGACTTGAGTTGACCGTAAATTTACGATGCTATTAAGTTGTCACCGTAACTTAAGGTCCTTTTCAGTTATTCACCATAATCCCTAAGAGATACTTAAGTTGGTCGTAAGATGATCTTAAGCTTAAGATGGCTTTGAGTTACGAACCCCAGGTTTGAAAGAAAATATATTACAGACATATTTTCCTGATAATTTTCTTCTCCTAGGTGCGTGTCAAGCCAACGACACCCTCGATATGCCATGCACGTTTGGCTCCGACTGTTCCAGTACACAGTGTTGTGTCAGTGATACTAGACCTATAGGCAAGAGATCTGACAGTGTAGGGCACTGCAAACTAATGGGGACTTCCGGATCAAGTATTTTGTTTACTATAATTTTCGTTTATTTTATATTTCGGTAAATTGAACGTCGTTCTTTTAGAAGATTCTAAACGTTTAGGAATATATGGTAGATGTAAACAATGGACTAAATACTAGACCTGTAGGCAAGAGATCTGTCAGTGTAGGACACTGCAAACTAATGGGGACTTCCGGATAAAGTATTTTGTTTACTGTTATTTTCGTTTATTTTATATTTGGGTACATTTGAACGTCATTCTTTTAGACGATTCTAAACGTTTAGGAATATATGGTAGTTGTAAACAATGGACTAAATACTAGACCTATAAGCAAGAGATATGTCAGTGAAAGACAATGCAAATTAATTGGGATTTCCGGATCAAGCAGTTTATTAACTATAATATTTAAAGCAGGAACTTTCAAACCTATGGACTAATCACTACACCCTACACCTTTAGGCAAGAGGACAATACAAAACAATGGCGACCCCCCCCCCCCTCCCCGGATCAAGTATTTTGTTTACTATTATTATTTTCGTAATTTTTATATTTCCGTAGATTTGAACGTCATTCTTTTAGAATATTCTGAAACTTAATTCCAATATATGATAGTTGTAAAGTGGGCTTTAAACCTTTTTTTTAAACTATGGACTCATTACAACACCTATAGCCAAGAGATCTGTCTTTAAAGGATAATGCAAACCAATGGGTACTTCCGGATCACGTATATTTTTATTTTCGTTTATTTTATATTTCGGTAAAATTAAACGTTATTCTTTTAGAAGATTCTAAACGTTTATTCCAATATGCAAACAATGCAAACGAATGGAGACTTCCGGATCAAGTTTTTTTTATATATATTAATTTCCGTTTATTTTGTATTTGGATATATTTGAAAATCGTACTTTTATACTTATGTAGTTTTTATCAACAACGTTATTTGTATTATCCGGTGTAGCGAAATCAAAGTCGCGGATCAGCTTCGCAGTAGTAACTGCGAAGCTGATTTGCGTCTTTGTTTTCGCCTATTCATTTTGTTGTTGTCCACCTAAATTGTGCCCCATATTTTTAGGTTGCTTAGTGAATCAAGGATCTGGCAAGTCTGACGAAACTGCGTTTGTTTCGTGTCCTTGTTCGACTGGTCTACAGTGTATCGGCTCTGGTTCGCAAGATATTCCCTTGGGAGAGATAGGTAATACCCCGACAGCATAACGAAAACTTGCCCATGCAATATAGTAATTACAGAGAATTTGTAAAAATTGAACATTTTCAGTAGATTTTTTTTCTTATTTTCACTCAAACATAAATTGAGGGTGCATGTTAGCGAGTACCCACAATCTATGTTTTGCAGTAAAAATAAGAAAAATAGGTATACCCCTGCAAACCCTAGTTTTGCTATATAAAAGTGGGGTATAAGCAATTACATATTATATGGACATGTTTTCGTGATATTGCGTCGTATTAAATGCATATACGTCGATGTAAAACGTCAATCTGCTTTCGGAATTTCTGACCAGTTCCGTAATTATACGCAGTATTGACGCGCTGTCTATCGTATTACGCAGAAAGGCAGAAAGAAAACACGTCCATGAAATACCCCCCCCCCCCTTAAACCCCACTTTTATATACTAAAACTGGGGTTTACAGGGGTACATGTATATCTAATTTTCTTATTTTTGATCAGAAACCACATTAGTTGTAAAAAATGATAATTTTCATTAGAAAAAGTTGGACATTTTAAATATTTTGGCTCAAAACATACACGATTGTGGTACAGGCGAGGCGGTTCTAACGAGTACCTAAAATCTATGTTTTGGAGCAAAAATAAGAAAAATAAGTTTACTCCTGCAAACCCCAGCTTTTTCTATATAAATGTGAGGTTCAAGGGGAATACTTTACATGGACATGTTTTCCTGATGTGCAGAACTGAGACATCGCTCTGAAAGATCAGAAAACAATAGGCAAATGGAAATTGATAAATAATCCCCCTCTGCCGTTGAAGAAGCCGTCAAATAAAATTAAACAGTCAGGCGGATATAACTGCCCCCTTAAACGTAAAATAAAGACACAGAGCAACAAGGTAACGGCGATTTCCTAGTCCATCTTTTACATGTATATACTAAAACGGGGGTTAACATGGGTATACATTATTTTCTTATTTTTGATCCAAAGTATCGATTGTAGGTACTCGTTCGAACCGCCTCGGCGAAACGGGCGGTTCTAACATACCCACAACCAATGTTTTGAGCAAAAATAGTTTGTTTGTTTTTTTTTTTTTTTTTGTTTTTTTTTTTTTTGTTGTTTTTTTTTTTTTTTTTTTTTTTTTTGTTTTTTTTTTGTTTTTTTTTTTTTTTTTTTTTTTTGTTTGTTTGTTGTTGTTGTTTTTTTGTGTGTGTAAAAAATGCATTTTACATAGGCATGCTTTAATGAAACAGTTCTAGGATTCATCTATTGCTTCGTGTTTCAGGTACCTGCCAGTAAAATACGATGGACAACCAGTTAATACCGAATGCATTGTGAACATTTGTCCAAACATTTGTTAACAATCACAGACCTTACACTTTTGTTAGGAATATAATTTGAAAATCGACATTATTATTTTTATGTGTAAGATTTAGATGTGTGTGTACCATTTATTTCCGGTCCGATTGTCCTGAGCCCAAGTTTTCTGACTTTCGTATAGCGAGGTAACCGGACAACTTGGACCCAAACCGACTCGAACACTTGATATTTTTCGGACCCAAGACGAATCGGACCCAAACATGAGACAACTCGGACGTAGACTCAGACATTTAGCTGTTGTTTACAATCTCCATGTATTCACAGTAGCATTTGGAATGTGTCACACAGCCTCAGTGCCATGCGTGTACAAACCGGGAAAAAACTTTTTAGCTTACACATCACATATTCTTACACGAAATTCACTATGAAAAACTAAATTCTGCTCACCCTCACTGCGCATACTCTTCATAGAGATATTAAATGTTGTCTCCTGACGATGTTCAATAAGAAAAGTCTTTGATTTGCTGCTTTAAATCCATATTTTTTGTGAGATTTATACATTCAGCTAGCGCTTTTGCGCCCACTTTTGAACCGCAATTTAAGCCAATCATAAAGCAGCGCTCAATGCTCATGTGCCAAAGCGCACGCCGTGACGTAAAGGCGCCCCGTGGCGTCAAGGTCGAGTTCGGATGCACTCACCACGTGTCAATCATGTGTAATCATGTTTTATTCAATCGGAAACTGTTTGATCAAATGCCTAGGTCACACTAGGGCTTACGTACGCTGCGGACGCTTCGGATATGTGTTCCGTATCTGTCCGTCCTATCCGTAACGATTCGTATCTTATCCGTAATGTCCGTAACTGTACGTATCGTATCCTCAGGGCGCAGAAGATCCGCGGGCAAATTTTCATAACTGTCAAAAATTCATGCCCGGGTGGACGATCGGTAATGGTAGGTAATGGTACGTAACTGAAGGCATTTATTCGAATCTGTCCGGTATAAAAACGTATCTCAACGTATCATTCCGTGATCAAGCATTTGTTGCGGATCGATACTGTTCCATACGTGTTGTTTCCTTCGGTTGCGGTCTTTGTCGTTTACATACTTTTCGATACAAGATGTGCAGAACTGAGACATCGCTCTGAAAGATCAGAAAACAACAGGCAAATGGAAATTGATAAATCATCCCCCTCTGCAGTTGAAGAAGCCGTCAAATAAAATTAAACAGTCAGGCGGATATAACTGCCCCCTTAAACGTAAAATAAAGACACAGAGCAACAAGGTAACGGCGATTTCCTAGTCCATCTTTTACACGTATATACTAAAACGGGGGTTAACATGGGTATACATTATTTTCTTATTTTTGATCCAAAGTATCGATTGTAGGTACTCGTTCGAACCGCCTCGGCGAAACGGGCGGTTCTAACATACCCACAACCAATGTTTTGAGCAAAAATAGTTTGTTTGTTGTTGTTGTTGTTTTTTTTTTTTTTTTTTTTTTTTTTTTTTTTGTTTGTTGTTGTTGTTTTTTTGTGTGTGTAAAAAATGCATTTTACATAGGCATGCTTTAATGAAACAGTTCTAGGATTCATCTACTGCTTCGTGTTTCAGGTACCTGCCAGTAAAATACGATGGACAACCAGTTAATACCGAATGCATTGTGAACATTTGTCCAAACATTTGTTAACAATCACAGACCTTACACTTTTGTTAGGAATATAATTTGAAAATCGACATTATTATTTTTATGTGTAAGATTTAGATGTGTGTGTACCATTTATTTCCGGTCCGATTGTCCTGAGCCCAAGTTTTCTGACTTTCGTATAGCGAGGTAACCGGACAACTTGGACCCAAACCGACTCGAACACTTGATATTTTTCGGACCCAAGACGAATCGGACCCAAACATGAGACAACTCGGACGTAGACTCAGACATTTAGCTGTTGTTTACAATCTCCATGTATTCACAGTAGCATTTGGAATGTGTCACACAGCCTCAGTGCCATGCGTGTACAAACCGGGAAAAAACTTTTTAGCTTACACATCACATATTCTTACACGAAATTCACTATGAAAAACTAAATTCTGCTCACCCTCACTGCGCATACTCTTCATAGAGATATTAAATGTTGTCTCCTGACGATGTTCAATAAGAAAAGTCTTTGATTTGCTGCTTTAAATCCATATTTTTTGTGAGATTTATACATTCAGCTAGCGCTTTTGCGCCCACTTTTGAACCGCAATTTAAGCCAATCATAAAGCAGCGCTCAATGCTCATGTGCCAAAGCGCACGCCGTGACGTAAAGGCGCCCCGTGGCGTCAAGGTCGAGTTCGGATGCACTCACCACGTGTCAATCATGTGTAATCATGTTTTATTCAATCGGAAACTGTTTGATCAAATGCCTAGGTCACACTAGGGCTTACGTACGCTGCGGACGCTTCGGATATGTGTTCCGTATCTGTCCGTCCTATCCGTAACGATTCGTATCTTATCCGTAATGTCCGTAACTGTACGTATCGTATCCTCAGGGCGCAGAAGATCCGCGGGCAAATTTTCATAACTGTCAAAAATTCATGCCCGGGTGGACGATCGGTAATGGTAGGTAATGGTACGTAACTGAAGGCATTTATTCGAATCTGTCCGGTATAAAAACGTATCTCAACGTATCATTCCGTGATCAAGCATTTGTTGCGGATCGATACTGTTCCATACGTGTTGTTTCCTTCGGTTGCGGTCTTTGTCGTTTACATACTTTTCGATACAAGATGTGCAGAACTGAGACATCGCTCTGAAAGATCAGAAAACAACAGGCAAATGGAAATTGATAAATCATCCCCCTCTGCAGTTGAAGAAGCCGTCAAATAAAATTAAACAGTCAGGCGGATATAACTGCCCCCTTAAACGTAAAATAAAGACACAGAGCAACAAGGTAACGGCGATTTCCTAGTCCATCTTTTACACGTATATACTAAAACGGGGGTTAACATGGGTATACATTATTTTCTTATTTTTGATCCAAAGTATCGATTGTAGGTACTCGTTCGAACCGCCTCGGCGAAACGGGCGGTTCTAACATACCCACAACCAATGTTTTGAGCAAAAATAGTTTGTTTGTTGTTGTTGTTGTTTTTTTTTTTTTTTTTTTTTTTTTTTTTGTTTGTTGTTGTTGTTTTTTTTGTGTGTGTAAAAAATGCATTTTACATAGGCATGCTTTAATGAAACAGTTCTAGGATTCATCTACTGCTTCGTGTTTCAGGTACCTGCCAGTAAAATACGATGGACAACCAGTTAATACCGAATGCATTGTGAACATTTGTCCAAACATTTGTTAACAATCACAGACCTTACACTTTTGTTAGGAATATAATTTGAAAATCGACATTATTATTTTTATGTGTAAGATTTAGATGTGTGTGTACCATTTATTTCCGGTCCGATTGTCCTGAGCCCAAGTTTTCTGACTTTCGTATAGCGAGGTAACCGGACAACTTGGACCCAAACCGACTCGAACACTTGATATTTTTCGGACCCAAGACGAATCGGACCCAAACATGAGACAACTCGGACGTAGACTCAGACATTTAGCTGTTGTTTACAATCTCCATGTATTCACAGTAGCATTTGGAATGTGTCACACAGCCTCAGTGCCATGCGTGTACAAACCGGGAAAAAACTTTTTAGCTTACACATCACATATTCTTACACGAAATTCACTATGAAAAACTAAATTCTGCTCACCCTCACTGCGCATACTCTTCATAGAGATATTAAATGTTGTCTCCTGACGATGTTCAATAAGAAAAGTCTTTGATTTGCTGCTTTAAATCCATATTTTTTGTGAGATTTATACATTCAGCTAGCGCTTTTGCGCCCACTTTTGAACCGCAATTTAAGCCAATCATAAAGCAGCGCTCAATGCTCATGTGCCAAAGCGCACGCCGTGACGTAAAGGCGCCCCGTGGCGTCAAGGTCGAGTTCGGATGCACTCACCACGTGTCAATCATGTGTAATCATGTTTTATTCAATCGGAAACTGTTTGATCAAATGCCTAGGTCACACTAGGGCTTACGTACGCTGCGGACGCTTCGGATATGTGTTCCGTATCTGTCCGTCCTATCCGTAACGATTCGTATCTTATCCGTAATGTCCGTAACTGTACGTATCGTATCCTCAGGGCGCAGAAGATCCGCGGGCAAATTTTCATAACTGTCAAAAATTCATGCCCGGGTGGACGATCGGTAATGGTAGGTAATGGTACGTAACTGAAGGCATTTATTCGAATCTGTCCGGTATAAAAACGTATCTCAACGTATCATTCCGTGATCAAGCATTTGTTGCGGATCGATACTGTTCCATACGTGTTGTTTCCTTCGGTTGCGGTCTTTGTCGTTTACATACTTTTCGATACAAGATGTGCAGAACTGAGACATCGCTCTGAAAGATCAGAAAACAACAGGCAAATGGAAATTGATAAATCATCCCCCTCTGCAGTTGAAGAAGCCGTCAAATAAAATTAAACAGTCAGGCGGATATAACTGCCCCCTTAAATGTAAAAAAAGACACAGAATGACCAGGTAACGGCAATTTCCTTGTCCATCTTTTACACGTATATACTAAAACGGGGGTTAACATGGGTATACATTATTTTCTTATTTTTGATCCAAAGTATCGATTGTAGGTACTCGTTCGAACCGCCTCGGCGAAACGGGCGGTTCTAACATACCCACAACCAATGTTTTGAGCAAAAATAGTTTGTTTGTTGTTGTTGTTTTTTTTTTTTTTTTTTTTTTTTTTTTTTTTTTTTTGTTTGTTTGTTGTTGTTGTTTTTTTGTGTGTGTAAAAAATGCATTTTACATAGGCATGCTTTAATGAAACAGTTCTAGGATTCATCTACTGCTTCGTGTTTCAGGTACCTGCCAGTAAAATACGATGGACAACCAGTTAATACCGAATGCATTGTGAACATTTGTCCAAACATTTGTTAACAATCACAGACCTTACACTTTTGTTAGGAATATAATTTGAAAATCGACATTATTATTTTTATGTGTAAGATTTAGATGTGTGTGTACCATTTATTTCCGGTCCGATTGTCCTGAGCCCAAGTTTTCTGACTTTCGTATAGCGAGGTAACCGGACAACTTGGACCCAAACCGACTCGAACACTTGATATTTTTCGGACCCAAGACGAATCGGACCCAAACATGAGACAACTCGGACGTAGACTCAGACATTTAGCTGTTGTTTACAATCTCCATGTATTCACAGTAGCATTTGGAATGTGTCACACAGCCTCAGTGCCATGTGTGTACAAACCGGGAAAAAACTTTTTAGCTTACACATCACATATTCTTACACGAAATTCACTATGAAAAACTAAATTCTGCTCACCCTCACTGCGCATACTCTTCATAGAGATATTAAATGTTGTCTCCTGACGATGTTCAATAAGAAAAGTCTTTGATTTGCTGCTTTAAATCCATATTTTTTGTGAGATTTATACATTCAGCTAGCGCTTTTGCGCCCACTTTTGAACCGCAATTTAAGCCAATCATAAAGCAGCGCTCAATGCTCATGTGCCAAAGCGCACGCCGTGACGTAAAGGCGCCCCGTGGCGTCAAGGTCGAGTTCGGATGCACTCACCACGTGTCAATCATGTGTAATCATGTTTTATTCAATCGGAAACTGTTTGATCAAATGCCTAGGTCACACTAGGGCTTACGTACGCTGCGGACGCTTCGGATATGTGTTCTGTATCTGTCCGTCCTATCCGTAACGATTCGTATCTTATCCGTAATGTCCGTAACTGTACGTATCGTATCCTCAGGGCGCAGAAGATCCGCGGGCAAATTTTCATAACTGTCAAAAATTCATGCCCGGGTGGACGATCGGTAATGGTAGGTAATGGTACGTAACTGAAGGCATTTATTCGAATCTGTCCGGTATAAAAACGTATCTCAACGTATCATTCCGTGATCAAGCATTTGTTGCGGATCGATACTGTTCCATACGTGTTGTTTCCTTCGGTTGCGGTCTTTGTCGTTTACATACTTTTCGATACAAGATACGAACACGTAATGTTACGGTTCGCCTGTGTCAAATAATCGGTGGCACCATTGTATTTTTTTATTTTATCGGATTTATGCATACACAACATACAAGTATTAGATTTTGACAATTGGCACCCCTCAGAAATCATGTAAATGCAAGTGTTATATAAGGGTATGCCAATTGTCAAAATCTAATACTTGTTTCATTTTTTTTTTTTTTTTCTTGAGAAAACACGCTATTTAAACATTTTGCAGCCGATATAGTAAATTATATGATTAATCCAAAATATTGACTTTTTATGCACCAGTCATTTGTATCCACGACCCCCTAGGGCCGGGGAATAGCGGGGCTTTTAACTTTTCGAATTTTAAAGCCCGGGTAAAAGTCCCGTTTTGCGGGGCCAAATCTTTGTTAAAATCCCTGTTAAGGGTGACTGACAATAATGAGGAAAGACGACAAATGACCTAAGCTATTTGAATAATTTTTACTAGCATATTCCATGGTGCTTAGATTAGGCTTAAGTTAGCCAAGTAGTTTCAGAGGCCTACAGGCACACACCACAGAGCCTTTGGCATTACTTAATTTTGCATACTATAATACAAGAGTTGAGCATAAAGTAATGCTAGGGTCATGTTGGAATGGATAAGTCTGAGAAAGATACATGCATGTGGTCTGTTCATGGCCGAAATTATGCATGTATGTATTGAACTGCAGAACAAAAATGAAGACCACAACAAAATCACGCCACAAATGTCAACATGTACATGTAAGTATTTCAACGTAAAATACTTTATTCGAAGGTACCAATCAGTAACAAACATAATTAAACCGTATGTGAAGTAACCATAGTCGCAATTTAGCGCTATTGTCGGTAAAATAGGTATTTATTTTATACTTTACTGTAACAGTGAGAACCAATGCATATCAAAACTTGATAAAATTGGTATTTTCATTGATATGAAATTTCACTGATATCAAATCTCACTGATATCAAAAGTCACTAGTGACTGATATCAGCCTATATCTTCACTGTAGATTTTGCATTACTTCTGACGTTTCAATTTACTTGACGTCATTAAATATGTCTCACTTCAGAAATTCAAACGCCTATAACTCCGTTTTTATGAACGAAAACATAAGTGTGGTTATTCATTTACTTAGTTAGAACGTAAGGAACAATGTGGTACTAAAATTATTTGTAATTTCATTTTTTTTTTTTTTTTTTTTTTTGCATTTTCATCTTTTAAATAAAAAGAAAATTTGCTTTTTTCGGTGAATACCAAATATATTTCATCTCGTGAGTTGAAAACATAAAAATTTTCACTCGTGCGGCGCACTCGTGAAAATTCTGATGTTTTCAACTCACAATACGAAATACATTTGGTATTCACCGAAAAAAAGCAAATATCCTCTATCACTGTCTATATGTTCAAGCTTTTGAACGTAACCTATCGTAGATGCGTTCATTTACGGTGTAGATACGTTTGTGTTACGGTTTAGATACGGAAAGATTCGAATCAATGCCTTCAGTTACATGTCATTACGTATTATTACGGATGTTTCATCCGTGCCCAATTTTTGACTTTTTTTTTCAAAATTTGGGCGCGGATGGAATCGAACTTGCATGTACAATACGTTAAGATTCGGACATATACGGAAAAGATACGAATTGTTACGGATATGACGGATAGATACGAAAGGCCAGTCCGCAGCGTCCGCGGCATCCGGATGTGTTAGTGTGACTGTAGTTTGACCAAAACCTGCGTTTTCTCTCATCAAATTTCACCGTTATATACGCAAGAAAACGCAACATTACGTATCTGAAGGTGTATGTCTGTATCTAAACGTAACAGGTGGTATCGAAAGGTATGTAGTCAAGTATCTATCCGTAACTATCTATGAATGTATCCGTATCTTTCCTGAACAACCCGTATTTATTCGTATTCAAAGGTATTAAATTCATTAAGAACCGTTAGCCCCGCCCACAAAATTCTGCGGATCGCTACGTATAGTATTCGCAACTATCCGCGGCATCCGTAAGCGCTAGTGTGACCTAGGCATAATAGGACCATCAAGGTCCGCAACGGAACGTAGTGGAGTGAGGTTTCGCAACTAAATCGTACCCGGCTTTAAGACGACTTAGACTCAACAACAATGACGACAATGAAACAAATGAATATTTATTTATTTGTAAGTGAGTAGAACGTTTATTCAAAACAATTGTAATAATATAAAGAATCTTTCTACTCAGAAACCACAAAGCCCTGACTTTTTATACTTTGTGTATATTAGTGGCTATAAGTTCCCTTTATAAATTCTGTCAACCATGCCTCTTGGGTCCAAACTGGCCACGCCACGTCGGCATCAATATCTGCCAGAGACGTATAATGGGAAAAATCGTTTTCTCTAAAACCAGTAAAGCTGGAGCTTTTACACCTCTTTTAGTGTTACCCTACATAAATCATGTCAATCATGCCACGGAGGCCCACATTGACTAAGCCTTGGGATGATTAGCGCCCATACACCTGTAACCGGAGAGTCCGAGCCGTGGACAGCGGACCCGTTCCGTCCTGCCCACATATAGCTGATACACACTTCGCGACTCGTGATACAACATCACAAGCCCGAAGAATGCATCTGCATAATCCGAGAGTACATATATTAATTGCTTTAAATTACTCGAAAAGCAGGAATAATCAAACTGTGACAATCATTTGATTTTTAGAAACCCTTTGAATACAAAACAAAAGATGTAAAACAGGCTTACGCGCTTGGATGGAGATATGCCCCTCGCGATGACGCACGCGCTTCTCCCCATCCTGAGACTTTGAGATATCTTACTGGTAGGGGCTTCATCCCTATACTCTAAGGTATCTCAGGAGGTTTCTTAATGCAGTCTCTGAACAAGCCTATGTGTATGCCGCTTTAAATTTATGATTTCACATGACACAAAATGTATGACCAATCACAAAATACTTAATGGAAAACTGATGCAAAAACTTCAGACTCAATGACACTTCCATTTCTGTAAAGCAGCATCTTCCCTTTCAAAGCTCACTACCCAAAACAAATCTCGTCAACATCACATCCTGCCAAAAACGCCATTTGTAACCGCCCCGGCGCGGGTAATCATTTCACACGTTGTCAGACCGATGTGTCAGTCAGCCTGTGTTTTGAATTTACTCGTGCATATATGCACTCTCGGATTATGCAGATGCATGCTTCGGGCTTACGATGTTGTATCATGAGTGGCGAAGTGTGTATCAGCTATATACGGGCAGGACGGAACGGGTCCGCTGTCCAAGGCTCGGCCTCTCCGGTTACACACTTGCAATAAGAAAAAAAAAAACATAAATATAAACAGACAGTCTCACTTAAAAATTCTAAAGTCTATGAACATTTATGTGTCAAAGTGGACACCAGAGCATGGTGGATACATGGCTTACATAAAAAGAAGACAAACAATAGCCAAAGTGACTGAATGTTTTTTTGTTGTTTTTTTTTTTTTTTGTGTGTGTGTGTGTGTGTGTGTGTGTGTGTGTTTCTCAATCTTTAAATTGGTTAGGGTGACCAAACTTGTATTTCCCACTTTTGCACAATTCAAATCAATTGTAAATTCCTCTGGTAAACCATGAAGAGTACCAAAATAGGTGGCCAAATCTGCTGATTTCAATTGTGTACCAATCTAACTTGCTTTATAAATCAATCACCACATGAAGATTGTTAGGGAGATTATTTTTATATTGGTAAGTTGAGAGGCGATCATCATAGCTTTGCAAAGAAGTTTAATAGTCTATCAAGGAATTTGAATAGAGTGTTTGTACATTTCTAACAACACTGGAAAGACTTCAGGTTTTAAACTGGACAAACTTATCCTTCCCCCATCATCAGGAAAACATGTCCGTGTAACATATATCCCATTAAACCCCACTTTTATATAGAAAAACTGGAGTATGCAGGAATATACCTAATTTTCTTATTGTTTGTTCCAAAACATAGATTGTGGATACTCGTTAGAACCGCCTCGGCGAGGCGGTTCTAACGTGTACCCACAATCTATGTTTTGAGCAAAAATAAGAAAAAAAATTTCATTTTTTTTTTCTGATGAAATTTTCACATTTTACAACATAGAAAAATCTCTGTATATTGCATAGGCAAGTTTTCGTAATGCTGTAAAACTAGTCAAAAAGTCCCAGTATCCGTTTAAGTACAGTGGTGTTATGGCTAAAAACCCAAATTAGCCGTTTTAACGTTTAATTTGTGAACGGCTAATTGTAAAATTTCGCGGCGAAATTGTGTGAAAAATAAAAGTCAGCGCGGAATTTCGCCGCGAAATTCCGCCGCGAAAATCTGGATTTCGCGGCGAAATTTCGCGGCGGAACACGGCGAAAAAGTATACCTGTCATTATGCATAAAAATCAATTGACCGGTGTTTCGCGGTGTTTCGCGGCGAAAAAGATGGCAGTCACAAAAGTTTTTTTTTTCTTTTTTTTTTTTTTTTTTTTTTTTGTTGTTTAAATCTAATTTTAATTTGGATGTTTTTATATCATTTCAAGTCGTATCAATGTTTTGTTTTTGTTTCAATTGGCAACTTTGTATAATTATCGTTTTAGTCCCGACAGTCACAAAAGTTTTATTGTTTAAATTTCATTTTAATTTGTATGCATTTATTTCCTTTCAAGTCGTATAAATATTTGTTTTCTTTTAAATTTTGTATGAAAATCATTAAAGTTACGTGTTTTATTCGTGTCTTAACTGCTTTCAAGTTTCTGAGACCCTAGTTTATTGCCATGCTTCTTTTTCAGATTAATCAGACTTACCCGATAATATTAGATCCTATTATCTAGCTTAATTAACAGAACAAAAGCTAATAGCGGCGTAAGCAATTTTCATTGGATGATTGCCCACAGATTTGTTTGTTCACCAATTTTCCGGTCATGACTGGACGGAGCTACAGTTTCCTGGGTATTAAGTAAAACTGTGGGTGGTTAATGTGACACAACACGGTGTCGCCAGTGCGGATCGAACTCATGACCTCTCGATTCGGAGTCTGATGCACTACAACTATGCCACCGCGATCCCAACCCCAATATGTATACAAGTCTTTGAATTCAACATGATGAAGCAATCGGCTTCAACTCGTCTGTAGATATTTAATCGCCTGTTATAATGACACTGCTTAAAGCATCAGTGAATTTTCGATTACGTCAAGTGGACGCCGTTTCGTTGAAATCAATTAAGTCGAAACGACATACGACCTTCACCGGGTCGATACGATGTTCGATCAAATACGAGCAGTACAGCAACGTACATGTACACAACTGTGTCAAACTTATCAATAATTGACGGGGTTCTTTTGCTAACCCTTTTGAGTTAAACAGCATGTTGTGTGCCTTCCAAAATCCAAATGTACGGATGGCTTGGAACACGTACAAACATGTCGAATGTCAAAACCTCATTGTATACAAGACACAATACACTAGTAAAAGGGAGGATAAAACAAAGTATTGTAGTTCATACTTGTACACTAATTATGTGTAAGAAATGGGTCATATGAAGTTTTCTGTTTATTTCGGGACACATACTGTACATGTATATACAGTAAGGGCCACGAGTACGCACCGTGGCAATATGAGCGCATGCCGCATAAATCGATGGTGAATAGATTAATTAGAACAAAGTTGAGCGCAGAAGCCTAGTGGTGGATTGTAGGAATTGACCGAAAACAAAATGCCCTGTGTATGATTCCAATATTCGTTTCGCACTTGAGCAAAACCGGTATACATGTGTTACCCTGAAAGTGTTGTCGCCATGAGACTCAAACATTGTAGACTGTTAATCTGAACTCAGGATGATCTTCGCTTGTTGTACTTCTACAAGGCAAGTACAATGTATAAATCGATATGATTGCGATTAGTCTTGTGCTGGCATTCATAGAGGGTGATCAGAGTGGTAACCAGCAAGCCCAAATGCCAATGTGTCTCTTTTTGTTTTGTCGTTTTACATGGTTGAGCTCAAATTGAATTATCGTAGTTCACATCGTAAACGCTATAAAGTGAAGCAATTGAGGAAAATATTAAAAGGAATCTAACTGTTAATTGAGCAATACCCTTTAGACAATGTTTGTGCTACAAAACAAGGCACAAAGTAAGGTCCCTGCCCATTGGGACCTAAAGAAATATATGGACTGTTTGTGCCTCTAGGCAAAGCTTATATGCTATCGACTGATCATCTGATTACTGGTTTACCGCTCAGGTCTGTGTCTGCCTAGGAATAAAGGTTTCAAGTCAAACCATCCATACATATAAGCAGTATTGGCTTAGAGGGAAGGACTTATTGGATATCATGAAAATGAAGGCAGCGTCCCGACATGAACATTGCTGTTGATAAGGACGTAAAGCATCTAATTAAATAAACAAACAAACAAAGTTAGATTAAAGGAGCTGGCTCATTACGTTATAAATATTTTCGTCTATCCGTCATTTCGCTATCGTACCATGTAATACCAATGGAAAATTCGCATTATGCACGTTGTTCATTTCTATACATGCATAATTGTACAATTATACTATTAATGTGCACGTAAATCACGATCTATACTAGGAACAGATGAATCATAGTGCGGTCATTAAATAAAAAAATAAATAATTTTATGTTAACATTTACAGGTATTTCGCCGTGTTTCGCGGCGAAATAGGAAATTTAAACTTACCTGTTGTTAACGTTAAAAATGAATTTCGCCGCGAAACACCGCGAAATTTCACCGCAAAAATCAAAATCGGATTTTCGCGGCGAAAAAATTAAGCGATTAAACGTTTAAATTTTCCCTTGGCCGGTGAAATTTCGCGGTGGTCGCCGCGAAAAATCACAAGTGATCAGCGCGAACTGTGCAAAAGTGGGTTTTTAGCCATAACACCACTGTACATCTCGCCTTTGATCTAGTTTTCCTACGAGTCACACACAACAATCGTCTTATTATAAAATAAGGAATTGAAATGTTTACTGTATAACTTCAGATAGATTCGTAGATTTAAATTAACTAAACCTACATGAGTACATATTTACATTTAAAGATATACATAAAAGTGTATTGACAATGAGACTTTGTTTTCAGTGAAATAAATTGATACTCAGCTCCTTTAAAAGCAGTAAAATATTTAGAAAGTAAATAGCCCATAGGCTCCTGCCAATTCCTACTGTCTATACATCATTTTTCAGAAACTGCACTTTTCAAAATCTCACTTTACTGAAACACAACACGAAAAATATGACCATGACTCCTTTTTGCAACCCAAATGTCGTAAAAAGTGTTGCAAAATTTTCAAAATCGGTTCACTAATAAAATAATTATGCCCAAAAATCATTTTGAATAGGCATTTTACATGTGCGTGGATGGTAACCCAAACACCTTAAAATTAAAATCAAGCGAATCTGTGGAATAATTATTGGCTTTCAGCTCATGAAAAAGAGACAAAGTTTTTTTGTGTTTTTTTTTTCGGGAAAATAGTTACTTCCCTTGCTGACATTTTTATAATGGAAAAAGTAATATTTAAAATTATTTTCTGGCATAAAACTTTTATTTGTTAACCGATTTTCATTTTTGTGGCACTTTTAAGGACTTTTGAATGCAAAAAGGTGACACGGTATGTTTTTTCTTGAAGTCCTTCAGAAAAGTGAGACTTTGAAAAATGCAGTTTCTGGAAGATAATCAGTAAAGCCCCGTTTACACATTCACGATTTTCTCTACGATTCACCACGATTCTCATGGTCAGAAAAATGGGATGAATCGTGGCGAAAAGTGGAAATATTCAGTGTCACTACGATTCCAGTAAGAATGTCCACGATATTAGTACGGTGTATGTAAGGTATCGCTACGAATCAATGACGATTCATGACGGCAACGCTACGGTCAATGAGGATTTACCACGGTTGCACAACGAATGCTCACGGGGATTGTATAGTTCGATACGGTATTGGTACGATTCACGGCGGTAACTGTCGTGGCCAATCGTGGAGCTCCGTAGCGAAACCGTGGATGCTTCGTGAGAGTTCGTGGTGTCAAAGGTTTCATGGTTTCCTACGGAGCTCCACGATTGGCTACGATGATACGATCTCTCACGAATCGCCGCGAATATAGCTAAGGTGTCAGTACGAATAAGCACGATTCCGCTACGGTTGCGCTACGAATTAGGCCACGCCCAATAACCACCACGATTCGGCACGATACGCCACGAATGTTTTAAACAGTTTGAAACTTCCGTAGCGCTACCGTGGAGTTTCCCGAATCATCACGATTCATCAAGATTCGCCACGATTCACCACGGTTCTACTACGTATCACCAAGGTACACCACGGTACACGAAGATTTTACAAATCGTGGCGAATCGTAGCGGCACCGTAGCCAAAAATCGTTAATGTGTATACAGGTCTTAACCAAGTAAACATAGCAATTTGGATCCAGAGACAAATGCTGCTACTTTGTTTATTTCAACAGGATATAGTCGATACAAAGACGAGGCGAAGCAGTTCTAACGTGTGCCAACAATCATTGTTTTGGGCAAAATTATTAAAAATATCAAACTTTTTTTTTTCTAAATTTGTACTGTATATATCTTTGGCATGTTATCGTTATGTATACAGTGTATATTGCATCAATGAAACATTTCCATGTGAATTTGGCCGCGTCAGGACCAGACTTATATGTACTGAAGAAAAAAATAAACGCTACACTCTTATTCTAACTTGAATTTCTGTCTCTTCATTTCAAAATTTTTCATCACACATAAAATCCATTCTTTGGATTCGATTTAAACCCGCCAGTAACTTTGTGTTACTGATCGTTCCAAATCGATACTTCTGTGGTTGTTCTTTTTGTTTTATGTCTTGGTGTTAAAATATTTTTGTGCTGTTGGCTCCTTATGTATGTTTTCATATTTTTAGTTAAGTTAAGGTAAATGAGTGGCCACCTATTGGGAAAATAGCTGCTCATACGGCTTACGAAATGTTTTCTTGGTATAAGTACCTGATTGTTAGTTTGGTTTTTTCCCACCCCGGTTTTTGGAGTGGGAATCTTTTTCTGATTGCGCCTTTTCCTGATCTTTGCCTACTTGTACCTTTTTGGCTATAACTTGCACTTTGATTGGACTTTTTGAATGCAAACAGAGCCGTGATGCATGCATTTTAACATGTAAAGAGTCAGGAAAATAAACATGCTATTTCTATAGAACTTGAAACCGAACTTGACGAATTTCGCGCTCGACAACGGCAGCGCATTGGGTCAACCTCAGACGCTCATACGCTCAATTTTGCACTGTAACACTTAAAATGCGTGTAGCACGATCTATTACGACAGAAATGAATCAAAGTGCAAAGTATAGCCAAAGAATGAAACATGTGATTAAATGTTTTGCAATAAAATTAAATCTGGGGTAAACATTTGTGTAAGAATATTTTACGTATTTTCGTAATGTGCACTCAAACACGTGTGTAGCAATCTCTGAAAATTGGGTTTCTTATTAATTTTACAAATGTTAACGACGATTTGGTATGAACGGTTATATTATTTTAGACAGTAATCTATCTGTGACTAATCTTTTAACACCCAGTTCTACTGCAGTAGTATGGAACTGACGACTGCTTGTATCTTCAAATTAACTATTTTAATACAAACAATAGATTTACTGACCGGCTTTGAATTTACTCAGGTCTGAGCCTACCAAGGAAAAGTGGTTGAATCCAATACATATTACAACCACGCAAATAGCAGCTTAACAATCCAGGTGTTTCAAGCATCTCTTAACTTGTTGACAGAAAGATGAAATTGACATTTCCTGTCTAATATTTGCACCAACATTGAAATGTACAGCATCACCTTATATATCTCTGATTGGTCACAATAAGATGGAATTGACAGATGTTGATTTCTCTTTTCAAAAAATTTATTGGTTGTTTGAAAATAATGAAACAGACCAAGTTCATTGTTTGGCAGCTTTTGGCTATTTTAAAGAAACTAACAACTTTTTCTATATTTAGATTGCACCTGGATGGCTGTTGTGGACTGTCAATTTCTTGGCTTTGACAACTGATTTTGAGATGTCTGAAACTTGTGAATTGCTAAGCTGGTATTTGCGCGGTTGTAAGCCCTAATTATTTACTTGTGGCTATAGTGGATATATTTTCAAGTACCTTCTGAATGCTGTAAAAGTCCCATAAAATGGAGGCCACGTTCCCACATCACCATACCTGTTGACTAATTTGACTAAGACGCTAAACTACAAATAAAAAAAACACACGAGCGGCCCCCGTGTCCGAGCGGTTAAAAGCGCTGTTTCTTAATCACTCGATCATCTCACCGTTGTGTCTGGTGTGGGTTCGAGCCCCGCTCTGGCCACATGTGAGACAAGCCAAGTTCTGCTTGCGGGTGTGCCAGGTGTTTTTTCTCGGGGTTCTCCCGTTTTCGCCCCACCTACAGATTGGCCCGTCTCATGGAGGCAACGTCCCGACATGACCATTGCTGTTGACTGGGACATTACGTATCAATTCAAATAAACATACAACCAAACAAACAAACAAACAAACGAATCCTGCCAACAAAGCTTCGGTCCAATAAGCGGGAGACGAGGTACGGATGGATAAACACCGGTAGCCTAAAGGTTCGTCGGTGATTCTGAAAAATATCCAAGTCCGTGAGACGTATCTTTAATCAATTAATTGCATTAGATGTCAATTTGTGTATGACGGCAATTCCTAGCCAGGAATTCATTTCAAACTTCTGAATATTCCCCATAAACATCAAGTTGCGATAAAGATTTATCATTTTATCGAACAAAATATAAAGGTTTGATCCTTTGGAAGCATAAAAATTTCCAAGGGAGTTAGAATGAGCTATATTGCGCAATCTAGGGTAATGAACCCTCATCAGTAGCTCTTTTAAAACTGGCAACGAAAGCCAGACGATTGTGTTACAATTTCAAAACAGTATGCTAGAGAAGTCCACATCAAAGACCATACCTAAGCGGGATCAAAAATAAAAACATTGCTTAGAATAAATGTCTTAGCGTAAGTGTTTTGAAAACACTGGTTGTCTTTACTGATCTCAAAGGACAGGAAGAAAATATCATCTGCACTATGGATAATGTACGGGGAGAAATTTTATTGTCCATATTCCATTGGTAAGACAATCACGATAGTTATGTATGCTTAAAATTCCTGATGCATAGCACATGACGGATGGTGCCAGGCATTTCAAAATGATCTCACACAAATCATGAGAATTTGTTAAGATTTAACGCCGCGCAACCAATTATTATATACAAATTTAAGCACATGTGCCACAGAGTTGGCTAGAATAGTCACTTGTTAAGAAAGCACTTGGGTTCGTTGAATAGTAGATTTTGTCGACACGTCTGTATTTTTTGTCCATGCAACATACAGGTAGTTACGTCAAGTGAGCTTGATAATGCGTCTACATTGGATTGTAAAGTGAACAATTACTTACAGTGTATTGAAATGCATAACAAACTAAATAGTGTCGGAGTAAGATCAATTTTTTTTGAAACTAGATTATGTAGTTCATCTTCTACTTTATTATACTATCAGTCAAAAAGATATGTTAAGCCGCTCCTCTCTCTCTCTCTCTCTCTCTCTCTCTCTCTCTCTCTCTCTCTCCGCTCATCACAGAGCGATTTTGTTTCCCGGAATGTTCAATTGTATATTACACATACATTTAAATGTGTCATATATGAACCTCAACGCGACAAAATGTACCTTCGGACATTCTGGCGATACTAGTGGAAAGAGGCAATAAAGCGAAAAAAACATGTCATATATGTTTTAGAAATAACACTGTATTGGCAATCTTTGAACACTGGGCTACCAAATGAATGAGTTTTAAAACGTATCTATTCTAAATATTTTTGAGTTATCTGCCCTTGTTATAGCCCAAAATGTATTTGATTTTCCTATATATGTCGTTAAACGGTATCCATAGCAACCGCATCAAAATGAAAATAGACAAAATAATTTCGACAGATTGTCTATAAGGGTGACGTGCTTCTATTTTAACAATAGGTTCTAACCAGTGCTTAAACAGTTTTGGGCAAATGCATCAAGTTCTTAAGCTCTACTAACATGCGGAAATGCATTACGCAACTTTGACGTCATATTTCAAGAGAATGACGTCTGTAGGGTTCATATAGTAAATTGGTCATAACTCAGAAAATAACTGGAATAATCTGGTCAAATAAAGACTAGCAGACTCTAGAAACATTATACATTCAAAGTAACATTGTTTTTCTAATACTCAAAAAATTGTTCGAAGGTACATTTTCTCACGTTGTGGCCCATATATTTTTTCAACACATTCAAATGATAATATTCATTAATTTGAATTAGGGAACTTCCTTTATCATCATTGTCGTTTCTTTAAGTGAGTTGCCTTCAAAATTGGGCCATTTATACCAGTTGATACCCCAGGCACGTACATTGTCGTTGTCGTAGTAGTATACTCCATTGAGGTTAGCATCACCACAGAAACGATACCACCAGCCACCTTGGCGCACTTGAGCACAATGGTTGTCCCACATATCATTGTCTCTGTCCTTGGTACTAAACATTTGCCCATTGTTGCGGTCTGTCATGGAATCCCCTGCATCTCCACAGTAACCACCGATTGTAAGGCGGTAGCCATCAACCTCGTCAGCGACTCTGAATGTATTATATACTGCGTACTTTGTTATATTATCCCAGTTAGTAAGGTTTAACTTTAACATGTAGTTTGCACTAGATGTCATTTGATGTAGTGCCTCATTTCCTAGCCAGAATTCTCCATCACCAAATCCTTCCTTGTATTCCGTCCAGGTGCGATAAAAGTCAACTGACCCGTCAAATCTCCTCTGTATAACTGTCCACATCCCGCCCGCTACACACTCACAATAGTCAGGTGAGGTTAGCGAACAAACCTGCGGTGGTGAAGTTGAAGTTATAGCAGATTGTTCAGTGGTAAATTGTTTTGTTGTCGTCGTGATATCAGTACTTGTGGTTTGTATTGGCGTAGGTGTTGTCATTGTCTGAAGATCTGTACTTGTGCTTTGTATTGGCGTAGGTGTTGTCATCGTCTGCAGATCTGTACTTCTGGTTTGTACTGGCGTAGGTGTTGTCATCGTCTTCAGATCTGTACTTGTTAATTGCATTGGCGTAGGTGTTGTCATCGTCTTCAGATTTGTACTTGTGAATTGTATTGGCGTTGGTGTTGGCATCGTCTTCGGATCTGTACTTGTGAATTGTATTGGCGTAGGTGTTGATATCGTCTGCAGAACAATTCATAAATCAAAAAGGATACTGTCCTTCATGTAATTTAGTTAAGAATATTATTACTTTTAATACAGTATCATGGTGAAAGTCGTCGAAATAAAACAATTAAGTTAAATTGATTTTAAGATCCTACTTAAGTTTAAATAATAATTATAATAATAATAATAATAATAATAATAATAATAATAATAATAATAACAAATGCTATTTCTTAGAAGAACAACGTATATTCAGTCTTTTCCTGTTTATTGGCTACTATTACCTTTATATCTCTTTAAGACATGGGGTTATTTAAATCTAAACTGATTTACCACCTTTCTGTATGAAAGGCATACATCAGCTCCAGCCGCAGATAAAACAATCGTTCCTATGAGTAGACACGCCAAAATTTTCAATCGCCTTGTTGCAACTGAACTCGTGGTCCCTGATAATGAACAAGACCCTTCCATTTTATCACAAATTACGTTAAATTTGTGCAGCTTGAGCAATAATTCGAGTACTACTGCTTCTCGGTCGTGAACGCTTTCGCAATAAAACTACCAAAACAGGGAACAACACACAAAGGGTAAATTGTATAAAACATCAATGCAAACATAATAAGTAGAAATTGAAATGTAAATAAAATTACTAAAATTGAGTCGAATGTTCGAAAAACTTGGTCACGTCAACGACGTCACTGCAGATGCCAACCATGTTCTTTATTTTGAGTTACAGGCCTAGACTTATTATATGAAAATAAAATGTGTAGCGACAATGGGAAATTTTCAGGTGAATCACACGAAACCACAAAATGATATTTCAGTTTAACTGACGAGCTGCGTTGGTTGTGGACTTCAGTATATATACATGTACAACTGCCTTAATTTATCTAACACGGCTGCATATCTCCACAATTCAGTATAGAATATAATATTTTTGTCAGTATAAGGAGGTTTTACGTCCCCGTCAACATTTTAGAAATAACCGGAAGGATACATCACTTCCTAATGCTATGGGGAGCAAATCATGTAACTTGCTCAATGAAACAAGTCAATGCCATTGGGGTTTGAACCAAGGACCTCACTTATCCAAGACCTATAGCATTTATCGGCTAAACGTTGTGCAAACAGCTTCTATAGACACTCGCGAGAGACTATGCTACTCTGGCGTTTATTCACCTTATTTTCCCTGTGGTCAGAAACGGGTATAACTATTAAGCCTAGGTTACATTTACCCCAATCATCGTACGAGTTTTCGGCCTGCGATTTTCCCTACGATTTTTAGACATCGTAGGTGATTGTGGGCTACGACGTATGTGTTCACAATTTATACGGGCATCGTACGATTTCTTGATCTGCCTTTTGTCGACGTTCTGATACAAAAACGCAAGGCGATCGTACGGTAATCGAAGGTCTCCGCAGATTTGAAGCAGATATCGCACGAAGCCCGTGCGATGTCCGTACGGAGTCTCTTTACGTTCTGATACAAAACGCAAGCCATATCTAAAGGGTCACTGACGAGGCTTTGCAGTGTCCTGTCGACCGTTATCATCGATCAGCTAATGACCCTCAATTGACAGGAATACAATCATGTATTAAAGAGCAGTTAACAGAGAAAGGGGATGGACCATACCGCGGTTTCGGTTACTTAAGCCTCGTTAGTGACCCTTTCGATATGGCTTGCATATAGCATGCAAAAATTTAAAATCAAATATCATTTTTAAACACCTATTTAACATTTTCGATTGTGTCTCTCTTAAAAATCAGTATTTGAGGTCTTATTCCTTTCAACATAAGGGAACGTCAACCATGCAAAATCATACATGTTTTCTTTATTCAGAAGACTCCCCATGAATGTTCAGACATATATTTTGTTATGATCAGAATACTTGATACAGAGAATAACCATTCATAAAGAAAATCTCAATAGCTCTTTTAAAACCGGCAACGAAAACCAGGCGATTGTGTTACGTTATCAAAATATTATGCTATAGAAGTCTACATCAAACACAATTCCTAAGCGGGATCAAAAATAAAAACATTGCTTAGAATAGATGCCTTAGCGCAAGTGTTTTGAAAACACTGATTGTCTTTACTGATCTCAAAGAACCGAAAGAAACTATAATCTACCAAATGGATGATGTATTGGAAGACATTTTATTGTCCATATTCCATTAGTAAGACACTCATAATAGTTATGTATGCTTATATAATAGTTATGTATCTCAGTTTTAATTTTTATTTACAATTTCTGGTCATTGCGCAGGACGGATGGTGCCAGGCATTTCAAAATGATCTCCCACAAATCCAGAGAAATTTAGATTTAACGCCGCGCTACCATTTATTATATACAAATTTAAGCACATGTGCCACAGAGTTGGCAGGCAAAGTCACGTGTTCAGAAGAAACAAGGTTTCATTAATTAGTCGATTTTGTCGAAACGTCTGTACTCTTTTGTCCATGAAACATACCGGTAGTGACGACACAAATCCAGAGAAATTTAGATTTAACGCCGCGCTACCATTTATTATATACAAATTTAAACACATGTGCCACAGAGTTGGCAGGCAAAGTCACGTGTTCAGAAGAGACAGGGTTTCATTAATTAGTCGATTTTGTCGAAACGTCTGTACCCTTTTGTCCATGAAGCATACCGGTAGTGACGACAAGTTAACTTGATAACGCGTCTGCATTTGATCGTTTAGGGAACAATTAATTATTAAAATGCATAACAACCTAAACAGTATCGGAGTAATAAGATAATGTATTTCAAACTTTATAATGTAGTCTCAATCTTCTGCTTTATTCTACTATCAGTCAAAATATATGTTAAGCCACTCTCTCTCTCTCTCTCTCTCTCTCTCTCTCTCTCTCTCTCTCTCTGCTCATCACCAAGCGATTTTGTTTCCCGGAATGTTCGATTGTATGATACACATGCATTTATATGTTAATATTTTAACACATTTAAATGTATATATTCATTAATTTTGAATTAGGGAAATTCCTTTATCATCATTGTCGTTTCTTTAAGTGAGTTGCCTTCAAAATTGGGCCATTCATACCAGTTGATACCCCAGGCACGTACATTGTCGTTGTCGTAGTAGTATACTCCATTGAGGTTAGCATCACCACAGAAACGATACCACCAGCCACCTTGGCGCACTTGAGCACAATGGTTGTCCCACATATCATTGTCTCTGTCCTTGGTACTAAACATCTGCCCATTGTTGTGGTCTGTCATGGAATCCCCTGCATCTCCACAGTAACCACCGATTGTAAGGCGGTAGCCATCAGCCTCGTCAGCGACTCTGAATGTATTATATACTGCGTACTTTGTTACATTATCCCAGTTAGTGAGGTTTAACTTTAACATGTAGTTTGCACTAGATGTCATTTGATGTAGTGCTTCATTTCCTGGCCAGAATTCTCCATTCTCATCACCAAATCCTTCCTTGTATTCCGTCCAGGTGCGATAAAAGTCAACTGACCCGTCAAATCTCCTCTGTATAACTGTCCACATCCCGCCCGCTACACACTCACAATAGTCAGGTGAGGTTGACGAACAAACCTGCGGTGATGAAGTTGAAGTTATAGCAGATTGTTCAGTGGTTAATTGTTTTGTTGTCGTCGTCTTCAGATCTGTACTTGTGCTTTGTATTGGCGTTGGTGTTGTCATCTTCTTCAGATCTGTACTAGGCGTAGAGGTTGTCATCGTCTGCAGATCTGTACTTCTGGTTTGTATTGGCGTAGGTGTTGTCATCGACTTCAGATCTGTACTTGTGAATTGTACTGGCGTAGGTATTGATATCGTCTGCAGAACAATTCACAAATCAAAAAAGGATACTGTCCTTCATGTATTTTAGTTAAGAATATTATTGCTTTTAATACAGTATCATGGTAAACGTCGTCGAAATAAAACAAGTTAATTTGATTTTAAGCTCTCTAGTAAGTTTAAATAATAATACTAATAATAATACTAATAATAATAATTGCTCTTTATAAGAAGAATGACGTATATTCAGGCTTTTTCTGTTCATTGGATACTGTTACCTTTATATCTCTTTAAGACTTTGGATTATTTAAATCTAAACTGATTTACTTACCACCTTTCTGTATGAAAGGCATCCATCAGCTCCAGTCGCAGATAAAACAATCGTTCCTATAAGTAGACACGCCAACATTTTCAGTCGCCTTGTTGCAGCTGATCTCATGGTCCCTGATAATGAACAAGACCCTTCCATTTTATCACAAATTACTTTAAATTTGTGCAGCTTGAGCAATAATTCGAGTACTACTGCTTCTCGGTCGTGAATGCTTCTCGCAATAAAACTACCAAAACAGGAAACAGCACACAAAGGGTAAATTGTATAAAACATCTATGCAAACATAATTAGTAGAAATTGAAATGTAAATAAAATTAATCATGTTAAACTATAGAATGGCTTCTGTAACCAGTTATCGGTCGTGATCTGCCTAAACATCAATAAACCGATTGTCTCCCTTACATCATGGTCCAAGGTATTGTAATCGCGTGGCTGAATTGATAATCGATACAGGTTTATCCAGGTAAGTATGTCGCATTGGTTATATTGTCACACAGTATTACCTTTCAGGTAGCTGACACTGAATTTTGCTAGTTCACGGGTCCCCGACAGATTTGTGTTAGAAGTTATACAAGTGGTAAACCGCCACTGTATTCGCATTTTGAAATTATTTGAAATTGCATGTATTGTATTTTCTCTTGTTGCTTACATTGAAAGTCTGCTTAAATGAATTTGAAAACTTTGAATTCTAATTCCGGAACTGAAATATATACATAAAATTTAGATAAAAATTTTAATGTTTACATGAAATTACTTTTAGAATATTTTATGCAATTTTTGAAAATTATTTGATCAATTTAGTAACAGGTAATTTCATGTCGCATGAATTGATGTCCATGCTCAATGACCAAGAGGAATATACGGTATTATTAAATGTTTTCGAATTATATGTTAACATACACCATGATGCACATTTTATTCTGCATTTTAATTGAAAAGTAGAGCTACTTAATCTCCACATATCTGTAGGCCGCAAATAAGCACGCTGATTGAAATACCTTCAATGCAATGCTTCTTTATTGTGTTTCAAACGTGATTAAACCTTACCCCTATATGATGCATGATCATTTTTTATTCTAGAATGCGATTAGCAACATTGGTACGGATTTGATAGCTGATCATAGCTACCAATTTGGTCTGAGATCGACATGCCGACCCGAAAGTAGATTTTCTCACAGTAATGACTATAAATTAGTGTTACGAAAACATGAGCAGGGAATATACCTGACATTGTATTTTGACCAGCGTCTTTATTTCATCGCCAAAGGGTAAAAAGTCATAAAATCATGCCTCTTATAAAAACATTCAACTAGGATTATGGCATTCTCGAGACATTTTGGCAGCGTCGTGAGAAAATCCGTTTTACACAGGTAAATGTTTGCTGAAAAATCATGCAGGCTGGTCGATATCATGGCCTTTGATTACATATAGTTCAAAACATTTTAATTCTAAACACAAAGAGTTAATGGCTGGCCATAAAAGAATTAAAATTTCCTGCATTTAATTTCGTATTTAACTTTAGATATGTTTTTTTTTTTTTTTTTTTTTTTTTTTTTTTTTCAATTCAAATGCATTTATATTTAATACGTGGAAAGTTGCTTAATCCATAAATAAACAAGATCTACATAAATTTCATGATTTGCATTTCATATACCACATGTAAGAAATAAAAGAAAGAAAGAAAGAAGGTTCATATATATGTAACAACCCATCTTTATGCGTATTTAGGGTTGTTGAATTTGGGTGTCTACTTCCATCTATCATATTTTGATTTTTTGCTTCTTGTCGAAATGTTTTGAAGAAATATGCATCAGGAAAACATGTCCGTGCAATGAGGACCCCCTTAAACCCCATTTTTCTATAGGATACTGGGGTTTGCAGGGGTAAACCTTTTTTTTTTTTTTTTTTTTTTGCTCCAGAACTTAGATTGTGGGTACTCGTTAGAACCGCATCGGCGAGATAGATATATTTTGGGTAAAAATAAGAAAAATGCCATGGCGGTACTAACGAGTACCTACAATCTATGTTTTGGAGCAAAAATAAGAAAAATATCAAAACTTTTACACAGAAAATTTTCAATTTTTACAAATACTGTCTATTGCATGGGCAAGTTTTCGTTATGAAATAAAACAGAGCCTTGATTAAAGAAGTCATGCGTTAAGCGTATTCAAAGTGACGGATTAAATAACATTGCAATATCTATGGTAAATGAGCAATGAGTCCATTAGCTCAACAAGTGTGAAATACTTAAATTGATAATAAGGTTTCTTTAATTGACAGATAAAAATGACAAAAACGCTGTCAGGTCGATCATTTTGGCTAAGATTATTATGTTTCGAGTTTGCATCTCATTCAGCGGATGAGAAAGAACACTTAAGAAAAAAAATTATTTAAATTGCTATTTCAAATCTAATAAGTTGAAAAAAAAAATAATTGATTTAAAATTTAATCTTAGAAGCATTTTTGTACACTTTGTCACAGGCTGTTTCGCCAGTTATCTGTTTACCAACAGTATAATAATCCTATGATTACCTGTCCAGGTAACACCGTCTGAAGAGAATTTCGAACTTAGAATTTTTTCTTCGCCTCCACAGTCAGTTCGGTCGAAAGGGCTCTCAAACCAATTTTTAAACAAAAAGTGACCATTTAAAAGATTAATCTATTTATGTGAAACTGATTTACATCATTGCAAAATATGGAAACTAGTGAATCCATGTATATCTTATAAAATTTATGAAAATTAATTAAAACTTCTATTATTTGGTGGTAAAATGCTTAAACTAAGCATTTCAACTCAGGAGATATAGACTTGAATGGGGATTTGCTCTTCTAAAGGATGAACAAAGTGACCCCGCCAAACATTAAGTTATTTTATATTTTCTTACATCAGCGTGTCGGCAAGGTTTTACACTTTCTTGTGATATCTTATAAAATAGTGAGAGACCAATAATAAGTAAATTATGACAAATTATTTTAATGTTTTATATACTTTTCTTAATAAACGCGGGTCGGAATTTTACAGGTAAGTAGCGAGATTGGCAAATATCCAAGGGAAGATAACCAGACATATAAAATCGATAATCGATTATATAGTTCGGTATGAAAATTGAGTCGAATGATTGAAAAACTACCTTTACCAAGATACGACAAGTCAGAGAGCTACCAAAAGCATCAACATTACGCAAACTTGACCATGCAATAAACAGATTTGTTTTCATCTGTAAAAAAAAATGAAAATTTAAAAGGAAAAAATTTGGTATTTTTAATTTTTTGTTAAAAACATTGATTGTGGGTACACGTATGCGAAAGCATTCAAGCAGTAGTACACGCATTATCTTCTAACAAGATGACCATGGCCAATATTGCGTATTAGATATACTGAGTTCCACAACCAACGCAGCTTTATACATGTATCTATTAATCAGTGTGCTCATCTTTTAAATCGGCCAACCATGTAAAACTTCTGTGCATAATTAGTATCAAAATAGCCCGAACATTTTTCAGCCTTATCAAATTCAAGATTCAGCGTTCAACGTCACATGGTCACGTGAACGACGTCACTGCAGATGCCAACCATGTGCTTTATTTTTGAGTTACAGACCTAGACTTATTATATAAAAATAAAATGTGTAGCGACAATGGGAAATTTTCAGGTGAATCACACGAAACCACAAAATGATATTTCAGTTTAACTGACGAGCTGCGTTGGCTGTGGAACTCAGTATATATACATGTACAATTGCCTTGATTTATCTAACACGGCTGCATATCTCCACAATTCAGTATAGAATATAAGTATTGTTTGTCAGTTTGCTACTGTATAAAGAGGTTTTACGTCCCCGTCAACATTTTAGAAATAACCGAAAGGATACATCACTTTCTAATGCTATGGTGAGTAAATCATGTAACTTGCTCATTGAAACAAGTCAATGCCATTTGGGGTTTGAACCAAGGACCTCCCGAATCCAAGACTGATAGCATTTATCGGCTAAACGTTGTGCAAATCGCTTCTTTAGACAATCGCGAGAGACTACGTTATTCTGACGTTTATTCACCTTTTTTTTCACTGTGTTCAAAAACGAGTATAACTAAGCGTTTTGAGATTTTCTTTATGATCTTTCTTTTCTCTGTATATATCGCTTTTAGTAATAACAAATTTTTGTCTGAACATTAATGGAGAGTCTTCTGAATAATGAAAACATGTATGATTTTGCATGGTTGACGTTCCCTTATGTTAAAAGGAATAAGATCTCAAATATTGATTTTTAAGAGAGAAACAATCGAAACTGTTAAATAGGTGTTTAAAATAAGATATTTATTTTAAAAACTTTGCTTGCTATATGCAAGCCATATCTAAAGGGTCACTGACGAGGCTTTGTAGTGTCCTTTCGACCCTTATCATCGATCAGCTGACAGGAATACATGTATTCAAGAGCAGTTAAGATATTATTGAGAAAGGGGATGGACCATACCACGGTTTCGGCTACTTAAGCCTCGTCAGTGGCCCTTTAGATATGGCTTGCATATAGCATGCAAAGTTTTAAAATCAAATATCTTTTTTAAACACCTGTCTTGTTTCATTTAGCAAGATACATTATTTTCTCCCCATAGCACTAGGAAGTGATGTATCCTTCTGGTCAAGTCTAAAATGTTATCTAGTGTGTGAAGTATTGGTTTTATATAAATAAAAGGTGAGCGTAAAATTACCATCGGCTGTAGCACAGTGACTAAATCAGCGACCGAAGAAGACGAGGGTCGGGAGACTCAGCCTCTGTATTTATTTTGTTGTTTGTTTTTAGGCTAATTTTATTACTTTTTATGGTTGTTTTGGGTGGGGCTGGTGGTGCATTTAACCCAAATTTGACGAATGGATTTTCCAATCGTTATCAATTGGGTGAGTCCACTTTCATTTTAGGAGTGTTAGGATTGATATTTATTTTTATCTCATTTTTCGACATAATTTCTCCGTGCAAACAGAATATCCCAAGATGGCACGCCGCCTTCTGCGGCGTCACATCTGAGGCTATACTGTTTGCCTATGTCCCGCAAATATCTGAACACGAATATCTTCCCAAGATATAGAAGTGTTGTAATAAACGTAAAGAATCAGCATCGAGAGATTAATAACAGTGTTCTGGGCTGCTAAAGTATAGGCATATACAGGCCTTTATCTTTAAAAAAGAAACCTGCAAACAAAGCTTCGGTCAATTGAGCGGCAGACGACTGGTAGCCACAAGGTCCGTCGGTGATTCTGACTACATTATACTCTGCGTACTTGTTTATGATATCCAAGTCCATGACGAAAACATGCCCATGTAATACATTGATTTTTCCTAAGTTGTAAAAATTGAAAAATTTTACTGGAAAACTTATGATATTTTTCTTATTTTTGCTCCAAACATAGATTGTGGGTACACGTTAGAACCGCCTCGGCGAGGCGGTTCTAACGAGTACCCACAATCTATGTTTGGAGCAAAAATAAGAAAAATAGGTATACCCCTGCATACCCCAGTTTTTCTATTTAAAATTGGGGTTCAAGGGGGTATATATTGCACGGACATGTTTTCCTGATGCTCATAATCCATCAAGATGTGATAAAAATTTACCATTTCATCGAACAAAATATAAGGTTAGATCCTTTGAAAGCAGCAAAATCCAAAGGGAGTTAGAATGAGCTATATTGCGCAATTTCGGGCAAGGATCCCTCATCAGTAGCTCTTTAAAACCAGACGATTGTGTTACGATTTCAAAATATTATGCTAAAGAAGTCTACATCAAACACAATTCCTAAGCGGGATCAAAAATAAAAACGTTGCTTAAAATAAATGTCTTAGCGTAAGTGTTTTGAAAACACTGGTTGTCTTTACTGATCTTAAAAGAAAATATCATCTGCACTATGGATGATGTACGGGAGACATTTTATTGTCCATATTCCATCAGTAAGACACTCATAATAGTTATGTATGCTTATAATTCCTGACCCCTTGCACAGGACGGAAGGTGTCAGGCATTTCAAAATGATCTTACACAAATCCAGGGAATTTAAGAATGAACGCCGCGCAACCATTTATTATATACAAATGTAAACACATGTGCCACAGAGTTGGCTAGCATAGTCACGTGTTAAGAAGGCACATTGCTTCATTAATTAGTAGATTTTATCGACACGTCTGTACTCTTTTGTCCATGAAACAAACTGGTAGTTACATCAAGTGAACTTGATAACGCATCTACATTTGATCGTTTAGTGAACAATTTAGTTATTAAAATGTATAACAACCTAAATAGTGTCGGAGTAAGAAAAATGATTTTTAAACTCAATTATGTAGCTCATCTTCTACTTTATTCTACTATCAGCCAAAAAGTACAAGTATGCAATGATCAGGAAATGGCGCAATCAGAAAGATATTCCCACTCCATAAACCGAGGGGTGGGAAAAAATTTAAAATGACACTTAGGTACGTATACCAAGAAAACATATCGAAAGCCGAGTGAGCAGCTATTCCCGAATAGGCGGTCACTCAATTACCCGAACTGAACTAAATATATGAAAACAAACAAAAGGCTCAAACAGCACAAAACTCGACTCCAAAACACAAAACAATTAGAACCACAACAGAAGTATTGCCTTGGAACGATCAGTAATATAAAATTACTGGGGGGGGGGTGCTTAAACCAGTTTTACAGGCGCCTTACCTCATCCTCATCGTCCGCAGTGGTTTACAACATTTAGTTAGTTGTTCGGTCGTCGTGGTGAATCTCTAACTAGTCATTGAATCAGCAAGGACAAACACCCTGATTAATCAAAAACGAGGAGTCAACTGATTCAGTCAGCTTCCCGACGATGGAGATCCCTGGGCACCGAATAACTTACTGAAAAGGTACAAGTAGTAATAGATCAGGAAAAGGCGCAATCAGAAAGAGATTCCCACTCCAAAAACCGAGGTGGGAAAAAACCAAACTAACAATCAGGCACTTATACCATGAAACATATCGTAAGCCGAATGAGCAGCTATTTTCCCAATAGGTGGCCACTCAGTTACCTTAACTTAATTAAATGTATGACATACATAAAGCGCCAACAGCACAAAAAAAATTTAAACACCAAGACATAAAACAAAAAGAACCACCACAGAAGTATCGCCTTGGAACGATCAGTAACACAAAGTTACTGGCGGGCTCAAACCGGTTTTACAGGATCCTAACCTCACCCTCAGCTTCTGCAGTGGTTCATAACATTTAGTAAGTTCTTCGGTCCTCGTGGTGAATCTCTAACTAGTCAATGAATCATCAAGAACAAACAAATAAATCATGATAAACATCCTGATGAATCAAAAACAAGGACTCACAGATTGAGTAAGCTGCCCGACGATGGAGATCCCTGGGCGCCGAATAACCTACTAACTCCGGAGCAAAAGAAAAACACAAGTTGGACCCCGGTGGGCCAAGCAACAGACAAGAAGCTCCGGCCCCAAGCAACTAAAATGAATAGCTTTAAGTCGGGGCCATCATAGAGTCTGACGCCCGACCCACCGGCGTGCATTTAAAGAAGGCAGCATAGTTATCAACCATGATTGGGTTAAAAACTAAGCATGCAGACTGTCGCATAACATTCAAGTTATAACCTATACGTCTGTAACGTGTTATGATTTTTCTAAACTGAAAAGAAAAATCATTAATTCCTATAAGTTTCTTAAATTTGTAAACCAAGCCACCATAAAATTCAGGTTCCGAAAGGCCCTCACTTAAAAGCGTCTTTAATCCAACATTATATTTGGAAATCAATTCATAGTGTCTACGATAAAATTTAGAAAAGGTTTTTCGAAGTTTATGATACCGATAGCCCTGTTGGAGAAGTTTTGCCGTTAAATATTTATTTCGAGCGTTGAAGTCTGTAACATGATTGCAGACTCTAGCAAACCTAATAAGTTGCGAAATGTAAACACCATAAGAAGCACGACGAGGAACGTCACCATCCAAAAAAGGAAAATTTACTATATCATCGCACTTATCATCAATTTTAGAAGAAACAAATCCATTTGCAACAGAAAGATGTAGATCTAAAAAAGGGGCTTCGGTATCTGAGATATTGGCTTTGTTCAACTGAAGTTCAGGTGGATAAATTTGATTGACCATACCTTCAAAATAAGGGTTGTCAAGGTCATCGAGGTACCTAGATGTGGAATTAAAAGCCTCGATAACATCAGCTTGATTATCATGGTTAAGAGAATCCATGAAATCTCTTTCGTAGCAGTATAAAAATAAATCAGCTACGAGAGGTGCGCAATTTGTACCCATCGGAATTCCAACAATTTGTCTGTATAACTTGGTCCCAAATCTAATATAAATATTATCAAGGAGATAGGACAAGGCGTCGCACACATTCTGACATGACCAAAGTGTATACCGACTTTGGTCAGAGGAAGTGAAAAAAGCCTTTCTGTCATTACATGCCAAATAAAGTGAACCATAGTTTTTAATGCCCTTTTGAAGGTCCACTCTATCAAATCCAGACGTTTTTCTTTTATTAGATTATGTGGTAATGTTGTATACAGAGTAGAAAAATCATACGTGGCCAAGCTTGTCGCACGAAACCCTCTACACTTCAATTTACTGAGCACCTCACCAGAATTTTTTATTGACCAAAACCAATTTTTATTTGAAGTTTCATACACTGTCTCACAGTATCTTATAACATGAGATTTGATAGCAGTAAGACAGGAAGTTAATAATTTAGAAAGTTCAGTGGTAGTACAAGAGCTAGAATTTGCAATAAATCTAGCTTTGTATGGTCTTTTGTGAAGCTTAGGTAACCAATACATCGTAGGAAGTTTGTCTTGGCCTTCGTTGACACAAACAGAAAATCGTTGACACAAACAGGTAAATCGTTTAAGTGGGCATTAACTACAGACACTTCATCAGTATCTGTCTCCAGATAAGCCCTGGTACCATCAAGCTCCTGTTTTAAGGTGTTAACGTAGTGAAGCCTACAAACGACAACAACATTGTTTGCGGCTTTGTCTGCCGGAACCAAGACATACTTTCTATGAAATTCTTGGATACCCTGCTTCAAATGCCTAAATGACGATTTGGGTTTAGGAGGTAAAAGATTAGTATTTTGTGAATAAAACTTAATACGTTTATCCACGATAGTGAAGATACTTCTTTTCCATTCTTTAAGAGCATTATCCTCAACACCCTCTCGTTTACACCATCGATTACCGAAATCATTTAATGCAGATGCAATCTCCTCTCTACATTTGTCGAAATTAATGTAGGAAGGGAATCTATATTTCGGACCTTTAGAAACAATTTTGCGAATTCTAGAATCCGAAATTATTTTTAAATTTCCAGTAACTATATGTCCGGCTGGTTGATAAACATATTTTGAATCTTTACAATCTCAAGACTTGGGAGTATTAGCATGGATATCAAGATCAGAAACAAGTTTATTGAAATTAAAAATAGAGAATCCCGGAGCAAAAGAAAAACACCAGTTGAACCCCGGTATAGGATATGCTAAGCCGCTCCTCTCTCTCTCTCTCTCTCTTCTCTCTCTGTCTCTCTCTCTCTCTCTCTCTCTCTCTCTCTCTGCTCATCACCATGGTATTTTGTTTCCCGAATTGTTCAATTGTATATTACATAATATACATTTAAATGTAAATATTTTAACACATTCAAGTGTAAATATTCATTTATATTGAATTAGGGAACTTCCTTTATCATCATTGTCGTTTCTTTAAGTGAGTTGCCTTCAAAATTGGGCCATTTAAACCAGTTGATACCCCAGCCACGAACATTGTTGTTGTCATGGTAGTATACTCCATTGAGGTTAGCATCACCACAAAATTGATACCACCAGCCGCCTTGGCGCGCTTGAGCACAATGGTTGTCCCACATATCATTGTCTCTATCCTTTGTACTAAACATTTGCCTATTGTGGTCACCTGTCATTGAATCCCCTGCATCTCCACAGTAACCACCGATTGTAAGGCGGTAGCCATCAGCCTCGTCGGCGATTCTGAATATATCATATACTGCGTACTTTGTTATATTATCCCAGTTAGTGAGGTTTACCTTCAACATGTAGTTTGTACTAGATGTCATTTGATGTAGTGCTTCATTTCCTAGCCAGAATTCTCCATTCTCATCACCGAATCCATCCTTGTATTCCGTCCAGGTGCGATAAAAATCAACTGACCCGTCAAATCTCCTCTGTATAACTGTCCACATCCCGTCCGCTACACACTCACAATAGTCAGGTGAAGTTGGCGAACAAACCTGCGGTGTTGAAGTTAAAGCTGATTGTTCTGTGGTTAATAGTTTTGTTGTCGTCGTCTTCATATCTGTACTTGTGCTTTGTATTGGCGTTGGTGTTGTCGTCGTCTTCAGATCTGTACTTGTGCTTTGTATTGGCGTAGGTGTTGTTACTTCACTCAATATTGATGACAGGTCCGTGATGATAGTTTCCCTGGAAGAACTTGGCGTCACCATGAATGTGGTGCTTGCGTGTTGATTTGATGAATCAATTGTCGACATATCTGTTTGCGCAGTAGACTGCAGCGTAGTTGGTGTGGTTTGACTTACCAATTTATAGTTCTTTTGCATTGCATTAGCGGTAGCAGGCTCGGAACTGTCTTGAATCTAAAAGGAAAACATACATGTATAACAATTTATAAATTAAAAAGGGTACTGTCCTTATTGTATTTTAGTTAAGAAGATTATTACTTTGAATGTGGTATCATGATGAACGTCACCGAAGTTAATTTTATTTTAAGCTCTCACTTAAATAATAATAATAATAATAATAATAATAATAATAATAATAATAATAATAATAGTAATTTCTAAGAAGAACAACGTACTTAGAATAGATGCTAGCCCTGCATATAATCTTACATGTACATTGAATAAAGCGATCAATTATTATCAGACAGTTTAAATTTATTACTCAGGTTTTAAAAAGGAATGATGCTGTATTAATTGGATAAGAGGTACATGTAAGTGCTTGCTCAATGATGCTAAGGACTTTGGAAGGTAGCCACTGGTATCAGGTACCGAATGCGATGCGAACCTAAGGGTCCCCACAAATTACCACTCCTGCAGCGGGTAGTATAATCATTGAGCAATTTGGGAAGCTGAAATACCATTTTTACTTAAACGTAAACCATGCTGAAATACATTTTTTTACTCGAACGTAAACTATGCTTGAGATTAACTAGCACTTATTTAACAGATAACGTCACCTTTTTGTATGTAATGTATACACCAGTAACGACTGAAGATAAAATAAATATCCCCAGTAGTAGACATGCAAACATTTTCAATCGCCTTCTTGCAACTGAAACCGTTGCTCCAGATAATGGTCTTTCCATTTTATCCAATTTTTGCTGCACGTGTTTTTTTTTTTTTTTTTTTTTGTAAGTACGTCTTCCTGGTAGTGGAGGCTTAAGCGAATAAAATGAAAATGGTACAACCTTATTATACGTACCGTTGAACTTTAATGGAAAAAAAATAAGATGGTACGACCTTATTGTACGTACAGATGAACTTTAATTAACAAAACACAGTAATGTAAACATGATAAGTAGAGATGAGAGACTGCGGAGTAAATAAAACGCTAATTATAAATATAAACTTCAAACCCATCGCTTTGAATTGGTCAAAGAAACAAACATTTTATATAGTCAGCCCTTTGTTGTTTCAATGTTCAACGTAAAACGTATTTTTGGTTGGGCTAGAATTGGAAAGCACACTCAAGATAATACTAACCGTAGGGATGATTAAAAAGAAGTTCCTATATTTGTAATAAGATTGGACAAACAAATATCATTTTGGAAATAAATTCGAACATATACCTTTTTACCTTTTCCATACAATCATTTAAAATAAATAAAAGTTCCCTTTATATGTAGTTGGGGAACCGAAATCGCGTATCTTGCAAAATGACAGAAAAATTGCACCCAGATTTCCTACGGCTAAATTTTTGAATACTGGTAGCCTGAACAGTGCTTGATATATGGAATCACTATATAGAAATGCGCTGTGAATTGCATTTCGATGACACAATGCATTGTGTATGGAACGCCGTTGAAGTTTCCATGATTATAATCCTTCATGCACACTCGCTATGTGAGATAACATACAATGTATTATGCTACATGCTCATTGTGAACCTAATACAATGCTGTTATAATGAGATTATGTGAGAACTAAAATGCATTTAGCAGTATGGGCAGTCGTTTGTACGCTTAAATTTAGAGAGCTGTAATTTTAAAAGAATTTCACGTTTTAAACGTTGCTTTTAGCTCACAAGGTGTGCTAATAGGATAGGCAGGTGCCCGGTGTTCGTTTGTTGGCCTGTCCGTCGTCGTCTACCATTTTCAAAGATCTTCTCCTCCGAAACCACTTGTCAGATATAGCCCTCCTCCAGAACGCGTGAATCGATTTCAACAAAACTTGATATGTCGCATCGAAGACTCTGACCCATCGTTTATATTTATCATGCTCTTGGGTGGACCTTGGCCTCTTTAACGGCAAGGTGAAAATGTGTAGCATTATTTGTTCAATGGAAAACTACGAACACCGGGTATTTAGAAAGTTTCGTATCCGGTGACCTGAAAGTTGGTAAATTCAGGCACCTTATTAAGTTAAAGAGGTTATCATGTGTGAGTATTCAAGGACAATGCAATAACTTGAACTATATCAAATATCATTCACATGTTTATTAAAATTTATTTGTCTACATATCTTTTGGCCGATCGAATCAGGAGTTAAAGTAGAGCCTTCATAGGAATGGGTAGAAACTTACAAAAATGATCCAGGTCACCTGACAAAAATGGCTACCTTGCCCATATATACCAAAAAACATTCACGTCTTCTTCTATGGAACAAGTGGGCAAATTTATTGTTTGATGTCTTGGTGTTTAAACTTATTGTTTGATGTCTTGGTGTTAAAACTTTTTTGTGCTGTTTGCGCCTTATGTATGTTTACATATTTTAGTTAAGGTGACTGAGTGACCAAGTATTAGTAAAATAGCTGCTCATTCGGCTTACGATATGTTTGCATGGTATAAGTGCCTGATTGTTAATAAAGTTTTTCCCACCTCGGTTTTTGGAGAGGGATTCTCTTTCTGATTGTGCCTTTTCCTGATCGTAGTTTTTTTTTTCAATTTTGGAATGTAACATCGGGACATCAGCCCATCATAGTTTGAGTAAATCATAACCTCGGATTGACCTTTTCCTATTTACCTGCAACGTTAAATTTAAATATATAAGCTTTTCAATGGAGAAAAGTAATGTATTTTTCAAAAAAAAGGTACAAGTAGGCAAAGTATTCCGTAGCCTGTGGCCTGAAACATTGGTACATGTAGATACAGACAATTTAATTCCGAGTCAATGAAGTTATGTGAGCATCCATGGCCGATGCCATTTTGGTAAAATTTATTTTTTTAAGACCAAATCTCAAGTCAGCGTCTTCAGGACCAATGGTCTTTTTGTTGTATAATTTGTTGTTTCTTGGTAGTAAGCTAAGACTTAACAGTTCTGTTGTTAGAATACCTGCTTTTTGGACATAAATCATTAACCAATTTCGCTCTGAGAAATAAGTTATGTTTATCCAAACGTTTAGAAAAAAATCGTTTTTCTCCAAGTCAGAAATATTAAAGTCACTTTTTGTCAATATGTGTCATAGAATGAAGGGAACAGCAAGGTTTCGATCTGTTGATGTGCAAGATTTGCATACTGTGATTATTGAGGATATTTAAGCTGTAACCGAAATCAAAAACTGTAATACGGTAACAATGACGCTGAAAGGTACAAATTGAAAATAATAAGTTTTATCTTTAGACTCCGTGAAGAGTTTATGGTTTCCTTTCTGGTGTAAAAACACATTATGTGTATTTCAATGCGCTAAAATGTGGGGGTGGGGTGGGGGTGGAGGACACACATGTTGAAAATCAGTTCGTGCTGCAGTGTTATAAATTGTAAATTGCAATAGACTGCAATTCAGCCACTGGAGGTTGATAGAAATTGTATATAAAAAGAGCATAGAAGGATATTTTATGGAATTAAACAACTTATTATATTGTTTGTCTCGACAAGATGTGGAAAAATCGTAAAAATACAAAAAATACACTTATCACATTTTTCCATAATTTGACTCTCCATTCTTGCCACAGTAGTATTTGAAAAATAAACGCCATTAACTTATATTTACACACAAACGTCATTCTAGCGATATACGGTTGTCAAACACATTAAATTCGAAACACACAAAAATTATGTTAAAAAATCTGTTTTTGACCATTTTTGAGAAAAAACATCAAAGACGTATCAACCTGACTTATTTTTGCAATGATTGATTTCAACATATTTAGAAATAATCATATAATGCACTTTTGAGCCAGAAATGATTTTTTGATGGACTCTTAGGCAAATAAACGTAAAGATGAAATTGCCAAATCGGGGTTCGCTCGATTAAACGCCTATAAAACGACAACCACTGCACGCGATGAACTATCCTTGATAGGCCTATTGAAGTATATAACAGCCATTATATCAAACGAATTTAAGCCGATTTAATCAATTTTGAAAGAATTTATTCGATAGTTTATAAATCTAATTTTTCACAAGTACTTCATGGGCTGCCGTAGAAAAATTCATGCTGCGTCGTTATGCAAGTCGATCATGTTTTCTATACAGTGGTTTCAGATACACCATATAATTACCTTTTTAACCATATATAATAAAGTCGTAGGGCTTGCGGGTGCAAGGGTTAGGCCATTTAACGCCTTGGTTCCCCAACTAATGGGTTTATTCAGTACTCTTAAAAATCTTTCCGTATCACTATTACGAAAACACGCCCATGCAATATAGAGAATTTTTAGTTGTAAAAAGGAAATTTTTCACTGAGTTATTTTTATATTTTTTTTATTTCTGCACAAATCATGGATTGTGTGTAAAAGTTAGAATCGCCTCGGCGAGGCGGTTCTAACGAGTACCAACAATCTATGTTTTGGAGCAAAAGAAAAATATTTATTTTATACTTGACAGTGAAAACCAATGTATATCAAAACTTGATAAAATTGGTATTTTCATTGATATGAAATTTCACTGATATCAAATCTCACTAGTGACTGATATCAGCCTATATCTTCACTGTAATGACGTCAGATTTTTTGGATTACTTCTGACGTTTCCATTTACTTGACGTCATTAGATAAATCTCACTTCAGAAATTCAAACGCCTATAACTCCGTTATTTATGAACGAAAACATAAAGTGTGGGTATTCATTTTCTTAGTTAGAACGTAAGGAACAATGTGGTACCAAAATTACTTATGTTTTCAAAAATTTTTGTTTTTTGCATTTTCACCGCCTGCCTTGTGAATTGGAAAATGCCTGTGTATTGTATAAAATAAAAAGAAAATTTGCTTTTTTTCGGTGAATACCAAATATATTTCATCTCGTGAGTTGAAAACATAAAAATTTTCACTCGTGCTGCGCACTCGTGAAAATTCTGATGCTTTCAACTCACTCGATGAAATATATTTGGTATTCACCTCAAAAAACCAAATATCCTCTATATATACGCTGCATACCCCAGCTTTGCTGTATAAATGTGGAGTTTAAGGGGGTATAGTTTTCCTGGTGATACCAACAACTACGTTTATACTATGTTCTTTGCTGTGCTCTTTGCTGTGCACTGAAAAAAAAGCGCCAATTGATTTAAGAAGGACGTCTGGTGCAAACAGAAAGAGGTACAGTAAAAGGTGTGTGTCAAGTTGGTGTCATAACTTGAGTCAGCCACCAAAAGGACTCTGGCAACATATTTTGCAGATCTGATTTTAAAGAAAATGCATTCTGATGCATGCTGGCAAATGGGCATTATTGATATTTTCAGTTGTTTGAGGGGTCAAAGTATGAAAACATACAACAGTAACCCATACTGAAGGGTAAAAGTAGGCAATTATCAGGAAATAGCGCAATGCGAAAGTAATTTCCGATCCAAAAAACCGAGGTGGGAAATGTCAGATACTTATACTAAGAAATCATATCGTAAACCGTGTAAGCAGCTATTTAATCCCTATAGGCGGCCACACAGTTACCTGAACTTAACTAAAATATGAAAACGTAGAAGTTACGAATTGGAACGAACAGTAATTTAAATTACTGGGCGGTACTGGAAAGTACATTTCTTTGTACTACATCTGTCTGCTTTATGTCTACGTCAGCTCTTGCGTTCATTTGAAGATTCAACAATACCAGGAATAGTGAGGTTTTGAGCTTTAAAGTAGCACACCGTACATCAATGTCATTCGCAACAATTTAAACGTGGTTTATGATTTTCATGAACAACAGTGACTATTTGGTACGCAAGGATACTATCCACCTCCTTATGTGTACATGTTTGTTTATGCCATCCCTTTAAACTGCTATTTTGTCTGTCTCAACGAGTTTATGGATATTAGGTTGATTAAATTCAGCATCCAGTGTAACCTCACAACCTGCTGCTGCACATTCTCAGTAATAACAGCAAACCACAGTAAAATGAATTTAACCAAATAGATTATTTTGACACCATCTTCACAGCGAAGTTCTTGTTAATATTTTCATTAAAATTCTTAAGAATTCAGAAGTAGATAAGCACATACACTTTTACAGCCGCGGTGATATAGTAAATAGAGTATTCGCTTAGAAACAAAGGGTAGCGGGTTTCGAAACCCGGCTGGTATATATGCCTGTAATGTTGGTGACAAACGTTCACCCTGACGTAATAAAGGTAAACTGCTCATAGGGTTCAAAAGTGTATGTGTTATGCACATGATTTTATCATTTAAATATGGTCAGACAGCCATCTTTGATTCCATATTTTTTTATAAGCTTGGAAAAGATATCTTATGTAAGACATGTCTGTATACCAAATTGTTGGACAAAGAACATATAGCATTTTTCTATCTGTAGAAACAAAGTATAAAACGTGCGTAAATATTATTTTAAAGATCTCAGATGCCATCATGATTTTCTAAAATTATTCAAAGCTGTTTAAAGCTGATAGGATGTCAAAATTTAATCTTTCACTGGATGATGAAAATCATTAGGCTGTTTTTAAGTCTGTGAAGCCCGAAGGGCGTCTCGGAGACATTAAAACAACTAATGTTTTTCATCATCCAGTGAAAGCTAAAATCTGAATTTCAATACTTATATTTACATTTTATATTATCAATCAAGTATCTGATTTTTTATTTCACATATCATCGCTCATTTTCACGTATTTGACATTAAATCCGACTTGACGTAATTTTGGAACAGCCAAAACAACAAATTTTTGCGCTTAACGTCATGACGATACGCGACCGACGTCACGTCAACAAGAGTAAACAAACAACGTCACTGACTCGTTTTCACGCTGCCCCGCCCATAGGCGTGGCCTATAGGTCACGTGACTTAATGTTTTTCATTGAGAAATGAAGAACATCAAGAAAGATTATTTCATCAAGGGCAATGGCAATTAAAATGTAAATATTTCATAATGGTGGACAAAATGGCACCTGCAAGCAATATTTAAAAACATGTACGTCACTGACAGAATAGTAAATGCTAGAAGCGTGCAGCGGAAGGACAAGAATGCAACCGATTTTCTTTTAAATTTTCATTCCGTTACTTCCGTTATGTCCATAAGCTCCTGAATTCTGTGGGCAATTGCTGTATATTTTGAAGTAAAGTAGTTATCAATAATCTGGGTCCACTGAAGACGGTTTTGTTAAAATATACACGTATATGCGTACTAAGGGGTAAAAACTAAATAACAGCAAGCTAAAGACACAAGTTAATATAATACAGTATATTTACAAAAACATGTCATAAATAGCATTGATGATGGAAATGTGTACAAGAAACAGAGCTGACCACAACCCTCCAATATCCCTGTACAGTGAGTAGAACCAAGAACGCGGAGAAGTGTATTTACCACAATGAAATTCGGGCGTGGTCTGTAAACTTACGCCAATAGAAACTCAATTTTGTTTTATCATCATTTTTGTTTCTTTCATTGAATATAATGTTGTTCCACTATACCCACCCCACATAATGCCATATCCACCGTAGCCACCAGGTACAGAGGGTCCAAAACGGTATGGTCCATTAAGACTTGAGGATGTAGAAGTACCGTACCACCAAGCGCCAGTGAAATACTCAGCCAATGCAAGACGTTCCGATATATCATTGTCGACGTCTTTCGTACTGAACAGCTGTCCATTATGCCCATATCTCATTGAATCCCCTGCATCCCCGGAGTAATCACCAATAGTCAGGCGGTAGCCATCAGCCTCGTCAGCTATTCTGAATGTTTCATATATTGCGTATTTTGTAATGTTATCCCAGCCAGTTAGATAGATCTTCAACGAGCAGTTTGTCGCAGATGTCATTTGATGTACGACATCATTACCTAGCCAGAATTCTCCACTTGGATCGCCAAATCCGTCTTTGTATTCTGTCCAGTTACGATAAAAATCAACCGAACCGTCGAATCGCTTCTGTATGATTGTCCATATTCCGTCTTCGGCACACTCACAATAGCAAGGTATGGTAGAGGAATCAGTTGCTGATCCGTTGCTGCACAGGACAGATGATTCCAGGCAAGGATCTGAATTGATGCTCGAGAAATTTAGACCTAACGCCGGAGTAGAGTTTGTCGAACATGAGCGAGGTCCTTTTGTTGCAGTGCTGTCATGTACAGTTGTGTGTTCAGTAGAGGTAGAAGTTAATGAATCAGTCGATGGAGTCGTAACATCGGTCAGTCTTGAGTGTCCAGGAAACGTAATGGTAGATGCCTCTGGTGAAGTTGATATCTCCATCACGTCTGTACTTGTTCGTTCAGTGGATATTGGTATAGTCGGTGCCGCCGTTTGTTCAGTAAACGTAACAGAAGTGGCTCTGGTCGGGCTCGATGTCTGTTGGAAAGTATTTAAATTGTAGAAAGGCATGTCTTTATATCTCAAGTGATAGAAATAGACATGTAATTAAGTTTTTGTGTTGCAATAATTATAGTTTTCTGTGTTTTAGGAGAGGCTTAAGTAGCCGACACCGCGGTATGGCACATCCCTTTTCTCATTAATATGCTCACTGCTCTTAAAGCATCTCATTTTATTTTTTATTATTTCAAATACACTGATAAAAGTTCTGTAGTCTTTTAGGGGTTTTATAATTACAACAACATAAATAGGGCGGCGCAAAATCGAGGTTTATTTGGAAAGATTATTTAGCAATACATATATGAGGTTGGACAAAACTTCAATAACGTAACTTGTAAAGTGGTAGGGTGATTTAAATAAAATATAAAAGCTTGATCCTTTGGAAGAAATGAAAACGTTCCAAGGGATGTTCATGTAGTGTGGGCCATATTGATCAATTTCGAGCACTGAATCCTCATTATTGACCCTTTATAAACCGGCGACGATAGCCAGATTTCAAACATTTACACAAGGTAAGTCTAAATCAAAGACACATGCCTAAACGGGATCAAATAACTTATAAAGCAAAGCATGTTTTAAAGCGAAAAAGCTGGTCAAGCAATCATTGATACCTTTTTTTACATTATATCTCTTTGAAACATGGGATTATTTAAATATGAACTGACACTTACCACCTTTCTGTATGTAAGACATCCATCAGCTCCAGTCACAGAAAACACAAATGTTCCTAAGAGTAGACACACCAACATTTTCAATCGCCTTGTTGCAGCTGAACTCGTGGTCCCTGATAATTTCGAAGTTTTCTTTAAATCTGTGCGACTTCAGCAATAATACGAGTACTACTGCTTCTTGGTCGTGAATGCTTTCGCTATAAAAACCACCGAAACAGAGAGCAGAACACAAGGGGCAAATTGTACATAAGCACTTATGTAAACATAATTAGTAGAGACCGAAGTTTCAATGAAATTACTAAAACCTGAGTCGAATGTCCGAAAACCTACCTTTACCAAGATTTGACTTAAGTCAACGAGCTACCAAAAGCATCAACTTTTCGCAAACATGCCCATGCAATATGCATATTATTTTTGTATCAGATTCTGTAAAAAAAATCGATAGGAAATAAATTTGTTATTTTTAAATCTTTTTTACCAAAACATTAATTGTGGGTACACGTAAAAACCGCCTCGCCGTCGCGTTGCCAAAATGAAAAATAGACCAAATATGTCTGTAGGAATTATTTTCAAAATATCATCTATTTATTATGAGATTGGTCAATCAAATATCAGTTTGGAAGCAAATGTAATCATTATTAATAGTAATTAGGAAATGAACTGATATTTTTCTCTATTATATTTGCAACACACAACGGTTATCTAGTTTAGTCACAATAAATTGAATATCAGTCTCCAATATGAGAGGCATATACAAACCGGGGAGCGAACAAACAATCTTCTGATTGCAAATTACATGTAAATGCGATATCCATTAGACCATTGTGACCGGTTAAAGGTAAGGTTAGACACGATAAGAGCAAAGTTATTATGTACACGCGTTTTGTGCGGAAAAGTGTCAGCCATCTTGATAAGAGTAAATGTTTTTGTTTGTTTGTATCTAGGTTCAACGTCCAAGTCAACCATGTTCCAGTCCTGTCGGGACGGAGCAATGCTTTCTGGGTATTAACCAGACCAGTCCTCTGGTGAGTAAATGTGCCGTAAAGTTGCCACCAATATGGTAAAACCATTGGTACCTACAAAAATAACCCTTGTACCAATTTAAGACAAGAAACATACGTAATTTGGTATCACGCTCCGAACCTGATACGGTTCCGTAACACGTTTTTACCAAACATTATAAAAGCCCAGCACGTCAGTCCGACATCTAAAGCTGAAATATCATGATTACAATTATTTCCATTGATTTTTAAAACCAGTAACTTTTTTCAACGTACCGGATTTTTGCTTTATCACAGAAAACGTGAACAGGTGAATATAAGCAAGATTTGACAAGGTTTCGACTTCTGACGTAAATAAAAGCACACTATTAAGCCATCAAAATGTTGGCGCATAGTCGCACGTCGCGATCACATCATTTGCTTTACTCGATTTCTCACGACACCGTTGCTTATCTTTCTATGATAATAATACAACATCATAACATAAGTACTTTACCTTGATGGGCCAAACCTTGTTTTGTCAATTCGCCAGTAATGACCGGATCATATTGACCTAAAATTAATTAGGTCATGAATGCAATATTTAACGTAAACTTTCTCCATCTGTTCGGTTTAGTTTATGATATTTTACATCAATGGTTTTTACAATGAAGTTTACTGACAAACATATTATCACAAACAATTATAAACGTCTTTCTGATTGCGCCATTTCCTGATCATTGACTAATTGTACCTTTCTTTCACGCATTGGTCTTGAGACACGAAACTATGACATGTGCACGTCCTAGTGCCTGCGCAACTCCATGAGACAGCAAGGTATTTGAATTGTGTAAAGAAATGGTTGTGAAAAAATATGTATTTGCTATTGGGCGGAAAGACCTGATCTATTGATATATTGTATTATAAGTATGTGTAGGACGGCAACGACGTCATATTGAGTAAAAGTACAGATGTTGGACAAACGTATTCGTCACGTTTGGAAAACTCCATAGACTTCCATGTATTTTCATGTTGAAGAGAAACTATATCCTGTCTCTCCTGTTTAAGATATTGTCATGTTTGTTTTTTTTTTTTTTTTTGTTGTTGTTGTTGTTGTTTTTTTTTGTTTTTTTTTGTTTTGTTTTTGTTTTTTTTTTTTGTTTTGTTTTTGTTTTTTTCTTTTGTTTTTTTGGTGTCATTTTGGTGTCATTTTAAAGTCATACAGCAATAAATGAAGGTATTGTATTAAATTTTAGTCACCCATTTGAAAATTGAAAACTGTTTTTTAAAAAATGTGATTATTTTTGACAATTTTTCGGCAACATCTCCAATGACGCCAATGGGAAGGCGACGTTTTCCAAATTTCAGGAAACTTTAAATTTCAGGAAACTTTAAATTTCAGGAAACTTTAAATTGTTAGCTATGAGCAATGCAATGTTGAAACTTCATCAAATAACTTTTGTTTATTGCATTATTCAAACTTCCAAATGACACCTAAGATATTAAGATAAGTTGACTAGGGACGGCAGGATAATTTTTCTTGTAAACTTGAAAAAATATTGAAGTCTATGGAGTTTTCAAAAGTGACGAATACTTTTGTCCACCTTCTGTATTTTACAAAACGTTTTAAAGCGTGTCACAAAATAATCGCTTCGAAAAGGCATCACAAAAAAAAGGCGCGAATATCACCCTTATTTCTGACTAATATTACAAGTAATTTTCTTGAGGGTTTTTTTCTTCTCTCTCTCTCTCTCTCTCTCTCTCTCTCTCTCTCTCTCTCTCTTCACTGTCTCGTGCCCTTTTTACATCTCTGTTATACCAACAGGCATCTCCCAGATTAAAATGGTGTGATTTGAATTTATTGAAAACAGTAACACCAGAATCCTTTAAAACTGCCTCAGCAAATAAGGGGACGGTTTTTGTCCTCAGACTGGAATTCAATGTTCAGTAATCAACAGACTTTCTATTTCTGGCTATCTTCCTGCTGTTCTGCTGGAAATCTGTGTGGAAGAAGTTTTCGTTGTTGTCAAAATTGCTATCAAACTCCATGTTTATGTCCTGGTTATTCGGAATTTAAGTGGGTATATGCTTATTGGAGGATTTGTGCTAATTAAAACGAATATGAGGTTTTAGGGATTCCAAGTATGACGTAACAATTCCGTGCATTCGCTGGTACTTGCCGTCAACAGACGGCCAATGCCAATTCTCTATTGGTTCACAAAAGAAGGTTTCAATAAAATGACGTGAAATTACATTTCTATGTTGTTGGTATGTTCACAGAGCATTACTTAAAAACTACAAAACTATTATTTATTTCAGAATTACATCGCGGAATTAACGACAGAGATGGAAATTATCAAATATTGCGCGAGAATAAAGACCGATTAGCAACAAAATAAGCTGCTATCATTGTCAATTTCTATAAAAAATAAAAAATAAACAGACATACATTGGAAAGCTTCAACAATAAACATAATTTCATTTTATATAACTCAACAGAATTTTTAAACATTAACATCAATGAAAAACATGCCTGAATTTCGATTTTGATTTAATGGGATTGAAACCGCTTAAAAGTCTATGGTTCATACATTCCAAAAACACCCAAGTCTCTGGCTGTATATGAATTTGATCAGGCGAAGCATCGATGGCTTTATCTGTGTCCCTACGCAATGAAAGCTGTCATACTCCAGGCATTTTTTCAGACTGGAAATAAAACATAAAAATAAAGTCAAAACAGTGTGACCGGCATATTACTGAGGTGTCATGCAGCCTTGTACCCGAGACCTCAGTATTTAAATGTGCCTGGCAGCCATGGTTATTTTTGCAACCATTACAAGTCAACTGTTACAATTCTGACCAAGCTCAAAAAAGTAACTTTTTCCAAGATGAAAATAACAGATCAGGTAATGCTGACTTTTGACATGGAAAAGGTCTGGTCTGCATCGCCAGATTTAGCGAGCAAAGAACATGATTGATACTTTTAAAAATCTTGACCATTGCATACTTTCACTTTATTGACTATTTCAGTTTGTTTTGTAACGCAATTACCTTATTTGCATTTAAAGGCGACCTCGAGATATTTGTAGGTTGTTTTACACGGATCACCAAACTCTTTATTTGTGGCTTTCAACACACAGAAAGTCTTCCCATCGCATTTCGTCTTGACAATGCCAAGCGTGTTATTTTGAAAACAGGTTCTTGTGCTGGGTATTGGTGTGTGGTTACACACAGTTGTTGGCGTACGGCCGTAGATGGCAAAAATCATCTTAATGGTACTTGGTTCAGGGCAGCTGATTGTTGTTGTTTCTCTTTCACAAATGTGTGTACTGTCTTGAATGTAAAAGAAATGCGCATAAGCGATATAAGATTATTGTGCAAATATTAAAACATTATAAAAATATGCCAGATAGAAAAACAATCTTGTTTGCATGGTGAAACTATCACGGAGCTCTTTTCTAAGCAATTTGTCTGTGCACGCATGTACCGGCTACATAACTTTATCTGTTAGCTTTAGTAACAGTACTATCATACGAATTGAATAATAGTTCACCTAAAAGTATGGAATTTCTATGCCTTTATGGCATCTAAAAATAGAATTCTATGTTTTAAGCATGATTAAACACACATGTGAAAATCTAAAAAGCACCTTACCTCACCATTCAACTTTATTAGAATATAGAGAAAATCAAACTAACTTCACATTTCTGGCTACCTATCAAGTGTCCATTGTCATTACTCAAAAAGCATAATAACTAAAGCTATACATCATGAAAACATGTCCGTGTAATGTATACCCCCTTAAACCCCACTTTTATATAGAAAAAAACTGGGGTTAGCAGGGATATACCTATTTTTTCTTATTTTTGCTCCAAAACGTAGATTGTGGGTACTCGTTAGAATTGCCTCGGCGTGGCGATTCTAACGTGTACCCACAATCTATGTTTTGAGCAAAAATAAGAAACATATCAAAAATTTTGAACTGAAAATTTTTATTTTTAAAAACTTAAAAAAGTCTCTGTATGGGCGTGTTTTCGTAATGATATCTAAATGCTATATGTCCACTGATGAAGCAGGAACTGGAAATCCCGTCACACTCGGGGCATAGGAAAGCGGCTCATATTTGGGCTTAACTGATGTGTTTAACCAAATCATTATCCTCGCATTGCCATGGAGTATCTAAACCTATAATATTTTTTTGATTTCTCAGAATACCTTCGCTGATGTCAAAGGACCAAAAGGAAAATATAATTTAGCACTATGGATGATGTACGGGGAGACTTTTTAGGGCCGCCACACGGCACAACACCAGCTGCAGTAATTAGAGCCTTAGTCCTTTAGAGCCTAACGGCTCAGGGGAGCTTACCGGAATTTAGTGTATTGTTGTGCTCATATGAAAATTTGTACATATGTATATATTTTACGAGAGGGCCACAAGGTAGAGCAGCTACTTAAGCTAAGCGCGTAACCCTCTTAAACATAAAAACACTGCAGCATGATGCATATATATACTGGTCAAAAAAGTTAGGGATCAAATTTTTAAGGATGCATTTTTCGGCCATTCGATAATTAAATCAGCTCTTCTTTAAACCACAAAACCCTAAAAACCAAAGTGACAGAAAGTCCATAATTCCACAACAAATTCAATTCTGCCACTTTATGAAAATTTTGCGACATTGCACAATAGTCATCAAGTTTAATCATTTCTAAGGCCAGCCAGCCAAAAACGATTGGAAATTTCTTTCTCGCCATTTTGAAAGTTTAACTCGAACAAACCTACACACTATCAGTTCTCTATGGGAAATTCATACCACTTTCATTTTAAGGGTAGTGGGTCTTAAAGCCTGATATTGTTGAAGGAAAATACGAGTGTTTCGATTTTCCTGCGTACAAAGTTTAAACAATGAATTACCTTGATTATAGAAGCATTTCATTGTAGTAGAAGTTCGAAATCTTCAAGAAATTGCATGGTAATTTTTCATCCCTAACTTTATTTGTTCAATTTATTTTGGCTATGGAAAAAGAGAGAGAAAAAACAAGATCAACGCTATTCCCCGGACCCGGGGCAGAGTTGATATAAACGACCGATGCATAACTGCATTAAATTGCCGCAAATTCTATAACATCATAACGTACAGGCAATGGGTACTATTATTCACGACCTGAGTCTCTAGCCCTGATGTAGCGTCTACCGTCCTTACATTTTACATACAGTTCAAACACCATAAAACATAGATTGTGGGTACTCGTTAGAACCGCCTCGGCGAGGCGGTTCTAACGTGTACCCACGATCTATGTTTTGAGCAAAAATAAGAAAAATATCGTTTTTTTCCAATGCAATTTTCAAATTTTGATGCTGAAAAAAATCTCTGTTTATTGCATGGACAAGTTTTCGTAATGCTGTCATTCGAGACTTGAGTCCTCCTTACACCTTTCATTACGAAAACACCCCCATGCAATATACAGAAAAAAAATGCTGTGAAAATGAAAATTTTCAGTGAAAATTTTTTGATATTTTTCTAATTTTTGCTCAAAACATATATTGTGGGTACAGGTTAGAACCGCCTCGCGGCGGTTCTAACGAGTACCCACAATCTATGTTTTGGAGCAAAAATAAGAAAAATAGGTATACCCCTGCAAACCCCAGTTTTACTAAATCTATGTTTTAGAGCAAAAATAAGAAAAATAGGTATACCCCTGCAAACCCCAGTTTTACTATATTCAAGTGGGGTTCAGGGGGGTATTTATTGCACGGACATGTTTTCCTGATGTACTAGTGTCCTTACCTTTTACATATACCGTCCATACGCTGTCATTCGCAACCTGTTTCTCCTGTTGAACGCCTGATGAGTCTATCAACTCACACCGCCCGTCGACAGCTTTGCTTAATTCTTAATTTTTGCAGCTTTTTTACATTTGTTATTCTACTTATGTTTGTCGGAAAATAGCTCTACGAGCTAATGTTATTTGTTATTCAAAACCGACGTTAAATAAAATTTCTTGTATCTTGTATCTTGTATCTTGATTGAACACAATACATTCCTCATCCATAGCACAGACAATAGAACAACGCAATACTGAGGTTGTATCTATCATCCTGTACGGCGATGAAAGACGATTCACCGAGATACGATTAAACGGTGCCCAGTCTGTTGGTAAAGTGCCCAACGTAGACATTCTGGTACAAACGATGGCAATGGTAATGTAGAGATGGCGAGATAATTGTTCGCGGACGGACATTTTCAAACCAAACCTCAAATGTAAACTTGTTGTCAGCTATTTAGCAACTGTTGAAATTTCATCTAAAATTAATTGATATTGTTAGACATTTCCATATATTTAACCATTATAAATTATGACGAATAGGTCCATCTTTATCATTTGGGTGAGTCCATTTCCATTGTTAGAAGCATTAGCACTGATTTTATTTTTTTATTCCGTTTTTGGAGAAATTTATCTAAGCGAACAGCATAGCGCTAGATGGGACAAAATGTGGCATAACGTCTGGGGCTATGCTGTTTGCAAAAGGATGTCAGGCTTATATGAGTTAATGACTCTGATGTAGCATTTGTTGCTCCTATTAATTAAACATAAATAATTCTTTTAAAATCATTGCAGCGTGCACCCAGAATACCGGTACCTGTCAAAAAGAGCCAAATAAATTACTACGTGTTCATTATTTATTGCATAACCCACCCATCTGAGACGATCCTATTTATCTACAAAACATAATTATGTAAAGAATGAATTCCAGATTATACCGGCTTCTTTGTTTCGAGCGGGTATCTACATGTAAACAGCGTAAAGACCTACTAAGGAAAGCAGATTTTGGCAGGAGGTCTAATCAGTTCGTAGGCTTAGTGCTATACTGTTGCATCTCCATTTTTGGTCGTATTAAGCGCTATATACCGTTGGAATCAGAATCAAATGTTCTATCTCCCAGAATAGTCAGATGTTGATTTTTCTGTCTAGATTTATGTTATTAACAGTTCTTTTATGTTCTATGTCCAAAATGACCAAAAATTGTAGTGCTCCACTTTTCCACCTCCATTTCGACCAATGAGATGGCTGCATTTGGAATTATTCTGTCACGTGATATTTTGGATCACATAGTCAAATGCTACTACGAGGGGGGTTCAAAAAGTTCGAGGAAAAGTGCTGCCAAATTTGTAATTGTCTTCGGAAATTTACGTTCTCTTTGCATTTTGTAAATTAACATATAGTTAACATTTGCACAAAATTTGAATAAAATCGGATGAAAATTAGGCATAAAATCACGTGCGTTTCTAAGGTAACAACAGTTAAACCGGCCCAACGTAACAACAACGTCATGCTACACGCATTCATGCCGCTGTTGGCTAGCTCTTAAGCATTTTCGGAATAAACCTGGAAAATGGTCGTCTAATTGTTTGTTCTGTGTATGTAGTGCGGTAAATGTGCCGAAATTACAATTCGATATATTGTGTATTTCACGAATTCTAGTCTTTTCTATCACGACGATCATTTTTGACAGTATGACGTTATTTGACGTTACACTGCACGAGTCGACATCGACTATTTCTGGTCGTGTAGAAATCATGCATACTACTTGTTGATTGCCGTTTTCTAATTTTCTTGTTGCCATATGCGCTTTCTGCTCTTAGCAGTGTTTCTTTCATTTATAGTCCGTTCCAAACACACAATTTATCGAATAACGTTGTTCCCTTCGCATTTTAGGCATACCCACTAAACAATATGGGCGCTTAACGCCTAAATGACGTCACACACTTTTAAAATGACGTAATGTGCTAATCGCAAACATATTGAACTTTGCTCATACAATGTTTGGTGAAAAAAGCATTGTTAATTATCAAATGCACTCTCATCATTAGACATCGACTTTTTGCAAAAATGAACAAAAGTGGGCCAGTAATCGTGATGTACGGTTTCCATAGCAACCACTGTTAGCATTGTGTTCATGCCAGAGCAGCAAAATTTGCTGTATAAGTACAAATCATGTTGATCTATATAACTGTATTAGTTTAATTCACCTGATTTACAAAATAAGAATATGATGGCACTTTTCCGCGAACTTTTTGAAACCCCCTCGTATTTCATTGGTTCGATTTTTCGGTATTGCACGTACTATATGATATCTGGAATACCTGCAATAAAGACATTTAAGGTACTTTGAGATAAATAGATTGTTCTGTCGGAATCAACAATTTGAATACACTGCATTCTTTTTTTTTTTTTTCATATTATGCCATATGTCTTTCTTGAAGAACATTTAATTACGCAGAACCTCAGTGTGAACAGCGAAAATTGAACTAATTTTACCTTGCTTAGTGTTCCCCACTTGGGTATTTTAATGTTTTCTCTTTACTCAAAAGTATACGTTCATGGCTTTTTGCACGAAATACTTAAATTGGGAACTCTTAATATTAACTATGCCAAAAGATACGAAAAAAATCTCTGTTTGAGCTTAGTACGAATAATTAAGATCCTGTATTTATCTGCCTTGTACTAAAGGGATCAAATATGATTTTCCATCGGTTTTCAACACTCACCAAGGGACCAAACGAATTTTAATGAATGAATGTTCTCTTTTATTGCATAGATTCTGCAAAAGAAAAACGGAAGAAATAACGGTGTACTATATTTGACAGTCTCATCACGTTTTCATATGCGTAAAAGTTTTCATTCTTATGCTTGTTACGGGCGGACTTCAGTTACTCATTATAAGCACATGTTTTGTGTGGCGCTCGGTAATGAGCATAAATAAAAACCATGTATTAACAGCACGCGCGCACGACAATTATATTAATACATGGCTTTCTTTTCATGAATATATGGCAGTTAATATCGTGTGCCACAGGTATTTATGCAATATTGGACCTTGATGAATATATGGGATGCGAAATATTTTAAAATTACTCTTTAAATTGATAAAATATATTACTTTGCTTAGTTCGCAGTTGACTATACCAAGGAAGTAAATGAAGCAAAGCCGAGGTATTAACGGAATCTTCGTAAACCAAACTGCCAGTTTCAGTACGCCAGTGATGATTTGGTAACGGTTAAGGGCAAGTTGTGGATGTTGCCGGACCATCATGTAAAACAGTAAGTGAATCAAAGTTTGTTGAGCAGTTTTGTTTTTGCACCATTATCATGACAGAAAGTAAATGAATGCATGCAATTTTTCCAAGCATAACTTCGACATTTAATATAAAATGACCTGGAAACGTATTTATGAAACTGTGATTTTGCCAAAGGTCCTGTATGGCAGCGAGCTTTGGACAAACTTATCGGAAACCTCAAAGACAGTACTAGAACGATCTCATCGTCTCTGCTTGAAAACCTTACAGAACATTGATAGACGTACTAAGAATAGTATCGCGCTTAGCCTTGTTGGTTCTACTAATTTGCAGTGCGAAATCGAAAAGCGTAAAGCAAACTTTCTTGGCCAGTTGTGCAGACTAGATACACATTTTGCTGTGAAGCAGGTATTTTTACAGAGATTAGCTGCCCAATTTCTTTTCAAACAACTTAAGTTTGGATTTATTGTGGATGTTATCCAGATTCTTGAAGACTTAAGTCTCAGCCATGTTATCTCCAATTATATTAATAATGGTGTATTTCCGACAAAGCTTTCCTGGAAAAGGCAATTAAGTCATACAGAGGACATGGCAATTGTTTTGACAGACAATGACACAGACCGCCTGCTCAGCCGCTTTCGAAGTACCCAGTCTGAGGGTAAAATGTGTTATTTCTGGGAACTGGCTCGAAAGTTTCCTCATATCTTACCAGCTTGTAAATCAGTTGTGAAAATGATTGCTCTGACTTACAGCAGTTATCAGCCAGAAACTATCTGCTCGGCATGTGGGTCTTTTGTTACAGAGTATGTTGATCACTGTTTATTATGGTGTCCTGAAAACGCTCACCTTAGACACAAAATGTGGCTAGGATTCTGGCGATAATTTGATATCGAGCTGTATATACGCTTAGCTGGTCTCGTAAACGATACTTTCTTAGATGTGCTATTCGGTCGATATGACATAATTGCAGACATTATGAATAACATAAATGTCCAGAAAGAGGACTTCTATTGCTATGTTGCACGGTTCATACATGGACAGAAAAAAACGTTTGTGGCAGGTTATTTTGACCCCGCAATCCGGGGCTTTTGACATTTCATGTGGGTTATGATCTAAACCATGTTGCTTGATGGTCCATGTAGTTTATGGACATTTTCGTCTTGTCGGCTTGGGAAACTTGCTGTCCATCCGGGCGGCGCGGGTTGCTGCGACGTGCATGTACATAAAGAGGTGCGCATGCGTGTTGCAGTGACTCGAGCTGTTCGGGCTTATTCTTCGGATGGCTCTGGTTGGCAGGTCGGAAATGCTATATATGTGACTATCACTAACTAATGAACTTGACTGTATATATCGGTGTGTTTTCTGTGTTAGTTTGTATGTATGTTTATATTTTGTATGTGTTTATGTTATATAATGGCTCTCCTATCATGGAGGATAATAAAGAATCAATCACCTATTAATTTCATAATTTACATTGATCATTATGTTTTGCCTTGTTCCCGACGACAATGGAAATTTATTATTGTTATTGCTGTTCAACTATAATTGTAGGTAATTATTATATGCATGCGCTTGTTTAACATGGTTCCATCTGTTGAATTGCGTAATAATTTGCTTGTGCTATAGTTAGTCCAACACTTATCTCAAAAACTCTAATCAATGCTTATTTTCAGATTCCGAGCGATTTTCTTCTTCTGTGGTCTACCCGACGACAGGCGACCAGTAGCTGTCTTAATTATATCACAGAAACAACCCGAGCTATCGAATTCCCTTGTGATCAAATATAATTTTCTGCCTGCTTATCTCTTGCATTTCATTACCAATAAACAATTTGAACTAATTCAGTGGTTTCAGTTGAATAATATACTTGGTGTTGATTATTTTATAGTGTATATCCACAGTTAGATACACAGACTATATTTTAAATCATTATGCTAATGACGGGTGGAAGAAGGTTATTCAGTGGATCGTTCCTGACAATGATCTGCATTACCATGGTCAGACGACGATGATTGCTGGAACAAGACAAGACAAGACAAAGCACTTTATTCTCTCAGTCCACAAATATGGCAGCATGAGGAATGACAAATATAGATATACAAAAGAGGCCAACATGTGTAATGACAATATAGTTTGAAATATTATACGCGTTTATAAATGTATAATATTAGTATAAATATGACATACTACATGTTTTAGAATTAAACCGTTATAAGCATAAGCATCTGTTTTATCGTTTGATATGCTATCATTTTCTTTTGTACCCCTTCAGTCGGGTTCAGCAGCGAGTAAGCGAGGAGGGCGATTTTTTGTAATATTCAGTGGGCAGTGAGGGTTGGGATTGTTCTTAATCTTGAGAAAAAAAAATCCGAAACAAGAAAAAATCTAGGTTCATTATTAATTCTTATATTGTTAAATTTATTGTTCAAGACAAGGAAATAACAGCTTACAACAATTTATCACCGAAATGCCACAACGGTTTTGTGAATATAACATAAGAATTTCTTTTCTCATCTCCGAAACTGATGAGGAATTTCAAGGAATAGATACGACAAGTGTCCTTCACCTTGGCGCACTCCTAAACAATCACGAAGAGAATGTATCTTCCCAGAGAATGTACGCTCAAAGTTTATTGCGAATACAACGTACGTTGATACCACTGCAATTTATTTTAACTGGGCATACGAAACTACGAATCCTGACCTTGAGAGGTATAATGATATGCAGCGTGACGCACTAGTGTTTCACTTCCGTGATAGACCATAAGGTGGAATACCGGTAAAAGATATCACTCCGCCGTACCCCCCACGAAAATAGTGCATTTAAAAATTTCATCCACACATGTTTGATGCTGAATAGTGAGAACATTTCCTACATTCTGTGTAAGATCTCGCATTTACTACAAAGTATCGCCATAATACGACATGTTAGTGCACAAAACCCCATGCCAAAACGGACTATATCTCATCGGAGGCTTCTGTTTGTACACTACCCCCTCTAAAATGCGGACCATTCTAGAGTGTAAAATCCACCCATAGGTATATTGCAAAATGGAATACCGGAAAATCGAGATGGTCAGCCCCCTTCGGTAGTGGCATCTTTGGATAGGGCTGTGGGGTGGCTATCAAGTTAGAGAAGACCTTTTGGTCGTGCAATGTTGGGTACTAGCTGGGAGTGTCACAAAGTGAGGGAATTTGCATTGTGGCCTATGGGAGATTTTTTACTGGTGTTGGACCTTAGAAGCCGAAAAACGAAATTTTTACTTTTGGCATAGTCAGTCGTTACTTTGTGGTATACTCTTCGTATCTGGCTCAAACTTAGATTTTGACAAAAATTTCAAACTTTTATCAATTTTTGAAAAATTTAACTGAAATTTAAATTTTTGAAAATTTGAAAAAATTAAAACCCATTAAAATTCGCTTTCAAATGAGATTTTACCCCAGATTTAGATTCAAAACTGGTCTAAACCATGTTATATTGTTGAATTACGCTGTTTCCTATCGTTTAAGACAATTTTTGGCTCAAATGAACATATTTTTTAAATGTTTTGGCCGAAAAATAGCGTAATTCAGAGGGTCATTTCGGTCCCCTTTTCTAGTGTTTTTGTTATCACTCAGCACCTAAAAGACATAATGACATAAGCAACAACTGTGGAAAACCTTTGTACTTGCTTCGCGCAAGGTCACAGTGAAGGTCAAAGGTCAAGGTCACCCAAGGTCAAAGGTCAAGGACACAAAAACTTACAAATAGATCATTTTTGCTCAAAATCTAGGTTGTAAATTTTTACTCGTGTAGCTATTTTGGGTCAAGGTCACAGTTCAGAGGTCAAAGGTCAAGGTCATTTGAAGGTCGAATATGGTACACTAATACCTTGACATTAATTCTGTAGCATTTTAATGCTTAGGTTTGGTTGTTTTAAACATTTGATGGGCATTATGTATGACCACCATATTTTGATTTTTGGTCAAAATAGCCTGCTTTTACATGGGGGGTACCTAGAATTGAAAGATACTGAATATCCTCATTTTGTGTTCTTTCTCAACAAAACACTTATCAAGCATCTTGTATTTTGGGGGAGAGTGTATCGCAAAGAAATTTTCTTGTTCGCGATAAAAAGAAATTTCCCTCAAGGTGGAACACCGGTAAAAAATATCACTCCGCCGTACCCCACGAAAATAGTGCATTTAAAAATTTCATCCACACATGTTTGATGCTGAATAGTGAGACCATTTCCTACATTCTGTGTAAGATCTCGCATTTACTGCAAAGTATCGCCATAATACGACATGTTAGTGCACAAAACCCAATGCCAAAACGGACTATATCTCATCGGAGGCTTCTGTCTGTACACTACCCCTCTAAAATGCGGACCATTCTAGAGTGTAAAATCCACCTATAGGTATATTGCAAAATGGAATACCGGAAAATCGAGATGGTCAGCCCCCCTCGGATTTATGGGCGTATTATAACAATTTTTCCAATACTTACCATTTTTGTTCTTAACATAATTTTCTAAAGCCGTGTTCATATGCAGTATTTGCACCCGGGTGCAAAAATACACCCGGGTGCAAATCTGTCGTGGGTCAGAAATCTGTAGTTTATGACAGCAGTTGCATGTACTCCGCCATGGATTGATCGACGTGTACTATCTCCGGTAATTTTACGAGACTTCCCGAGAAATCCCGGTGGTGTCTCTTAATCTTTCTATCCCTTGTGTTTTTGTAAGCCCCGCGTAATGACAAAACCATGTCATCATCATCATCATCATCATCATCATCATCATCATATCCGTTTTATAGTCCGTTGTCCTCTACTGAGGGTTGGACTTGTTTGACAAGTCTCCTTCTTAGACGACCTCTCCACTCTGAGCGATTCTGAGGATCAGCAGTATCCATTCCTAGCTTTTTTCTGTCGTCTAACAACACTTCATCCCATGATTTCCTTGGCTTGCCAGATCTTTTCTGTGCAACTATGTTCAGCTTGCGTACTTGAGCAATCCAGCCTTTGCTGCGATCTACGTGTCCATACCATCTCATTCTGCTGGAGCGAAGTACCACATCTATATCCTGAAGTCCAAGCTTTGAGAGAAGGGAGTCTGAGCTTACTTCATCATTCGCCTTGACATTACAGATCCAGCGGATCATCGCACGGTCATTGCGCCGTAGGCGGTTAAGTGTAGCCACAGTCATGGCCCATGTTTCTGCCGCATGCAGCATTACACTTCTCACACAAGTTGAATAAACTCGACCTCTGGTCAAAAGTGGCAGATTGCGGTTGGTGAGTAGGGGGAGTAACTGTCGGAACTTGCCCCAAGCGGATTTGCAACGCGTTATTGCAGCCAGTTCACAACAGATGGGTGAAGTTAGCCGAAGTAGCCTGACCAGCCGAGGTAGGCTACTTCGGCTGGCCGGAGTAGCCTGACCAGCCGAAGTAGCAGAAACTGCTGGCCGGAGTAGCCTGACCAGCCGAAGTAGCAGAAATTGGTGGCATATGTAGCCGAAACAGCCGAAGCAGTTTTGGTTGCGAGCAGGACCAGGTGAAACTGCCTACATGAAACTTAAGGTCCATAGAAATTTGATCCCAGCCAGTTATCTACACAGCCCAAGAAAAATATGGTTAAATGTGGAAATGCAACTAATTAGTAAAAAAGAATTTTCTGAATTCAATGTCAGGTATCCATCTTCGACTGGTTCTTATCAAGGCGCCCCAGGTTTAGCGAGGTCAATATCTAGAGGGAACTGAAGTCCGTCAAGGTGCCTTTGCATCACATAGGACGGCTACACCATGAATCGCTGTTTTTTTTTTTATTTTTGTTTTGGAAACGCGATTGGAAATGATCGTAGGTTAAAACTAAAAACTATAGAAGGTAAAGGTATTCATTTTGTCCAGCACTGCCGAACATACCAGTTAATTGAGCTAGCGACTAGGAAGGAGTTTAATCATAACAAAAAAAAAAAAAAAAAAAAAAAAAAAAAAAAAAAAAAGAAGTAAACGAGAAGCAGGACGACAAGCTCTTCCCCGACAGGGTAACCATTTGACAAACATGCAAACACAAAGATGACGAGTTCAACAAAGACAGAGAATGGGAACAAAAATGGGCCATCAATAGGGGCAGACACTACAAACAGAAACTGGCCATCCTCGAATTTTCAAATACAGAAATACAAATCAAAGTAGACTTACAGACATATTAAGATACAAACAACTTAAACATAAATCCCAACAAAACCGTTCTGGAACAGTCAGTAAAGAACTAATAAGACGGCAAAATAGGGGTACAAAGATGACCGAAAATGGAAATTTCTGTATAGTATTGCAATGTGTCGGTACCAACTCGGGCTGGTTTCTCACAGAACCCCACCGAGTTTAGGGAGTTCGAGACCCAGTGGGGCTTGTAGTTCATACAAGTGCCTTTACAGCCCATAGGTCGGTTATACTGGGAAAACTCTGGTTTGTCGGAAATTTTAACTCAAACATTGGGAAACGTGAACATTTATGGGTTTGGGGGTGGGGTATGAGGCACCCCCGTCATTGACGTGCGCGGAGTTTAGGGAGCAAGCGACCTAGTGGGATTTACAGTAGAAGGGATGTACTTTTAGACCACATAAGCGGCTATGCCGGGAAAACTCTAGTTTTCGAAAAATAGGGGTTCAAAAATGACCAAAAAATGGAAATTTCTGTATAGTATTGCAATGTGTCGGTACCAACTCGGGCTGGTTTCTCACAGAACCCCACCGAGTTTAGGGAGTTCGAGACCCAGTTGGGCTTGTAGTCCATACAAGTGCCTTTACAGCCCATAGGTCGGTTATACTGGGAAAACTCTGGTTTGTCGGAAATTTTAACTCAAACATTGGGAAACGTGAACATTCATGGGTTTGGGGGTGGGGTATGAGGCACCCCTGTCATTGACGTGCGCAGAGTTTAGGGAGCAAGCGACCTAGTGGGATTTACAGTAGAAGGGATGTACTTTCAGACCACATAAGCGGCTATGGCGGGAAAACTCTAGTTTTCGAGAAATAGGGGTACAAAGATGACCGAAAATGGAAATTTCTGTATAGTATTGCAATGTGTCGGTACCAACTCGGGCTGGTTTCTCACAGAACCCCACCGAGTTTAGGGAGTTCGAGACCCAGTGGGGCTTGTAGTCCATACAAGTGCCTTTACAACCCATAGGTCGGTTATACTGGGAAAACTCTGGTTTGTCGGAAATTTCAACTCAAACATTGGGAAACGTGAACATTTATGGGTTTGGGGGTGGGGTATGAGGCACCCCTGTCATTGACGTGCGCGGAGTTTAGGGAGCAAGCGACCTAGTGGGATTTACAGTAGAAGGGATGTACGTTTAGACCACATAAGCGGCTATGGCGGGAAAACTCTAGTTTTCGAAAAATAGGGGTTCGAAAATGACCAAAAAATGGAAATTTCTGTATAGTATTGCAATGTGTCGGTACCAACTCGGGCTGGTTTCTCACAGAACCCCACCGAGTTTAGGGAGTTCGAGACCCAGTGGGGCTTGTAGTCCATACAAGTGCCTTTACAGCCCGTAGGTCGGTTATACGGGGAAAACTCTGGTTTGTCGGAAATTTCAACTCAAACATTGGGAAACGTGAACATTCATGGGTTTGGGGGTGGGGTATGAGGCACCCCTGTCATTGACGTGCGCAGAGTTTTGGGAGCAAGCGACCTAGTGGGATTTACAATAGAAGGGATGTACTTTCAGACCACATAAGCGGCTATGGCGGGAAAACTCTAGCTTTCGAGAAATAGGGGTACAAAGATGACCGAAAATGGAAATTTCTGTACAGTATTGCAATGTGTCGGTACCAACTCGGGCTGGTTTCTCACAGAACCCCACCGAGTTTAGGGAGTTCGAGACCCAGTGGGGCTTGTAGTCCATACAAGTGCCTTTACAGCCCATAGGTCGGTTATACTGGGAAAACTCTGGTTTGTCGGAAATTTTAACTCAAACATTGGGAAACGTGAACATTTATGGGTTTGGGGGTGGGGTATGAGGCACCCCTGTCATTGACGTGCGCTGAGTTTAGGGAGCAAGCGACCTAGTGGGATTTACAGCAGAAGGGATGTACTTTCAGACCACATAAGCGGCTATGCCGGGAAAACTCTAGTTTTCGAGAAATAGGGGTTCAAAAATGACCAAAAAATGGAAATTTCTGTATAGTATTGCAATGTGTCGGTACCAACTCGGGCTGGTTTCTCACAGAACCCCAACGAGTTTAGGGAGTTCGAGACCCAGTGGGGCTTGTAGTCCATACAAGTGCCTTTACAGCCCATAGGTCGGTTATACTGGGAAAACTCTGGTTTGTCGGAAATTTCAACTCAAACATTGGGAAACGTGAACATTAATGGGTTTGGGGGTGGGGTATGAGGCACCCCTGTCATTGACGTGCGCAGAGTTTTGGGAGCTAGCGACCTAGTGGGATTTACAATAGAAGGGATGTACTTTCAGACCACATAAGCGGCTATGGCGGGAAAACTCTAGCTTTCGAGAAATAGGGGTACAAAGATGACCGAAAATGGAAATTTCTGTATAGTATTGCAATGTGTCGGTACCAACTCGGGCTGGTTTCTCACAGAACCCCACCGAGTTTAGGGAGTTCGAGACCCAGTGGGGCTTGTAGTCCATACAAGTGCCTTTACAGCCCATAGGTCGGTTATACTGGGAAAACTCCGGTTTGTCGGAAATTTTAACTCAAACATTGGGAAACGTGAACATTTATGGGTTTGGGGGTGGGGTATGAGGCACCCCTGTCATTGACGTGCGCTGAGTTTAGGGAGCAAGCGACCTAGTGGGATTTACAGCAGAAGGGATGTACTTTCAGACCACATAAGCGGCTATGCCGGGAAAACTCTAGTTTTCGAGAAATAGGGGTTCAAAAATGACCAAAAAATGGAAATTTCTGTATAGTATTGCAATGTGTCGGTACCAACTCGGGCTGGTTTCTCACAGAACCCCAACGAGTTTAGGGAGTTCGAGACCCAGTGGGGCTTGTAGTCCATACAAGTGCCTTTACAGCCCATAGGTCGGTTATACTGGGAAAACTCTGGTTTGTCGGAAATTTCAACTCAAACATTGGGAAACGTGAACATTCATGGGTTTGGGGGTGGGGTATGAGGCACCCCTGTCATTGACGTGCGCAGAGTTTAGGGAGCAAGCGACCTAGTGGGATTTACAGTAGAAGGGATTTACTTTCAGACCACATAAGCGGCTATGGCGGGAAAACTCTAGTTTTCGAAAAATAGGGGTACAAAGATGACCGAAAATGGAAATTTCTGTATAGTATTGCAATGTGTCGGTACCAACTCGGGCTGGTTTCTCACAGAACCCCACCGAGTTTAGGGAGTTCGAGACCCAGTGGGGCTTGTAGTCCATACAAGTGCCTTTACAGCCCATAGGTCGGTTATACTGGGAAAACTCTGGTTTGTCGGAAATTTTAACTCAAACATTGGGAAACGTGAACATTTATGGGTTTGGGGGTTGGGTATGAGGCACCCCTGTCATTGACGTGCGCGGAGTTTAGGGAGCAAGCGACCTAGTGGGATTTACAGTAGAAGAGATATACTTTTAGACCATATAAGCGGCTATGCCGGGAAAACTCTAGTTTTCGAAAAATAGGGGTTCAAAAATGACCAAAAAATGGAAATTTCTGTATAGTATTGCAATGTGTCGGTACCAACTCGGGCTGGTTTCTCACAGAACCCCACCGAGTTTAGGGAGTTCGAGACCCAGTTGGGCTTGTAGTCCATACAAGTGCCTTTACAGCCCATAGGTCGGTTATACTGGAAAAACTCTGGTTTGTCGGAAATTTTAACTCAAACATTGGGAAACGTGAACATTCATGGGTTTGGGGGTGGGGTATGAGGCACCCCTGTCATTGACGTGCGCAGAGTTTAGGGAGCAAGCGACCTAGTGGGATTTACAGTAGAAGGGATGTACTTTCAGACCACATAAGCGGCTATAGCGGGAAAACTCTAGTTTTCGAGAAATAGGGGTACAAAGATGACCAAAAATGGAAATTTCTGTATAGTATTGCAATGTGTCGGTACCAACTCGGGCTGGTTTCTCACAGAACCCCACCGAGTTTAGGGAGTTCGAGACCCAGTGGGGCTTGTAGTCCATACAAGTGCCTTTACAGCCCATAGGTCGGTTATACTGGGAAAACTCTGGTTTGTCGGAAATTTTAACTCAAACATTGGGAAACGTGAACATTTATGGGTTTGGGGGTGGGGTATGAGGCACCCCTGTCATTGACGTGCGCGGAGTTTAGGGAGCAAGCGACCTAGTGGGATTTACAGTAGAAGGGATGTACGTTTAGACCACATAAGCGGCTATGGCGGGAAAACTCTACTTTTCGAAAAATAGGGGTACAAAGATGACCAAAAAATGGAAATTTCTGTATAGTATTGCAATGTGTCGGTACCAACTCGGGCTGGTTTCTCACAGAACCCCACCGAGTTTAGGGAGTTCGAGACCCTGTTGGGCTTGTAGTCCATACAAGTGCCTTTACAGCCCATAGGTCGGTTATACTGGGAAAACTCTGGTTTGTCGGAAATTTTAACTCAAACATTGGGAAACGTGAACATTCATGGGTTTGGGGGTGGGGTATGAGGCACCCCTGTCATTGACGTGCGCAGAGTTTAGGGAGCAAGCGACCTAGTGGGATTTACAGTAGAAGGGATGTACTTTCAGACCACATAAGCGGCTATGGCGGGAAAACTCTAGTTTTCGAGAAATAGGGGTACAAAGATGACCGAAAATGGAAATTTCTGTATAGTATTGCAATGTGTCGGTACCAACTCGGGCTGGTTTCTCACAGAACCCCACCGAGTTTAGGGAGTTCGAGACCCAGTGGGGCTTGTAGTCCATACAAGTGCCTTTACAGCCCATAGGTCGGTTATACTGGGAAAACTCTGGTTTGTCGGAAATTTCAACTCAAACATTGGGAAACGTGAACATTTATGGGTTTGGGGGTGGGGTATGAGGCACCCCTGTCATTGACGTGCGCGGAGTTTAGGGAGCAAGCGACCTAGTGGGATTTACAGTAGAAGGGATGTACGTTTAGACCACATAAGCGGCTATGGCGGGAAAACTCTAGTTTTCGAAAAATAGGGGTTCAAAAATGACCAAAAAATGGAAATTTCTGTATAGTATTGCAATGTGTCGGTACCAACTCGGGCTGGTTTCTCACAGAACCCCACCGAGTTTAGGGAGTTCGAGACCCAGTGGGGCTTGTAGTCCATACAAGTGCCTTTACAGCCCATAGGTCGGTTATACTGGGAAAACTCTGGTTTGTCGGAAATTTTAACTCAAACATTGGGAAACGTGAACATTCATGGGTTTGGGGGTGGGTTATGAGGCACCCCTGTCATTGACGTGCGCAGAGTTTAGGGAGCAAGCGACCTAGTGGGATTTACAGTAGAAGGGATGTACTTTCAGACCACATAAGCGGCTATGGCGGGAAAACTCTAGTTTTCGAGAAATAGGGTTACAAAAATGACCGAAAATGGAAATTTCTGTATAGTATTGCAATGTGTCGGTACCAACTCGGGCTGGTTTCTCACAGAACCCCACCGAGTTTAGGGAGTTCGAGACCCAGTGGGGCTTGTAGTCCATACAAGTGCCTTTACAGCCCATAGGTCGGTTATACTGGGAAAACTCTGGTTTGTCGGAAATTTCAACTCAAACATTGGGAAACGTGATCATTTATGGGTTTGGGGGTGGGGTATGAGGCACCCCTGTCATTGACGTGCGCGGAGTTTAGGGAGCAAGCGACCTAGTGGGATTTACAGTAGAAGGGATGTTTGTTTAGACCACATAAGCGGCTATGCCGGGAAAACTCTAGCTTTCGAAAAATAGGGGTTCGAAAATGACCAAAAAATGGAAATTTCTGTATAGTATTGCAATGTGTCGGTACCAAATCGGGCTGGTTTCTCACAGAACCCCACCGAGTTTAGGGAGTTCGAGACCCAGTGGGGCTTGTAGTCCATACAAGTGCCTTTACAGCCCATAGGTCGGTTATACTGGAAAAACTCTGGTTTGTCGGAAATTTCAACTCAAACATTGGGAAACGTGAACATTCATGGGTTTGGGGGTGGGGTATGAGGCACCCCTGTCATTGACGTGCGCAGAGTTTAGGGAGCAAGCGACCTAGTGGGATTTACAGTAGAAGGGATGTACTTTCAGACCACATAAGCGGCAATGGCGGGAAAACTCTAGTTTTCGAGAAATAGGGGTACAAAGATGACCGAAATTGGAAATTTCTGTATAGTATTGCAATGTGTCGGTACCAACTCGGGCTGGTTTCTCACAGAACCCCACCGAGTTTAGGGAGTTCAAGACCCAGTGGGGCTTGTAGTCCATACAAGTACCTTTACAGCCCATAGGTCGGTTATACTGGGAAAACTCTGGTTTGTCGGAAATTTTAACTCAAACATTGGGAAACGTGAACATTTATGGGTTTGGGAGTGGGGTATGAGGCACCCATGTCTTTGACGTGCGCGGAGTTTAGGGAGCAAGCGACCTAGTGGGATTTACAGCAGAAGGGATGTACTTTTAGACCACATAAGCGGCATTGCCGGGAAAACTCTAGTTTTCGAGAAATAGGGGTTCAAAAATGACAAAAAAATGGAAATTTCTGTATAGTATTGCAATGTGTCGGTACCAACTCGGGCTGGTTTCTCACAGAACCCCACCGAGTTTAGGGAGTTCGAGACCCAGTGGGGCTTGTAGTCCATACAAGTGCCTTTACAGCCCATAGGTCGGTTATACTGGGAAAACTCTGGTTTGTCGGAAATTTTAACTCAAACATTGGGAAACGTGAACATTTATGGGTTTGGGGGTGGGGTATGAGGCACCCCTGTCATTGACGTGCGCGGAGTTTAGGGAGCAAGCGACCTAGTGGTATTTACAGTTGAAGGGATGTACTTTTAGACCACATAAGCGGCTATGCCGGGAAAACTCTAGTTTTCGAGAAATAGGGGTTCAAAAATGACCAAAAAATGGAAATTTCTGTATAGTATTGCAATGTGTCGGTACCAACTCGGGCTGGTTTCTCACAGAACCCCACCGAGTTTAGGGAGTTCGAGACCCAGTGGGGCTTGTAGTCCATACAAGTGCCTTTACAGCCCATAGGTCGGTTATACTGTGAAAACTCTGGTTTGTCGGAAATTTCAACTCAAACATTGGGAAACGTGAACATTCATGGGTTTGGGGGTGGGGTATGAGGCACCCCTGTCATTGACGTGCGCAGAGTTTAGGGAGCAAGCGACCTAGTGGGATTTACAGTAGAAGGGATGTACTTTCAGACCACATAAGCGGCTATGGCGGGAAAACTCTAGTTTTCGAGAAATAGGGGTACAAAGATGACCGAAAATGGAAATTTCTGTATAGTATTGCAATGTGTCGGTACCAACTCGGGCTGGTTTCTCACAGAACCTCACCGAGTTTAGGGAGTTCGAGACCCAGTGGGGCTTGTAGTCCATACAAGTGCCTTTACAGCCCATAGGTCGGTTATACTGGGAAAACTCTGGTTTGTCGGAAATTTTAACTCAAACATTGGAAAACGTGAACATTCATGGGTTTGGGGGTGGGGTATGAGGCACCCCTGTCATTGACGTGCGCAGAGTTTAGGGAGCAAGCGACCTAGTGGGATTTACAGTAGAAGGGATGTACTTTCAGACCACATAAGCGGCTATGGCGGGAAAACTCTAGTTTTCGAGAAATAGGGGTACAAAGATGACCGAAAATGGAAATTTCTGTATAGTATTGCAATGTGTCGGTACCAACTCGGGCTGGTTTCTCACAGAACCCCACCGAGTTTAGGGAGTTCGAGACCCAGTGGGGCTTGTAGTCCATACAAGTGCCTTTACAGCCCATAGGTCGGTTATACTGGGATAACTCTGGTTTGTCGGAAATTTCAACTCAAACATTGGGAAACGTGAACATTTATGGGTTTGGGGGTGGGGTATGAGGCACCCCTGTCATTGACGTGCGCGGAGTTCAGGGAGCAAGCGACCTAGTGGGATTTACAGTAGAAGGGATGTACGTTTAGACCACATAAGCGGCTATGCCGGGAAAACTCTTAATTTCGAAAAATAGGGGTTCGAAAATGACCAAAAAATGGAAATTTCTGTATAGTATTGCAATGTGTCGGTACCAACTCGGGCTGGTTTCTCACAGAACCCCACCGAGTTTAGGGAGTTCGAGACCCAGTGGGGCTTGTAGTCCATACAAGTGCCTTTACAGCCCATAGGTCGGTTATACTGGGAAAACTCTGGTTTGTAGGAAATTTCAACTCAAACATTGGGAAACGTGAACATTCATGGGTTTGGGGGTGGGGTATGAGGCACCCCTGTCATTGACGTGCGCAGAGTTTAGGGAGCAAGCGACCTAGTGGGATTTACAGTAGAAGGGAAGTACTTTCAGACCACATAAGCGGCTATGGCGGGAAAACTCTAGTTTTCGAAAAATAGGGGTACAAAGATGACCGAAAATGGAAATTTCTGTATAGTATTGCAATGTGTCGGTACCAACTCGGGCTGGTTTCTAACAGAACCCCACCGAGTTTAGGGAGTTCGAGACCCAGTGGGGCTTGTAGTCCATACAAGTGCCTTTGCAGCCCATAGGTCGGTTATACTGGGAAAACTCTGGTTTGTCGGAAATTTCAACTCAAACATTGGGAAACGTGAACATTTATGGGTTTGGGGGTGGGGTATGAGGCACCCCTGTCATTGACGTGCGCAGAGTTTAGGGAGCAAGCGACCTAGTGGGATTTACAGTAGAAGGGATGTACTTTCAGACCACATAAGCGGCTATGGCGGGAAAACTCTACTTTTCGAGAAATAGGGATACAAAGATGACCGAAAATGGAAATTTCTGTATAGTATTGCAATGTGTCGGTACCAACTCGTGCTGGTTTCTCACAGAACCCCACCGAGTTTAGGGAGTTCGAGACCCAGTGGGGCTTGTAGTCCATACAAGTGCCTTTACAGCCCATAGGTCGGTTATACTGGGAAAACTCTGGTTTGTCGGAAATTTTAACTCAAACATTGGGAAACGTGAACATTTATGGGTTTGGGGGTGGGGTATGAGGCACCCCTGTCATTGACGTGCGCGGAGTTTAGGGAGCAAGCGACCTAGTGGGATTTACAGTAGAAGGGATATACTTTTAGACCACATAAGCGGCTATGCCGGGAAAACTCTAGTTTTCGAAAAATAGGGGTTCAAAAATGACCAAAAAATGGAAATTTCTGTATAGTATTGCAATGTGTCGGTACCAACTCGGGCTGGTTTCTCACAGAACCCCACCGAGTTAAGGGAGTTCGAGACCCAGTTGGGCTTGTAGTCCATACAAGTGCCTTTACAGCCCATAGGTCGGTTATACTGGGAAAACTCTGGTTTGTCGGAAATTTTAACTCAAACATTGGGAAACGTGAACATTCATGGGTTTGGGGGTTGGGTATGAGGCACCCCTGTCATTGACGTGCGCAGAGTTTAGGGAGCAAGCGACCTAGTGGGATTTACAGTAGAAGGGATGTACTTTCAGACCACATAAGCGGCTATAGCGGGAAAACTCTAGTTTTCGAGAAATAGGGGTACAAAGATGACCGAAAATGGAAATTTCTGTATAGTATTGCAATGTGTCGGTACCAACTCGGGCTGGTTTCTCACAGAACCCCACCGAGTTTAGGGAGTTCGAGACCCAGTGGGGCTTGTAGTCCATACAAGTGCCTTTACAGCCCATAGGTCGGTTATACTGGGATAACTCTGGTTTGTCGGAAATTTCAACTCAAACATTGGGAAACGTGAACATTTATGGGTTTGGGGGTGGGGTATGAGGCACCCCTGTCATTGACGTGCGCAGAGTTTTGGGAGCAAGCGACCTAGTGGGATTTACAGTAGAAGGGATGTACTTTCAGACCACATAAGCGGCTATGGCGAGAAAACTCTAGCTTTCGAGAAATAGGGGTACAAAGATGACCGAAAATGGAAATTTCTGTATAGTATTGCAATGTGTCGGTACCAACTCGGGCTGGTTTCTCACAGAACCCCACCGAGTTTAGGGAGTTCGAGACCCAGTGGGGCTTGTAGTCCATACAAGTGCCTTTACAGCCCATAGGTCGGTTATACTGGGAAAACTCTGGTTTGTCGGAAATTTTAACTCAAACATTGGGAAACGTGAACATTTATGGGTTTGGGGGTGGGGTATGAGGCACCCCTGTCATTGACGTGCGCGGAGTTTAGGGAGCAAGCGACCTAGTGGGATTTACAGTAGAAGGGATGTACTTTTAGACCACATAAGCGGCTATGCCGGGAAAACTCTAGTTTTCGTAAAATAGGGGTTCAAAAATGACCAAAAAATGGAAATTTCTGTATAGTATTGCAATGTGTCGGTACCAACTCGGGCTGGTTTCTCACAGAACCCCACCGAGTTTAGGGAGTTCGAGACCCAGTTGGGCTTGTAGTCCATACAAGTGCCTTTACAGCCCATAGGTCGGTTATACTGGGAAAACTCTGGTTTGTCGGAAATTTTAACTCAAACATTGGGAAACGTGAACATTCATGGGTTTGGGGGTGGGGTATGAGGCACCCCTGTCATTGACGTGCGCAGAGTTTAGGGAGCAAGCGACCTAGTGGGATTTACAGTAGAAGGGATGTACTTTCAGACCACATAAGCGGCTATGGCGGGAAAACTCTAGTTTTCGAGAAATAGGGGTACAAAGATGACCGAAAATGGAAATTTCTGTATAGTATTGCAATGTGTCGGTACCAACTCGGGCTGGTTTCTCACAGAACCCCACCGAGTTTAGGGAGTTCGAGACCCAGTGGGGCTTGTAGTCCATACAAGTGCCTTTACAGCCCATAGGTCGGTTATACTGGGAAAACTCTGGTTTGTCAAAAATTTCAACTCAAACATTGGAAAACGTGAACATTTATGGGTTTGGGGGTGGGGTATGAGGCACCCGTGTCATTGACGTGCGCGGAGTTTAGGGAGCAAGCGACCTAGTGGGATTTACAGTAGAAGGGATGTACGTTTAGACCACATAAGCGGCAATGGCGGGAAAACTCTAGTTTTCGAAAATTAGGGGTTCGAAAATGACCAAAAAAATGGAAATTTCAGTATAGTATTGCAATCTGTCGTAACCAACTCGGGCTGGTTTCTCACAGAACCCCACCGAGTTTAGGGAGTTCGAGACCCAGTGGGGCTTGTAGTCCATACAAGTGCCTTTACAGCCCATAGGTCGGTTATACTGGGAAAACTCTGGTTTGTCGGAAATTTTAACTCAAACATTGGGAAACGTGAACATTCATGGGTTTGGGGGTCGGGTATGAGGCACCCCTGTCACTGACGTGCGCAGAGTTTAGGGAGCAAGCGACGTAGTGGGATTTACAGTAGAAGGGATGTACTTTCAGACCACATAAGCGGCTATGGCGGGAAAACTCTAGTTTTCGAGAAATCGGGGTACAAAGATGACCGAAAATGGAAATTTCTGTAGTTTTCGAAAAATAGGGGTTCAAAAATGACCAAAAAATGGAAATTTCTGTATAGTATTGCAATGTGTCGGTACCAACTCGGGGCTGGTTTCTCACAGAACCCCACCGAGTTTAGGGAGTTCGAGACCCAGTGGGGCTTGTAGTCCATACAAGTGCCTTTACAGCCCATAGGTCGGTTATACTGGGAAAACTCTGGTTTGTCGGAAATTTTAACTCAAACATTGGGAAACGTGAACATTCATGGGTTTTGGGGTGGGGTATGAGGCACCCCTGTCATTGACGTGCGCAGAGTTTAGGGAGCAAGCGACCTAGTGGGATTTACAGTAGAAGGGATGTACTTCAGACAACATAAGCGGCTATGCCGGGAAAACTCTAGTTTTCCGAAAATAGGGGTTCAAAAATGACCAAAAAATGGAAATTTCTGTATAGTATTGCAATGTGTCGGTACCAACTCGGGCTGGTCTCTCACAGAACCCCGCCGAGTTTAGGAAGTTCGAGACCCAGTGGGGCTTGTAGTCCATACAAGTGCCTTTACAGCCCATAGGTCGGTTATACTGGGAAAACTCTGGTTTGTCGGAAATTTCAACTCAAACATTGGGAAACGTGAACATTTATAGGTTTCGGGGTTGGGTATGAGGCACCCCTGTCATTGACGTTCGCAGAGTTTAGGGAGCAAGCGACCTAGTGGGATTTACAGTAGAAGGGATGTACGTTTAGACCACATAAGCGGCTATGCCGGGAAAACTCTAGTTTTCGAAAAATAGGGGTTCGAAAATGACCAAAAAATGGAAATTTCTGTATAGCATTGCAATGTGTCGGTACCAACTCGGGCTGGTTTCTCACAGAACCCCACCGAGTTTAGGGAGTTCGAGACTCAGTGGGGCTTGTAGTCCATACAAGTGCCTTTACAGCCCATAGGTCGGTTATACTGGGAAAACTCTGGTTTGTCGGAAATTTTAACTCAAACATTGGGAAACGTGAACATTCATGGGTTTTGGGGTGGGGTATGAGGCACCCCTGTCATTGACGTGCGCAGAGTTTAGGGAGCAAGCGACCTAGTGGGATTTACAGTAGAAGGGATGTACTTCAGACAACATAAGCGGCTATGCCGGGAAAACTCTAGTTTTCCGAAAATAGGGGTTCAAAAATGACCAAAAAATGGAAATTTCTGTATAGTATTGCAATGTGTCGGTACCAACTCGGGCTGGTTTCTCACAGAACCCCACCGAGTTTAGGGAGTTCGAGACCCAGTGGGGCTTGTAGTCCATACAAGTGCCTTTACAGCCCATAGGTCGGTTATACTGGGAAAACTCTGGTTTGTCGGAAATTTTAACTCAAACATTGGGAAACGTGAACATTTATGGGTTTGGGGGTGGGGTATGAGGCACCCCTGTCATTGACGTGCGCGGAGATTAGGGAGCAAGCGACCTAGTGGGATTTACAGTAGAAGGGATGTACTTTTAGACCACATAAGCGGCTATGCCGGGAAAACTCTAGTTTTCGTAAAATAGGGGTTCAAAAATGACCAAAAAATGGAAATTTCTGTATAGTATTGCAATGTGTCGGTACCAACTCGGGCTGGTTTCTCACAGAACCCCACCGAGTTTAGGGAGTTCGAGACCCAGTGGGGCTTGTAGTCCATACAATTGCCTTAACAGCCCATAGGTCGGTTATACTGGGAAAACTCTGGTTTGTCGGAAATTTCAACTCAAATATTGGAAAACGTGAACATTCATGGGTTTGGGGATGGGGTATGACGCACCCCTGTCATTGACGTGCGCAGAGTTTAGGGAGCAAGCGACCTAGTGGGATTTACAGTAGAAGGGATGTACTTTCAGACCACATAAGCGGCTATGGCGGGAAAACTCTAGTTTTCGAGAAATAGGGGTACAAAGATGACCGAAAAATGGAAATTTCTGTATAGTATTGCAATGTGTCGGTACCAACTCGGGCTGGTTTCTCACAGAACCCCACCGAGTTTTGGGAGTTCGAGACCCAGTGGGGCTTGTAGTCCATACAAGTGCCTTTACAGCCCATAGGTCGGTTATACTGGGAAAACTCTGGTTTGTCGGAAATTTTAACTCAAACATTGGGAAACGTGAACATTTATGGGTTTGGGGGTGGGGTATGAGGCACCCCTGTCATTGACGTGCGTGGAGTTTAGGGAGCAAGCGACCTAGTGGGATTTTACAGCACAAGGGATGTACTTTCAGACCACATAAGCGGCTATGCCGGGAAAACGCTAGTTTTCGAAAAATAGGGGTTCAAAAATGACCAAAAAATGGAAATTTCTGTATAGTATTGCAATGTGTCGGTACCAACTCGGGCTGGTTTCTCACAGAACCCCACCGAGTTTAGGGAGTTCGAGACCCAGTGGGGCTTGTAGTCCATACAAGTGCCTTTACAGCCCATAGGTCGGTTATACTGGGAAAACTCTGGTTTGTCGGAAATTTCAACTCAAACATTGGGAAATGTGAACATTCATGGGTTTGGGGGTGGGGTATGAGGCACCCCTGTCATTGACGTGCGCAGAGTTTAGGGAGCAAGCGACCTAGTGGGATTTACAGTAGAAGGGATGTACTTTCAGACCACATAAGCGGCTATGGCGGGAAACTCTACTTTTCGAGAAATAGGGGTACAAAGATGACCGAAAATGGAAATTTCTGTATAGTATTGCAATGTGTCGGTACCAACTCGGGCTGGTTTCTCACAGAACCCCACCGAGTTTAGGGAGTTCGAGACCCAGTGGGGCTTGTAGTCCATACAAGTGCCTTTACAGCCCATAGGTCGGTTATACTGGGAAAACTCTGGTTTGTCGGAAATTTCAACTCAAACATTGGGAAATGTGAACATTCATGGGTTTGGGGGTGGGGTATGAGGCACCCCTGTCATTGACGTGCGCAGAGTTTAGGGAGCAAGCGACCTAGTGGGATTTACAGTAGAAGGGATGTACTTTCAGACCACATAAGCGGCTATGGCGGGAAACTCTACTTTTCGAGAAATAGGGGTACAAAGATGACCGAAAATGGAAATTTCTGTATAGTATTGCAATGTGTCGGTACCAACTCGGGCTGGTTTCTCACAGAACCCCACCGAGTTTAGGGAGTTCGAGACCCAGTGGGGCTTGTAGTCCATACAAGTGCCTTTACAGCCTATAGGTCGGTTATACTGGGAAAACTCTGGTTTGTCGGAAATTTCAACTCAAACATTAGGAAACGTGAACATTTATGGGTTTGGGGTTGGGGTATGAGGCACCACTGTCATTGACGTGCGCGGAGTTTAGGGAGCAAGAGACCTAGTGGGATTTACAGTAGAAAGGATGTACTTTTAGACCACATAAGCGGCTATGCCGGGAAAACTCAAGTTTTCGAAAAATAGGGGTTCGAAAATGACCAAAAAATGGAAATTTCTGTATAGTATTGCAATGTGTCGGTACCAACTCGGGCTGGTTTCTCACAGAACCCCACCGAGTTTAGGGAGTTCGAGACCCAGTGGGGCTTGTAGTCCATACAAGTGCCTTTACAGCCCATAGGTCGGTTATACTGGGAAAACTCTGGTTTGTCGGAAATTTCAACTCAAACATTGGGAAACGTGAACATTCATGGGTTTGTGGGTGGGGTATTTGGCACCCCTGTCATTGACGTGCGCAGAGTTTAGGGAGCAAGCGACCTAGTGGGATTTACAGTAGAAGGGATGTACTTTCAGACCACATAAGCGGATATGGCGGCAAAACTCTAGTTTTCGAGAAATAGGGGTACAAAGATGACCGAAAATGGAAATTTCTGTATAGTATTGTAATGTGTCGGTACCAACTCGGGCTGGTTTCTCACAGCATCCCACCGAGTTTAGGGAGTTCGAGACACAGTGGGGCTTGTAGTCCATACAAGTGCCTTTACAGCCCATAGGTCGGTTATACTGGGAAAACTCTGGTTTGTCGGAAATTTTAACTCAAACATTGGAAAACGTGAACATTTATGGGTTTGGGGGTGGGGTATGAGGCACCCCTGTCATTGACGTGCGCGGAGTTTAGGGAGCAAGCGACCTAGTGGGATTTACAGTAGAAGGGATGTACTTTCAGACCACATTAGCGGCTATGCCGGGAAAACTCTAGTTCTCGAAAAATAGGGGTTCAAAAATGACCAAAAATGGAAATTTCTGTATAGTATTGCAATGTGTCGGTACCAACTCGGGCTGGTTTCTCACAGAACCCCACCGAGTTTAGGGAGTTCGAGACCCAGTGGGGCTTGTAGTCCATACAAGTGCCTTTACAGCCCATAGGTCGGTCATACTGGGAAAACTCTGGTTTGTCGGAAATTTTAACTCAAACATTGGGAAACGTGAACATTTATGGGTTTGGGGGTGGGGTATGAGGCACCCCTGTCATTGACGTGCGCGGAGTTTAGGGAGCAAGCGACCTAGTGGGATTTACAGCAGAAGGGATGTACTTTCAGACCACATAAGCGGCTATGCCGGGAAAACTCTAGTTTTCGAGAAATAGGGGTTCAAAAATGACCAAAAAATGGAAATTTCTGTATAGTATTGCAATGTGTCGGTACCAACTCGGGCTGGTTTCTCACAGAACCCCACCGAGTTTAGGGAGTTCGAGACCCAGTGGGGCTTGTAGTCCATACAAGTGCCTTTACAGCCCATAGGTCGGTTATACTGGGAAAACTCTGGTTTGTCGGAAATTTCAACTCAAACATTGGGAAGCGTAAAAATTCATGGGTTTGGGGGTGGGGTATGAGGCACCCCTGTCATTGACGTAAGCAGAGTTTAGGGAGCAAGCGACCTTGTGGGATTTACAGTAGAAGGGATGTACTTTCAGACCACATAAGCGGCTATGGCGGGAAAACTCTAGTTTTCGAGAAATAGGGGTACAAAGATGACCGAAAATGGAAATTTCTGTATAGTATTGCAATGAGTCGGTACCAACTCGGGCTGGTTTCTCACAGAACCCCACCGAGTTTAGGGAGTTCGAGACCCAGTGGGGCTTGTAGTCCATACAAGTGCCTTTACAGCTCATAGGTCGGTTATACTGGGAAAACTCTGGTTTGTCGGAAATTTTAACTCAAACATTGGGAAACGTGAACATTTATGGGTTTGGGGATGGGGTATGACGCACCCCTGTCATTGACGTGCGCAGAGATTAGGGAGCAAGCGACCTAGTGGGATTTACAGTAGAAGGGATGTACTTTCAGACCACATAAGCGGCTATGGCGGGAAAACTCTAGTTTTCGAGAAATAGGGGTACAAAGATGACCGAAAAATGGAAATTTCTGTATAGTATTGCAATGTGTCGGTACCAACTCGGGCTGGTTTCTCACAGAACCCCACCGAGTTTAGGGAGTTCGAGACCCAGTGGGGCTTGTAGTCCATACAAGTGCCTTTACAGCCCATAGGTCGGTTATACTGGGAAAACTCTGGTTTGTCGGAAATTTTAACTCAAACATTGGGAAACGTGAACATTTATGGGTTTGGGGGTGGGGTATGAGGCACCCCTGTCATTGACGTGCGCGGAGTTTAGGGAGCAAGCGACCTAGTGGGATTTTACAGCAGAAGGGATGTACTTTCAGACCACATAAGCGGCTATGCCGGGAAAACGCTAGTTTTCGATAAATAGGGGTTCAAAAATGACCAAAAAATGGAAATTTCTGTATAGTATTGCAATGTGTCGGTACCAACTCGGGCTGGTTTCTCACAGAACCCCACCGAGTTTAGGGAGTTCGAGACCCAGTGGGGCTTGTAGTCCATACAAGTGCCTTTACAGCCCATAGGTCGGTTATACTGGGAAAACTCTGGTTTGTCGGAAATTTCAACTCAAACATTGGGAAACGTGAACATTCATGGGTTTGGGGGTGGGGTATGAGGCACCCCTGTCATTGACGTGCGCAGAGTTTAGGGAGCAAGCGACCTAGTGGGATTTACAGTAGAAGGGATGTACTTTCAGACCACATAAGCGGCTATGGCGGGAAAACTCTACTTATCGAGAAATAGGGGTACAAAGATGACCGAAAATGGAAATTTCTGTATAGTATTGCAATGTGTCGGTACCAACTCGGGCTGGTTTCTCACAGTACCCCACCGAGTTTAGGGAGTTCGAGACCCAGTGGGGCTTGTAGTCCATACAAGTGCCTTTACAGCCCATAGGTCGGTTATACTGGGAAAACTCTGGTTTGTCGGAAATTTCAACTCAAACATTGGGAAGCGTGAACATTCATGGGTTTGGGGGTGGGGTATGAGGCACCCCTGTCATTGACGTAAGCAGAGTTTAGGGAGCAAGCGACCTAGTGGGATTTACAGTAGAAGGGATGTACTTTCAGACCACATAAGCGGCTATGGCGGGAAAACTCTAGTTTTCGAGAAATAGGGGTACAAAGATGACCGAAAATGGAAATTTCTGTATAGTATTGCAATGTGTCGGTACCAACTCGGGCTGGTTTCTCACTGAACCCCACCGAGTTTAGGGAGTTCGAGACCCAGTGGGGCTTGTAGTCCATACAAGTGCCTTTACAGCCCATAGGTCGGTTATACTGGGAAAACTCTGGTTTGTCGGAAATTTTAACTCAAACATTGGGAAACGTGAACATTTATGGGTTTGGGGATGGGGTATGAGGCACCCCTGTCATTGACGTGCGCGGAGTTTAGGGAGCAAGCGACCTAGTGGGATTTACAGCAGAAGGGATGTACTTTCAGACCACATAAGCGGCTATGCCGGGAAAACTCTAGTTTTCGAAAAATAGGGGTTCAAAAATGACCAAAAAATGGAAATTTCTGTATAGTATTGCAATGTGTCGGTACCAACTCGGGCTGGTTTCTCACAGAACCCCACCGATTTTAGGGAGTTCGAGACCCAGTGGGGCTTGTAGTCCATACAATTGCCTTAACAGCCCATAGGTCGGTTATACTGGGAAAACTCTGGTTTGTCGGAAATTTCAACTCAAACATTGGAAAACGTGAACATTCATGGGTTTGGGGATGGGGTATGACGCACCCCTGTCATTGACGTGCGCAGAGTTTAGGGAGCAAGCGACCTAGTGGGATTTACAGTAGAAGGGATGTACTTTCAGACCACATAAGCGGCTATGGCGGGAAAACTCTAGTTTTCGAGAAATAGGGGTACAAAGATGAACGAAAAATGGAAATTTCTGTATAGTATTGCAATGTGTCGGTACCAACCCGGGCTGGCTTCTCACAGAACCCCACCGAGTTTAGGGAGTTCGAGACCCAGTGGGGCTTGTAGTCCATACAAGTGCCTTTACAGCCCATAGGTCGGTTATACTGGGAAAACTCTGGTTTGTCGGAAATTTTAACTCAAACATTGGGAAACGTGAACATTTATGGGTTTGGGGGTGGGGTATGAGGCACCCCTGTCATTGACGTGCGCGGAGTTTAGGGAGCAAGCGACCTAGTGGGATTTTACAGCAGAAGGGATGTACTTTCAGACCACATAAGCGGCTATGCCGGGAAAACGCTAGTTTTCGAAAAATAGGGGTTCAAAAATGACCAAAAAATGGAAATTTCTGTATAGTATTGCAATGTGTCGGTACCAACTCGGGCTGGTTTCTCACAGTACCCCACCGAGTTTAGGGAGTTCGAGACCCAGTGGGGCTTGTAGTCCATACAAGTGCCTTTACAGCCCATAGGTCGGTTATACTGGGAAAACTCTGGTTTGTCGGAAATTTCAACTCAAACATTGGGAAGCGTGAACATTCATGGGTTTGGGGGTGGGGTATGAGGCACCCCTGTCATTGACGTAAGCAGAGTTTAGGGAGCAAGCGACCTAGTGGGATTTACAGTAGAAGGGATGTACTTTCAGACCACATAAGCGGCTATGGCGGGAAAACTCTAGTTTTCGAGAAATAGGGGTACAAAGATGACCGAAAATGGAAATTTCTGTATAGTATTGCAATGTGTCGGTACCAACTCGGGCTGGTTTCTCACAGAACCCCACCGAGTTTAGGGAGTTCGAGACCCAGTGGGGCTTGTAGTCCATACAAGTGCCTTTACAGCCCATAGGTCGGTTATACTGGGAAAACTCTGGTTTGTCGGAAATTTTAACTCAAACATTGGGAAACGTGAACATTTATGGGTTTGGGGATGGGGTATGAGGCACCCCTGTCATTGACGTGCGCGGAGTTTAGGGAGCAAGCGACCTAGTGGGATTTACAGCAGAAGGGATGTACTTTCAGACCACATAAGCGGCTATGCCGGGAAAACTCTAGTTTTCGAAAAATAGGGGTTCAAAAATGACCAAAAAATGGAAATTTCTGTATAGTATTGCAATGTGTCGGTACCAACTCGGGCTGGTTTCTCACAGAACCCCACCGATTTTAGGGAGTTCGAGACCCAGTGGGGCTTGTAGTCCATACAATTGCCTTAACAGCCCATAGGTCGGTTATACTGGGAAAACTCTGGTTTGTCGGAAATTTCAACTCAAACATTGGAAAACGTGAACATTCATGGGTTTGGGGATGGGGTATGACGCACCCCTGTCATTGACGTGCGCAGAGTTTAGGGAGCAAGCGACCTAGTGGGATTTACAGTAGAAGGGATGTACTTTCAGACCACATAAGCGGCTATGGCGGGAAAACTCTAGTTTTCGAGAAATAGGGGTACAAAGATGAACGAAAAATGGAAATTTCTGTATAGTATTGCAATGTGTCGGTACCAACTCGGGCTGGTTTCTCACAGAACCCCACCGAGTTTAGGGAGTTCGAGACCCAGTGGGGCTTGTAGTCCATACAAGTGCCTTTACAGCCCATAGGTCGGTTATACTGGGAAAACTCTGGTTTGTCGGAAATTTTAACTCAAACATTGGGAAACGTGAACATTTATGGGTTTGGGGGTGGGGTATGAGGCACCCCTGTCATTGACGTGCGCGGAGTTTAGGGAGCAAGCGACCTAGTGGGATTTTACAGCAGAAGGGATGTACTTTCAGACCACATAAGCGGCTATGCCGGGAAAACGCTAGTTTTCGAAAAATAGGGGTTCAAAAATGACCAAAAAATGGAAATTTCTGTATAGTATTGCAATGTGTCGGTACCAACTCGGGCTGGTTTCTCACAGAACCCCACCGAGTTTAGGGAGTTCGAGACCCAGTGGGGCTTGTAGTCCATACAAGTGCCTTTACAGCCCATAGGTCGGTTATACTGGGAAAACTCTGGTTTGTCGGAAATTTCAACTCAAACATTGGGAAACGTGAACATTCATGGGTTTGGGGGTGGGGTATGAGGCACCCCTGTCATTGACGTGCGCAGAGTTTAGGGAGCAAGCGACCTAGTGGGATTTACAGTAGAAGGGATGTACTTTCAGACCACATAAGCGGCTATGGCGGGTAAACTCTACTTTTCGAGAAATAGGGGTACAAAGATGACCGAAAATGGAAATTTCTGTATAGTATTGCAATGTGTCGGTACCAACTCGGGCTGGTTTCTCACAGAACCCCACCGAGTTTAGGGAGTTCGAGACCCAGTGGGGCTTGTAGTCCATACAAGTGCCTTTACAGCCTATAGGTCGGTTATACTGGGAAAACTCTGGTTTGTCCTAAATTTCAACTCAAACATTAGGAAACGTGAACATTTATGGGTTTGGGGTTGGGGTATGAGGCACCACTGTCATTGACGTGCGCGGAGTTTAGGGAGCAAGAGACCTAGTGGGATTTACAGTAGAAAGGATGTACTTTTAGACCACATAAGCGGCTATGCCGGGAAAACTCTAGTTTTCGAAAAATAGGGGTTCGAAAATGACCAAAAAATGGAAATTTCTGTATAGTATTGCAATGTGTCGGTACCAACTCGGGCTGGTTTCTCACAGAACCCCACCGAGTTTAGGGAGTTCGAGACCCAGTGGGGCTTGTAGTCCATACAAGTGCCTTTACAGCCCATAGGTCGGTTATACTGGGAAAACTCTGGTTTGTCGGAAATTTCAACTCAAACATTGGGAAACGTGAACATTCATGGGTTTGGGGGTGGGGTATGAGGCACCCCTGTCATTGACGTGCGCAGAGTTTAGGGAGCAAGCGACCTAGTGGGATTTACAGTAGAAGGGATGTACTTTCAGACCACATAAGCGGATATGGCGGCAAAACTCTAGTTTTCGAGAAATAGGGGTACAAAGATGACCGAAAATGGAAATTTCTGTATAGTATTGTAATGTGTCGGTACCAACTCGGGCTGGTTTCTCACAGAACCCCACCGAGTTTAGGGAGTTCGAGACACAGTGGGGCTTGTAGTCCATACAAGTGCCTTTACAGCCCATAGGTCGGTTATACTGGGAAAACTCTGGTTTGTCGGAAATTTTAACTCAAACATTGGAAAACGTGAACATTTATGGGTTTGGGGGTGGGGTATGAGGCACCCCTGTCATTGACGTGCGCGGAGATTAGGGAGCAAGCGACCTAGTGGGATTTACAGTAGAAGGGATGTACTTTTAGACCACATTAGCGGCTATGCCGGGAAAACTCTAGTTCTCGAAAAATAGGGGTTCAAAAATGACCAAAAAATGGAAATTTCTGTATAGTATTGCAATGTGTCGGTACCAACTCGGGCTGGTTTCTCACAGAACCCCACCGAGTTTAGGGAGTTCGAGACCCAGTGGGGCTTGTAGTCCATACAAGTGCCTTTACAGCCCATAGGTCGGTTATACTGGGAAAACTCTGGTTTGTCGGTAATTTCAACTCAAACATTGGGAAACGTGAACATTCATGGGTTTGGGGGTGGGGTATGAGGCATCCCTGTCATTGACGTGCGCAGAGTTTAGGGAGCAAGCGACCTAGTGGGATTTACAGTAGAAGGGATGTACTTTCAGACCACATCAGCGGCTATGGCGGGAAAACTCTAGTTTTCGAGAAATAGGGGTACAAAGATGACCAAAAATGGAAATTTCTGTATAGTATTGCAATGTGTCGGTACCAACTCGGGCTGGTTTCTCACAGAACCCCACCGAGTTTAGGGAGTTCGAGACCCAGTGGGGCTTGTAGTCCATACAAGTGCCTTTACAGCCCATAGGTAGGTTATACTGGGAAAACTCTGGTTTGTCGGAAATTTCAACTCAAACATTGGGAAACGTGAACATTTATGGGTTTGGGGGTGGGGTATGAGGCACCCCTGTCATTGACGTGCGCGGAGATTAGGGAGCAAGCAACCTAGTGGGATTTACAGTAGAAGGAATGTACTTTTAGACCACATAAGCGGCTATGCCGGGAAAACTCTAGTTTTTGAGAAATAGGGGTACAAAAATGACCAAAAATGGAAATTTCTGTATAGTATTGCAATGTGTCGGTTTTCGAGACCCAGTGGGGCTTGTAATATTTTGAGTTGAAATTTCCGACAAACCAGAGTTTTCCCAGTATAACCGACATATGGGCTGTAAAGGCACTTGTATGGACTACAAGCCTCACTGGGTCTCGAACTCCCTAAACTCGGTGGAGTTCTGTGAGAAACCAGCCCGAGTTGGTACCGACCCATTGCAATACTATACAGAAATTTCCATTTTCGGTCATTTTTGTACCCCTATTTCTCTAAAACTAGAGTTTTCCCTGCATAGCCGCTGATGTGGTCTGAAAGTACATCCCTTCTACTGTAAATCTCACTAGGTCGCTTGCTCTCTAATCTCCGCGCACGTCAATGACAGGGGTGCCTCATACCCCACCCCCAAACCCATGAATGTTCACGTTTCCCAATGTTTGAGTTGAAATTTCCGACAAACCAGAGTTTTCCCAGTATAACCGACCTATGGGCTGTAAAGGCACTTGTATGGACTACAAGCCCCACTGGGTCTCGAAATCCCTAAACTCGGTGGGGTTCTGTGAGAAACCAGCCCGAGTTGGTACCGACACATTGCAATACTATACAGAAATTTCCATTTTCGGTCATCTTTGTACCCCTATTTCTCGAAAACTAGAGTTTTCCCGCCATAGCCGCTTATGTGGTCTGAAAGTACATCCCTTCTACTGTAAATCCAATTAGGTCGCTTGCTCCCTTATCTCCGCGCACGTCAATGACAGGGGTGCCTCATACCCCACCCCCAAACCCATGAATGTTCACGTTTCCCAATGTTTGAGTTGAAATTTCCGACAAACCAGAGTTTCACAGTATAACCTTCCTATGGGCTGTAAAGGCACTTGTATGGACTACAAGCCCCACTGGGTCTCGAACTCCCTGAACTCGGTGGGGTTCTGTGAGAAACCAGCCCGAGTTGGTACCGACACATTGCAAAACTATACAGAAATTTCCATTTATGGTCATTTTTGTACCCCTATTTCTCGAAAACTAGAGTTTTCTCGGCATAGCCGCTTATGTGGTCTGAAAGTACATCCATTCTGCTGTAAATCCCACTAGCTCGCTTGCTCCCTAAACTCCGCGCACGTCAATGACAGGGGTGCCTCATACCCCACCCCCAAACCCATGAATGTTCACGTTTCCCAATGTTTGAGTTTAAATTTCCGACAAACCAGAGTTTTCCCAGTATAACCGACCTATGGGCTGTAAAGGCACTTGTATGGACTACAAGCCCCATTGGGTCTCGAACTCCCTAAACTCGGTGGGGTTTTGTGAGAAACCAGCCCCAGTTGGTACCGACACATTGCAATACTATACAGAAATTTCCATTTTTGGTCATTTTTGTACACCTATTTCTCGAAAACTAGAGTTTTCCCGGCATAGCCGCTTATGTGGTCTGAAAGTACATCCCTTCTACTGTAAATCCCACTAGGTCGCTTGCTCCCTAATCTCCGCCCACGTCAATGACAGGGGTGCCTCATACCCCACCCCCAAACCCATGAATGTTCACGTTTCCAAATGTTTGAGTTGAAATTTCCGACAAACCAGAGTTTTCCCAGTATAACCGACATATGGGTTTGTATGGACTACAAGCCCCACTGGGTCTCGAACTCCCTAAACTCGATGGGTTTCTGTGAGAAACCAGCCCGAGTTGGTACCGACACATTGCAATACTATACAGAAATTTCCATTTTTGGTCATTTTTGTACCCCTATTTCTCGAAAACTAGAGTTTTCCCGCCATAGCCGCTTATGTGGTCTGAAAGTACATCCCCTCTACTGTAAATCCCACTAGGTCGCTTGCTCCCTAAACTCCGCGCACGTCAATGACAAGGGTGCCTCATACCTCAACCCCAAACCCATAAATGTTCACGTTTCCCAATGTTTGAGTTGAAATTTCCGACAAACCAGAGTTTTCCCAGTATAACCGACCTATGGGCTGTAAAGGCACTTGTATGGACTACAAGCCCCACTGGGTCTCGAACTCCCTAAACTCGGTGGGGTTCTGTGAGAAACCAGCCCGAGTTGGTACCGACACATTGCAATACTATACAGAAATTTCCATTTTTGGTCATTTTTGTACCCCTATTTCTCGAAAACTAGAGTTTTCCCGGCATAGCCGCTTATGTGGTCTGAAAGTACATCCCTTCTTCTGTAAATCCCACTAGGTCGCTTGCTCCCTAAAGTCCGCGCACGTCAATGACAGGGGTGCCTCATACCCCACCCCAAACCCATGAATGTTCACGTTTCCCAATGTTTGAGTTGAAATTTCCGACAAACCAGAGTTTTCCCAGTATAACCGACCTATGGGCTGTAAAGGCACTTGTATGGACTACAAGCCCCACTGGGTCTCGAACTCCCTAAACTCAGTGGGGTTCTGTGAGAAACCAGCCCGAGTTGGTACCGACACATTGCAATACTATACAGAAATTTCCATTTTTGGTCATTTTTGTACACCTATTTCTCGAAAACTAGAGTTTTACCGGCAAAGCCGCTTATGTGGTCTGAAAGTACATCCCTTCTACTGTAAATCCCACTAGGTCGCTTGTTCCCTAATCTCCGCGCACGTCAATGACAAGGGTGCCTCATACCCCACCCCCAAACCCATGAATGTTCACGTTTTCCAATGTTTGAGTTGAAATTTCCGACAAACCAGAGTTTTCCCAGTATAACCGACCTATGGGCTGTAAAGGCACTTGTATGGACTACAAGCCCCATTGGGTCTCGAACTCCCTAGACTCGGTGGGGTTCTGTGAGAAACCAGCCCGTGTTGGTACCGACTAATTGCAATACTATACAGAAATTTCGATTTTTGGTCATTTTTGTACCCCTATTTCTCGAAAACTAGAGTTTTCCCGGCATAGCCGCTTATGTGGTCTGAAAGTACATCCCTTCTACTGTAAATCCCACTAGGTCGCTTGCTCCCTAAACTCCGCGCACGTCAATGACAGGGGTGCCTCATACCCCACCCCCAAACCCATAAATGTTCACGTTTCCCAATGTTTGAGTTGAAATTTCCGACAAACCAGAGTTTTCCCAGTATAACCGACCTATGGGCTGTAAAGGCACTTGTATGGACTACAAGCCCCACTGGGTCTCGAACTCCCTAAACTCGGTGGGGTTCTGTGAGAAACCAGCCCGAGTTGGTACCGACACATTGCAATACTATACAGAAATTTCCATTTTTGGTCATATTTGTACCCCTATTTCTCGAAAACTAGAGTTTTCCCGGCATAGCCGCTTATGTGGTCTAAAAGTACATTCCTTCTACTGTAAATCCCACTAGGTCGCTTGCTCCCTAAACTCTGCGCACGTCAAAGACAGGGGTGCCTCATACCCCACCCCCAAAACCATGAATGTTCACGTTTCCCAATGTTTGAGTTGAAATTTCCGACAAACCAGAGTTTTCCCAGTATAACCGACCTATGGGCTGTAAAGGCACTTGTATGGACTACAAGCCCCACTGGGTCTCGAACTCCCTAAACTCAGTGGGGTTCTGTGAGAAACCAGCCCGAGTTGGTACCGACACATTGCAATACTATACAGAAATTTCCATTTTTGGTCATTTTTGTACACCTATTTCTCGAAAACTAGAGTTTTCCCGGCAAAGCCGCTTATGTGGTCTGAAAGTACATCCCTTCTACTGTAAATCCCACTAGGTCGCTTGTTCCCTAATCTCCGCGCACGTCAATGACAAGGGTGCCTCATACCCCACCCCCAAACCCATGAATGTTCACGTTTTCCAATGTTTGAGTTGAAATTTCCGACAAACCAGAGTTTTCCCAGTATAACCGACCTATGGGCTGTAAAGGCACTTGTATGGACTACAAGCCCCATTGGGTCTCGAACTCCCTAGACTCGGTGGGGTTCTGTGAGAAACCAGCCCGTGTTGGTACCGACTAATTGCAATACTATACAGAAATTTCGATTTTTGGTCATTTTTGTACCCCTATTTCTCGAAAACTAGAGTTTTCCCGGCATAGCCGCTTATGTGGTCTGAAAGTACATCCCTTCTACTGTAAATCCCACTAGGTCGCTTGCTCCCTAAACTCCGCGCACGTCAATGACAGGGGTGCCTCATACCCCACCCCCAAACCCATAAATGTTCACGTTTCCCAATGTTTGAGTTGAAATTTCCGACAAACCAGAGTTTTCCCAGTATAACCGACCTATGGGCTGTAAAGGCACTTGTATGGACTACAAGCCCCACTGGGTCTCGAACTCCCTAAACTCGGTGGGGTTCTGTGAGAAACCAGCCCGAGTTGGTACCGACACATTGCAATACTATACAGAAATTTCCATTTTTGGTCATATTTGTACCCCTATTTCTCGAAAACTAGAGTTTTCCCGGCATAGCCGCTTATGTGGTCTAAAAGTACATTCCTTCTACTGTAAATCCCACTAGGTCGCTTGCTCCCTAAACTCTGCGCACGTCAAAGACAGGGGTGCCTCATACCCCACCCCCAAACCCATGAATGTTCACGTTTCCCAATGTTTGAGTTGAAATTTCCGACAAACCAGAGTTTTCCCAGTATAACCGACCTATGGGCTGTAAAGGCACTTGTATGGACTACAAGCCCCACTGGGTCTCGAACTCCCTAAACTCGGTGGGGTTCTGTGAGAAACCAGCCCGAGTTGGTACCGACACATTGCGATACTATACAGAAATTTCCATTTTTTGGTCATTTTTGAACCCCTATTTTTCGAAAACTAGAGTTTTCCCGGCATAGCCGCTTATGTGGCCTGAAAGTACATCCCTTCTACTGTAAATCCCACTAGGTCGCTTGCTCCCTAAACTCCGCGCACGTCAATGACAGGGGTGCCTCACACCCCACCCCCAAACCCATAAATGTTCACGTTTCCCAATGTTTGAGTTGAAATTTCCGACAAACCAGAGTTTTCCCAGTATAACCGACCTATGGGCTGTAAAGGCACTTGTATGGACTACAAGCCCCACTGGGTCTCGAACTCCCAAAACTCGGTGGGGTTCTGTGAGAAACCAGCCCGAGTTGGTAGAGATACATTGCAATACTATACAGAAATTTCCATTTTCGGTCATCTTTGTACCCCTATTTCTCGAAAACTAGAGTTTTCCTGCCAAAGCCGCTTATGTGGTCTGAAAGTACATCCCTTCTACTGTAAATCCCACTAGGTTGCTTGCTCCCTAAACTCTGCGCACGTCAATGACAGGGGTGCCTCATACCCCACCCCCAAACCCATGAATGTTCACGTTTCCCAATGTTTGAGTTGAAATTTCCGACAAACCAGAGTTTTCCCAGTATAACCGACCTATGGGCTGTAAAGGCACTTGTATGGACTACAAGCCGCACTGGGTCTCGAACTCCCTAAACTCGGTGGGGTTCTGTGAGAAGCCAGCCCGAGTTGGTACCGACACATTGCAATACTATTCAGAAATTTCCATTTTTTGGTCATTTTTGAACCCCTATTTTTCGAAAACTAGAGTTTTCCCGGCATAGCCGCTTATGTGGTCTGAAAGTACATCCATTCTACTGTAAATCCCACTAGGTCGCTTGCTCCCTAAACTCCGCGCACGTCAATGACAGGGGTGCCTCATACCCCACCCCCCAAACCCATAAATGTTCACGTTTCCCAATGTTTGAGTTGAAATTTCCGACAAACCAGAGTTTTCGCAGTATAACCTACCTATGGGCTGTAAAGGCACTTGTATGGACTACAAGCCCCACTGGGTCTCGAACTCCCTTAACTCGGTGGGGTTCTGTGAGAAACCAGCCCGAGTTGGTACCGACACATTGCAATACTATACAGAAATTTCCATTTTCGGTCATCTTTGTACCCCTATTTCTCGAAAACTAGAGTTTTCCCGCCATAGCCGCTTATGTGGTCTGAAAGTACATCCCTTCTACTGTAAATCCCACTAGGTTGCTTGCTCCCTAAACTCTGCGCACGTCAATGACAGGGGTGCCTCATACCCCACCCCCAAACCCATGAATGTTCACGTTTCCCAATGTTTGAGTTGAAATTTCCGACAAACCAGAGTTTTCCCAGTATAACCGACCTATGAGCTGTAAAGGCACTTGTATGGACTACAAGCTCCACTGGGTCTCGAACTCCCTAAATTCGGTGGGGTTCTGTGAGAAAACAGCCCGAGTTGGTACCGACACATTGCAATACTATACAGAAATTTCCATTTTTTGGTCATTTTTGAACCCCTATTTTTCGAAAACTAGAGTGTTCCCGGCATAGCCGCTTATGTGGTCTGAAAGTACATCCCTTCTACTGTAAATCCCACTAGGTCGCTTGCTCCATAAACTCCGCGCACGTCAATGACAGGGGTGCCTCATACCCCACCCCCAAACCCATAAATGTTCACGTTTCCCAATGTTTGAGTTGAGATTTCCGACAAACCAGAGTTTTCGCAGTATAACCGACCTATGGGCTGTAAAGGCACTTGTATGGATTACAAGCCCCACTGGGTCTCGAACTCCCTAAACTCGGTGGGGTTCTGTGAGAAACCAGCCCGAGTTGGTACCGACACATTGCAATACTACACAGAAATTTCCATTTTCGGTCATTTTTGTACCCCTATTTCTCGAAAACTGGAGTTTTCCCGCCATAGCCGCTTATGTGGTCTGAAAGTACAGTCCTTCTACTGTAAATCCCACTAGGTCGCTTGCTCCCTAAACTCTGCGCACGTCAATGACAGGGGTGCCTCATACCCCACCCCCAAACCCATGAATGTTCACGTTTCCCAATGTTTCAGTTAAAATTTCCGACAAACCAGAGTTTTCCCAGTATAACTGACCTATGGGCTGTAAAGGCACTTGTATGGACTACAAGCCCCACTGGGTCTCGAACTCCCTAAACTCGATGGGGTTCTGTGAGAAACCAGCCCGAGTTGGTACCGACACATTGCAATACTATACAGAAATTTCCATTTTTTGGTCATTTTTGAACCCCTATTTTTCGAAAACTAGAGTTTTCCCGGCATAGCCGCTTATGTGGTCTGAAAGTACACCCCTTCTACTGTAAATCACACAAGGTCGCTTGCTCCCTAAACTCGGCGCACGTCAATGACAGGGGTGCCTCATACCCCACCCCCAAACCCATAAATGTTCACGTTTCCCAATGTTTGAGTTAAAATTTCCGACAAACCAGAGTTTTCCCAGTATAACCGACCTATGGGCTGTAAAGGCACTTGTATGGACTACAAGCCCCATTGGGTCTCGAACTCCCTAATCTCGGTGGGGTTCTGTGAGAAACCAGCCCGAGTTGATACCGACACATTGCAATACTATACAGAAATTTCCATTTTCGGTCATCTTTGTACCCCTATTTCTCGAAAACTAGAGTTTTCCCGCCATAGCCGCTTATGTGGTCTGAAAGTACATCCCTTCTACTGTAAATCCCACTAGGTCGCTTGCTCCCTAAACTCTGCGCACGTCAATGACAGGGGTGCCTCATACCCCACCCCCAAACCCATGAATGTTCACGTTTTCCAATGTTTGAGTTGAAATTCTCGACAAACCAGAGTTTTCCCAGTATAACCGACCTATGGGCTGTAAAGGCACTTGTATGGACTACAAGCCCCACTGGGTCTCGAACTCCCTAAACTCGGTGGGGTTCTGTGAGAAACCAGCCCGAGTTGGTACCGACACATTGCAATACTATACAGAAATTTCCATTTTTCGGTCATTTTTGAACCCCTATTTTTCGAAAACTAGAGTTTTCCCGGCATAGCCGCTTATGTGGTCTAAAAGTACATCCCTTCTACTGTAAATCCCACTAGGTCGCTTGCTCCCTAAACTCCGCGCACGTCAATGACATGGGTGCCTCATACCCCACCCCCAAACCCATAAATGTTCACGTTTCCCAATGTTTGAGTTGAAATTTCCGACAAACCAGAGTTTTCCCAGTATAACCGACCTATGGGCTGTAAAGGCACTTGTATGGACTACAAGCCCCACTGGGTCTCGAACTCCCTAAACTCGGTGGGGTTCTGTGAGAAACCAGCCCGAGTTGGTACCGACACATTGCAATACTATACAGAAATTTCCATTTTCGGTCATCTTTGTACCCCTATTTCTCGAAAACTAGAGTTTTCCCGCCATAGCCGCTTATGTGGTCTGAAAGTACATCCCTTCTACTGTAAATCCCACTAGGTCGCTTGCTCCCTAAACTCTGCGCACGTCAATGACAGGGGTGCCTCATACCCCACCCCCAAACCCATGAATGTTCACGTTTCCCAATGTTTGAGTTGAAATTTCCGACAAACCAGAGTTTTCCCAGTATAACCGACCTATGGGCTGTAAAGGCACTTGTATGGACTACAAGCCCCACTGGGTCTCGAACTCCCTAAACTCGGTGGGGTACTGTGAGAAACCAGCCCGAGTTGGTACCTACACATTGCAATACTACACAGAAATTTCCATTTTTTGGTCATTTTTGAACCACTATTTTTCGAAAACTAGAGTTTTCCCGGCATAGCCGCTTATGTGGTCTGAAAGTACATCCCCTCTACTGTAAATCCCACTAGGTCGCTTGCTCCCTAAACTCCGCGCACGTCAATGACATGGGTGCCTCATACCCCACCCCCAAACCCATAAATGTTCACGTTTCCCAATGTTTGAGTTGAAATTTCCGACAAAGCAGAGTTTTCCCAGTATAACCGACCTATGGGCTGTAAAGGCACTTGTATGGACTACAAGCCCCACTGGGTCTCGAACTCCCTAAACTCGGTGGGGTTCTGTGAGAAACCAGCCCGAGTTGGTACCGACACATTGCAATACTATACAGAAATTTCCATTTTCGGTCATCTTTGTACCCCTATTTCTCGAAAACTAGAGTTTTCCCGCCATAGCCGCTTATGTGGTCTGAAAGTACATCCCTTCTTCTGTAAATCCCACTAGGTCGCTTGCTCCCTAAACTCTGCGCACGTCAATGACAGGGGTGCCTCATACCCCACCCCCAAACCCATGAATGTTCACGTTTCCCAATGTTTGAGTTGAAATTTCCGACAAACCAGAGTTTTCCCAGTATAACCGACCTATGGGCTGTAAAGGCACTTGTATGGACTACAAGCCCCACTGGGTCTCGAACTCCCTAAACTCGGTGGGGTTCTGTGAGAAACCAGCCCGAGTTGGTGCCGACACATTGCAATACTATACAGAAATTTCCATTTTTTGGTCATTTTTGAACCCCTATTTTTCGAAAACTAGAGTTTTCCCGGCATAGCCGCTTATGTGGTCTGAAAGTACATCCCTTCTACTGTAAATCCCACTAGGTCGCTTGCTCCCTAAACTCCGCGCACGTCAATGACAGGGGTGCCTCATACCCCACCCCCAAACCCATAAATGTTCACGTTTCCCAATGTTTGAGTTGAAATTTCCGACAAACCAGAGTTTTCCCAGTATAGCCGACCTATGGGCTGTAAAGGCACTTGTATGGACTACAAGCCCCACTGGGTCTCGAACTCCCTAAACTCGGTGGGGTTCTGTGAGAAACCAGCCCGAGTTGGTACCGACACATTGCAATACTATACAGAAATTTCCATTTACGGTCATCTTTGTACCCCAATTTCTCGAAAACTAGAGTTTTCCCGCCATAGCCGCTTATGTGGTCTGAAAGTACATCCCTTCTACTGTAAATCCCACTAGGTCGCTTGCTCCCTAAACTCTGCGCACGTCAATGACAGGGGTGCCTCATACCCCACGCCCAAACCCATAAATGTTCACGTTTCCCAATGTTTGAGTTGAAATTTCCGACAAACCAGAGTTTTCCCAGTATAACCGACCTATGGGCTGTAAAGGCACTTGTATGGACTACAAGCCCCACTGGGTCTCGAACTCCCTAAACTCGGTGGGGTTCTGTGAGAAACCAGCCCGAGTTGGTACCGACGCATTGCAATACTATACAGAAATTTCCATTTTTTCGTCATTTTTGAACCCCAATTTTTCGAAAACTAGAGTTTTCCCGGCATAGCCGCTTATGTGGTCTAAAAGTACATCCCTTCTACTGTAAATCCCACTAGGTCGCTTGCTCCCTAAACTCCGCGCACGTTAATGACATGGGTGCCTCATACCCCACCCCCAAACCAATAAATGTTCACGTTTCCCAATGTTTGAGTTGAAATTTCCGACAAACCAGAGTTTTCCCAGTATAACCGACCTATGGGCTGTAAAGGCACTTGTATGGACTACAAGCCCCACTGGGACTCGAACTCCCTAAACTCGGTGGGGTTCTGTGAGAAACCAGCCCGAGTTGGTACCGACACATTGCAATACTATACAGAAATTTCCATTCTTGGTCATCTTTGTACCCCTATTTCTCGAAAACTAGAGTTTTCCCGCCATAGCCGCTTATGTGGTCTGAAAGTACATCCCTTCTACTGTAAATCCCACTAGGTCGCTTGCTCCCTAAACTCTGCGCACGTCAATGACAGGGGTGCCTCATACCCCACCACCAAACCCATGAATGTTCACGTTTCCCAATGTTTGAGTTGAAATTTCCGACAAACCAGAGTTTTCCCAGTATAACCGACCTATGGGCTGTAAAGGCACTTGTATGGACTACAAGCCCCACTGGGTCTCGAACTCCCTAAACTCGGTGGGGTTCTGTGAGAAACCAGCCCGAGTTGGTACCGACACATTGCAATACTATACAGAAATTTCCATTTTTTGGTCATTTTTGAACCCCTATTTTTCGAAAACTAGAGTTTTCCCGGCATAGCCGCTTATGTGGTCTGAAAGTACATCCCTTCTACTGTAAATCCCACTAGGTCGCTTGCTCCCTAAACTCCGCGCACGTCAATGACATGGGTGCCTCATACCCCACCCCCAAACCCATAAATGTTCACGTTTCCCAATGTTTGAGTTGAAATTTCCGACAAACCAGAGTTTTCCCAGTATAACCGACCTATGGGCTGTAAAGGCACTTGTATGGACTACAAGCCCCACTGGGTCTCTAACTCCCTAAACTCGGTGGGGTTCTGTGAGAAACCAGCCCGAGTTGGTACCGACACATTGCAATACTATACAGAAATTTCCATTTTCGGTCATCTTTGTACCCCTATTTCTCGAAAACTAGAGTTTTCCCGCCATAGCCGCTTATGTGGTCTGAAAGTACATCCCTTCTACTGTAAATCCCACTAGGTCGCTTGCTCCCTAAACTCTGCGCACGTCAATGACAGGGGTGCCTCATACCCCACCCCCAAACCCATGAATGTTCACGTTTCCCAATGTTTGAGTTGAAATTTCCGACAAACCAGAGTTTTCCCAGTATAACCGACCTATGGGCTGTAAAGGCACTTGTATGGACTACAAGCCCCACTGGGTCTCGAACTCCCTAAACTCGGTGGGGTTCTGTGAGAAACCAGCCCGAGTTGGTACCGACACATTGCAATACTATACAGAAATTTCCATTTTTTGGTCATTTTTGAACCCCTATTTTTCGAAAACTAGAGTTTTCCCGGCATAGCCGCTTATGTGGTCTGAAAGTACATCCCTTCTACTGTAAATCCCACTAGGTCGCTTGCTCCCTAAACTCCGCGCACGTCAATGACTTGGGTGCCTCATACCCCACCACCAAACCCATAAATGTTCACGTTTCCCAATGAATGAGTTGAAATTTCCGACAAACCAGAGTTTTCCCAGTATAACCGACCTATGGGCTGTAAAGGCACTTGTATGGACTACAAGCCCCACTGGGTCTCGAACTCCCTAATCTCGGCGGGGTTCTGTGAGAAACCAGCCCGAGTTGGTACCGACACATTGCAATACTATACAGAAATTTCCATTTTCGGTCATCTTTGTACCCCTATTTCTCGAAAACTAGAGTTTTCCCGCCATAGCCGCTTATGTGGTCTGAAAGTACATCCCTTCTACTGTAAATCCCACTAGGTCGCTTGCTCCCTAAACTCTGCGCACGTCAATGACAGGGGTGCCTCATACCCCACCCCCAAACCCATGAATGTTCACGTTTCCCAATGTTTGAGTTGAAATTTCCGACAAACCAGAGTTTTCCCAGTATAACCGACCTATGGGCTGTAAAGGCACTTGTATGGACTACAAGCCCCACTGGGTCTCGAACTCCCTAAACTCGGTGGGGTTCTGTGAGAAACCAGCCCGAGTTGGTACCGACACATTGCAATACTATACAGAAATTTCCATTTTTGGTCATTTTTGAACCCCTATTTTTCGAAAACTAGAGTTTTCCCGGCATAGCCGCTTATGTGGTCTGAAAGTACATCCCTTCTACTGTAAATCCCACTAGGTCGCTTGCTCCCTAAACTCCGCGCACGTCAATGACATGGGTGCCTCATACCCCACCCCCAAACCCATAAATGTTCACGTTTCCCAATGTTTGAGTTGAAATTTCCGACAAACCAGAGTTTTCCCAGTATAACCGACCTATGGGCTGTAAAGGCACTTGTATGGACTACAAGCCCCACTGGGTCTCGAACTCCCTAAACTCGGTGGGGTTCTGTGAGAAACCAGCCCGAGTTGGTACCGACACATTGCAATACTATACAGAAATTTCCATTTTTTGGTCATTTTTGAACCCCTATTTCTCGAAAACTAGAGTTTTCCCGGCATAGCCGCTTATGTGGTCTAAAAGTACATCCCTTCAACTGTAAATCCCACTAGGTCGCTTGCTCCCTAAACTCCGCGCACGTCAATGACAGGGGTGCCTCATACCCCACCCCCAAACCCATAAATGTTCACGTTTCCCAATGTTTGAGTTAAAATTTCCGACAAACCAGAGTTTTCCCAGTATAACCGACCTATGGGCTGTAAAGGCACTTGTATGGACTACAAGCCCCACTGGGTCTCGAACTCCCTAAACTCGGTGGGGTTCTGTGAGAAACCAGCCCGAGTTGGTACCGACACATTGCAATACTATACAGAAATTTCCATTTTCGGTCATCTTTGTACCCCTTTTTTTCGAAAAGTAGAGTTTTCCCGCCATAGCCGCTTATGTGGTCTGAAAGTACATCCCGTCTACTGTAAATCCCACTAGGTCGCTTGCTCCCTAAACTCTGCGCACGTCAATGACAGGGGTGCCTCATACCCCACCCTCAAACCCATGAATGTTCACGTTTCCCAATGTTTGAGTTGAAATTTCCGACAAACCAGAGTTTTCCCAGTATAACCGACCTATGGGCTGTAAAGGCACTTGTATGGACTACAAGCCCCACTGGGTCTCGAACTCCCTAAACTCGGCGGGGTTCTGTGAGAAACCAGCCCGAGTTGGTACCGACACATTGCAATACTATACAGAAATTTCCATTTTCGGTCATCTTTGTACCCCTATTTCTCGAAAACTAGAGTTTTCCCGCCATAGCCGCTTATGTGGTCTGAAAGTACATCCCTTCTACTGTAAATCCCACTAGGTCGCTTGCTCCCTAAACTCTGCGCACGTCAATGACAGGGGTGCCTCATACCCCACCCCCAAACCCATGAATGTTCACGTTTCCCAATGTTTGAGTTGAAATTTCCGACAAACCAGAGTTTTCCCAGTATAACCGACCTATGGGCTGTAAAGGCACTTGTATGGACTACAAGCCCCACTGGGTCTCGAACTCCCTAAACTCGGTGGGGTTCTGTGAGAAACCAGCCCGAGTTGGTACCGACACATTGCAATACTATACAGAAATTTCCATTTTTTGGTCATTTTTGAACCCCTATTTTTCGAAAACTAGAGTTTTCCCGGCATAGCCGCTTATGTGGTCTGAAAGTACATCCCTTCTACTGTAAATCCCACTAGGTCGCTTGCTCCCTAAACTCCGCGCACGTCAATGACATGGGTGCCTCATACCCCACCCCCAAACCCATAAATGTTCACGTTTCCCAATGTTTGAGTTGAAATTTCCGACAAACCAGAGTTTTCCCAGTATAACCGACCTATGGGCTGTAAAGGCACTTGTATGGACTACAAGCCCCACTGGGTCTCGAACTTCCTAAACTCGGTGGGGTTCTGTGAGAAACCAGCCCGAGTTGGTACCGACACATTGCAATTCTATACAGAAATTTCCATTTTCGGTCATCTTTGTATCCCTATTTCTCGAAAACTAGAGTTTTCCCGCCATAGCCGCTTATGTGGTCTGAAAGTACATCCCTTCTACTGTAAATCCCACTAGGTCGCTTGCTCCCTAAACTCTGCGCACGTCAATGACAGGGGTGCCTCATACCCCACCCCCAAACCCATGAATGTTCACGTTTCCCAATGTTTGAGTTGAAATTTCCGACAAACCAAAGTTTTCCCAGTATAACCGACCTATGGGCTGTAAAGGCACTTGTATGGACTACAAGCCCCACTGGGTCTCGAACTCCCTAAACTCGGTGGGGTTCTGTGAGAAACCACCCCGAGTTGGTACCGACACATTGCAATACTATACAGAAATTTCCATTTTTTGGTCATTTTTGAACCCCTATTTTTCGAAAACTAGAGTTTTCCCGGCATAGCCGCTTATGTGGTCTGAAAGTACATCCCTTCTACTGTAAATCCCACTAGGTCGCTTGCTCCCTAATCTCCACGCACGTTAATGACAGGGGTGCCTCATACCCCACCCCCAAACCCATAAATGTTCACGTTTCCCAATGTTTGAGTTGAAATTTCCGACAAACCAGAGGTATCCCAGTATAACCGACCTATGGGCTGTAAAGGCACTTGTATGGACTACAAGCCCCACTGGGTCTCGAACTCCCTAAACTCGGTGGGGTTCTGTGAGAAACCAGCCCGAGTTGGTACCGACACATTGCAATACTATACAGAAATTTCCATTTTCGGTCATCTTTGAACCCCTATTTCTCGAAAACTAGAGTTTTCCCGCCATAGCCGCTTATGTGGTCTGAAAGTACATCCCTTCTACTGTAAATCCCACTAGGTCGCTTGCTCCCTAAACTCTGCGCACGTCAATGACATGGGTGCCTCTTACCCCACCCCCAAACCCATGAATGTTCACGTTTCCCAATGTTTGAGTTGAAATTTCCGACAAACCAGAGTTTTCCCAGTATAACCGACCTATGGGCTGTAAAGGCACTTGTATGGACTACAAGCCCCACTGGGTCTCGAACTCCCTAAACTCGGTGGGGTTCTGTGAGAAACCAGCCCGAGTTTGTACCGACACATTGCAATACTATACAGAAATTTCCATTTTCGGTCATTTTTGTACCCCTATTTCTCGAAAACTAGAGTTTTCCCGCCATAGCCGCTTATGTGGTCTGAAAGTACATCCCTTCTACTGTAAATCCCACTAGGTCGCTTGCTCCCTAAACTCTGCGCACGTCAATGACAGGGGTGCCTCATACCCCACCCCCAAACCCATAAATGTTCACGTTTCCCAATGTTTGAGTTGAAATTTCCGACAAACCAGAGTTTTCCCAGTATAACCGACCTATGGGCTGTAAAGGCACTTGTATGGACTACAAGCCCCACTGGGTCTCGAACTCCCTAAACTCGGTGGGGTTCTGTGAGAAACCAGCCCGAGTTGGTACCGACACATTGCAATACTATACAGAAATTTCCATTTTTTGGTAATTTTTGAACCCCTATTTTTCGAAAACTAGAGTTTTCCCGGCATAGCCGCTTATGTGGTCTAAAAGTACATCCCTTCTATAGTAAATCCCACTAGGTCGCTTGCTCCCTAAACTCCGCGCACGTCAATGACATGGGTGCCTCATACCCCACCCCCAAACCCATAAATGTTCACGTTTCCCAATGTTTGAGTTGAAATTTCCGACAAACCAGAGTTTTCCCAGTATAACCGACCTATGGGCTGTAAAGGCACTTGTATGGAATACAAGCCCCACTGGGTCTCGAACTCCCTAAACTCGGTGGGGTTCTGTGAGAAACCAGCCCGAGTTGGTACCGACACATTGCAATACTATACAGAAATTTCCATTTTCGGTCATCTTTGTACCCCTATTTCTCGAAAACTAGAGTTTTCCCGCCATAGCCGCTTATGTGGTCTGAAAGTACATCCCTTCTACTGTAAATCCCACTAGGTCGCTTGCTCTCTAAACTCTGCGCACGTCAATGACAGGGGTGCCTCATACCCCACCCCCAAACCCATGAATGTTCACGTTTCCCAATGTTTGAGTTGAAATTTCCGACAAACCAGAGTTTTCCCAGTATAACCGACCTATGGGCTGTAAAGGCACTTGTATGGACTACAAGCCCCACTGGGTCTCGAACTCCCTAAACTCGGTGGGGTTCTGTGAGAAACCAGCCCGAGTTGGTACCGACACATTGCAATACTATACAGATATTTCCATTTTTTGGTCATGTTTGAACCCCTATTTTTCGAAAACTAGAGTTTTCCCGGCATAGCCGCTTATGTGGTCTGAAAGTACATCCCTTCTACTGTAAATCCCACTAGGTCGCTTGCTCCCTAAACTCCGCGCACGTCAATGACATGGGTGCCTCATACCCCACCCCCAAACACATAAATGTTCACGTTTCCCAATGCTTGAGTTGAAATTTCCGACAAACCAGAGTTTTCCCAGTATAACCGACCTATGGGCTGTAAAGGCACTTGTATGGACTACAAGCCCCACTGGGTCTCGAACTCCTTAAACTCGGTGGGGTTCTGTGAGAAACCAGCCCGAGTTGGTACCGACACATTGCAATACTATACAGAAATTTCCATTTTCGGTCATCTTTGAACCCCTATTTCTCGAAAACTAGAGTTTTCCCGCCATAGCCGCTTATGTGGTCTGAAAGTACATCCCTTCTTCTGTAAATCCCACTAGGTCGCTTGCTCCCTAAACTCTGCGCACGTCAATGACAGGGGTGCCTCATACCCCACCCCCAAACCCATGAATGTTCACGTTTCCCAATGTTTGAGTTGAAATTTCCGACAAACAAGAGTTTTCCCAGTATAACCGACCTATGGGCTGTAAAGGCACTTGTATGGACTACAAGCCCCACTGGGTCTCGAACTCCCTAAACTCGGTGGGGTTCTGTGAGAAACCGGCCCGAGTTGGTACCGACACATTGCAATACTATACAGAAATTTCCATTTTTTGGTCATTTTTGAACCCCTATTTTTCGAAAACTAGAGTTTTCCCGGCATAGCCGCTTATGTGGTCTGAAAGTACATCCCTTCTACTGTAAATCCCACTAGGTCGCTTGCTCCCTAAACTCCGCGCACGTCAATGACAAGGGTGCCTCATACCCCACCCCCAAACCCATAAATGTTCACGTTTCCCAATGTTTGAGTTAAAATTTCCGACAAACCAGAGTTTTCCCAGTATAACCGACCTATGGGCTGTAAAGGCACTTGTATGGACTACAAGCCCCACTGGGTCTCGAACTCCCTAAACTCGGTGGGGTTCTGTGAGAAACCAGCCCGAGTTGGTACCGACACATTGCAATACTATACAGAAATTTCCATTTTCGGTCATATTTGTACCCCAATTTCTCGAAAACTAGAGTTTTCCCGCCATAGCCGCTTATGTGGTCTGAAAGTACATCCCTTCTACTGTAAATCCCACTAGGTCGCTTGCTCCCTAAACTCTGCGCACGTCAATGACAGGGGTGCCTCATACCCCACCCCCAAACCCATGAATGTTCACGTTTCCCAATGTTTGAGTTGAAATTTCCGACAAACCAGAGTTTTCCCAGTATAACCGACCTATGGGCTGTAAAGGCACTTGTATGAACTACAAGCCCCACTGGGTCTCGAACTCCCTAAACTCGGTGGGGTTCTGTGAGAAACCAGCCTGAGTTGGTACCGACACATTGCAATACTATACAGAAATTTCCATTTTTTGGTCATTTTTGAACCCCTATTTTTCGAAAACTAGAGTTTTCCCGGCATAGCCGCTTATGTGGTCTGAAAGTACATCCCTTCTACTGTAAATCCCACTAGGTCGCTTGCTCCCTAAACTCCGCGCACGTCAATGACATGGGTGCCTCATACCCCACCCCCAAACCCATAAATGTTCACGTTTCCCAATGTTTGAGTTGAAATTTCCGACAAACCAGAGTTTTCCCAGTATAACCGACCTATGGGCTGTAAAGGCACTTGTATGGACTACAAGCCCCACTGGGTCTCGAACTCCCTAAACTCGGTGGGGTTCTGTGAGAAACCAGCCCGAGTTGGTACCGACACATTGCAATACTATACAGAAATTTCCATTTTCGGTCATCTTTGTACCCCTTTTTCTCGAAAAGTAGAGTTTTCCCGCCATAGCCGCTTATGTGGTCTGAAAGTACATCCCTTCTACTGTAAATCCCACTAGGTCGCTTGCTCCCTAAACTCTGCGCACGTCAATGACAGGGGTGCCTCATACCCCACCCCCAAACCCATGAATGTTCACGTTTCCCAATGTTTGAGTTGAAATTTCCGACAAACCAGAGTTTTCCCAGTATAACCGACCTATGGGCTGTAAAGGCACTTGTATGGACTACAAGCCCCACTGGGTCTCGAACTCCCTAAACTCGGTGGGGTTCTGTGAGAAACCAGCCCGAGTTGGTACCGACACATTGCAATACTATACAGAAATTTCCATTTTTTGGTCATTTTTGAACCCCTATTCTTCAAAAACTAGAGTTTTCCCGGCATAGCCGCTTATGTGGTCTGAAAGTACATCCCTTCTACTGTAAATCCCACTAGGTCGCTTGCTCCCTAAACTCCGCGCACGTCAATGACAGGGGTGCCTCATACCCCACCCCCAAACCCATAAATGTTCACGTTTCCCAATGTTCGAGTTGAAATTTCCGACAAACCAGAGTTTTCCCAGTATAACCGACCTATGGGCTGTAAAGGCACTTGTATGGACTACAAGCCCCACTGGGTCTCGAACTCCCTAAACTCGGTGGGGTTCTGTGAGAAACCAGCCCGAGTTGGTACCGACACATTGCAGTACTATACAGAAATTTCCATTTTCGGTCATCTTTGTACCCCTATTTCTCGAAAACTAGAGTTTTCCCGCCATAGCCGCTTATGTGGTCTGAAAGTACATCCCTTCTATTGTAAATCCCACTAGGTCGCTTGCTCCCTAAACTCTGCGCACGTCAATGACAGGGGTGCCTCATACCCCACCCCCAAACCCATGAATGTTCACGTTTCCCAATGTTTGAGTTGAAATTTCCGACAAACCAGAGTTTTCCCAGTATAACCGACCTATGGGCTGTAAAGGCACTTGTATGGACTACAAGCCCCACTGGGTCTCGAACTCCCTAAACTCGGTGGGGTTCTGTGAGAAACCAGCCCGAGTTGGTACCGACACATTGCAATACTATACAGAAATTTCCATTTTTTGGTCATTTTTGAACCCCTATTTTTCGAAAACTAGAGTTTTCCCGGCATAGCCGCTTATGTGGTCTGAAAGTACATCCCTTCTACTGTAAATCCCACTAGGTCGCTTGCTCCCTAAACTCCGCGCACGTCAATGACAGGGGTGCCTCATACCCCACCCCCAAACCCATAAATGTTCACGTTTCCCAATGTTTGAGTTGAAATTTCCGACAAACCAGAGTTTTCCCAGTATAACCGACCTATGGGCTGTAAAGGCACTTGTATGGACTACAAGCCCCACTGGGTCTCGAACTCCCTAAACTCGGTGGGGTTCTTTGAGAAACCAGCCCGAGTTGGTACCGACACATTGCAATACTATACAGAAATTTCCATTTTCGGTCATATTTGTACCCCAATTTCTCGAAAACTAGAGTTTTCCCGCCATAGCCGCTTATGTGGTCTGAAAGTACATCCCTTCTACTGTAAATCCCACTAGGTCGCTTGCTCCCTAAACTCTGCGCACGTCAATGACAGGGGTGCCTCATACCCCACCCCCAAACCCATGAATGTTCACGTTTCCCAATGTTTGAGTTGAAATTTCCGACAAACCAGAGTTTTCCCAGTATAACCGACCTATGGGCTGTAAAGGCACTTGTATGGACTACAAGCCCCACTGGGTCTCGAACTCCCTAAACTCGGTGGGGTTCTGTGAGAAACCAGCCCGAGTTGGTACCGACACATTGCAATACTATACAGAAATTTCCATTTTTTGGTCATTTTTGAACCCCTATTTTTCGAAAACTAGAGTTTTCCCGGCATAGCCGCTTATGTGGTCTGAAAGTACATCCCTTCTACTGTAAATCCCACTAGGTCGCTTGCTCCCTAAACTCCGCGCACGTCAATGACATGGGTGCCTCATACCCCACCCCCAAACCCATAAATGTTCACGTTTCCCAATGTTTGAGTTGAAATTTCCGACAAACCAGAGTTTTCCCAGTATAACCGACCTATGGGCTGTAAAGGCACTTGTATGGACTACAAGCCCCACTGGGTCTCGAACTTCCTAAACTCGGTGGGGTTCTGTGAGAAACCAGCCCGAGTTGGTACCGACACATTGCAATTCTATACAGAAATTTCCATTTTCGGTCATCTTTGTATCCCTATTTCTCGAAAACTAGAGTTTTCCCGCCATAGCCGCTTATGTGGTCTGAAAGTACATCCCTTCTACTGTAAATCCCACTAGGTCGCTTGCTCCCTAAACTCTGCGCACGTCAATGACAGGGGTGCCTCATACCCCACCCCCAAACCCATGAATGTTCACGTTTCCCAATGTTTGAGTTGAAATTTCCGACAAACCAAAGTTTTCCCAGTATAACCGACCTATGGGCTGTAAAGGCACTTGTATGGACTACAAGCCCCACTGGGTCTCGAACTCCCTAAACTCGGTGGGGTTCTGTGAGAAACCACCCCGAGTTGGTACCGACACATTGCAATACTATACAGAAATTTCCATTTTTTGGTCATTTTTGAACCCCTATTTTTCGAAAACTAGAGTTTTCCCGGCATAGCCGCTTATGTGGTCTGAAAGTACATCCCTTCTACTGTAAATCCCACTAGGTCGCTTGCTCCCTAATCTCCACGCACGTTAATGACAGGGGTGCCTCATACCCCACCCCCAAACCCATAAATGTTCACGTTTCCCAATGTTTGAGTTGAAATTTCCGACAAACCAGAGGTATCCCAGTATAACCGACCTATGGGCTGTAAAGGCACTTGTATGGACTACAAGCCCCACTGGGTCTCGAACTCCCTAAACTCGGTGGGGTTCTGTGAGAAACCAGCCCGAGTTGGTACCGACACATTGCAATACTATACAGAAATTTCCATTTTCGGTCATCTTTGTACCCCTATTTCTCGAAAACTAGAGTTTTCCCGCCATAGCCGCTTATGTGGTCTGAAAGTACATCCCTTCTACTGTAAATCCCACTAGGTCGCTTGCTCCCTAAACTCTGCGCACGTCAATGACATGGGTGCCTCTTACCCCACCCCCAAACCCATGAATGTTCACGTTTCCCAATGTTTGAGTTGAAATTTCCGACAAACCAGAGTTTTCCCAGTATAACCGACCTATGGGCTGTAAAGGCACTTGTATGGACTACAAGCCCCACTGGGTCTCGAACTCCCTAAACTCGGTGGGGTTCTGTGAGAAACCAGCCCGAGTTTGTACCGACACATTGCAATACTATACAGAAATTTCCATTTTCGGTCATTTTTGTACCCCTATTTCTCGAAAACTAGAGTTTTCCCGCCATAGCCGCTTATGTGGTCTGAAAGTACATCCCTTCTACTGTAAATCCCACTAGGTCGCTTGCTCCCTAAACTCTGCGCACGTCAATGACAGGGGTGCCTCATACCCCACCCCCAAACCCATAAATGTTCACGTTTCCCAATGTTTGAGTTGAAATTTCCGACAAACCAGAGTTTTCCCAGTATAACCGACCTATGGGCTGTAAAGGCACTTGTATGGACTACAAGCCCCACTGGGTCTCGAACTCCCTAAACTCGGTGGGGTTCTGTGAGAAACCAGCCCGAGTTGGTACCGACACATTGCAATACTATACAGAAATTTCCATTTTTTGGTAATTTTTGAACCCCTATTTTTCGAAAACTAGAGTTTTCCCGGCATAGCCGCTTATGGGGTAAAAAGTACATCCCTTCTATAGTAAATCCCACTAGGTCGCTTGCTCCCTAAACTCCGCGCACGTCAATGACATGGGTGCCTCATACCCCACCCCCAAACCCATAAATGTTCACGTTTCCCAATGTTTGAGTTGAAATTTCCGACAAACCAGAGTTTTCCCAGTATAACCGACCTATGGGCTGTAAAGGCACTTGTATGGAATACAAGCCCCACTGGGTCTCGAACTCCCTAAACTCGGTGGGGTTCTGTGAGAAACCAGCCCGAGTTGGTACCGACACATTGCAATACTATACAGAAATTTCCATTTTCGGTCATCTTTGTACCCCTATTTCTCGAAAACTAGAGTTTTCCCGCCATAGCCGCTTATGTGGTCTGAAAGTACATCCCTTCTACTGTAAATCCCACTAGGTCGCTTGCTCTCTAAACTCTGCGCACGTCAATGACAGGGGTGCCTCATACCCCACCCCCAAACCCATGAATGTTCACGTTTCCCAATGTTTGAGTTGAAATTTCCGACAAACCAGAGTTTTCCCAGTATAACCGACCTATGGGCTGTAAAGGCACTTGTATGGACTACAAGCCCCACTGGGTCTCGAACTCCCTAAACTCGGTGGGGTTCTGTGAGAAACCAGCCCGAGTTGGTACCGACACATTGCAATACTATACAGATATTTCCATTTTTTGGTCATTTTTGAACCCCTATTTTTCGAAAACTAGAGTTTTCCCGGCATAGCCGCTTATGTGGTCTGAAAGTACATCCCTTCTACTGTAAATCCCACTAGGTCGCTTGCTCCCTAAACTCCGCGCACGTCAATGACATGGGTGCCTCATACCCCACCCCCAAACACATAAATGTTCACGTTTCCCAATGCTTGAGTTGAAATTTCCGACAAACCAGAGTTTTCCCAGTATAACCGACCTATGGGCTGTAAAGGCACTTGTATGGACTACAAGCCCCACTGGGTCTCGAACTCCTTAAACTCGGTGGGGTTCTGTGAGAAACCAGCCCGAGTTGGTACCGACACATTGCAATACTATACAGAAATTTCCATTTTCGGTCATCTTTGAACCCCTATTTCTCGAAAACTAGAGTTTTCCCGCCATAGCCGCTTATGTGGTCTGAAATTACATCCCTTCTTCTGTAAATCCCACTAGGTCGCTTGCTCCCTAAACTCTGCGCACGTCAATGACAGGGGTGCCTCATACCCCACCCCCAAACCCATGAATGTTCACGTTTCCCAATGTTTGAGTTGAAATTTCCGACAAACAAGAGTTTTCCCAGTATAACCGACCTATGGGCTGTAAAGGCACTTGTATGGACTACAAGCCCCACTGGGTCTCGAACTCCCTAAACTCGGTGGGGTTCTGTGAGAAACCGGCCCGAGTTGGTACCGACACATTGCAATACTATACAGAAATTTCCATTTTTTGGTCATTTTTGAACCCCTATTTTTCGAAAACTAGAGTTTTCCCGGCATAGCCGCTTATGTGGTCTGAAAGTACATCCCTTCTACTGTAAATCCCACTAGGTCGCTTGCTCCCTAAACTCCGCGCACGTCAATGACAAGGGTGCCTCATACCCCACCCCCAAACCCATAAATGTTCACGTTTCCCAATGTTTGAGTTAAAATTTCCGACAAACCAGAGTTTTCCCAGTATAACCGACCTATGGGCTGTAAAGGCACTTGTATGGACTACAAGCCCCACTGGGTCTCGAACTCCCTAAACTCGGTGGGGTTCTGTGAGAAACCAGCCCGAGTTGGTACCGACACATTGCAATACTATACAGAAATTTCCATTTTCGGTCATATTTGTACCCCAATTTCTCGAAAACTAGAGTTTTCCCGCCATAGCCGCTTATGTGGTCTGAAAGTACATCCCTTCTACTGTAAATCCCACTAGGTCGCTTGCTCCCTAAACTCTGCGCACGTCAATGACAGGGGTGCCTCATACCCCACCCCCAAACCCATGAATGTTCACGTTTCCCAATGTTTGAGTTGAAATTTCCGACAAACCAGAGTTTTCCCAGTATAACCGACCTATGGGCTGTAAAGGCACTTGTATGGACTACAAGCCCCACTGGGTCTCGAACTCCCTAAACTCGGTGGGGTTCTGTGAGAAACCAGCCTGAGTTGGTACCGACACATTGCAATACTATACAGAAATTTCCATTTTTTGGTCATTTTTGAACCCCTATTTTTCGAAAACTAGAGTTTTCCCGGCATAGCCGCTTATGTGGTCTGAAAGTACATCCCTTCTACTGTAAATCCCACTAGGTCGCTTGCTCCCTAAACTCCGCGCACGTCAATGACATGGGTGCCTCATACCCCACCCCCAAACCCATAAATGTTCACGTTTCCCAATGTTTGAGTTGAAATTTCCGACAAACCAGAGTTTTCCCAGTATAACCGACCTATGGGCTGTAAAGGCACTTGTATGGACTACAAGCCCCACTGGGTCTCGAACTCCCTAAACTCGGTGGGGTTCTGTGAGAAACCAGCCCGAGTTGGTACCGACACATTGCAATACTATACAGAAATTTCCATTTTCGGTCATCTTTGTACCCCTTTTTCTCGAAAAGTAGAGTTTTCCCGCCATAGCCGCTTATGTGGTCTGAAAGTACATCCCTTCTACTGTAAATCCCACTAGGTCGCTTGCTCCCTAAACTCTGCGCACGTCAATGACAGGGGTGCCTCATACCCCACCCCCAAACCCATGAATGTTCACGTTTCCCAATGTTTGAGTTGAAATTTCCGACAAACCAGAGTTTTCCCAGTATAACCGACCTATGGGCTGTAAAGGCACTTGTATGGACTACAAGCCCCACTGGGTCTCGAACTCCCTAAACTCGGTGGGGTTCTGTGAGAAACCAGCCCGAGTTGGTACCGACACATTGCAATACTATACAGAAATTTCCATTTTTTGGTCATTTTTGAACCCCTATTCTTCAAAAACTAGAGTTTTCCCGGCATAGCCGCTTATGTGGTCTGAAAGTACATCCCTTCTACTGTAAATCCCACTAGGTCGCTTGCTCCCTAAACTCCGCGCACGTCAATGACAGGGGTGCCTCATACCCCACCCCCAAACCCATAAATGTTCACGTTTCCCAATGTTCGAGTTGAAATTTCCGACAAACCAGAGTTTTCCCAGTATAACCGACCTATGGGCTGTAAAGGCACTTGTATGGACTACAAGCCCCACTGGGTCTCGAACTCCCTAAACTCGGTGGGGTTCTGTGAGAAACCAGCCCGAGTTGGTACCGACACATTGCAGTACTATACAGAAATTTCCATTTTCGGTCATCTTTGTACCCCTATTTCTCGAAAACTAGAGTTTTCCCGCCATAGCCGCTTATGTGGTCTGAAAGTACATCCCTTCTATTGTAAATCCCACTAGGTCGCTTGCTCCCTAAACTCTGCGCACGTCAATGACAGGGGTGCCTCATACCCCACCCCCAAACCCATGAATGTTCACGTTTCCCAATGTTTGAGTTGAAATTTCCGACAAACCAGAGTTTTCCCAGTATAACCGACCTATGGGCTGTAAAGGCACTTGTATGGACTACAAGCCCCACTGGGTCTCGAACTCCCTAAACTCGGTGGGGTTCTGTGAGAAACCAGCCCGAGTTGGTACCGACACATTGCAATACTATACAGAAATTTCCATTTTTTGGTCATTTTTGAACCCCTATTTTTCGAAAACTAGAGTTTTCCCGGCATAGCCGCTTATGTGGTCTGAAAGTACATCCCTTCTACTGTAAATCCCACTAGGTCGCTTGCTCCCTAAACTCCGCGCACGTCAATGACAGGGGTGCCTCATACCCCACCCCCAAACCCATAAATGTTCACGTTTCCCAATGTTTGAGTTAAAATTTCCGACAAACCAGAGTTTTCCCAGTATAACCGACCTATGGGCTGTAAAGGCACTTGTATGGACTACAAGCCCCACTGGGTCTCGAACTCCCTAAACTCGGTGGGGTTCTGTGAGAAACCAGCCCGAGTTGGTACCGACACATTGCAATACTATACAGAAATTTCCATTTTTTGGTCATTTTTGAACCCCTATTTTTCGAAAACTAGAGTTTTCCCGGCATAGCCGCTTATGTGGTCTGAAAGTACATCCCTTCTACTGTAAATCCCACTAGGTCGCTTGCTCCCTAAACTCCGCGCACGTCAATGACAGGGGTGCCTCATACCCCACCCCCAAACCCATAAATGTTCACGTTTCCCAATGTTTGAGTTGAAATTTCCGACAAACCAGAGTTTTCCCAGTATAACCGACCTATGGGCTGTAAAGGCACTTGTATGGACTACAAGCCCCACTGGGTCTCGAACTCCCTAAACTCGGTGGGGTTCTTTGAGAAACCAGCCCGAGTTGGTACCGACACATTGCAATACTATACAGAAATTTCCATTTTCGGTCATCTTTGTACCCCTATTTCTCGAAAACTAGAGTTTTCCCGCCATAGCCGCTTATGTGGTCTGAAAGTACATCCCTTCTACTGTAAATCCCACTAGGTCGCTTGCTCCCTAAGCTCTGCGCACGTCAATGACAGGGGTGCCTCATACCCAACCCCCAAACCCATGAATGTTCACGTTTCCCAATGTTTGAGTTGAAATTTCCGACAAACCAGAGTTTTCCCAGTATAACCGACCTATGGGCTGTAAAGGCACTTGTATGGACTACAAGCCCCACTGGGTCTCGAACTCCCTAAACTCGGTGGGGTTCTGTGAGAAACCAGCCCGAGTTGGTACCGACACATTGCAATACTATACAGAAATTTCCATTTTTTGGTCATTTTTGAACCCCTATTTTTCGAAACTAGAGTTTTCCCGGCATAGCCGCTTATGTGGTCTGAAAGTACATCCCTTCTACTGTAAATCCCACTAGGTCGCTTGCTCCCTAAACTCCGCGCACGTGAATGACATGGGTGCCTCATACCCCACCCCCAAACCCATAAATGTTCACGTTTCCCAATGTTTGAGTTGAAATTTCCGACAAACCAGAGTTTTCCCAGTATAATCGACCTATGGGCTGTAAAGGCACTTGTATGGACTACAAGCCCCACTGGGTCTCGAACTCCCTAAACTCGGTGGGGTTCTGTGAGAAACCAGCCCGATTTGGTACCGACACATTGCAATACTATACAGAAATTTCCATTTTCGGTCATCTTTGTACCCCTATTTTGCCGTCTTATTAGTTCTTTACTGACTGTTCCAGAACGGTTTTGTTGGGATTTATGTTTTAAGTTGTTTGTATCTTAATATGTCTGTAAGTCTACTTTGATTTGTATTTCTGTATTTGAAAATTCGAGGATGGCCAGTTTCTGTTTGTAGTGTCTGCCCCTATTTATGGCCCATTTTTGTTCCCATTCTCTGTCTGTGTTGAACTCGTCACCTTTGTGTTTGCTTGTTTGTCAAATGGTTACCCTGTCGGGGAAGAGCTAGTCGTCCTGCTTCTCGTTTACTTCTTTTTTTTTTTTTTTTTTTTTTTTTTTTTTTTTTGTTATGATTAAACTCCTTCCTAGTCGCTAGCTCAATTAACTGGTATGTTCGGCAGTGCTGGACAAATGAATACCCTTACGTTCTATAGTTTTTAGTTTTAACCTACGATCATTTCCAATCGCGTTTCCAAAACAAAAATAAAAAAAAAAAAACAGCGATTCATGGTGTAGCCGTCCTATGTGATGCAAAGGCACCTTGACGGACTTCAGTTCCCTCTAGATATTGACCTCGCTAAACCTGGGGCGCCTTGATAAGAACCAGTCGAAGATGGATACCTGACATTGAATTCAGAAAATTCTTTTTTACTAATTAGTTGCATTTCCACATTTAACCATATTTTTCTTGGGCTGTGTAGATAACTGGCTGGGATCAAATTTCTATGGACCTTAAGTTTCATGTAGGCAGTTTCACCTGGTCCTACTCGCAACCAAAACTTCTTCGGCTGTTTCGGCTACATATGCCACCAATTTCTGCTACTTCGGCTGGTCAGGCTACTCCGGCCAGCAGTTTCTGCTACTTCGGCTGGTCAGGCTACTCCGGCCAGCCGAAGTAGCCTACCTCGGCTGGTCAGGCTACTTCGGCTAACTTCACCCATCTGTTCACAACCACCACCAGCAGAAAGCATGTCTCCCAGATAACAGAACTCTGGAACAGCCTCAACTGTTTCGTCATCAACCTGAACCTCCTTCACTAGTCTTCCATCTATTGGACGTGCCTTTCCTAGGCAGCGAGCACATCTGAAATCAGGATCAGGGCGCAAGGGGCCTTTGATTCCACTGCATTTCTTGTGGATCCAGGACAAGCAGCCACCACAGAAGATAGCATTTCTTCCTACACCTGTCTGACAGACGCCACAGGGATCCTTTCCAGATTTTTTCATGTCGGCGAAAACAAACTATACACGCGTAAACGTATTATTTAAATTAGATTAAGTAAAACCATATTTTGAAAACGTTTGTAGCAAAGCCAAGGACGCACCCGCTTGATTAATAACGCATATAATTGTATAATTGTATATTGATTATCTTTGCATGACATGGCGTATATATTCATCATGTTGCTCTCTCTCTCTCTCTCTCTCTCTCTCTCTCTCTCTCTCTCTCTCTCTCTCTCTCTCTCTCTCTCTCTCTCTCTCGTCAGCTATCACAATTCCCAGATGCTCGATACCGATCTGCAAATCGATTTTACAGGCACAACACCTTACCCTCATCTTCTGAGTCAATATATATTTTTGCAACCATTTAAAGGGGTTAGTTGTTAAAAATTCAAACGTCTCAAATAGGAAAGTGACATTAATAAACAAGTTTATGGATCTCTCCCCCGTGTAGAACACTATTCGGTGACCCTTAAAAGATATCTAATTTGCATATTCATGAATTTTAATGAAAACATTAAAAATGACAGAAAATCTTTAAAAATCAATAAATAAACTAAATTTGAGGTCGAAACTATCATTGTGACACTTTGTTATTGAACCAATAATACCATATGACAAATTTATTGACAACATGGGCCAAAATGACAATTATCTTATTTGCATATTCATGAATATTAATAGAAAATGTCGAAAAACGAGGGATAAACTATAGCAAGTTCAAGGTTTTGGATGGGTTACAAGATCTACCTTGCATCCCTGAAACCAATGTTCATGGCTGCCAGTGTGTTTAGAAGGACCATCTAAATGCCATAAAATATTGTCCTCAACACATTTGGACGATGTAAAATTATATAGTTTCCGCATCCCCCCCCTACTGTGATTCTAAAGAATAGGGTGTACTCACAAAAATATTCATATACGAACAAAAGCATGATCTAAAATACTATAATGGGTTTGGTTGTGATGCATGGACTGATCAATTTAATCTTAATACCTTTATATCAAATCATTGATATTGCTTATTCATGAAAATGAATGAAACATACAAGAAATCAGAGAAAAAGGGGGTATACATACAAAATCACTTAAACCATAGCTGTTCACAAACCTAGGATGCTGAAAGAAGTATAAAATGAATGCTATGGCAATGTTCTATGACCCTAAAGTCTCATATAAGAATGATCTTATCATTTTCAGTTTCATGAATTTTCATGAAAACTTCATAAATTTGAATGAAAAAAATGGAAAAAATTAAACCGGCAAACCTAAAAAATGGTGTGTATCTCGGCAACCAAAAGCCCTTACACGCTGAAAATGGCATGAATTGATTGCCAGGACATTAGTATACCATCCTGTACTACAATATATAAGTCATTTGATTTTTTGTATTATGAATATTAACAAAACCTTTCGAATTTAGATGAAAATTACGGAAAAATTAAGGTGGTATACATAGAAAATCACATGTATCTTGGCTACTGACTGACCTAGAGAGCTATAATCGGTATCAAATAATTGCTAGGACAATGTTCTATAACCATATAATCAGATATTTAAATCACCAGCTTCTTCTATTAGAATGATATTAATGAGATTTATATAAATAAGGGAAACATCAACGAAAAATGAAGGGGTACACCAACAAAATTGAATATATTTCGACTACCAATGGCTGTAGAGATCTCAAAATGACATCAATAATAGCTAGGACAATATTGTATTATCATGTATTCAGATAAACAAGGGTACACTTGCTGGCAACCAAGATTAAAATAAATTTATTAGAGCACAAGCTTCAATTTTCTGTTAATATTACACTTTTCATACATTTTATTCAGTACTCACAAAAATTAAAAAAAAAAGTGTGATTAGGCTATCAGACTGCATGACATAATTGCATCATTCTAGCATTCTTTAAGCCCGCCAGTAACTTTGTGTTACTGATCGTTCCAAGGCGATACTTCTGTGGTGGTTCTTTTTGTTTTATGTCTTGGTGTTTAAATATTTTATGTGCTGTTGGCGCCTTATGTATGTTATCATACTTTTAATTAAGGTAACTGAGTGGCCACCTATTTGGAAAATAGCTGCTCATTCGGCTTACGATATGTTTTATGGTATAAGTACCTGACTGTTAGTTTGGTTTTTTCCCACCTCGGTTTTTGGAGTGGGAATCTCTTTCTGATTGCGCCTTTTCCTGATCTTTGCCTACTTGTACCTTTCTATTGGTACCATTTCAGCACATATGGTAATTGGCAGCTGAGATATATGCAATTGTGTTGGTATATCACTTCATTTTTCGTTATTTTTTCTCTTATTCTTAGTGATCTCATTAATACCCATACAACAAAAGTCACTATTTATTTATATAACAGGTTATATGGTTATAGAATATTGTCCTTTAGCACTCTATGTCTATCAGTAGCCAAAATGCAAGTGATTTTTTATGTAAACTGCCTTAATTTTTCCGTAACTTTCCTCTAAATTCAAAAGGTTTTGTTAATATTCATAAAATAAAAAAATGAATTACTAACATATTGTAGTACAGGATGGTATAAAATTGCCCTAGCAACCATTTAATGCCATTTTTAGCATGTTAGGGCTTTTGCTTGCTGAGAAAAGCATCATTTTTATGTTTGCCGGTTAATTTTTTCTCTTTTTCATTCCTATTTATGAAGATTCTATTAAATTCATGAAATTGAAAATAAGATCATGCTTATATATGAGACATAAGAATCAGAGTACATAGCCATAGCATTTATTTGATAGTTCTTTTAGCATCCTAGGTTTGTAACAGCTCTGCTTTTAGTAATTTTGTAGGTATGCCCCCTATTTCATCTAAGATTTTTCTCCGATTTCTTGTGTGTATTATTTATTTTCATGAATAAGCAAAATCAATGATTTGAATAATAGGTATTAAGGTTAAATTGCTAAGTCCATGCATCATTATCAGACCAATTATAGTATTCTAGAGCATGCTATTGTTTGTATATGAATACTTTTACGAGTACACCCTATTCTTTAGGATCACACAAGGGGTGGATGTGGAAACTATATTTTTTACATCATGCAAATGTGTTCATTGTTGAGGACAATATTTTATGGCATTAAGATGGTCCCTCTGACCACACTGGCAGCCATGAAAATTGGTTTCAGGGATACAAGATAGATCTTATAACCCATCAAAACTTGCAATGGCTTTAGTTAATCTCCGTTTTTCTTTAATTTTCTATTTTTTATTAATATTCATGAATATGCAAATGAGATAATTTTCATTTAGGCACATGACATCAATACATTTGTCATATGCTATTACTGGTTAAATTACAAAGTGCCACAATTATAGTTTCGACCTCAAATTAAACATGGCTGATTTTTCTGTCATTTTTTAATATTTTCATTAAAATTCGTGAATATGCAAATTAAATATCTTGTATTTCTTACCATATGGTAAAAGGGCAATGTCTAAGCTTTAAAATGTGACCAAGTTCAGTGGTAATGAATTTTGTATGCACACATCCATGCTCCATTTTTTAAATGACCTAAATTAATTTTCAAATGTTCAAATGCGAAAAAATACCGCTGATTTTGAGAATCTTCCAAAACCGAAATAAAACTGAATCATTTTATATTTTGGACAAAGGAAGTGCGGTTTGTTGGATACAAAGACAATGTTGAAATTTGCAGACAGTTTGAACCGAAAAGACAAAGGCATAAATGTACAGGTTATTATGCTGAAAGTTTCTTTTTTTAATGGCTTAACGTATACTTTGTTCTCTTTTTTACTAGAAAAAAATCACTTTTTGATGAATGTTCAATTATTTCCTTAATGTAATAGCAGGGTAATTTGGGGTAATATGGACCAATGGGGAATATGGGCCACCCTGTGTTTTCTTCAAATATTTTACTCAAGACTCATGTTTGACAAAAAGTAATAACATTTTGTTATTCCCTGGTTATCCAACCTAAATTATCGAAATCATTTTTACATTCATACCTAAGCTGGTGTTTTCAGACAGGTTAAATTGATGAACCCCAATAAAACAGCCTGTGAAAATCGTGCACTTAAAATGTTTTAGTTTACACTTAAGAACCAATAAAAAGATTAATGACATCATATAGAACCAAGTTTCACGTAAAATTAACCTAATACACCGTTTTTAGAAGATGATGCAAATGGTCATTTGCATGAGCTATTTTTCAGTGTTGGAAAATTTCTCCATTGACATAACCGTCGTGTCTGGGGTAATATGGACCATCAATTTCCCAATGTAAATTTTCCTTTTGGGGTAATATGGACCATCTAAGAACTTTGTCTCAAACTCTTTCTGAAAGTGATACACTGAACATTTGATACCACATGTCTTTAGAATTTTAACTTTTGCACTTGTGTGATATGTTTTAAGCTATCTTTGAAAAAAAATTGTTTTTCAAGAGAAGTTTATAAGCAAAATGAACATATTTTGAAATCTGTGACATTTTTTGCGAATGTCCGTTTTGTAAGTTTGTCAAGGTGTTTTGATTTTTGATGCGAAATATTTTTCCAGTGAATTTGTTTCTATTTTTATTTTATGCTAAATAGACTTTTAAATAGAAGTTTACATTTTGTTTTCCGAATTTATATGTTGACATCATCAGCATTTTAAAGTTGTGGTCCATATTACCCCAGTAGAGTGGTCCATATTACCTCAAATGTTTGGGGTAATTTGGACCACCCAGTGGGTGTGTTTATCGTAATACGCAACAAAAACTAGCATACGAAATGAAGTAAATTTTATATTAAAATGGTTTACAGATGTCTGCCTCAAAATAGACACGGTATACAATAATAACGTAAATAGGCTGCGGTTGAACTGATTCGTTTTGTGCTTAAGCGGTCCATATTCCCCCAAATTACCCTATATATTACTTGATGTAACGTGTGTTTGATAAACAGACATATTTGACATCTATTTCTTGAAATTGTATAAACTATAAAAGTTTGATATTTGGAAGTAGCAAAAACGTTCAAATGCATGTAGTATTGGCCGTATTGCGCAATTTTGGGTACTGAATCCTCATCAGTGACCCTTTATAAAGTCTGCAGACTCTCTGGCTGTATTGGAATTGCTGTGTTGCTCTATATTATACAATGAAACTTATAAAATCAAAGCATATAAGAAATAAATATCCTTTCCTCGAAATATTGTCCCTGATGTAACGATTTCTGTCCCTGATGTAACACTTTTCACCGTTACATCACGGACCGTTACATCAGGGACGTATTTTAGATAAATCACCTGTTAATAGTCCAGTTGCCAAACATGGATTTGGCCTGTGACCTGGAAATGTGTGTAGCATAAAATGTTTTTATGGATTTCACTTCTTGATACCTTTCAGATGAAGAATCCGAGTGATGCCACCTTGGCATCATTGAGCATTTTGAAATATTCAAAAAATCAAAATGGCCGACAAATGGCGGAAAATATTTCAAAAATCAACATAATACATGTATGTGAAGCAAAAAAAGCTCACTTCTCTTGTTGTCCTTACTGTCTTCTTCTGGTTCATCAGACCATGCCAGTTCAAAAACTGCATCATGAATTGTTTGAAAAATCGAAAATCAAGATGGCGTCCAATATGGTTGGCATAAACAAGAAAACAGCATCCCAGAGTTGCATATACTCAATGTTTTGTGTTTAAAATGCTCATTTTATGTTCTTATTAACAAAAACACCATAATTTAGTGTATGTTTTGACGCACCAATCATAACAAAAGGGCAAGATGGTGACCAAGATGGTGACCAAGATGGCCGCCAAAAATGATATAGAGAACTTGGTCTCTAATAAACTGTCTTAACTGTCTTATTTTTTACTTTACTTATTTTGTTAACAGTTAAAGTTTGAGTTTAGTTCTGACTTAACATCATAACAATGATGCAAGATGGTGGTCAAAATGGCCGCCTTTATCTTAGTATAAGGGAAATTGGCCTCTGATTCAAAAAGCTTATCTAAATGTACATTTGTTAAGTTTTAAGTAGGTAGAATAAACAGAGGGATGCAAATCTACATCATATAATGAAATATAGAATAGGCACTTTATTCTAAAACCGAGATTAGGTATTCGTCTGTGTCATTACCATTGTAATACTTCGCAAAGTCATCAGTTATATTGTTCAACTATTGCAACAATTGTTTCTTCAATTCAATTGCATTTGCAAAATACTGTACAGGCTAATTGATTTATGAAACGCCTCTATTTCGATGATGAGCATGGTTGTTCAGAAGCATACCCACAGCAAATCATTCTACTTGAAGTATACTATCTGTTGCTGGAGCCAGACTGTCTACTGTAGACGGGATATTCCCATCGGTGTTTCGTTATACTCCACACCGACGGGAACGGCTTACATTGAACAGTTAGTTGAAAGTCAAAAAACAACAAGAACAGCAAAGAAAGGAAATACTGTGTTAAGTTTGGTCTCTTTCAACATATATGACTTGATAACCGACTATTCCAATGCAACGAATGCTTGGGGTTGTTAATATATGTCATATTTCAAAAAGAAAACACTACACACATGTCTATAAAGAGAACACATCAAACTGAAAGTAGAAATAAATAAAGTCGATATTTTCTGTTTCCGTGTAGTTTCAAATGCATGATTAGTGTCAGCTGTCGATAATTACTTCTGGTGCATATACATATACATTTCTTATACAAGCATCGCCAAATAAAGCAACTAAAGTTTGCTTACAAAATCCATAATTTGTTCGACCATAGTTTAAAGGCAACCTAAGATAAGCCGTCTAGCGAAAGTGGAACGAGGTACCGAAGTGGAGCGGAGTGAAGGCTAGCCAGCTGATCTATGTCTACTGTTGTAATTGGCATAAGCGCTCAGAACCCTTCAACATGATTTCGACCACCTGACTTAAGTTGGATATAAGATCATGCACCCTTGACCAAGCGTGGATTGTCAAATGGATGTCTGGACATGTATTGGTTTCTCATTATTTTGCGTATATGGTGATTATATGCATTAAGCTTGGGAGTGTTTATTAGCCTTTGCTTGCCATTTTTACATTAAACCATATATCTTACAGAAATAATTCTACGTTGCTGCCATAACATCCTCCAAAAGCGATAATATCTGGTAAAGGCTTACTCAGTTTAAGCTTGTCAGGTATGAAACCCTTTGACATTAATTTCAAACTGGACTGCAAGAAGGAAGCAGACTACGGTATGATGTTTTACCACAACCCAATATTTACGGTCCTTCAAATGTCCCTTTTATATGGCCCATTCCCTTCTGCATTAATGTTTTCTCTGCTCTTAAAGGGACTTGGTTTTACTTATTATTCTTTTCGGTTTACATTGATTGTATATATTCAATCTTGAGCAATACATAGACGTTTGTGTATGACGCTTACATATTTTCCTCAATGGTTTGCAACCATCTCACTTCTTGCCACTGTTACACTATGTCTACACTATGTCTCACCTGAACTGCGTTAGCGTTAGGTCCGAACACGATCGGCGTGTGTGCTTTTGATCAGTCTGTGATATCACAGCCCTTCTTCAATGTGAGATGGTCACAGTTGCATGCACAATCATAAAATACCTAAATCATCGTAATTATTTCCAACATTGGTTTTAAAGATGTCATCTGCTGAGAAGTTCGAATAGTGTTGAGAGAATGCTAGTGCTTTTTGTCAAACCTCGACGTTTTGGTTATGCTTTTAATGCTACAGTCAAAGTGACAATGGGTCGTCCACAGAATAGCACAGCCAATCGGTGACGACTGTATCAGGCCAGCACAGTGTATGTGGATTTCTCAACTTGTACAGTTTGCTTCCAAACATGTTATGTGTTCGTAATCCTCTTGTCCCCGCTGTCCCCCAACATTGAAGAATGTTGTGAGCCAACTCCTGAGGGTATACCATGGCAAGGTAAATCTACCTGGAAGTGTCTTGAATAAATAATATTTGCTTCAAATGCGTTTGTGGCTTTTACTTAAATGAGTTTTGCGTACCACCATTGTAATAGCCATAGAAGTGATCAAGTGATCATCGTTTGGAAACTTACCAGCCAACTTTTTCAAGTTCATCCATAGATTTAAATCCATGCGCTAAGATAACTGAGTCAAAGTTTACACATGTATTTATTTAAAATGTGATAACAGCACATTTTATATAAAGTTGTGATGTTGTATTTCCCAATATTCAGAGTTTCTATGCACGTTTTAAACTTTTTCTGTTCTTAGCATTAGCGTCAGTTCGACTCTTCCTTTCATCTTTGTGAACCAGCTTTATCTGCGTTTCTCAGTCTGTTACATCCTTTCCGAATATGCTTCAGATCAAGCGCCTAGCGTTTTAGGGCTCTGCTGAAGGATTCACTAAATTATCTTTTCTTTAAAAATGCAGTCCTCTTTTCTTCTTTATTATATTTAAACTGTAAATGTTACGAGTACTTTCATTTAGTGGTGTAGATTGATTTGCTTCCCTCCCTTTATTCTGCTAAATCAATATGCAACACATTAGACTAAGGTTTTGTTCAGTAAAGATCTCAGTCGTATTAAAATTACGTAGGACACATACGCCCCAGTATCATTTTGCAGTGTCAAAATAAAACACGAACATTAAATTGTGATGTTTACACCATAAAATGATCATTTCAAATACAAGTCACTCAGTATTAGCAGCACTGGAATGCTGCTGTAGCCAAAGAACATTAAAGCATGAACACGATGATCCTCTTGGTCACCATCTTGTTTTATTGTTATCAAGTTGGGTCAAATAAACAAAAACAGTTCATTTGTCAACATAATTTGAACATTTGAATTACAAAACATTGAGCAAATGCAGCAATGGAATGCTAATTTAATCAGAAATTATGTACTCATATATTATGATTATGGCTGCCGTCTTGGCCACCATCTTGGCTCATTTTATAATGTGGGAATAAACAATAAACCATGCTGCTCATAACATTATATGAGCATTGCAAAAGCGTTACATTTAGTATATTCTGCATAGGAATGGTGTTTTAATCTGAGAAAACAACCTTTTAAATTATAATTATGGCGGTCATTTTGATCGCCAACTTTTTTGCTGAGTGATGATGTGGGGTCATAATCGAAAACCAAACACTTACGTGTTATGTGTACAACAAAAATGGATTTCGAAGCACAATACACTGTTTTATGCAACACTTGAATGCCGTTTTATTAAGAAAATATTGTTTTAGTATGATTGTGGCAGCCATCTTGTCCGCCATCTTGCCTTATAATAATGACATGGGGGTCAAATCTTAGAATTATCTTTTTAATATTGTTTACAGCGTAAATTGAGCATTTTCAACACAGAGAAATGAGTTTATTAAACCCTGGGTTGCCGTTTTCTTGTTTATGGCGAACATCTTGGACGCCATCTTGATTTTTTCAAAACGCTCAATAATGACAAGGTGGCATCATGCAGTTTCTGAACTAGCATGGCCCAGTGAACTGGAAACCACAAAAAAATTTCATGCGGTACCATCTTCCAGGTTATGCTGATGGCTTCTGGACTATAATTGCTTCCAATATACTTGTGCGTTCATTGTTATGGTCAAATGTTTACACAACCACTAAACACGTTTTATGAATAGTACCTACATATTGTCGTTTAAAAAAATAACCAGTAGAGGCTGTAACATCAGGGAACTATTATAAATATACTCACTCACCTGAAAATTGTAATTATTATTTTTTCAGATCTACTCTATAGATGTGTCATCATGGCAGTCAGCCATATTTAATTTCAATGTAGCTCTTCAAAATGCAGATAGATGTTCCACCTTTACCAAGGGGAGTCACCTTGTACTTGGTGTTTTTAGGTAAATTGTTACATCAGGGACAAAATGCTAGGTACAAAGTTTGAACACGTAAATTTAGTATTAAAACCATGGATATTCGCTATCAAAATGTATTATGTCATGCATGAATGATTGAATATAGATGGAGTAGTATTTAGAACAACCACCTTAGCAAAAAAATCATTGAATCAGAGACAGATAGCAAAAAAATCATTTTGCAGACAGCGAAAATATGCCATTTTAGACACTTTGAGTAACAATTTTTTTTATTTACTAGCACTTTAACGATTTTGTTTTGGATGACTTATACTCACCGCGATTCACACCACATTCCAAGCATAAAACATTTACCAGAAGTAAACGGTTTTCAGAAAAAACTTATCCGGACAGGATTTGGTTACGAAAAAATATATTGACTCTTCTGCAGTTGTTCACAACATTTAGCTAGTTGTTCTAGAAACAACTGAGTCGGTTTTATAATTAATTACCATAATTTCTAACGTCATTTGAGGATCTCACATATATAGCTTATGTACCGCATTAAACACACTTTGCTAGTTATTTGAACGCAAATACACGATTGCCATACGACTCGGATCCAATAAATCCCGGATAGGTAACTACGGTATATTTACGGTATTTATTGGAAATATGTGGTCTCGGCTAGATTGTCAAAGCTGTAATTGATAAAGTTTAAAAGCTGATAATTTAATCATTTGAGCAAATATCCATGATATTTTTTCATAACGTAATAGCCTAATATATCAACTTTAAGACAGTATCATTTTATTTCTGGAGAAGCCAACATGTTCTGCACAAATCGTCAAGAAAACTAGGTATCAAAGTTGTTACTTAAACTCATTTTAGACCATCCTAATGTGTTTTGTGATACTTAAAATCAAGCAGAGACAACATGAATGGACACTCGCTTCAGTGCCTTATCCGGGTTATTTTGGATACGAGCCATACGATGATGTTTGGCGTAATAATGTGATTGTGTTTTCCATCGAATAATTGAGCCACCTCATGGGAAAACCAACAATCTGCATAGGCGAAAACAAAGACGCAGATCAGCTTCGCGGTAACCCCGAAGCTGATCAGCGCCTTTGTTTTCGCTACTCGGATAGTACAATTCCTCCTCTTCTTAATTCCAAAATTTCAAGGTTCTAGGTTGCTTCTGTAGCTGTACAGACCGGTTTGTGTCAGACCTGTTCGGAAACCACATTGTTGGTTTTCCCACGAGACGGCTCAAATTTATAAGACGTAGCCTAGAAAGCGTAACTTCTTTGGCCGACATTGACTTCATTTAATTGATAAGAAATCAATTCATCGTTCCATTAATCAGAATTCCAGTAGTAAATATAGTCATAAGTATATTCAAAGCTGACGTAATGCAAAATAACTTCTTCTTTGGCCACTTGGACTCTCGGAGTATCCATTTAAACGGATGATATAGACAAACTGTGTCCCACAGATACCTTCTGTCCTTATACATCGAACGGTGAACTAAGCGCAACAGATAGTGTTACAATTATACCACCAGCTCTCAATGGTGCTTAAAATGTGTAAGTAAAATGGTCGAAAACAGAAACTCCTTGTAAAGACCTACAAGAACCTATTTTACACTAGTGTACAATGGCCTTGTTTTCACGATACTCTACCACTAGATATACTTGAAAATACGATATTAGCCTAAAAGTGTTTACGGAATAGCTTGAGAAATTTTGAAAAGAGTATTTTTATTCTATCATAATAGTACACATACTGTGATACTTACTTTCCTGTGAATTTTAACTTTTTAACTTCAAACTTGTATACATGTACATGAATATAAAAGACAAGAAAACAGATTCAGGCGACCGGTGTCACGCCAACAACAGTTAATAAATAACGTCACTGGTTGGTTTTGATGTCGTGGCACCAAAAATAAGCATACAAAGAATACATGTACACCATATATTAATTTTCAATTAGTGCAAGCCATAGGACAGCTCTCTCTCTCTCTCTCTCTCTCTCTCTCTCTCTCTCTCTCTCTCTCTCTCTCAAAAGATATGGAGCTGACTTTATCATCATCTTTGTTTCTTAAATTGAATATCCACTGCTACGATTCATTCGGTACCATGTCCCTCATTTGGTACTATTGGTACGCAGTTTGTGGTCAGACCACAAAGCAATGCCGCGAGTTTGAGTACAATTTGCTATTTACATAGTGATATTTTTGTCTCTATCGTGTGCACTGAACGCGTGACCGTTTTGGTGGTTTGAAATGGTATTCATTGTGTCAACATAGCGCGTTCAGATGGTTAAGCGGTAGCCATCAGTCTTGTAGACTATTCTTAAGGTTTGTGCGTAATTTGTTTTACTAACCACTCCTTCATAAAACTTTTAACCCCAGTTCGCATTAGATGCCATTTGATGAAATACGTCAATTCCAAACCATGTGACTCTCTCTCTCTCTCTCTCTCTCTCTCTCTCTATCTCTCTCTCTCTCTCTCTTTCTCTCTCTCTCTCTCTCTCTCTCTCTCTCTCTCTCTCTCTCTCTCTGATGTGAGCTACATCTTTCTTCAAGGAACGAATACTTCTCGTAAAACTGAGCATTTATCGAGCAAAATATATGCAGCCAGACAACGCTTCCAGAAACGCTTGTCACTCTTATCCGAGAAATATCTTAATTATGGATTGGATTTTATCATCATTTTAGTTTCCTTTAGCGAAAGACCCATGCCTGGGTCAATGGTATTCCATGTTGTCCAGTAGATACCATCGATGTGTAAACCGCTGTTGTTGTAGCCATACATTCCATTCAGATTGCATGCAGTACATCCTCCATACCACCAGGCACCGTGGCGCTGCTGAGCACAATGGCCGCTCCAGATATCATTGTCCCTGTCTTTGGTGCTAAACATATATCCATTATTTAGACCAATCATGGAATCCCCTGCGTCTCCAGAGTAACCGCCAATAGTCACGCGGTATCCGTCAACCTCATCAGCTATTTGAAATGTATCATACTGTGCATACCTTCTTTCACCATTCCACTCCGTTAAGTATATCTTTAATGTATAGTCGGCGCGCGATGTTATTTGGTGTATCATTTCATTACCTAGCCAATATTCTCCGTTCAAATCACCAAACCCTTCTTTGTAATCTGCCCAGCTGCAAAAGAAGTTGACGGAGCCATCAAATCTGTTTTGAATTATTGTCCATAGTCCGTCCTCTGCGCATTCACAATAGTCAGGAATAGTGCCGTTTACTGTCCCATTGCTACATTGGTCATTCACTGCCATGCAAGGATCGGAATCAACACCCGAGAACGTTGTAGTTAATCCTGTAGAACAACGTGGCGGAAGGCTTGGTGTCGGGTTATCAGTTATAGTTGTTGGTGTAGTATATTTAAAGGAAGATGGTTCTGACGATCCTTTCGACGTCTTCATTCCTGTAGTTGTCTGTTCAAGGGACGTTATTGTAGTTGAGTCTGATGATCTGGATGTCTCCTTAACGTCTGTAGTTGTTTGTATAGTAGATATAGCCATGACAGATGTATCTGTTTTAGCTGTAGATGAACATTTGATAGAGCTTAATGCCGTGCTGCTAGCGGTACTTGTATAATCCGTTGGTACGTTTATGGTTGATGAATTGGACTGTCTAGCGGACATAGGCGTTGTTGACTTGGTAATAGAGTCTTGAATCTTGAAAGAAAATCATAATGATATTCACGCAAATCAGAAAAAAAACATATATGCATATGAATATTGCTTAGCTATTCAGGAGTAAAATAATAACAATTATTTAAATTCTGTTAACCCTTTGCAATGTGGTGCATTTAAACCATATGTTCTCGTAGCTGACGTGAATCAAGCTCGCTCAAATTGTTTGTGTCCTTACCGTAGCACATGCTCAACGTCGGATCCAATATTATTTTGCATCCGAGGCTCAAATAAGCACACACACTGCTCGATTCCGAAAACCGTACAGAAGTGTACACTGCTCGACTAGCATACTGGTATTTGACAAACATTTTTACACATTCATACCGTATAAGCCGCATATAAACGTAACCTTAAATGTTTAAACATTGTTTTTGTAACATTTGGAACTCTTAAATGACATCATCTGACATTGATATTTGACATGGTTATTTCAGCCAGGTTTGTGTGCTGTTTTCGTTTGCAGTGTGCTCTAATTAGAATGATATTTTGTAACCTTAACTTTGTAATTTTGAACAGTTAGGCTATGTGCGCTGATTAGGGAGACTACGTCATTAGCTCACCTGAGCCGAAGGCTCACAAGGTGAGGTCGAGCCGTCGTCCGTCCGTGCGTTCACACTTTCAATCTTGAATATCTCTAAGACAACAAGGCCAATCGCAATCAAATTTTATCTGAAGCGTCATTGAGGAGGGGGAAGGTTGCATTAGGTTTTGGGCTAGTTCGGATCAGAACTCTGTTTTCCATGGCAACAGATAGCTCCTATTGAGTTATAATGGGGAAAATGTTCACTCTAGCAACTTCATTTTGATTGAATCTTCTTCATTCTTGGGAATAACAAGGACAACCATAACATCTAGAATGAGTTCGAATTTCGGCTAGGTTCGACCTCAGATTGCGGAGTTAGCTGCCCTTGAGCGTCTGGAAAAATCGCCACAGACTTATAATGGGAAAAATGTTGTGGCCACTCTAGCGCCATTATTTTTCAGTAGATCTTCTTCATTCTTGCAGGTAACAAGGACAACTATAATATGTCGAATGGGTTCGAATTTCAGCTAGATCCGACCTCTGACTGTGGAGTTAGCTGCCCTTGAGTGTTTGAAAAATGATTATTTTGTGTTGTTGCCACTCTAGCGCCTTCAATTTTAATCGGATCTTCTTCATACTTTGAAGTAACAAGGATAGCCATAACATCTCGGATGAGTTCGAATTTCAGCCAGATCCAACCTTGACTGCAGAGTTATCTGCCCTTGACTGTGTGAAAAATCAATATTTAGTGGTGTGGCCACTCAAGCGCCTTATTTTTATTCGGATCTTCTGTATTCTTGGAAGTAACAAGGACATCTGTAAGATCTCGGATGAGTTCGAATTTCGACCAGATCCGACCTCTGACCGCGGAGTTATCTGCCCTTGAGTGTTTGAAAAATCAATATTTTGTGTTGTGGACACTCTAGCATCTTTGTTTTTCAGTGGATCTTCTTCATTCTTGCAGGTAACAAGGATAACTACAATATCTCGGATTAGTTCGAATTTCGGCCAGATCCGACCCCTGAATGCGGAGTTAGCTGCCCTTTAGTGTTTGTAGAATCAATATTTTGTATTGTGGCCACTCTAGCGCCTTCAATTTTGATCGGATCTTCTTCATTCTTGGAAGTAACAAGGATAACCGTAACATCTTAGATGAGTTCAAATTTGAGCCTGGTTCAACCCTGGACTGCGGAGTTAGCTGCCCTTGAATGTTTGAAAAATCAATTTGTAGTGTTGTGGCCAGTCCAGCGTCTTCAATTTTGATCAGATCTTCTTCATTCTTGGTAGTAACAAGGATAACTATAACATCTTGGATGAGTTGAATTTCAGCCAGCTGCCATTGAGTGTTTGAAAAATTAAAAAAAAATAACACATTCTTGTTGACTCTCAGGTGAGCGATCGTTGCCCTTGGACTACTTGTTCTTTGTCGTACATGATATGCTTAATGGCAAGAGTACAAAGTTTGAAATACGAGGGGTGTTCTTTAATACTTGTCATTTGCTTGATAACATTTCTCGTGGACTAACCTGCACGGGTTACGCGTTTCAATATTTTCGTCTTTTTCAATTTGAATTGTTTTGTGAATATATCAAATTTATGCTTAAATTAATTTTGTCTAAAATGGTCAAAATGGATATCCGTTGTAAATTGCTAAACGTGCAATTAAACATTTGCGTCAGTTTTATGGGGAAACGGGCACACTGTTTCTAGGATAGTTGTTCGTCTCTTTCGTAATAGAATTCCAGTCAAGTTTTCTGTTTGAAAATGTCTACATCATAAAAACATGTCCGTGAAATGTATACCCCCTCATACCCCACTTTTAAATAGTAAAACTGGGGTTTACAGGGGTATTCCAAATTTCCTTATTTTGGATTCAAAACATACATTGTGGGTACTCGTTAGAACCGCCTTGGTGAGGCGGTTCTAACGTGTACCCACAATTTATGTTTTGAGTGAAAATATTAAAAACATCAAAAATTTTCCAATGAATTTTCCATTTTTGCTTCTTGAAAAAATCTCTGTATATTGCATGGGCATGTTTTCATAATGACAAAAAGCGCTTCGTAAACATATCAAGTAAATAGATTTTGAGACGTTGTAGTGGTATTAGCACAAGATTGCATTGTGGTATTGATGCCTCTTTTAGAGGAATTTTGTTATTTTTCATATTGCAACAACTTATAAATCAATGTTTCGGAGGATAAACAATCCAAAACTTGTATCAATGGAATAAACAAAGATTTGATACAAAGCAGCATTAACTGTTTGGATCAGTCATGAAATGACGTTTTAAGGGTTTGAAATTTCTATACCGACATTATTTCAATTTTACAATCATAACAAACAGGCGTAGTGCTGTGTTTACAGTTCTCGTAAAACTGCAATTTCTGTTTTAGGAAAGTAACTTTTCACCTATGTGTAAGCAAGGTAATGAAGACTCCGCAAGTATAAAATGGTTCTTCTAAATGTTATAATTCGAACATTATGTTTGGACTGGCTGATGCACGTGTATGCAGTGTCATAAAGGAGCCCCTCTTTAGAGACTCAGTTTGCAATTATTAATTGTATCATCTTAAAATGCTTGGGTGATTTCAATATTGCAAAGAACCTATTTATAACTACCATTTTATAATTTTCTTCTGGTACAGATGCAGGTTTAGGAAACAACGAATCGATGATAAGAATTAAAGAACACCCTTCGTACGGTAGAACCGCATCGGCACAATTTATATACTAACGTGAATTGGAGGATTTTTAAAAGCTTTTATGCTGATACTACCTACAGTCATAATCAACTTTCAAGATAATAACTGAGGGATGGTGACATTTTTAAATTGACATAAAAGGCAATTTAGGGTCGTTTGTAAGACGGAAACACACCAACTTCTATTTACGCCTGAGCGGTGCAGCTACATGTATGAATGTGGAACATATTGTAACGTACAAACCGGTAATAGTGGTCCAATTAATAAGCATGCATTAATGCAAAACAATTGAATTTACGCAATCGCCGATGTTTGTATTATTTAGTTCACTTTTAAAAGCAACATCTGAATTGCAATTTTTATAAAATTTATATATTAGCTGATACTAATTACCGTTTTGTATGCAAAGTATCCACCGATTCCCACCGACGATAAAATTAAAATCCCTAAGACTAAACAAGCCAGCATTTTCAATCGCTTTCTGGCAACAGATACTGTAGTTCCAGGTTGTGTGAATGACTCTTCCATTTTGTATCCTATTTTACCTTTCACAGCTTATAGCCGTTAATGTTAGTATAATTATTTTCTTGGTTGTGGAAACTATTGCAAATTATTTGAAGACAGCTGGGCCTTATGTCGTAGTTCAGAATAAGTTTAAACATCAAGAAAACATGCCCGTGCAATATATACCCCCTTAAACCACACTTTTATATAGTAAAACTGGGGGTTGCGGGGGTATACCTATTTTTCTTATTTTTGCTCCAAAACATAGATTGTGGGTACTCGTTAGAACCGCCGTGTACCCACAATCTATGTTTTGAACAAAAATAAGAAAAATATCGATTTTTTTTCTGATGTTTTTTTTTTTTAATTTTTACAGGTGAAAAAAAAATCTCTGTATATTGCATGGGCAAGTTTTCGTAATGTGAGCACAAAAGTATAAAAGACAATTATACAAAGATCAAAGATCATATTAGAGACTGAATTGTAAATAAAACACCAAAAGTTCGATAACAGTTTAAGAGCCTTTTTCACCAAAGCAAGCCTACTAAAAGGACCAAAATAGTGTTCTTGATTTTGTCTTGAAATGAAAAACTATAGCACTGAGTTGGTCAAACGAAAAATTTGTCCAGCCTGCCGTTGGTTGCTTTTATGAATGCCATTAATTGAAGACGTATTTCCTCGGGACGGCCCGTTAATGCGAATAAAGGCCAAAGCTAATATTAGCGCTATGGATGATTTAAAAGTAGGTCATTCATTAGTTATTAAAATGTAACATTTTTTATAAGTGAATTGAAACATTTATATCATAAATAAATTTGATCGTACAAAATAAACTAAACTCCTTTTTTCCTGTGTAAACAATACAAAATCAGTTTTTAGAAATAGTGAAGTCAATGTTATCAAGTACAGACATTTTGTGAAGAAAAAGATTTGATACTTTGATTTGCGGTACCGGATGTGCTGAATAAAAATATCAATTATGACAAGCTGGAGAATAATGTATTTGTGACGTCATTTACCATCAGGAAAACATGTCCGTGTAATGTATACCCCCTTGAACCCCACTTTTATATAGCAAAACTGGGGTACACAGGGGTATACCTATTTTTCTTATTTTTGCTCCAAAACATAGATTGTGGGTACTCGTTAGAACCGCCTCGCCGAGGCGGTTCTAACGTGTACCCACAATCTATGTTTTGAGCAAAAATAAGAAAAATATATATATAAAAAAAAAAATCAGCTAAAATTTTCAAATTTCTAAAGCTCAAAATTCTCTGTTTATTGCATGGGCAAGTTTTCGTAATGATATTTATCAAACTATTTCCAATGATTATATATTTAGCATACCTGAGCCTAGTGGCTGATTAAGAGGGGGGTTCGGATGGTTCGCTTGAACACCCCTCTGGGACCAAATTATTGCAATTTCAAACAAACCCGTCTTGATGGATTTGAACCCCCCTTCAAGAAATCTTGGATCCAACCCTAGAGCCGTAAGTATAACAAAGAGCTCGAGCAATCCATGATCCGGGGTGCGTCCGTTTACCTGGCTCTCGTCGCCGTTTTAAAAAGGGACACTGAAGAGGGTTCAGTACCCGGAATTGAGCAATATGGCCCATATCACATCCCTTTGAACGTTTTCACTGCTTCAAAGAATCTTAGTCTTACTTAAGGATTGAAATTCAGATTTTAGCTTTCACTGGATGATGAAAAACATTAGGCCGTTTTAATGTCTGTCTGTGAGACATTAAAACAACTAATGTTTTTCATCATCCAGTGAAAGCTAAAATCTGAATTTCAATACTTATATTTATATTTTATATAATCAATCAAGTATGTGATTTTCAATAGCACATATCATCGCTCATTTTCATGTTATTTGAATTTAAATCCGACTTAACGTAATTTAGGAACAGCCAAAACGTCCAACTCGTGGCGACACGCGACCGACGTCACGCCAACAACGTCACTGGCTGGTTATTCACGTCGCCCCGCCCATAGGCGTGGCCTCTAGATCACGTGACTTAATGTTTTTCATCGGGTAATGAAGAACATCAAGAATGATACTTTCATCTAGGGAGATTGCAATAAAATTGTAAATATATTAATTTATATTTTATTTGTTATTTCTGCAGCAGGCGTTGTGTTGTACGGCGGCCCTAAAATGTCCGTGCATCATGCAAAGTGCAGATTATATATTTTTTTCTTTCGGTCCTTTGAGATCAGTAAGAATACTCAGAGTATTAAATAAATAAACGTTAAGAGCCATCTTCTTACAATGTTTTAATTATTTGACACCGTTTAGACATGTGTCTTTGATTTAGACTTCTCTTATGTAAGTTTCTGACATTGCAGTGTACGAGGGGTGTTCTTTAACACTTGTCATTTGCTTGATTACTTTTCCCGTGGACTTACAATCAGAATGTTGTTTATATATGGTGAAAGGTAAATCTTTTCCGATCAGATTAGTACCAAAATTATTGCTGTCTGACGCACGAACCTATAGTAATCACATTCTAAAACAGGGTACAGTAATGAAACTGCGTTGTTTTCCAGTAAATTTAAAACATGTGTTCTGCAGTAAGCGTGTGCTTGCAGAATCTTGAATTTGTAGTGTTCGTAAATGAGAAATAAACAAAGTTCAGTTTTCTTTTCCTTTATGGAAATCCACAAATTAATATGACAACAATGTTCACAATTCAAAAGTTTTAACACGCTGGCTCTCCAACTTTGACAAAGTTTCTACTGGCAATCCAGCATTAACAATCACAAATAAACAAAATTCTTAGATATTTTATCTCGGATATCCGAATATGTTTTTCCGTGGTATTCCACCAGTGTCCAAAATCTAACTAACTTTTTTTTTCGTGGGGCCGTTCACTCTACCCCATTACAAATTTAACCAATTAAACTACTTTAAACAATTTAACGAAAACCTGCCAATGAAAATAGAGACTTACTTAACATGGCTTACCACATGACAATACGAGATTTGGGCAAGAGGACCGTGATTGTGCGAGACTTTAGTGACAGATTCTTACCGGCATTATCCATGCCAAACAAGATTAAGTTGATTAGGAGTTGCGCAACTGAGCTCATAAAACTTGCTAAAATGACCGACAGACAAGCGAATTTAGATTGTACAAAAGATACGTTAAATACTTGTCAAAACTGTGTCAAGCCGAGTGATAAAAGCCAATTAAAATTTTTTTGCTCTTTGTTCTCTAAAATTGTCTGAAGTAAACTTATTCGTCCATTTCATTCTCTCTTTTTTTGTCTGAACTATTTTTATTTATTCATAAATTTAATCATTTTATTTCAGTTTTTATTTAATATTCAAATTCAATTTTATACAATTTTCTCTGCACAACACATGTAATTTCGACCACAAGTATAGAAAATGCTATAACATTCGCAACACTATATACATAACCGCTTCCATTTTACACATAAACTTGCCATTCATATGAGCATAAGAAAACACATTTGTAGAATGTATTGCCCCTGCTTTGTGACGTCATAATATTTTGAATATACACCATTTAAAATCAATGCACAGGCTACGCCTTTCAATATTTTCAGAGTTTTCAAATTGGATTGTATGGTGAATATATCAAATTTATGGTTATCTTAATTTCGTCTTAAATGGTCTAAATGGATATTCGCTGTAAACTGCTAAACTTGCAATTTAACATTTACGTCAGATTTAAGGTGAAACAGGTGCACAGTTTCTAGGACAGCTGTTCGTCTCTATAATAATAGAAACCCAGTCAAATTTTCTGATTGGAGACGTCTACCAACACGCTTCTTAAAAATATCTAGCATGCTTACATTGTGATATGGACGCCTCTTTTAAAAGAATTTTGTACTGATTTTCAAAATGTTACAACTTATAAATCAATGTTTTGGAGAATAAACAATCCAAAACTTGTATCAATGGAAAATTTTAGCAAAGATCTGACACAAAGCAGCATTAACAGTTTGGATCAGTCATAACTGGAAATGAAATTATGAGGCTCTGAAACTTCTATACCGACGTTCTTTCATTTTACAATCCATTACAAACAGACGTAGTGCTATGTTTACAGTTCTCGTAAAAATTACAATTTCTGTTTTAGGAAAATAACTTTTTCGCATATGTGTTAGCAAGGTTATGAAGAGTCCGCAAGTATAAAATGGTTCTTCTAACCATTGTCATTCAAACATTATACTGTCTTTTGGGACTGGACGAAGTACATGTACGCAGTGCCATAAAGGTGTCCCTCTTTAGAGGCTCAGTCTGCAATGATCAACTATATCATCTTAAAATTGTTGGGTGGTTTCAATATCGCAAAGAACCTATCTATAACTACCAATTAATTTTCTTCTAGTACAGATGTTGGTTTAGGAAAAAACTAGTCGATGACAAGAATTAAAGAACACCCCAAGTATTGATTTTATCTGGCTATTGTCGCCGGTTTCAAAATGGTCACTGAAGAGGGTCCAGTACCCGTAATTGAGCAATATGGCCCATACCACATCCCTTTGAACGTTTTCACTGCTTCCAAAGGTTTTTTAGGACTTCCCTTCTTTAAGTTTCACTTCCCTTCTGTAAGTTTTCTAACACTGCAGTGTATTTAATTGATTTTACATGGCTATCGTCGCCGTTTTATTAAAACGATAAAAAAAAATATAAAAAAAAACTTTTGCCATTTTTTTACGATTTTGTTTTTTTCTTCGATGAGTATAACTAAAACCACATAATAGTAGGCACCGCTACCCCATCATGAAAACATGTCCGTGCAATATATACCCCGTTAAACCCCCTTTTAAATAGAGAAAATGGGGTTTGCAGGGCTATACCTAACTTTGTTATTTTTTATCCAAATCATAAATTGTGGGTACTCGTTAGAATTAGAACCGCCCCGGCGAGTCGGTTCTAACGTGTACCCACGATGTGTGTTTTGAGCTAAAATATTAAAAAAAAAATCAAATTTTTTCCACTGAATTTTTCATTTTTTGCTTCATCTTCCTCATGTCTGCAGACACGACGACCAACGCGACAGAACGCTCATGAAATCAATCTGCGACAATAACTGAGCCACCTCGTGGAAAACCCAACAATGTGGTTTCCGAACAGGTCTGACACAAACCAGCCAGTACAAGCACAGAAAAGAGCGAGAAGCTTGAAATTTCGGATTTAAGTAGAAGAGGAATTGTACTATCCGAGTAGCGAAAACAAAGGCGCTGATCAGCTTCGCGGTTACCGCGAAGCTGATCTGCGTCTTTGTTTTCGCCTATGCAGATTGTTGGTTTTCCCATGTGGCGGCTCAACTGACTACAGTTGTTCTCTGACAAGTATTTGAATAATTGTCATGATTTCATCCGTTTTTGATGTTCTCAGTCATCCGGAAAGCATGTCCATGTAATGTATACTATAAGACTTAAGTTTAGCAATTTTTATTTGATGTCGAAATTGCAAATTGTTATAAAGATAAACTGAACTACATGTAAACTCTTTAACCCATCAATATTTAATCCTTACGGAACCACAATTTCCACTTTTCGCCGGAAAGCCATCTTCTCCAGACGCAATTACGCTACGTCAAAGTTTACATGGGTGTCACCTCAAAATTCACATTATTTCTTGGCATATGAAAAGTCAGCCTTTTATTCCCAAAACAGTCATTTAACATCTTCGTGTGCTCAAAAAGAGTACAGTACAATGATCGTAGAGATTTAGTTCCATTATGGTACCAGGTAACGCCCCCGGACTATGACGTAACAGACGTCATTTTGTTTCCTGTCCTTTCTCCCGAGGTGAACCCATATGTGTTTAATTGCTGAAATGACGTGCGATTTCGCTTTTTCGAGAACACATTCCCTTAGTAGGCCTATCCCAGCGGGCACATGACGTGAAAATGACGTCATATCAACATCGATGCGACGTCATGACGTCGCATCGACGTCTATCTGACGTCATTCTGACGTCATGTGCCTGCTGGGATCTGATGTCAGGTCTAGTCTAGTCTGCAGAGTGCAACGATTACAGGACCAAAAACGTAACGGCGATATCCACGGTGTTCGCACCACGCAGGTTTCCTGTCAGCTTTTCCGATACAAATCCATCTTTCCATGCCGAAAATTATCAAACCTGATATTCGAAGGTTGCCTAAAAATCGATTACGTCACTATGACGTCAAATTGGCATTGCCCTATATCCTGATAGCCTTACGTTGTCTGGCGTCACGATGCCGGTCTTTGATGCTATCGGCTGATGGAATATGGTTGTAGGAGATTGTGTCGTACTCTAGCAAGCTTAGAAATTTCAATTGGCTTCCTTTTTCTTCATGTCTGCACTGAGCATATTGATCTTCGTGTTACGCTGGTTTAACGTCACGCCATGACGGCGTCCCCTCACGGAATGTTTCAAAAGTCATTCCGGTTAATTCGTTATGACACTTTTACCAATCAAACAAGGCAAAAATTGATAACATGTGATGCACGTGGAATGCTGGGTTTGCATGATTTTTTAACGTAACGTAGCAACTCGTAGGCGTGAAAAAAGCACACAAACTCGTCTCTAAACATGAATTTGAGCATCACTTGACATATTAAAAGCGTATGTTAAGTTTTCAAACATTTAAAATTTTGAAAATAATGATGAATGAAAAAATTGCTTAACTTAAGTCTTATAGTATATATCCCCTTATACCCTACTTTTATATAGTAAAATTGGGATGCACATGAGTATATCTATTTTTTCTTATTTTTGTATCCAAAACATAGATTGTGAGTACTCGTTGGTTCTAACGTGTACCTACAATCAATGTTTTGAACAAAAATGTAAAAGTATCAAAAAAATTCCAATGATATTTTCATTTTTTGTCTCCGAAACAATAATTATTCTCCATATCCCAGCGGGCACATGACGTCATAATGACGTCATATCAACGTCGATCTGACGTCATTATGACGTCATGTGCCTGCTGGGATATTGCATGAGCGTGTTTTCGTTATGGTCCTTTTGGTCGACTTTGGATACCATTGCGTATGAAGAGGACATAGATGCAAATTGTTTATGCTTCTGCCTTATCACAACATTCGGAAAAATTGAAGTCCTTTGAACGGACGCAAAACCTGAGCCCTTTTCAAATATAATATTGATGCAATGTATAACGAACCATATTCAATTTAATGCAACTGACAATAGCATATGGTGCAATGGTGCAAATTACAAATAGGTGGAACAGCTTGCTAGCAACTGACATGGAGATGACTCAGATTTTTTTTTTCATACCAGCCAACTTGATTGAATTTTAAATCGTCTAAATATTGAAGCTGGTTACAGCTTTATACTGTAAATTTATAGAAGGTCATTATGAAATCAACCCTGATTCCCCTTAATGCGAGACTGGACTCACCCAAATGATGATGAGGGGCGAGTCTATTTGTAACAGGCGAAGTTTGACTTCCGGGTTCGTCGTAACGCAGATGTGTCTACATGGCTGGGGGAGGACGCAAGAAAATTCAAAGAACACCCAATAGTTGTACTGATGACTGTTATTCAGTTGGTCGACACCAAGACAACGCAAGTCAACCAATAGCCAACGTCAAACTGAAAATACATCATAGACAATCATGTAATTGCATATTACTGTGTGCCCAGAATTTGATACAAAACATTTCACAAGTACAAAATGAGCCACTTTATGCCAATGTAAACGGTGCTTGCACGAACGTCATTTCCACCGCAGTTTTAATCACCGTAAAAGATACAAATTTCGCATAATTATAGACTTTCACTCGAAGGACAATTAATATACCTCTTTGGGCTTCGTTGAAGATCATTAAGGATGAGAAGAAATCGCAAATAACTCAGTAAAAACAATATTTCTTCCCCGCAAACGCAGAAGTTTTGTTAGCAAAGACCACGGCGGAAGTAGACTATATGATGCTATTGATTTCTTTTTCGTGCTATTGGAAAAGGACAATTCGCACCACAGAATTCTCAATAACGTCTCTCCACAAAAGAGTATTCGTTATGACGACAGTTACACTATTCGTCAAACAAATGACAAATAATTTATTCAGCAATGACACATTCACATCCGATGGTTATAATATGGCTGTAGCAAACATAACACACATTCTAATACGGCGTTATCTTCTTCCGAAACGTCACCGTTTGCAAATTAAGAATAACTCGCTGTAAACAAAATTACGCGCGTATGGTGGCGTTTATATTATTATGTGAACATTCATGTCCGCCGAGACTAAGTCCACTGGAAAACGTTTTAGAATGTAAGCATTTATTTATTAGTCGTGTTAGAGTCGAAATGTTTTTACAGTGGATTATCTTTGATTAACGCGTGATGTTGTCGGGCAGTAGCCTGGCCCCAGGCTTTGAGTTTTAGCAAAGGTGAATTATTCTTACTTGACTCTTACTTGACCCTTTTTCTGATAATATAATCTCCCCTACTAGTCAGTGTTGGGCCAGTCAGAAAATTTTTGCCACTGAGTATTTTTTTTCGTTTCATGTAGGTATGAAAAAAAAAAAAAAAAAAAAAAAAAAAAAAAAAAAAAAAAAAAAAAAAAACAGTAACGACTGGAGCCAGTCTAGTCGGGCAGATACGATTATTTAATTCACTCCGGCTGCGCCGTCGTGAATTAACACATCGCTATCTGCCCTCCAACATCCCGCGTTAATCACGATAATTCACCGTAAAGTAAAATTATTTCTTAAATAGAACATACGTGATTAAAATCAAATTAATTTTATATACAAATGTAATATATACTTCACGATCGACCCAAATGAAATTAAACAAACAACACAAATAAAAATCAATACAGCACAGCAAGCATATCAGTTAAAACGAACACACTCTATTAACAACTCAGGTACGGGTCATAACTATATGCAAACATTAATATTTCCTTAAGATATGCATGTAAAACAATTCGACCGTATGACACATATAGTATGCATTTGAAGAGATATGATACAGTAGCGCCTTGTACTTGTCAAAGATTTTTTTATATAAATTATACACATATGGATTTGAATGTATTGACTGGACGCATTATACGGATATAGGCATGTTTAACTGAAAAACTTTCGAACGTGCCATGACTAATAAATAATACAGTATGCATTTGAAAGATTTCATTTGGCCTTAGGATAGAGAATCTATTGTATGTTTAAAGCATGGCACAGTTTAAGACAATTGTTTATAGACAGATATTACGGCATCCTTATATTGGGTTACTTTGTCTGTTTATTTGCCTATACGCTTTGATACAGATTCTTTTGAGGTATGTAACATTTTTCTTTCTCTACTTTTTTTCTTTCTTTCTTTCTTTCTTTCTTTCTTTTTGCCTGGTGTTTTGTCTTCCTTTTTGTCTGTCTGTCTGTCTGTATGTCTGTCTGTCTGTCTGTCTGTCTGTCTATCTGTCTGTCTGTCTGTCTATCTATCTGTCTGTCTGTCTTGTCATATATGTATGAGTTCTGTCACAGATCTATACTACTAAACGAATGTTGAAAATAAAGATACAAGATAATCTGTTTTAATAATACAAAATACATCATGTAATGTAAAAGACCGCCCGCTTCTTAAAATATTACACTACCTGTCAAAACAAGCTGTCACATGCAATAAATACATACATGTTTTTTCGAAGAATTGACAGCTGTTTCACTGTACTTAATTTCTAATTCAGTATAACAACCTTGACCGCATAAACACACCGTACATACGGCTCGTCAAATTCCAACTAGTACGCCAAATTCCAGATGTTTATGTCGGCGCGTGCGTTTTGGCGGGTAAGTTATTTTGCTGTATTTTACACAGAATACCTAAACTTTTCATGGTATAATCTTATTGAGGCTTATATTTTTCAGTCGATAATCAACTTTTACAGTGTATTTATCGTTTTATTCTGTCGCTAGGCGACAAAAACAACACGCCAAAGTACAGACGGGCGAATGTCATATGATAAGCGAAATTACAGACGGCCGATACGGAAAATTCCAGACGGTTTATGATACGGGTCTACTAAAACACTTCTTTGTCAGTATATGGTTTAATTTGCATCGCTACTAACCATAAATTGCATAAAGAAAACATTACTTGGAAAGGAAATAAAGTGAAACGACTGTCTTTAAACGATTTTATATGCCGTTTTTTACTCAAGATGGACAGGCTGATTGTACTTTTGACTACATGGAAATTTGGGAAAAAATGAAAGCAGATAGTGTGAACATTTGATAATATTCCACATAACTTAACTGATACATGTATGGCTATTGCAAAGCAATTTTAAATATTCAAATAGAACACTACGCGACTCAGTACACGTACATGTATAAGCGCCATGAGACGGGGAATTATTTACGAATAGCGCATTGTTTCTAGCTTTAATTATATGCATACCCCTAATTTTGATTATAAATTCTGTATGGCATGGGCCGGAACTGAACTTTGCGGTCTGTGCCTGGGCATACAAGGGTTCAAACTGATTGTTTGTTTCCTTATGCGCCAATGTCCAGGGGCGTTGTTAGGCATCAGGTGTCTTCATGCATTCGCTCGGTTGAGTCTTCGCCCTAGAAACACCATGGCATAACCTGTGCTTTATTTGTTTGCCGATGTGCTTCTTTGATGGAATTTAATTTTTATACCAACTGAACAAATACATGTGTTTTTGTTTGTTTGAACTGATGCTTTACGTCCCAGGCAACAGATAAGGTCATGTCGGGACGTTGCCTCCATTTTATGGGACTTTTACGCAAAATGAGGATGTCATGACATCCTACAAGTGCTTGAAATATAACCATTCAACTAAGCCAAAAAGGCTTATACGTATGGATGGTATGACTTGAACCACGTTTTGGGCAAGCTCAGACCAGAGGGGTTAACCAGTAATCAGATGGTCGGTCAGTAGTGTATAAGCTTTGCCTGGGTGTACAAGCAGCCCATCTATTTCTTTAGCCCCCAATGGGTGATTGCCTTTAAAATAAGATTAACCAAGGATCAAGAACTGAGACAATCAGGTTTCAAACCACGACCACTATATCACTCTCATAAAGTTATACTGTGTTTGAGTGGAAACAACACAGCAGACACACAAAGTTGAAACAATTTCGAATCAATGTTGATTCAATCAACTTTGAAACAATGTTGTAGAATCAATGTTGATTCAGTAAATCGTATTGATTCAACAATGTTTAAAGGTTGACCGAATCAACATTATTTTAAGATTATTTCAACAATGTGTGTCCTAATGTTGATTCTACGGTTTCAACATTTTGTGCAAATGTTGATATAGTGAATCAACGGCGTGTGTCTTAAAGGTGGCCATTTTATCTTTGCCAATCTATAAACTGTATGACAGCCGTAACATTTCCAATTCAAGAATTTATTTTTTGAACGTGTTCTTAGGTATGAGCATCGTGTGTGTGTGTGTGGTGTGTGAATGAAATATTCTTATAAGGGACGCAAAACTGGATTTAAAAAGTATACTTCCAAGTTGACCGCTTAAGAAGGCCAAACACTGCCAGGTATTTGAAAAAATCGCACTCAACACGTCTGATGCGACACGTATCCAAAGTCGTGTCTACGTCTGTTATTTCACGTATCAACAGCTATTGTCCGTCTGGTCTTTCAAGTATAAAACGACTGTCGTGGTTCGTATCATGTAAAATCACACATGGTTCAAAAGAATGAGCTGCGCTATCAATAGTAGTAATTAATTTGAATGGAAGCTTAAATCAGGCTTTTAAATAGATAATAAGCTATATATATTCGAGCATGCGACTTTCAATTATTTCTAGTTATGGAGATATTTGGCAAAAAGTATGGATGTTTTCTGAAAAAGTGCCATTTTAAGACTTTCGTGCAATGTTTTCGCCAATCCACGGGTAAGATGACCATGACACCTGTATGTACAGATGCGTGGATGTCCACACAAGACTGCCGATTATAATTTTCTTCTGAAACCGTTAGCTAAAGTATAATAAAACATGAAAAAACAACAAAAATAACTTACCCGCCAAAACGCACGCGCTGACATAAACATCTGGAATTTCACGTACCAGTTGGAATTTGACGAGCCGTATGTACGGTGTGATAAAGCATTTGTGAACTGGAATCTGTCTGGCAGTTAGTCTGAATTTCGAGATCGTATTTGAGCCGCCTCATGAGAGAGCCAACAAGAATATTCGAAACCGAAAGCGCAGATCAGCTGTGCAGTAACTGCACAGCTGATCAGCGCCTGTGTTTTCGCTACTCGGATAGTACAATTCCTCATCTACTTAAATCCAAAATTCCAAGCTTTTAGCGTTCTTCTATGACTGCACAGACCGGTTTGTGTCGGAAACCCAAATTGTTGTTTTATCATGCAAATGCTCATTTGTTGATATTGACTGTCATGATAACCCATGACAATCTGTAACGTATGATATTAGTTATGTTTTCTCTTTCAGGTTTCACAATTTAGGCCAACCTAGATTTCAGGAAGGTTTACCAGGTAAGAAAATCTAAGTGACTGTCAACTAGCGCTTTAGGTTCAAAATTACTTTAAGATCTGCTACGATTTAGTTCTAAAAGTAACCATTCAATATAAGGATTTCTATACATTTTAATTAAGGACATACTAAGGTTCATATATTGATGCATGTACCCATATTTGCTTACCAGTAAATCGAATAAATGTTAATGAAATTGAATTTATTATAAGAAATGCCATACACTTTTGTCGTATTCTGCTACTTTTTCTTACATCCAGCATCCATGTTGACCCACCAGATACTTTAAAGCAACGGAAGATGGCTATAGTTTATAGTTCTGCGTAAATGCTTAACATGTATGTTAAATACAAAAAAAAATACAATTGTCTTTGTCTTTTTTCTCTAGATTCACGCACGCACGTCGCTTACATCACTAAACATCTTAACACCCATATCAAATCACCAGCTAATGTTTAAAACCTACCGAAGATGGCTACAGTGAACCGTTCATTATGCATTTTAATCACTAAAATGTTTAATAGTGATATTTTAACATCTATTTTAGATACGCCGACAATGACGTCGCTTACATCGTTAATAATCTTGACGTCCACATTGAACCTCCTGATAGGTTTTAGCCAATTGAAGATAGTTGTTAAACATGTACGCAGTAAAGTTCAGCGTAAACTTTAAAATTTTGAGATGCATTTTCATCAGTGTGTTTTCATATTGATATTTCAGCTTCTTTTTTGTGTCCACACATGACGTCGCTTACAGCGAGGTTTTAGCCAATTGAAGATAGTTGTTAAACATGTACGCAGTAAAGTTCAGCGTACTTTAAAATTTTGAGATGCATTTTCATCAATGTGTTTTCATATTGATATTTCAGCTTCTTTTTTGCGTCCACACATGACGTCGCTTACAGCGCTAATAATCGTGACGTCCACATGGAAGAGTCAGATAATTTTAAACCTGCCGAAGATGGCTTCGTATATAGTTTTATTTTTAAGTTTTTACATGCATACATTTTAATCACACACAAAAAAATGTATATCAATTCATATTTAATCTTCTTTTTTCCGCAGATACACCCATACATGACGTCGCTTACATCGCTAATAATCTTGGCGTCCATATTGAACCACCCGATAATTTTAATCCAAACAAAGATGGCTACATGATACTTAAAATAGGCCTTACTAATAAAGGAAATACAGACATAGTGAATGGGAAATGGGCGATTTTCTTCAACAGGTAGGCATATACTAATCAAAGTGGTTTTGTAAATATCTTGTAAATGAGGGTCGTGCAATCCCTGGCTTCTCTAGTATTTCATTTAGGCAAGGTCCCTGCTCTACGTGAACTTAATTTGTTGAGTAAAATGCGAACGGCACCACAATTAGATTTGTTCCATGACGCCAACAAGCATGTGTAAAAAAGTTCTATGGGTTTTCGCTGTAACTGAAGAAAAATATTTAAATTTTTCCAGTTTTCCAAGAATTATACCGGGGACATTAGACTGTGGACTAAACGTTTTTCACGTCAACGGCAACCTCTACTTTGTTGCACCACTGGACGGAGATAGCGGATTCCCGGGGATTAAACCCCAAACCACACTACAGTGCGAGTTTCACTTGGGCCATACTGCGATCGCCAGGTAAGTAGATGCAGAGAGAGAGAGAGAGAGAGAGAGAGAGAGAGAGAGAGAGAGAGAGAGAGAGAGAGAGAGAGAGAGAGAGAGAGAGATTATGGGTACAAATGTCACAGGAGAGACTACCAAACATTCATGATTTCAAATGGTCACTAGCAACACTTAACCAGTATTATGAGGAAGGTAGTGTACGTTGCTCAAAGGTACAAATCTGCGCTAGCGGACTTTAAACACTAACCTCTCAATCGGAGTACGACACTCTATCACTAGAACACCTGTACCTTTATGTCCAGGGTCGCACGTTTACTTGCAATATCCGTTACTGCCCTATGACTGCTGCCATAAAAGATAAAGCTTTCTTTAGGAACATATTTCTCTCTCACTACCGAGATTGCGCAATATAGTCTATAATATATCCCTTTGGGTTTTTTTATTCCTTTCAAAGGATCAAACCTTTATATTTTATTCAACATTTTTTGCAGGACGGACTTTCTCCCTAACTGGTATGTATCGTCCATGGATGACCGGGGAGTGACACAAGTTATCGCGAGTACCGAGGGCGATTCACTATCATTCATTGGGAGATTCAAGTCGCCGAATCAGTGGAAAAGTCATCCGGCAGATCGTTTCAACCCACTAACGCCAGGTATGACCATACTGTTGGGTTTTCTTCGATGGTGGTTTCTATACTAGTGACTGCTTTACCTTCTTTATGGCTTTAAGATGTAATGTAAGAGTTTAGTCAGCTGAATGGCCACTTTGCTGACTTTGATACATGTACAAATGTACATCTAGTATCACTTACATGCAATGCATTCCAATCTGTAAAATGGCAAATCCTTTCGGTATTGTTTAGTGAGTCTTAAAAAGACCGCGATCGGTTCTAAGATTTGCCTCATGATATTACCATGCATGTTGACTGATTTAATAATAATAATTTGACATCTAACGAAAACAGCGTGGCCTTTAGTTTATTTGATTCGGTAAACATCAATTTTCATTTCTAGAACAGCGTTTTCAACGGAACCACATCTCAAACACAACGATCAGTCGCCTTGTCATCCCAACACCGTTGTCAATAAAGAAAATTGGTCAGGGATCTGTGATGTTTGACCCTAGAGTATGGACTGTTGTACCTTCTGATGTATTTTCGAAAGAAGTATCTTATTTGGCAGGTATTGAACGATTTACGTTTTTTCATCATCATCATCATCATCATCATCATCATCATCATCATCATCATCATCATCATCATCTTTTTCTTCTTCTTCTTCTTCTTCTTCTTCTTCTTCTTCTTCTTCTTCTTCTTCTTCTTCTTCTTCTCATTCTTCGCATTCTTCGCATTCTTTTTCTTCATCTTCTACTTTTTCATCATCATCTGCTTCTTCTTCTCCTTCTTCTTCATCTGCTTCTTCTTCTTCTTTTTCTTCTTCTTCTTCTTCTGGTAAAGAATTTGTGAAGTTTGACCCTAGAGTGTGGACTGTTTTACCTTCTGTAGACTTTCCGAAAGAAGTCTCGTGACCATTTTCAAACTCCAAGCTGCGGTGTTCCACTTCCGGACGAAAGTCCCCTCAGAAAAAATATCGGAGAGCAACGGAGGTGTTGGCACTGTTGGGGAGTTTGGACCATTTTATGTTCTCATTATCACCATAATGTGTATAACCATTTTGGCGAAGTAAAACTTATGTACAGGCTGAACCATGCACGATTATCTTTTAATGCTGGTCCTTTGAGATCAGCGAGGGTATGCTTAAAAATAAAAAAATTATTATCTGTTAAGAGTCATTTTCTAACCAACGTTTAATATCCCAGTTGGATTATACTAGTCTTTCTATCGACTACCCTGTTCACACCGTACATACGGCTCGTCAAATTCCAACCGGTACGTCAAATTCCAGATGTTTATGTCAGCGCGTGCGTTTTGGCGGGTAAGTTATTTTGCTGTATTTTACACAGAATACCTAAACGTTTCATGGTATAATCTTATTGAGGCTTATATTTTTTCAATCTCCATCTGAAGGATCATTTATATTCAACTTTTACAGTGTATTTATCGTTTTATTCTGTCGCTTGGCGACAAAAACAATACGCCAAAGTACAGACGGGCGAATGCCATATGATAAGTGAAATTACAGACGGCCGATACGGAACGACCCAGACGGTAGATCAACATTTTATGATACGGGTCTACTAAAACACTTCTTTATTATGCAATAGTCAGTATATGGTTTAATTTGCATCGCTACTAACCATAAATTGCATAAAGAAAACATTACTTGGAAAGGAAATAAAGTGAAACGACTGTCTTTGAACGATTTTATATGCCGTTTTTTTTTTACTCAAGATGGCCACTCGATGAACAAAAAGCTGATTGTACTTTTGACTATATAGAAATTTGGAAAACAATGAAAGCGGTAGTGTGAGCATTTGATAATATTCTACATAACTTAACTGATACAGGTATGGCTACTGCAAAGCAATTTTAAATATTCAAATAGAACACTACGCGACTCAGTACACGTACATGTATAAGCGCCATGAGACGGGGGAATTATTTACGAATTATCAATAGCGCATTATTTCTAGCTTGAATTATATGCATATCCCTAATTTTGATTATAAATTCAGTATGGCATGGGCGGCAGCCGAAGCTTTGCGGTCTCAGCCTGGGCATACCAGGGTTCAAACTGATTGTTGGTTTCCTTATGCTCCAATGTCCAGGGGCGTTGTTAGGCATCAGGTGTCTTCACGCATTCGCTCGGTTGAATCTTCGCCCTAGAAACACCATGGCATAACCTGTGTTTTATTTGTTTGCCGATGTGCTTCTTTGAAGGAATTTAATTTTTATACCAACGGAACAAATACATGTGTCTTTGTTTTTGTTTTAATGCTAAATAGACTTTAAGAACACCTGGCACTTTGGACACTGTTTCAGTTCTAAAATAGAATAAAATTTACATGAATTACACAAACACTTGAGTGACCTAAAATGCTGAAACTCGAGTGAAAGTGGGTGTAATATGAAACTAGCCGCGAACTGAGGTACATATTGTGCGTCCTGCATACTGCCACAGAGTCAGGGGGCTCATAAGTCATCAACATGACACGCGTGTGTGTCGGTCGTGGTTCGAGCCAACAACCTCTAGAGGATGATGGGAACTAACTACCCACTAGATCACTCGACCGCACAACAGGCCGTGGTTAAGGTCGTTGACTATCAGCGCCTTTAAAATAAGATTAACCAAGGATCAAGAACTGAGACAATCAGGTTTCAAACCCCGACCACTATATCACTCTCATAAAGTTATACTGTGTTTGAGTGGAAACAACACAGCAGACACACAAAGTTGAAACAATTTCTAACCAATGTTGATTCAATCAACTTTGAAACAATGTTGTAGAATCAATGTTGATTCAGTGAATCGAATTGATTCAACAATGTTTAAAGGTTGACCGAATCAACATTATTTTAACATTATTTTAACATTATTTCAACAATGTGTGTCTTAATGTTGATTCTACGGTTTCAACATTTTGTTCAAATGTTGATATATAGTGAATCAACGTCGTGTGTCTTTAAGGTGGCCATTTTCTCTTTACCAATCTATAAACTGTATTACATCCATAACATTTCCAATTCAAAAACTACAATTTATTTTTGAACGTGTTCTTAGGTATGCGCATCGTGTGTGTGTGTGTGTGTGTGTGTGTGTTTATTTATTATTTATTTATTTATTTTACAATATTTTAAGAGGGTAAACACATTTAGCCGGATGGCTATTCTACCATATGGCCCTCTGCAAAATCATAAAACATAAAACAAACCAACATATTTACAATATATACATGGCTAATTGATTAAACTATTTTTATCCTTAGAGGAGCTGATGCTATTAAAAGCAGATAGCATTTTGGAATTAAAAGAGATAGGTTTTCAAAAAAGGGTTAACATAGTTCAGCTGTGTACTAAATTACACCTTCGAGCCCACGGGAGTAGCTTCCACGTGGCGGAGACCGGTGCCTCAGCACGTGCCATCCTGCGAGCGCGAAGGTAAAATTGCTTACAGAGCTTAGTGTTTGACCATCAGCTCTCCTAAAACGATAAATATGTCGAGACGAACACTGTAAAAGGCGCATAAAACTCCTTGGTAAAAGCATATGAATTCAGAGATTATGCTAAAAAGTAAAACATAAAATGACTCGCTATAAACATGATAAGACAAAGAATATATTATATATATATAAGCTGCTTAGTCTATAAGAGTGTCAAGAGTCATTTTTAGACCACTTTTGAAACCATTTAAAGTTTGAGAACTTCTAAGTTCAACAGGAAGTGAATTCCATAGCTTTGGCGCTGAGACTGCAAATGAGCGGTCAAATACAGTTGACCATGATCTCGGGACAGCTAAAGTGCCATTGAACGATGATCTCAGATGACGATCGCGAGTTTGAGCTACTGGTTTCAATAATTCTGTGATATATTGAGGAGTATGACCATTAAGAGCTTTATATGTAAATACGGCCTTGTTAAATGCTAGTCTTTTGGTGATAGGCTGTCAGCCTAATTCAATAAACATGTCCGAGGATGGGGTACTATAATCTCTATGTAATATAATTCTTGCCGCACGTTTTTGCAATTTATGTATACGTTCAAGGTTCGCCGTGGATGTTCCAGACCAAGTGATGGACCCATAATCTATAAGTGGTAATATATATCCCTGGTAAAATTTCTTTAAGATATCAACTGAAACATACTTTGCTAGTTGCCGCAAAAGCGATATTTTAGAAGACATTGCGGAACAAACTTTTTCTATATGAGGCGACCATGTGAGCTTGTCATCGATAATCACACCTAGAAGTTTTTGCTGGGAGACGTTAGCAATATCGTGGCCATCGATTTGAATGTTAAGTTGTGGCTTTTTTCGCAGTGTATGCGTAGTACCAGCAATCATGCAAGTTGTTTTCACATAATGTATATGCATTTTATTTTCTTTACCCCAAGTCTTTGCTATATTACCATCTGTTTGTAGGCTATGTTCTATGGTCTCGAGATTGTCACTATGGGTATGAAAGGTTGCATCATCTGCGTAAAAATCGCAGAAGCAAAACTTAGTGAAAAGCGGAAGATCATTTAAAAACAGTAAGAATAATGTAGGACCTAGAATAGAACCTTGAGGGACTCCTGATTTAATTTGGATAAATTCTGAGTGGTCTTGTCCATTATAAACGGCTTGTTTTCGTTCACTTAGGTAAGAACTAAACCAGCTTAAAGATGTTTCACTTAATTTGTACAGTTTTAATTTTTTCATCAATATCTCGTGATCTACTACGTCAAATGCTTTACGAAAATCAATAAAGAGTGAGCCAACTAGATCTCCTTTATCAATGCAAGACATCCATTGATCTATAAGTTTTACAAGTGCTGTCTGGCAGCTATGCTTTTGACGGAAGCCGGATTGACTTTTATGTATAAGGTTATATTTATTCAAATAATTCATGAGATGTTTGTTTACATGTTTTTCAAATATTTTTGAGATTGTGGGTAGTATTGAGATGGGGCGGTAATTTGTGTGTGTGTGTGTGTGTGTGTGTGTGTGTGTGTGTGTGTGTGTGTGTGTGTGTGTGTGTGTGTGTGTGTGTGTGTGTGTGTATGTGTGTTTAGATGAATGAAATATTCTTATAAGGGACGCAAAACTGGACGTATATTCATTATTGCCACTACTGTCACAAGAATAAAACAAATAATTGGAACATTTGTTCAAATTAAACACAGCTATGTTCCCGAACCATTTACTTGAAATGATCATACAGCCTTTTGATAAATGTTGGCAGTATAAGGTATAATTGAAAACTGGCCCTCGTGGAGCACCCCCCTCCAAATTCAACTCTATTTTATCTTACAAGTTTACAGCTTCTACCAAATTTTATAAGAAGAAATTCACTCCATCCTTATCTAACAATCACAAATTGATTACGTCGTCAATTATTTGAGGGATACGGATTAAAATAAGTCCCTGACTTTCTTCCGAATCCCTTTCGTTCAAATTAGTATATGTTGTATGTTATGTTCATCGTGCATATATGTATTTTGAATACGAATAAAATATGTTTAAACCAAACTGGATTTAAAAAGTATACTTCCAAGTTGACCGCTTAAGAAGGCCAAACAATGCCAGTGTGCCATGGGTATATGAAATAATCGCACTCAACACGTCTGATGCGACACGTATCCAAAGTCGTATCTACGTCTGTTATTTGACGTATCAAAAGCTATTGTCCGTCTGGTCTTTCAAGTATAAAACGACTGTCGTGGTTCGTATCATTTAAAATCACACGTGGTTCAAAAGAATGAGCTGCGCTATCAATAGTAGTAATTAATTTGAATAAAAGCTTAAATCAGGCTTTTAAATAGATACTAAGCTATATATATTCGAGCATGCGACTTTCATTTATTTCTAGTTATGGAGATATTTGGCAAAAAGTATGGATATTTTCTGAAAACGTGCCATTTTAAGACTTTCGTGCAATGTTTTCGCCAATCTACGGATAAGCTGACCATGACACAGATGCGTGGATGTTCACACAAGACTGCCGATTGTTATTTTCTTCTGAAACCGTTAGCTAAAGTATAATAAAACAAGAAAAAACAACAAAACTAGCTTACGCGCCAAAACGCACGCGATGACATAAACATCTGGAATTTGACGTACCAGTTGGAATTTGACGAGCCGTATGTACGGTGTGCTGTTGAACGTTGCAAATCTACAGTAATTCTATTTCGTTCCATGTTGTCAAATCTGAAGAGGCTTAAGTAGCCGAAACCGCGGTATGGCACATCCCCTTTCTCATATAATATGTTCACTGATCTTAAAGGATCTCAATTTTATTTTTATCCCTCTACCAAGAACAGAATATCATAAAACATGAATGAATCAGAATCAACAGCCAATCTTAGTTTTCAATTGTCTTTCTTTTTTGCAATTCTTCTTTTACTCAATGCTTTGATATCACTTATTATGTTTCAGATAGACTTAAAATTCCCATTTCCACAACCAAAACTGAACCAATAGCCAACTACATAGTATTAAAACATTCCAACAAAATCATAGACCAGGAGGGGTACTATCTCCGTGTAAACTCGCAACCCAAGTCGGTGGAAATAGTAGCGAGTTCGGGTGCTGGTGCATTCTACGGGATTCAAACACTATCTAGTCTACTTGCTGTTGATGGAAGTTCCATCCCACTAGTCGAAATAAGAGATGTGCCGAGGTATGTAGGAATAATTGTTACCATATTTTTCTCAGTTTTCAGTTTTAAAGTTTAGTTGCAGTCACATACGTGTACGTCGTATATGAAGTAGTGCCTACTTTTATACAGTGCAAATCTAATAGATTGCGTATTGTATACATTTTAATTTGTCTCTAACGTTATAATAAATTTGAGCCACCTCGTGGAAAAACCAACAATGTGGTTTCCGACCAGGTCTGACACAAACCGAGCTGTACAAGCACATAAGATGGCTGGAGACGGGAAATTTTGGATTTAGAAAGTAGAGGAATTGTACTATCCATGTAGCGAAAACAAAGGCGCCGATCAGCTTCGCAGTTACTGCGAAGCTGATCTGCGCCTTTGTTTTCGCCTATGCAGATTGTTGGTTTTCCCACGGGGTGGCTCAATTAAAGAGTTCAATGTCCAGTATTTGTTACTAAGTTCCCACATTGCACATTTTTAAATGCCCCATGTTTACTTATCAGTTTGAAAAATGTTGTCAAATTATGTGCATTTGTTACATGTACCACTTTAAAAAGCAGTTTTTGAGCATTTTCGCTATGTCTGACAAAATGCATATGAGCATGTACGTGAGAAAACCAACAATCTGAGTTTCCGACCAGGTTCAACACAAACGGGGCTGTACAATCACAGAAGAAGGCTAGATGCATGAAATTTTGTCTAAAAGAAGAAAAGGAATTGTACTATCCGTGTAGCGAAAACAAAGATGCCGATCAGCTTCGCAGTTACTGCGAAGCTGATCTGCGACTTTGTTTTCGCATATGCAAATTGTCGGTTTTCTTGTGCAGCGGATCATATTTTAATTTTTTGTAGGTTTCAATACAGAGGGGTCATGATAGACGTTGCAAGAAATTTCCAGACCAAAGATTCAATACTAAAATTCATTGATGCTATGTCTCTATATAAACTCAACAAATTACATCTACACCTATCTGATGATGAAGGGTGGCGATTACAGATCCCGGAACTACCGGAATTAACTGAGGTAGGAATAATGGGTCAATTCTACGTGCAATACAATCGTTACTGAGCTAGAAGTACTTCGAAATTTTACAGAAATTAGAACAATTCAGATGAAAATTGCATGACCATGTTTTGCCCTGATACCCTTTGCTTCAGAACAAAACCCATTTTGAAAGAAAAAACTATATAAGCCTTTTCATTACTTCATTTTTAATTTTCTCTCCGTATTGCTGCTTCTGCTGCTGCAGCTGACGACGACGACGACGACGACGATGATGATGATGATGATGATTAGGTGACTTTCATTTCATTGCTTTTCAGATTGGAGCAAAAAGGTGTCACCCTCATCGACAAACAGGCTGTTTAATACCCGTACTGGGTTCCGGGCCTCACTCCACCATTCCAGGTTCCGGGTATTATACCACCACTGATTACAGAGAAATACTGAAGTTTGCACGTGACAGACACGTGACCGTCATTCCTGAAATAGACATGCCTGGACATGCGCGGTACGTGTAATACAGATTCTGCTCAGTTGCCTCTAAATCCACTTCACACACAGAATATGCATATCAAAATTTTCCGCTGCAACTAGAGACCGCCACATGAATTTTGAGCAATACCATTTTATTAACAGTCAGTGTTAAACGTCTTATATCAAAACAAAACACACACACACACACACACACACACACACACACACACACACACACACACATTTTGTCACACACAGGAAAGGCTGACATTCAGAGATCGAAGGTACAGTCTAAATCATATATTGTGATAAAAGAAAATGTACCCAAATGCTAGAAGTAACATGTAAATTCAACATTTAATTTTTATTCTTCAGGGCAGCGATTCAGTCTATGGAGAAGAGAGTCAATGACAGGGGCGATAACTCGTACATACTGTCAGAAAATGATCAAACTGCCCAGTCAATCCAGCAATGGTCAGGAAATGCTATCAATCCTTGTTTGAATTCAACATATCGTTTCATTGAGAAGGTAAGTCTTATAAATCAGTAACACAAGATGGCAGGTTTGGTCTCGTAGCTCTAAAAATGAAAATAAATAAATAAATAAATGATCGACCCTTATGCCTGGCACATTTTTCCGAGAAGGCTTACACAGGAATACAGTTATTCTACTTATTCTGCTGACAAAGCGGTTTCCAGTGAAAGAGTGTAAACAAGATACTGGTCATTTCCCCAGAGGGTTTGTCCAGAAACAATGAAATAAGAATAACATCCTTAACAAATAGGCTCAAATGCAGTATAATTGCTATTATTTTCAGATAATTGAAACCCTTGGTCAGTCGTCTGCACGAATGTTTTCAAAAGGAGATCTATGCATTAAATGGGAATTCTCCCTGACTGCTAAATATGTCACTTTCAAAGACGCAAATAAATGCTCTTTGTTGTTATTGTATTCTGACATATTTTGAAAGTCAGTGATACTATTTATGTCGGTTTTAACATTTGTTAGGGAATTTGCACTTCTAAGCATAATGCAATACACATTGTTGATGTCTTTAAAATTGTCCATAATTTGGCTTACTTTACTTCATGGAAAGTTTCAGAAAATTATACATTTTCACCTTGCTGATCCTGTTTCCACTAGACCCAGGATGCAACTTTGGTATAATGTGTGAATGTGAAAATTACATATACTGTCGAAAGGACATGCTGGGTCTAGGGGTGGGGGCATACCTAGAAATAAACTATAAGATTGTAAAGCTTACATTTCTCAATACAAAAACGATCAACATATGGACATTATTTAGTATCCATATAATCCCATATTTGTTTGCTTGAAAAGTGATGTTGACAAACAACTGCAAGTCAGTCCAAAGTCTAATGGTTCATTTTGGCCAAAGGTGGGGTGGGTTGTGATATATTTGGTTGCATTATTTGGATTCCGTTAAATCAGCCAAACTGTTTTGTAAACAAAAGTGCACATATTTCTTTTCCTATAAGTCATAAATTCAGCCCCAAAATCAAAATTTGAAAATTTTGTCTTCTAGGGAATTTTTACATCTTATAGGCATAGATTCATTGGTAGTTTTCAGAGGACAATTTTGGGAATTTTTCCAACGGCTGTAGTATACTTGCTATGATGGACACACTGGCCAATCTACACGGAGTTATACAAAGTTAGGAAGTTTTTCAACGATCGTAGTATAATTGCTACAATTTTCAGATCATAGACACACCGGTCAACCTACACGGAATTAAACAAGATAAGAAAGTTTTTCAACGACTGTAGTATACTTTACTATAATTTTAGGTGATGGACACACGTGTCAGTTTACACGGAGGTGTGCAAGATTGGAAAGTTTTCCAGTGACTGTTGTATACTTGGCATAGACACACTGATCAACATACACGGAGGTATACAAGTTTGGGAAGTTTTCCAACGACTGTAGTATACATACTGTAATTTTAGAATAGGGACACACTGGTCAACCCTCACGGAGGTATACAAGTTTGGGAAGGTTTTCAACGACTATAATTTAAGATGATGGACACAGGTGACAGTCTACACGGAGGTGTACAAGATTGGGAAGTTTTCCAACGACTATAATTTGCAGATGAAAGATCCACACACTGGTCAACCTACACGGAGGTATGCAAGATTGGGAAGTTCTCAAACCACTGTAGTGTCTTTACAATAATTTTCAGATTATAGACACACTGATCAGCCTATACGGAGGTATACAAGTTTGGGAAGTTTTCCACAACTCAAAGAATCGAGATGGACAAAACGGAATTGAGCATGAGACTATGTTTATTAAAATTCATATATCTTGCTCTTTTTCAGATCATGGACACACTGGTCAATCTACACAGAGGTATACAAGAATTGGAAATTTTCCATTTCGGTGGAGACGAGGTCGTAGCCGGGGCTTGGGACAACTCACCTTCCTGTCAGAAACTCTTTAAACAAGATGTTCCCGTCAAGTTAGTTATTTTCAAATTAAATGACAATATCAGCTTCATGGTTAGATTTTTATAGACCTATGCATATACGAACTATGAAAAGTGCTAAATATGAAAAGATACTTTTTTGGGGGTGGGACGTATTCGAATTGTTGCATGCTCTTCTGTGACATAATTTGAAAAAAAAAAAAAACAACTCTTTATGGCATGTTCTGTTTTGTAGTAAGCACTGGCATAAAAAAAAACAATTTATGGCCGCCACCTTTGGGTCCGACAATGTACCGCTCAACCAGTGTGTGGAAGTATACATTACATGTGACAAAAATGCGAACCTTTTTTTTTTTTTTTTTAGTTTAAACTTATTTATTCACACGTATCAGATACGTACACATATACAATCAATTTCTGTGCACCACGACGATTCATATTGCGTCAATCCAAAATATTTTGAACCAAGGTCAGTGAGCGTGTTTTCCGAAAATGATACACTTTTAAAAAGGAAAGGTCATTAGTACAGAGCTGTGTCATGCGAAAAGACGTTGATTTTCCAATAATCGTTTTTGACTGGAAAGTTTATCTCATTCAGTCACAATGTTCTATAATAAATCTACCCTATAACTGATCTGTATCTAATTGATTGCCTCTAAGTTTATGATAATGATGTAAATCAAGCACAAAACATTGATAAATTCATTGATATAATTTCCTTTTCTCTGGACATGACCATTTACTGCACTTGTGTTCGGATGTTAAGAACAAACTTCAATCAGAAAGAATTTGTTTGATGTGTATTTTTGACTTCCGCATTAGTACAATTTGATCTCGTGACCTAAAATATTTCATTGACAGGTCTAGTTTTCTCATGTTTGCATCACCGCTTTCGTCGTGCCTTTGTGAAATCGATTGTAATCATACAACATTCACATACAATTAGGATGGGGATGGAAGCTGAAACCTGATTAAATTCCTCTTCTCTTTTCAGTTCAGATGCTTTAAAGAAAATGTTCGTCCACTACGTAGCTGACATTGCTCGCGGAAAGAACATCAGCATCGCCGCTTGGGAGGATGGAATGTACAGCGAGGGGGAGGGACCGTATATGAGAAACAAGTTTAGAAACAAGTAGGGTCATTAAGTTCTCAAACTGTGATAAGCCGCGCAAATTTACCGCGATATAGAGATTATTTCGTTGGCTCGTTGACAAAACCTCGTAACTGCACTTTTTTTTTCAAAAAATCGTTTTTTCACATGGCGCGATTCAAAACATTCAAATTCAGCTTGTGACAAAGCCTTGCAGGTTATGCCCAATGGGAAGTTAGTTTTTCGATGACCTTACAAAACCTCGTAACTACAAATGGTAAACGGACTTGAAAAAAGGTGATAAAACCTCGTATATGCAATTTCAAAAAATTTAAATACAGTGAACTCGACAATAGAGAATCATCGACAATGGCGAACCACTCGTAAAGATATTGCAGGATTTCTTGAAACTTAGACAAAATATTATGTATTATATTACTCAGTCATTTACTTTCATCTATGCCTTGGGGTTTGGTAAAAGAATGGAGTCATAATTCCACCGGACAATAAAATCAGGGTTGCTGAAGCGCTTGACCCCTTAACTAAGATGCCTAGTTTATTGTTCCACAAAAAGTAACGTTCAGATAAAATGTGTTTCATACCTCGTTTCTAAGCATTTGATGATGGCCACTTTTGCATTACTTTAATGCCTAATATCCCTAGTTATGCAATATGCCTGTTTTTGATAAAAGTTTTGACACTGAAGGTAGATGTAAGCGGGGAAAGATGTACATGTAAATTCGACAATAGCGAATCATACTTTGTGTGGTGAAAAGAATGTGCACAAAATACTGATAATCTACCTTTTGAAGGCTTGCCCTGGAACCATTTGGTTTGGTTAATGGCGTAACTAATATTGGTGCAAGTGCTGGTTTCACCATCTTGCTTTTAGGCTTACATTGATTCGTTAAAGCAATAAGACATGCTTAAATCGGTAAAATTGACCTTTCCGATATGGCATTTGCTGTTGACAGTTAACGTAAAGCACAAAAGCAAATTAACACATTATTGTCGAACACCATTTAGTTTCGAATGATGATGGCACCATTTGTGTGCAAAAATACTCTTCTAAAATGGTTTCTTATGGGCTATAGACTATCTGATTCGCCATTGTCGAGTTTGGTTCGCCATTGTCTAATGCAGGAGGTATCATATCAACAGAGTTATCTCCCATTAAGAAAATGAATGAATTAAAATTATTATTTTCCTGTAAAGCTGAGATATGTTAGATGTTCTTAGTGTCAAATAGAATAACATTCCCATGGTCGTGTTTAAAATAATAGCGTTAGATCTCTTAGTGATTCGCCATTGTCGAGTAAACTGTACAAGAAAATCTTTATCTTTTAGATATGCAAAAGTTGCATATGTATGATTTCTCATAAATGCATTCTTTAATTCATCATAAGAATCTGTTTCTGGCTTTCATTTATCAAGTTTTGTATATACGACAATTTGTAAACATGCACAATTATATATCATTTATATACAAGTTTTAGTTTTTTGCTTCTCCTGAAAAATTTGTGTTTTTGCAGTTACGAGGTTTTGTCAACGAGCCAACGATTTGATATTGACCAATAGAAATTGAGCTTTCAGTTTACTTCGGCTTAAGGGAATAACTAAAAAACGAACTTAACTATCCAGATCGCCACATAATGAAGCATTTTTAAAGTTATAAAAATCTTCAAATTGTCTTACGGAAACTTTGATCTATTTGTAAAGAAAATTGTTTTGGGTACTGGGTGGCACATTTTTCAACTTACGATACTCTGAGGACAGAACAAGACACATTTGTGAAAAAAAATGTTTAAAAAAATTATTTTTGCAGAGACATGTACGTGATTCCCTGGTCCAATGTTTGGGAGGCAGGAACAGGGGGTCGGGCAGTAGAGTTCGCCGATGCAGGCTATAAGGTACGACCTACTTATCAGGAAAACATGTCCGTGTAATGTATAACCCCTATACCCCAATTTTATGTAGCAAAACTGGGGTATGCAGGGGTTAACCTATTTTTCTTAGTTTTGCTCCAAAACATAGATTCTACGTGTACCCACAATCTATGTTTTGAGCAAAAATATTAAAAAAATATCATAAAATTATTTTTCCCTCTGAAAATATTCAACTTTTGCAGCTGAAAAAAATCTTTGTATATTGCATGGGCAAGTTTTCGTAATGCTGGCTTCAAGATTATAATCGGAGATTATCACACATGAATGGCATTTTGGTTAAACTCCCGCAGTATTATTAATCTTAGATGACATTATCAAGCCCAAGATGCCCATACTTTATACCTACTATGTTTATCATGATAACCAATAACTTGCTTCCAAAGATTACTGTATATAAAATTTGCGAAAATGTTAATATCTATCGATCTTTGCGTCTTAACCCATTTGACGAATGGATTTTCCCATCATTATCATTTGGGTGAGTCCACTTTCATTTTAGGGGTGTTAATAGTGATTTTCAATGTTTAACTAATTTTTCGATGAACTTTTGTTAAGCAAACAGAATAGCCTCAGATGGGACGCCGCGTTCTGCGGCGTCACATCTGGGGTTATTCTGTTTGCCTATGTCCAATAAATGGGACGCCATGCTTAAATGAGTTAATTAAACATGGAATAAACTTAGCTTGGAACCCGCAATTTAATGATATGTAAATTTTAGTCAGGCAATACTTTCAATATTTATTTAATTAAAATGTCTAAAATAGTCATTTTAACCCATTAATTTTCACCAGGTGATCCTCGCCATGGCCACCCACCTCTATTTCGACCATCCTCAGGAACACGATCCCGAAGAACGAGGTCTACACTGGGCGACGCGCTACACAGACGCCAAGAAAACTTTTGGATTTATACCAGACGACATTTTTGCGAACGCTGACGTCAGTATGTACGGAATACCTTACAACTTATCGGAGCTCTGTTATAATGAGCCATGTCCGAGGACGAAACGACCAGAGAACGTTATAGGTGAGTAACGGCTTTCATTTCTAAAATAGCTGATGAAGTTTAGACATTGCCACGATAGCTTCGATTCGAAGATGGTGTTAGAAAATTGGGCTATGCGGTACAATGATGCCAAGAAAGCATTTGGTTTTATACCAGACGTCATAATTGCAAACGCCCGCCCATTTGGGCCTGGGAGAAATAGATGGGCTGCTTGTGTCTCCAGGCTAAGCTTACTATTGACCAACCATCTGATTACTGGTTAACCGCTCAAGTCCGAGTCTGTCCAGGAAAAGTGGTTTAGTCAAACCATCCATACATATAAGCTTTTTTGGTTTGCTTGGGTGGTTATTCTCAAGCACATTTTGAGTGTCATGACATCCTAATGTTGGGTAAAAGTCCCATAAAATGGAAGCAACGTCCCGACATGACCATTGCTGTTGACTGGGACGTAAATCAGCAATTCAAAGAAAAAAAACGCTGACGTACGTCAGTAGAATATCTTACAACTTATCGACACTCTGTTATAGAACATTGCTCAAGGACGAAACGACCCGAAAATGTAATAGTTAACTGGCGATTTCTCAAACTAAAATGAAAAGACCAGGAATTGGTATAATTCAAACCAAAACGAAGTCATAGAAATCCAGTATGGCAGTAAAGCAAGCAACAATAGGGCATGACACAATGAGAACATGCCGAAAATCGAGTCAGCAGCTATTTCACAAAAACATGCACTTGAATCAAACCACACATAATCTGTGCGTGAAAAAAATAACATCAAAAGCAGTCCGGAAACGACGGAAAGGATTAGAGTTTACATCAGCTATGTCCTACCTATTTGGACACCCAGTCGTCCAGGACAAAATATGCTGCGCTGCTTAATATGTGACTTCGTAATCGCATGTTTGGAAGGCGTCCCATTCGAAAACCAGAATCTAAAACAGATTTAATTATTCTTTGTAGGTCTGCAAGGTTGTTTGTGGGGTGAGACAATCAGATCATCCGCTCATCTTCAGTACATGGCGTTCCCTAGAGTTATCGCCCTTGCCGAGAGGGCGTGGCACAAAGCATCATGGGAAAACATACAGGACCCGGATGAAAGACAATATGCACGTGACGCTGACTGGAAAAGGTTCGCCAAGACGCTCGGAGAGAAAGAGTTTCCTAGACTGGAAAAACTGGGTATTCGCTACAGAGTTCCGCCCCCTGGTGCAATGTAAGCCATGATGTGATTTACTTTCTCTGAAATTAACGACAACTCGTTAAAATTTCAAATGGCAATATTACAAATTTACTGTTATTTTTTATTGAAAAATGTGAGAATCATTTGCATTCTCACATTTTTCAACAAAAAATAACAATGCATTTGCTTTTGAAGTTGAGATATATAGTTAACAAATTGAGGGCTTAACGAAGCTAACGAAGTTTTGAACAACTGGTTCCAGGACTCTTGAGGCCCATTATAATCAAAGGCATTTATATGAATATTGTTTATGCATGCCTGATATCAAGACAGTTCTAAACGATCCATGTACCGATCATTTTCAGTGTGTGTGTTTGGTTTGACATAATCAAAAACTATAACATAGGATTGATTTATATCTCGAAACTTGAAGCTTTATATTAGACAGTCTGAAATACTATAGTATTGAAGTAAATATCTTGCGTTCTTATCATGGCATAGTACATAAATGCTCTTCCAAGAAAACATTATTTTGTACAAATAACAAAATCGTTATTTTTCTTCAGAGTGAAAGGCAACAGTATTAAAATAAACACATTATACCCTAACCATGATGTGGAGTATAGCATTGATGGAGAAACATGGAATAGTTTAATAAACGACGAACAACTATCGCAGAAAATACCGTCCCAGAAAAATATATCTCTTAGAGCTGTGTAAGTTTGTCATGCCATATAAAGTGAGTCGCCTCATGAGAAAACCAACAATGTGGTTTCCGAACAGGTCTGACACAAACCGAGCTGTACAAGCACAGAAGATGAATAGAGGCTGGAAATTTTAGACTTAGAAAGAAGAAGAATAGCACTATTCGTGATCAGCTTCAATCTGTGCCTTTGTTTTCACATATGCAAAAAGTTGGTTTTCCCATGATGCGGCTCAAGTGCTAGTTTAATACCAACAAATGAGCACGGAACACCCACCACTCTTTAAGATTGCAGTTCATTTAATTTCAGTGATCACCGTCACGCTTCTTAGCAAAGTTCATGCAACTTCATTTTTTATTTTCATGACACAATTAATACAAAATGGATTAATATAGAAAAAATATATAAAATATTTAATTTCTATAGTCTACTATATATTTTACATAAACCAGATTCTGTATACAAAGAAAAATTAGCAATTTTTTTATAAAACTCGTTTGCCATATAAATTTCCGTTCTTTATTTTCAGCTCAAGATATCTACGGAGGCCAAGCCGTGCCATACATATCATTAGAAAGGGTAACTTCGAAACAAACACATACAGTTTGACATTTGTTAGTTTATTCGGGATTGTATGTGCGTGCCTTATTTATTTATTTGTAATTAAATGATAAAATGTTGATAAGCGTCTTGTCTTTTTCAATTTAATCAATAACATCAGGAAAACATGCCCGTGACATGTATACCCCCTTGAACCCCACTTTTATATGACAAAACTGGGGTATGCAGGGGTATACATATTTTTCTATTATTGCTCCAAAACATAGATTGTTGGTACTCGTTAGAACCGCTTCGACAAGGACGATTCTAACGTGCACCAACAATCTATGTTTTGAGCAAAAATAAGAAAAATATCAAAAATTTTCAGCTGATTTTTTTTTATTTTTAACCTAAAAATACATGTTTGTTACATGGACAAATTTTCGTTATGCAGTACTAAACATTGTTCGCGGGAGATCCCGCTCAGCAGGCTAGGCTACTGTACAGGCTACGGCATTTGATTCAGGGATGTCATTAAGAGCCGGCAGTCGGCAAAAATAGCCATGTACTTTTCATTTTTTCAAGATTTTAGCCGGCTACTTTTAACTAATGACAATTTTGCCTGTTTATCTGTAATTTCTGCCAGGTACTCAAAATCGTAGTGAAAACCCTGTGATTGTGCCACTTCCTGGGCATTCAATTTAGATATCGCATTTATTAAAATAGATCGCCTGTCTGGCCGCAGTCTGGTTTGTGTCTGACTTGGTCGGAGTAGCCGGTAATAACTTAAGGATTGCTTTCATTTCTTTATGCTGCTCTCACATATACCGAATATCCCTTGCGAATCCTAAAATTTGAAATTCGCGCTGAAATTACCGAATATGATGCGAATGGACGGGGCGGGGCTGGTACAAAACGATGTTTTTGCGAAAGCGTTAAGAATGCTTGCGGATCCTTACAAATTTCTTAAGAATGTTGCGAGTGAATGCCATGCTCACCACCGAATTCTTGAAAATGCCTTACGAATGTTCCGAACGCCTACAAATGCCGTTACAAATAATACGAACGTCTTGCAAACACCTTACAAATGAAGCGAATGTGTAGCGAATGCTTGCTGAATTCTTTTGATTTTTTACTCATTCGCAAACATTGTAGTCAATTATATCAATGTAAAACGAAATCACCCACAATGCCATGGGGCATGGAAAAATATGTCATTTTTGGTCCAAGTCTACTCTTGAAACACACACCACTTTGTTGTTTCTCTCAAATTGCGATTTACACAATAAAAAAGATAATTTTACTGGGCAAACGAAAATTTCTCGGGACTTTAATTTGTCTGCCATACATTGATGGATAGTTTAAAGCCAAACACCATAAATAATGGCCTTTACTTGAAGGATAGGTCCAGAATAAATAAACTATGCTAAAAACTGAGTCTTGAATGTGAAAATGTTGCGATTCACTAGCGATTCTTTACGGACATCAAAACTCAATAGAAGTTAATGCTACAGAATCCTTGCAAATGGCTTGCGAGTGTAACAAATGTCTTGCAATCAATCCGAATTGTTTACGAATTCTTTACGAATATGTTAAGAATATGATTTTCTTGCGAATTTTAGGAGCATGTTCCTAATTTTTGCAACGACTCGAAATTTTCACCGAATGCTTCCGAATGCTTACAAATGCTACCGAATGCTTCCGAATTTCTAGCGATTGGTGCGAATTTGCTCAAAATTGCATTCGGAAGGGCATTCGCAAGGGAAATTCGGTATATGTGAGAGCAGTATTAGAGAGGACAATCAGGACCCAGTTGTTCAAAGCATCGTTAGCTTAACGATATCGTTAAGACATAAATTTGTTAAGCAAATATCAGCTAAAGTAACAAATACACTGTTATTTTTTGTTGAAAAAAATGTGAGAATCCTTTGCAGTGCAAAGGATTCTCACATTTTTTCAACAAAAAATAACAGTGTATTTGTAATATTAACGTTTGAAATTTTAACAAAACGTTAACTAACGATGTCGTTAGTTTTGAACAACTCAGCCCAGGTTAACAAACAAAGCTTTTCCGGTCTCGGCTCATTTATATGATGATATTGTCAAACATGAACAGGGTTATGATATAGGAATAAATACTAATGAGTAACACACAAATGTACACACTCGTGCACACACGCACATGAATAATACATATGTATGAGCCGCCACATGGGAAAACCAACAATCTGCATTTTCGAAAACAAAGATGCAGATCAGCTTCGCGGTAACGCCTTTGTTTTCACTACACGGATAGTACACTTCCTCTTCTTCTTCTTCTTAAATCCGAAATTTCAAGCTTCTAGCCTACTTCTGTGACTGTACAGCCCGTTTTGTGTCGGAACTCAATTTGTTGGTTTTCTCGCGCACAGTCTCGTATAATATTATGCTTGAGAACTTAAAAAAACACACACAAAAACGCCATCTGAATCATACTATGCGGATATGGAAAAACTTAAACCCTCTCGGAATTCCGTGGTTCTAAAATGAGCCTTCGCATGAGAAAGCCAACAATTTGCAAATGCGAAAAGAAAGACGCAGATAAGCTGTGCAGTAACTGCACAGCTGATTAGCGCCTTTGTTTTCGCTACACATACAGTACTATTCCTCTTCTACTTATATCCGAAATTTCGAGCCTCTAACCATCTTCTGTGATGTACAGCCCGGTTTGTGTCAGACCTGGTCCGAAACCAAAATCATTGGGTTTTCTCACGCACAGGCTCAAATAATAGTACAGGGATAAGGGTATCAGTGATGTTACACTCATTCTAAAACGAGAAACATCTTTAAAAAGATAATTGTCGAAGATTAATATCTGTTCTGCAATAGGGTACAGGATGCATGATGTACATTTTATTTATGCTTTATTCTAAAATATAAATTGTTGACAGCGCATAGAAGCTCAGTGATGTAGTAGTGATACCTAAGCACAAGATATATAGTTTTGGGACTGAAATCCATCTTTAACGGACACAAGACTAGTTTGCTCTGTTGTTGAAATGATATCACTACCTTAGCCTGACAACTAAACGCTCAGTGAAAAAAACTGTACCTATTCGTTTTAACGTTGACAGTTTTAATGCATATATACCAATTCCTGGATATCAATCTGATGCAAAAAAAAAAAAAAAAAAAAAAAAAAAAATGTAATAAAAATATCGTTATTGTGCGGTGACACTTACTGGCGGAAACAACTCGTTTTGTGAAGCAGAGCCTTTGATCCGAACACGCCTATATTCAATGGAGAAATTCCAAACGCATCTTATCTACGATGGCCTGCATGGATCATAAAATTTCAAAATCCACAGATTTTTTATTTTAATTTTTCTTTGCAAAAGCTTTCGTCACACAAAAAGCGATTAAAATGAATAACAATAAGGATCAATGATGACTTGTATAGTAAAAAAAAACATCATCTAAAAGTAATTTTTAAAGAGATGCAGTTTGTTGCCTTTTTCATCTTCCATATGGAAAAAAACCCGGATGCAGGTCAAAAAATGATCTGAGATGTCTTCGACAAATAAGTAGCGCACCCCCTGTCTCGGGGTGTTAAATAAAAATTGGAGTGGCATTGTTCAATATATCACCAGCCCGTGAGGATTGGCTGTATTTTTAAAATTTGGTACTATCTCAATTAAGACCAAACAAAGTATGATACCCAATTATGTTTTTAAGATTCCTAGTAGAAGTGAATAATGCATGACCCCACCAAAAACGGCATGTCACAAACCGTATATGCAAAAATTCAAAAGGCGACAGAATGAACAAATTCTATTTTTACACGACACAACTTTGTTTGATTTACTTAATTTGACATTATCTTATGGTAAAATATATGGTTATCTTATATCTGGTAAACAAACAAAAATATCAAACATCAAAAGTCGAAAAAACATGTCACAGAGTTTCTGTAATTTACGTGACGCTATAGAAGATTGTCCAAATTTTTATACTGGTTTCTCTTATTGCAGACCAAACTGTGCCAATTAATAACATATAGATTTTTCATTTTGCTTAACTACTTTGGCTAAATAAATCTAACTCCCCTGCTTAACCATTGCGTCCCTTTTAAGCTGTAATCATACGTGACACTGTTTTCCTACAAATCCAACATTGTATTTGAAACAACGTTATCTGAATATGAAGGTATGGAGGCCGAATACATCTCACAAAAAATAAAGCAAATATCGAACGACCCTAAGTTTGTATTTTTGGATCCTAAAGTTGAAAGTGTAATTTACGTTACGCTACTTACTTTCAAAATGCCAATATGACATATTATATAGCTTGTGCTTTGAAGCAGTGTCTATAAATGTTTTAATGTCCATTAAATACTTTTCAGTAGTTAAGTTTACAGAATATGGCGTTTTTTTTTTTTTTTTATTTTTTTTTTTTTTTTTTTTTATTTTTTTTTTTTTTTTTTTTTTTTTTTTTTTTTTTTGTTGTTGTTGTTGTTTTTTTCAAACAGTGCCACGTAAATTACGCATTTGTCACGTAAAATAAAAAGGTAGCTTATGTCTATTTATCGATTATAGTTCAAAACAGTGGCGTCTAAAAGGACCATACCTCCTTCAATCAAAGGTTTAGCAATACTACTTTTGTTATTCGCATTTGGCCATTCTAAAATACAGACAATCGGTAAAATATCAGCCCTGAGATTAATATTCATTTTTATCAATTTAAAACAGTTATTTTCTACTAAATACATGTAATTATGTGGTTATAAGCATCGAAAGATTTACTTCTTGTGCAAACTGGTTCAAATTACATGCTTCATTATTAGTTAGCAAAAACGCAAACATATCTAGGTTTGAAAATAATGTAGGTGACTTTAATATCACCGTCAAGTAAATTACAGTATTCCGTAACGTTGTGCAAACTGTAAAACAATAAAATAGGAACACACTACATTGACCGTTAGGAGTAAACGTATCCAGATAAAGTCTTTCAGGTAATATTTAATGCCATTGTGTGCCTGTATTACAACAATAGTTCTTGTTGCCGTTTGCATGTAACTTGCGTGACGCTGAATAAAACAAGACCTGTCATAAAACAAGATGTATTTAGAAAAGTAATTATAAGCTCCGCCAGTCATGTAGGACAAATGTAATTATCATTACATGTTTTGATATAATTCTGGACCCAGTTGTTCAAAGCATCGTTAGCTTAACGATATCGTTAAGACATAAATTTGTTAAGCTAATATAAGCAAAAGTAACAAATACACTGTTATTTTTTGTTGAAAAAATGTGAGAATCCTTTGCAGTGCAAAGGATTCTCACATTTTTTCAACAAAAAATAGCAGTGTATTTGTAATATTAATGTTTGAAATTTTAACGAAACGTTAACTAATGACGTCGTTAGTTTTGAACAACTGGGCCCTGATGTACATGCCAGAAGTTATTATACAATGTAGTTGCAAGTTAACAACACTGAAAAAAATCTGAATTAAGAAGCCTGCATCATGCGCATATTATCTAACATTTTTCGATAGTGAATATGAAAAGACATTTATTGTTTGATTTGATCTAGTCAATATTGTTCTTTATTTGCGAAAATGAAGTCTGTTAGTTAGAAATATACATTGAGTTTGTGTTATGGTTATATTTCGTTTATATGTAGTGCGTCACGTTGATTACCGGATTGGAATATACCCATCAAGTTTCAAAATGCTGTAGAAATTGCAAGAATATCGAGAGGGTGGTGAAATTTCACAGGGCGAAGCCTGAATGATCAAAAATAGTGATGGAATGCCGAAAATGTGTAATTCTAAAAGTTTATTTTTCTTCATTTTTTTTTCTCCAGGATTCGCACCTTATTTTAGAATGAGTGTTTACAATAATCCCTGAGTATTTCAATGGTCTAAGCAGTCACGTGTGTTTTTGCTCGCACTATAAAAATTCTAAATGCAAACAACGATAGTTTATAATTACAAACAAGAATCGATTCTCACTTAATCGATAATAATAATCGATTCCTCGATAACGAAAATCCTGACAAGAATTGATCTTCATATAATCGATGGTACTAATCGTCTCTTCGTTAAAAGAATCAGGAACCAATTCTATCCTCATAGCATATATCAGGCTTAGCAATTGCAATGTCAAGGTCATTTGAACAATCAGCACATCGGTATCATAGCAACCATATTTTCCGTACATGTCAATGTGCAACTGAACAGATCTTAGCAAAACTTGACCCATACCTTTCAATGGATCTTCGACAATAACATAAAAATCTAACTTCATGCAAGAATATATAAATCCTTGTGCAGTACAATTCAAAAATGAATGTCAAGGTCATTTATTACAATCAACACATCGGTTTCATAGCAACCATATTTTCCGCGCATGTCAATGGGCAACTGAACAGATCTTAACAAAACTTGACTCCTACCTTCAAATGGATCCTCGATGATAAAATAAAAATCTAACATCATGCAAGAATATAATGCTCATCAGCAGCATCTATCAGGACTGAATGTCAAGGTCAGTAACAGAATCAACACATCGGTTTCATAGCAACCATATTTTCCGCGCATGTCAATGGCAACTGAACACATCTTAACAAAACTTGACAGATATCTTTAAGTGGATCTATGCACACAGAAAAGGGAAGTAAAAACACGTAAAACCACGCCAGGAAAAACGCGACGGGCCACCCTATAAACCAAATGGCTAGAAACCATAGTATTCCCCAGAGAATGCCTTTTCCACCGTGACCTTGACCTCCGCCTTGTCCTTCACCTTGACCCATTATGACCTGAAAAAGATAGTCTGATGTTGTGATGACTTGACCAGGCTTAATTTCTCAGTTAAGCATTCAAACATTTGAAATTTCCGATCTAAAAATGACCACTAATATATTTTGCAATTTCTAACAGAGAAAATGGCCATTTTGAAAACAACAAGATTCTGAAAATCGATGATTTTTATGGCAATGTCTTCATTTATCCCTGTAGATTAGTGGATTATATTCTGAGAGATCAGAAGCAACTGAAATGCCAAAAACTGAAAGATAGCGTCATTCAAAAGACTGCTTCGATTGTCATGTCAAATAACGTTACATTAGTTTTTCTATGTTGACAATTGTATATGGTGGATGTTCAAAAAAAGTTATCACTATAGCAAAGAAAAATACATGTGTATACTCACTGATTTAAAACTAATGTAGTCCGAAATTCTGACTTCCTTTATCTTTGTTTTTCATCAACAACCATTATGTGATAATGTGATATATTATTTACTATAAAAATAGAATGCATGTGACATGTCATACGTAAATGAAGTCAATTAAACATGTGTTTATGATAAGTGTATAGTTAGTATACTGTATTTAAAGATATTCGTTTAATGACACATTAGTAAAGTAGCCACACCATAGCGCAAAAATAATTCATGCAAATGGATCTTATGCGAACGACACTTGCAGACCAGCGTGCGCATCCGTGAACAAAGCATTCCGAGTCAGATCTGCATCTGGAATTTTACGATTATTTAGGAAGTGAAACTGCAAATGTATGTTGAAGTCAAACCTAATCATTAATCCCAAACGAAATAAGGTTTTTCAGTGTCACAGGCGCATCACTAAAAATGTCTTAAGTATTCAAAGAGAAGCTGGCGAAAACATGCTGTATTCATCCAAAATCATCGTATATATAACCAACCGGTTGTCGAGGGCAAAGGGGAGCTCCCCCGACCCCAACCCGGTAAAGGAAGTTAGATACCACACTTAGAAATACCGTCCCGACCCTGCCGTTAGTAATGGCTTTGTTGTGACAATGTAGATTAGAGTTCATTTAAACGAGATGTGGCTAATTTTGTTCATATTAAATTTAAGTGCGCGTTTTGGCGGATATAAACCTGAGGCTGAGGAGAGTAGATCGCCTGATTAACATATTATGGTACGTGAATGTGTGGCAGAGCTCTCTGTCACACATTCACGTATCAGCGGCGTATCGTTCGCGTATCTATGAAAATTTCGATACGCCGAGGTCTGATGCGTATTTTGTTCAAGCCACGTGTGGACCACGTACGTGTGACGTTCCTGCTACGTTCCCGTGGCGTATCAGTGACATATCTGTATCCGTATGGAATTTCACATTCGTATGTAGGGCGTATCAAGGCGTATGTGCTACGTACGTGTGACGTATGTATGGCGTATGAAGTGTACGCGTGACGTATCTACGGCGTATGTACTACGGTTCCATTCTTACCTGCGGCGTATCTGTTCTGTATCAATGGCTTTTTATCGCACCTGCTTGTAGCAGGGTGCGATAAAGGAGTCCAACTTGATTTCCGTCCGTCCGTCCGTCAACACTTACGTCGAAGTTTGGTTTTCCCTACATCAGTGATAGCTGCGAGTATGAAACCTTGCATATAGTAATTGTCCTTGATATACCCTTCAAGCACGCACCTTGACCCGGTGCCCTTGTCCTATAATTCACAGTCCGTTGACTTTGTTAATTTTTACGTCGAAGTTTGGGTTTTACGTCGAAGTTTGGTTTTCTCTGCATCAGTGATAGCTGCGAGTTTGAAACCTTCCATAGTAATTGTCATTGACATACCCTCCTTGACTTGCCCTTGACCTATATTTCATGGTCCATTGACTTTGATAATTCTTACGTCAAAGTTTGGTTTTCTATGCACCAAGGTAGCTGCGAATGTGAAACCTTGCATAGTAATTGTCCTTGACATACCCTCTCAGAGCACACCTTGACCTAGTGTCCTCGACCTATATTTCTCGTTTTCGATTATTTTGTCCGATGCATGTGCGATATCGACCTCCGCGGAGTTCTTGTTAATACCTATGAGAACAAACGGTGTTGTGTGCAAATTATCAGAGGTCGAAGATAACACCGGAGAAATCTAGATAATCTAGATTAACACCGAAGAAAAATCCGAGGGGGGGGGGGGGGCATCTCCAAGCTCCCCATCCTGGTCGTAGAACGTCATGAACAAAGACGGAGGCTAGGCCAAGCGTGGCCCTGAAAGAACCCTGCACGGCACCCCGGCCCGTGAGAAACATCTGACCCATGACTTCGGAAAAACGAAAACATTTATACAGAAGCATTAAAGATTCTCTTGGAACGCCACAAAATATTCCTTAAACTCCTAATACGTCACACATACTCCACAGCAGCGAAACGTGCGTAGCACATACGCCATTGATACACGAGATACGCCACACGTACGTCGATGATACGCCACACATACGTCACACATACGTAGTAGATACGAAAGCTATGCTGTACATACGTCACGGTGTCGTGGCATGTTAACCGCGACGGACGTGTGGCGTATCAGGAGTATGAGCTACGTATCTACTGCGTACCTGCCACGTTGCTTTCGTATGTACTACGTATGTGTGACATACTAGTATGTACGGCGTATCGGACCTGCCACGTACGTGCTACGAATTTTTAAGTGCACACATAAAAAACGTAGCACCTCGGCGTATGAGGAGTATGAGCTACGTATCGAGGAGTATGAGCTACGTATGCTCACGTATGTACGACGTACGCGTGACGTACCTTTCGTATCTTGATATGCCGTAGATACGTGAGTCGATACGCGATAGTGTGACAGCGGTTTAAGAAATTTACCCCAAATTTTGGCAAAAGTTACGGGATTTATGATTCCGCTTTTCAGTGAGATTTTAAAGGGTGAATGCTAGGGTTCTGAAATTTCATATACAGAGTCTTCGTGGAAAACTAGTTGACCCGTTTTTTTTGTTTTTTTTTTTTTTTTTTTTTTTTTTCGTTGGGCTGAGGTGTACGTAGATCACCTGATGAACTTTTGAGGACTTTCCGTCAAATTGTTGGTTTTCTCACGCGATGGCTCATAATTCTGACCAGTTCCGACACTAACCGGTCTGTAGAAGCAGGTTAGAAGCATGAGAAGAAGAGGGATTGTACTATGAGTAGCGAAAACAAAGGCGCTGAACAGTTAACGCGAAGCTGATCTGCGCCTTTGTTTTCGCATATTAAGATTGTTGGTTTTCCGATGCGGTGGCTCATATGGAAATCACACTTCGCCTTTTTATACAAGTTTTTTTTTTTTTTTTTTTTCGTGCATTGCAAACCCAAATCTATCACTTATCGACTCGTTCATTTAACGCCAAACCATCAATATGTTTGTATACATAGCTAGAGCCGCATTTTACCATATGATTTTGACGCGTCACACCTCCAAGTCACAAGATAGTATTAAGTTATTCACCTATAAGTATATGGACCCCGGAAGCTGACAAAAATTTTGGTCACATCATGAGAAAACCAGCATTTTGCAGAGATATATGAAAACGAAGACGCAGGTCAACGATGCGGTTACTGCACAGATGATCAGTGCTTTTGTTTTCCCTTCATGAATAATAGATCTTCTTGAAATCGAAAAGCCAAGCTTCTATGCCTCTTCTGTGACTTGTCTCAGTTTTAACAATGATATATGAGCCGCCGCATGGGAAAACCAACAATCTGCATAGGCGAAAACAAAGGCACAGATCAGCTTCGCAGTAACTGCGAAGCTGATCAGCGCATTTGTTTTCGCTGCACGGATAGAACAATTTCTCTACTTTCTAAATCCAAACTTTCCAGCCTCTAACCGTCTTCTGTGACTGTACAGCCTGATTTGTGTTGAACCTGGTCGGAACCCAAAATTGCCAGTCACGAGACGGCTCATATCTCATTAATTACAACGCATTTCAACATTCATCTGACTTTGTTGCAGATTTCTACTCATGGGGAATCAGTGCTGGGCCACTTACACTATTTATACGTACAACCCCCACCCCACCCCAGAAAAAAAATACTGTATGTTCAATGCTTTTTATATTTTAACTTTTTAGCCGAATGTCTTAAGCACATTTGCATTACTCTATCAATGTCAGAGATCTACTCATATCCTGTTTCCTAGACTTATTTTAAAACGCATGTATATATTGTACAAATTGTTAATATTGTTGTTCTATTGTTCTGTTTTTAGTTGCAGAGGACCATATGTTAGATAAGTAATTGTATTTGCTTAATATGCAATCCTCTTAAAATAAAGAATTTATTATTATTATTATTATTATTATTATTATTATTATTATTATTATTAATGCTTTGCTAAGACGCTGGAAAGATTTTGGGGACGTTGGGATCCTTGCAAAAAACGTAAAAGTGATGCTTGATATTTTTGTGAAAAATGTTACCATTTCTATACAATGTCATTATGCACCAGTCATTTGTATCCCCGGCTCCCCCGGGGCCGGGGATAGCGGGGACATAGCGGGGCTAAAATGCCAGGCTTTAACCTCTGATGTGTCCCGGCAGTGTCGGGGATTTGCCGGGGTTATGATTTCCCGCCAATACACTGTCACATTAATTCAAATTAGATTTTAATGATATTTTTAACATTTAATTATCTTTATGGTACTTATTTAATTTCCAAATGCACCTAAACATTCACATGCATAAATTGATGTCTTTCTTCCATGTTTCAGTTTCATCAGAACAACTTCCAGCTGTTGTTCCACGTTATTGTGAGCCCCTGGGGAGCCGGGGCTTTTAGCAGGGGTTTTACCAAAATTCTTGCCCGGCAGTGCCGTGCTTTTAGCCGGGCTTTAAAAATTGAAAAGTTAAAAGCCCCGCTATTCCCCGGCCCCGGGAGAGCCGGGGATGCAAATGACTGGTGCATTACGAAAACATGCACATGCAATAAACAGAGATTTTTCGAGCTTAAAAATTTTAAAATTTTCAGCTGAAAAAAATTGATATTTTTCTTATTTTTGCTCAAAACATTGATTGTGGGTACACGTTAGAACCGCCTCCGCGAGGCGGTTCTAACGAGTACCCACAATCTATGTTTTGGAGCAAAAATAAGAAAAATAGGCATACCCCTGCAAACCCCAGTTTTGCTATATAAAAGTGGGGTTTAAGTGGGTATACATTTCACGGACATGTTTTCCTGATGCATGTTGAAACAAAGCAACCTACATGTACCGAGTTTTTACCGTGGCAGACATGTACGTTTGTCTCATTCGCCAATGACAGAGCTTTATCGCTAACCAAAATCTGAGCCGCCGAACAAGAAAACCAACTATCTGCATGTACGAAAACAAAGACACAGATCAGATGTGCAGTAACTGCACAGCTGACCAGTGCCTTCAAGTGGTTCGCTACAGGGATACTACAATCCCTATTCTTCTTACATCTGAAATTTCAAATCCTAGCATTCGTCTGTGGCTGTACAGCCTGGTTAGGGCCGGACCTGGTTGGAAATCCTAAAGGGGTGGGGGTGGGGGGGGGGTTCACGCGAAGGCTCATCTGCCTCACCATAGGTAACCCTAAGTCTAGATCTAGTCTATCCCTAACTTATCCTAAATCAAGTTTACCTCAACCTTAGACCGTCAACCTTAGTACGTAACTCAGACCCTATTCTCTATACACCATTTTCCAGAAACTGCATTTTTCAAAATCTCAATTTTCTGAAAGACCTCAAGGAAAATATGACCAGGTCACCATTTTGTACTCAAAAAAGTCATAAAAAGTGCCACAAAATTTTGAAAATCGGTTAACAAATAAAAATTTCATACCAGAAAATAATTTCGAATAGGGTTTTTTTCCATTGTAAAAAATGGGTGTCTACGAGGACATGCACATGCACAATGCCTGTTCAAAATAATTTTTGGGCATAATAATTTTATCAGTGAACCGATTTTCATTTTTTGCGACCCTTTTTACGACTTTTTGGTCGCAAAACGTTGAAATGGTCATATTTTTTTTCTTATGGTGTTTCAGAAACGTGAGACTTTGTAAAATGCAGTTTCTGAAAGATTATGTACAGACAGTAGTTTTACTAACCCTTACTATCATTGGCCTTATTGTCAAACACTATGTATCCATATAACCCTGATCCCCACCATTATTTCCACAGGAAGATCCCATCCCTTACCCGTGTACCGTTGTGATCCCATCCCCACGTCCGCCCCATTTCCGACTCCCCATCCCAAAGTCACCATGAACCGCCACATCCCTGAGTTCCATCGCATCGGACCCCCCGAATCCAAGTACCCATGTGGCCTCATCTTCAACACCCGGAGTCTACCCCCACCGACCTCCTGTGATCTCATCTCCAACACCCGGGGTATACCCCACCAAGTCCATCCCAATCCCGAGTCCCACCCCCATCGGTCCCATCTCCGTTCCAGGGTGCACGCCCCTGCATTCCCATCTCTACCCCCTGGGACCTCCATCCCTCTCCCCCTGGGAATCCCCACTGGGACACCACATCCCTCCAAACCCTCCAATCACCCTGGAACGCCCCATCCCCGTCCCATTGGGTCACCCATTTCCAAGTCCTCGAAGACACCCCATCATCGAGTCCCCTCGGACACCCCCCAATTCCCTAATCCCCCGGAGACACCCCATCCTCTTCTTTTCAGGCCCCCATTGCCGCATCCCCTGGGATACTCCTATCCCCAGACCCCGCCATCCCCGAGTCCCTCCGGGACACCGCCACCTCTGAGTCCCAGGCTCCCATCCCTGAGTCCATTGAGACATCCAATCCCCGAGTCCCCTGGGAACACCATCCCCGAGTCCTAGGCCCCCTATCCCCGCATCCCCTGGGACGCCCCCATCCCCGATTCACCCTTGGACACCCCATCCCCGAGTTCCAGGGGCCCCTTTCACACTGGGGTACATCATTTTCCAACCCCTCCAATTTCCCTGGGACGCCCACATCCCCGAGTCTCCATGGTACACCTATTCCCGAGTACCCATGGACACCCCATCTCAGAGTCCCCTGACTGCAACAGTGGCCCGAGTTCGATTCTTGCAGATGACAGTTATAAAAAAAAAAAAAAAAAAAAAAAAAAAAAAAAAAAAATTTGTTCGTTTAAATATTTTGCAGTTATTTCCATTATTTATTTTTCATTATTTTCTACAAACCTACTGGCTGTATCGAAAAATGTCTTTCGCGGCACCACAAAATCTAACATGGCGACTTAGTGCAGGTTATATTTTCATTTTGATCCTTTGATATCAGCGAGGATATTCTGAAAGGACCGTTGACTATATGGCCTGTATACCACGGGGACCCAACTGTTGATCGTGATTATTGATGCGACGTGGAATGTTAATGCATGCTATTATGAAGTTTCGTATGCGTCGGCGAGTTCGTTACGAATGCGACGCTCCACATCCTCTGTCCTTGGACGGTAAGTACCACATGTTTTGCTCTCGTGAAAGTAAACAAAGCCGAATTTACAAAATCGGCGTCCACTATGATCTGCAAAAATCTTCTATGTTCCCACTTGGAGTCAGTTGGAATATTTACGGCACTTGTGTTTTTCAGCAAATGGTTTATAAAGTTGACAGGTAGATACAAGATTGCCACGAATACTCATTACATTCTTAAAGTCCTTTTGTTTTTCTAATTCTTGACCGTAAACTAAGAAGTATAACACAGTCTTGTGGTGTCTTTATTGAAACATGTATCAAAATGGCTTTGTAAATGCACACTTATTTACTGAGCGTGAAAAATAGTAAGATAAGCATCTTTCGTATGCATCGTAGATTTTGTTAAAATTTAATATGCGACACAGAAATGCATCGTGGAAGATTGAGACCGATGAAGCAGTAAAATAAGATAGCAAATGTTACGATATGGAGACAGTGATGCATTTTCTTCAATTAATATTTTCTAGATACATGTTTAAGGGGTCAACCATGTTTTTATACTGTATTAACATTTGCAGAGGCTGGAGAAAGTTGTTTTAGCCTGAGGCCGAGGGCTCAAAGGGCTCCCGAAAGACTCTTCTAGTTTTAATAAAATAACCATAGTTGATCGCTGTTCTTGTACAACACACCATTCCCATGGAAAACTGATTGACAACCGCACCTAAAACTCGCACAAATCCCTTTAATTCTTTTCTCTCCCCCCCCCCCCACCCCCCACCCCCGCTTATCAAAATGCATGGAGCCACCGATATTAAATGATCAAATAATAATTGGTTTAGCCTTAGTGGTCATTTAATGTTAGAAAACATATTACCTATTTCACTGATATGCCCGAAAATGATTTGCTGTTTCGAGGCAAGAAGTCACTCGAATGTTGACAAAGCTATATCAGAAAACCACTCTGTGACCTCATTCAAAATAAAAGTGGCACATGCTTTGAAGCTCGCTCAACGAAGTACATGTAGTACAAGGAAAAAATACGCCATGCAATATTGCGCTTGATAAAGGCGCAAGTTATGCTTCTGCATTGACGTAAATAACTTTTGTAAGAGCACAACAAAATGCTAATACTTCCATGACTCATTCTAGTAGTACGTATCTTCATCTTCGATGCATACAAAAGATACTTATCTTACTGTTTTTCACGCTCAGTGGATAAATGTGCATTTACAACGCCATTTTGATACATATTTCAATAAAGACACCGATAGGACTGTGTTATACTTCTTAGTTTACGACCAAGAATTAGAAAAACAAAAGGACTTTAAGAATGTAATGTGTATTCGTGGCAATCTTGTATCTACCTGTCAACTTTATAAACCATTAGCTCAAAAACACAAGTGCCGTAAGTATTCCAGTTGACTTCAAGTGGAAATATAGAAGAATTTTGAAGATCATGGTGGACGCCGATTTTGTAAACTGGGCTTTGTTTATTTTCACGCGAGCAAAACATATGGTACTTACCGTCCAAGGACTCTGTAGGATGTGGAACGTCGCATTCGTAACGAACTCGCCGACGCATACGAAACTTCATAATGGCATGCATTAACATTCCACGTCGCATCAATAATCACGATTAACCGTTGGGTCCCCGTGTATACGCCTATACTTTAGCAGCCCAGAACACTGTTATTAAGCTCCTGATGCTGACTCTTTCTGTCGAGAACAATACTTCAATGTCTTGTGAAGCTATTTATGCTAAGATATTTGTATATTTTGTCATTATTTAGTAGAAATCTAAGTTCCAGTGGGGGACGGGGTCTAAATTTCATAAAAACAAAAGATCGAAATTTTGAGTTTTTTTCTGCATGCTCACAATTTTTATCACTAGTGTTTCTATTTAAAGTTGTGTACCCAACAGATACATGCAGGAATCATGCAAAAATCACCAAAATTGTTTAATTTGTTTGCAGTTTGAAATGTAATAAGGAAACCATTTAGGAGGTACCTGTACCTTTGAAATAATAAATTACCGTATTTGTTATAACGTTATAAACGAAAGTGGCACAAACTGAAGTTTCCAGTCTGGAATTAATTCAAACTCATAAAAATTTCAAAGTTGCATGTTGCTTTAAACGTGGATCATTACGTAAGAACTTCTGCATTATTTTACATGCAAAATGTAATTACTCTGGCCCAAAATTTTAGGATAATTTTTCAAAGATGATCATGGCCAATGTTGCATAACAAATACATACACATGTCCTGTTTTATCTAACACGGCTACCTATCCCCACAATTCAGTAAAGCATACATGTATAATCATTGCTTGTCAGTTTGCTTCTGTAAATTTGAGGTTTAACGTCCAAGTCAACATTTTCAGACATGGCCGGAAGCATACACCTATACCTGGTAATATGGGAAGCAAATCATGTAGTTTGCTTTATGACACAACCCAGAGCTACATGTTGTAGGGCTCGAATCCAGGACTCTTATTCTGAGACCGATGCCATGCATAATGAGTCTGTTAAACATTTTGACTGATTACCGGAATTAATGCTTAACGTCCCAGTCAACAGCTATGGTCATGTCGGGACTTTGCCTCCATTTTATGGGACTTTTATCCAAAATTAGGATGTCATGACATCCAACAAATGCTTCAAATATAACCATCCAACTAAACCGACAAGACTCATATGTATGGTTGATTTGACTTGAACCACTTTTCCTGGGCAGGCTCAGACCTGAGCGGTGAAACCAGTAATCACATGGTCAGCCAGTAGCATAGAAGCCTAGCCTGGAGGCACAAGCAGCCCATCTTTTTCTTCAGGCCCCAATGGGCGTGAGGCCCATATTGCCACCTGACCACCCTTGGAAATCTACCTTGTGGCTGTTTGTTGCAACGCTGAACTGAAAACCCTGTCCTAATGACTGTGGATTTATTTAACATTCATAGTTAACTATGTAGGTAGCAGGGCGTGAATAAATGAAGGGTGTATTTGTACAGTATGTCTCCAAAATGTTGTAACACAAATTGAATAAATCATTTTATGTTTGTGCCCAAATTATGAAAATTAGTTGTGCAGCATCCCAGTTCAACTTAACTGCATTTCACTTATTGTATATGATTGTCCTTTAATATTGTTTCAATTTTGGTAACTTTATATCTGCTAGTTTTTCCTGAATGAGAAACTAGGACTGATAATCATATTTGGGCTCTCGTTTTTGGGCTCTAGAGTATCGTTCCCCCCCTAGAGCCAGCACGCCACTTTCATATATTGTGTGGATAATGATAACGCAAATGCAGGCAAAAGCTTTTGTTGGCTCTCGGGGGGGGGGGGGGGGGGGGGGGAAACAATACTTTATAAAACTTTTCCTGATTTCTATATATTTCATATCAAATATGATTGTTCAGCCCAAAATAAACATCCTGGGTCATCAAAAATTTAATAATAAATTCTTCTATCACACAGCCCCTTATTCAGGGAAGCTAACACGTGAATAAAGAGACTGATGGCCAACTTTTATTTTTCCTTTAAACCATAGGCATTTTTGAATGGAAATAGTCAACGATTCTTTACAATCGGTTCTAACCATTGTTTATCATATTTGGTCCCATTTAGATAATAGTAGTCTGTATATCGACTACCCTGTTGAAAGTAATCCTCTTTGGCTTCATGTTGCCAAATCTATAGGGTCACTGATGAGACTTTAATAGTCGAAACCGCGGTATGTCCCATCCCCTTTCTCATTAATGTGTTCACTGCTCTTAAAGGATCTCAGTTTTAATTTTTATTTGCTATTACTGCAGCTGGTGTTGTGCCGTGTGGTGGCCCTAAAATGTCTCCCCGTACATCATCCATAGTGCAGGTTATATTTTCATTTTGATCCATTGAGATCAGCGAGGTTATTCTGAGAAATCAGAAATTAATTATCGGTTAAGATTAATTTTCTAACCATTGTTTATCATATTTGGTCCCATTTAGATAATAGTAGTCTGTATATCGACTACCCTGTTGAAAGTTGCAAAATTTCAGTAATGCTCTTTGGCTCCATGTTGCCAAATCTAAAGGGTCACTGATGAGACTTTAATAGTCGAAACCGCGGTATGGCCCATCCGCTTTCTCATTAATGTGTTCACTGCTCTTAGTTTTAATTTTTATTTGACTTTTGTCAGAGCACATGGCTATTCATCTAGTGTGCATATTAAAATCAAAACTGGAAAAGCTGTCATTATGGTGGTTTTCAATATACGTAAAATAATGTAATATTGCCTAACTAGAATGTCACGTGATTACATTTTTGCACAGTCCCACTTTTGTACAGGCGAGCTAACATCCCATAAATTAACATAATTATGACGCTTAATGAAGATACACGGGAGACATGGATGTTCACATATAATATATACAAGCCACAGTTCAAAAACGAAATAAACTTACAGTGCTGTCACACTATCGCGTATCGACTCACGTATCTACTGCGTATCAAGATACGAAAGGTACGTCACGCGTACGTCGTACATACGTGAGCATACGTTGCTCATACTCCTCGATACGTAGCTCATACTCCTCATACGCCGAGGTGCTACGTTTTTTATGTGCACTTAAAAATTCGTAGCACGTACGTGGCAGGTCCGATACGCCGTACATACGTCACGCATACGTACTTACATACGAAAGCAACGTGGCAGGTACGCCGTAGATACTCATACTCCTGATACGCCACACGTACGTCGCGGTTAACATGCCACGTAACCGTGACGTATGTACAGCGTACCTTTCGTATCTGCTACGTACGTGTGACATATGTGTGGCGTATCCTCGACTCTCCTTTCGTATCTACGGCGTATCAGCGACGTACGTGTGGCGTACCTCGCGTATCAATGGCGTATGTGCTACGTACGTTTCGCTGCTGTGGAGTATGTGTGACGTATTAGTCCAGTATTAGGAATATTTTGTGGCATTCCAAAAGAATCTTTATATAAATGTTTTCGTTTTTTCCGAAATAATGGATCAGATGTTTCTCACGGGCCGGGGTGGCGTGCAGGATTCTTTCAGGGCTACACTTGGTGTAGCCTTTGTCTTTATTCATGACATCCTCCGACCAGAATGGGGAGCTTGGAGATGTCCCCACCCCCTCGGTTTTTTCTTCGGTGTTAATCTAGATTATCTAGATTTCTCCAGTGGCATCTTCGACCTCTAATAACTGATAACTGTAATGTGCGAATTGCATGAACAAAGTGAACACAGTCGTTTGTTCTCATAGGTATTAACGAGGTCGATATCGCACCTGCATCAGGCAAAATAACTAAAAACGAGAAATATAGGTCGAGGGCACCAGGTCAAGGTGTGTTCTGAAAGGGTATGTCAAGGACAATTACTATGGAAGGTTTCACATTCGCAGCTATATTAGGTGCAAAGAAAACCAAATTTTGACGTAAAAATTAACAAAGTCAATGGACCGTGAAATATAGGCCAAGAGCACCGAGTCAAGGTGCGTGCTTGAAGGGTACGTCAAGGACAATTTTAAAATATACATGGTTTCACGCTTGCAGCAATCACTGATGCAGAGAAAACCAAATTTCGACGTAAAATCAACAAAGTCAATGGCCCATGAAATAAAGGTCAATGGCATGTCAAGGAGGGTATGTCATGGACAATTACTATGCGAGGTTTCAAACTCGCAGCTTTCACTGATGCAGAGAAAACCAAACTTCGACGTAAAAACCAAACTTCGACTTAAAAAAAAAACACAACAAAATCAACGGACATATAGGGCAAGGGCACCGGGCCAAGGTGCGTGCTTGAAGGGTATATGAAGGACAATGACTATGCAAGGTTTCATACTCGCAGCTTCATACTCGCAGCTATCACTGATGTAGGGAAAACCAAAGTTCGACGTAAATATTGACGGACGGACGGACGGAAATTTGGACTCCTATATCGCACCCTGCTATAAGCAGGTGCGATAAGCAGGTGCGATAAAACGTAGTACATACGTCGTAGATACGTCACGCGTACGCTTCATACGCCACACATACGTCACACGTACGTAGCACATACACCTTGATAAGCCGTACATACGAAAGAGAAATTCCATACTAATACAGATACGTTACTGATACGCCACAGGAACGTAGCAGGTACGTCACACGTACGTGGTACATACATCGCTTGAACAAAATACGTCTCAGGCCTCGGCGTATCGCAATTTTCATAGATACGCGAGCGATACGCCGCTAATATGTGACAGAGGCTTAAATATTAATGTTGTGAACCACTTCAGAAGCTTAAAGAGCGAGAACTAACTGTAGTATGTAAGGGTACTACCAGGGAGTACCATCATGAAAGGACTGATCAGGTCCCGAGGTTATAAAACTTTTTTCATGCTCAAATCAGCTGAGCATGAAATTTAAACTGCTCATAAATACTGAAATAACCAAAATTGGTTGAAATTTCAGGTCAAGCCGAATGTCAAAGCCTATAATTTATCCTGCTCATAAATGTTAAAATGCCAAAAATTGTTGGCATTTTAACATTTATGAGCAGGATAAATTTTAATCTCAGCTGAGCTGAGCATGAAAAAAGTTTTAGGACTATCAGGGAGAGCTTATCAAAGACGGCTGCTACATGTCATGACTTGAGTTTCAAGATCATAAAACTGGGTTCTGGAGGAGAAGACTACTCTTTCAAGTTTTTGTCATGCATGGGCATGAGAGTCATCTTGGTCATGTGAGCTGTACTATATAGGCCCTACATTAATCACTAAACAGCTAAAGTTGACGATTACTTTATGTCGATTTTTCGGCACACAATGAAATCGCTGTCCATCATTCGCGGGTGTTTTATCAAAACAGCGCAAGGGGTAATTATCTTTGCTCATCAGAATAGCGCAAACTATGCTCATCGATACAGCGCAACATAATTGGGCAATTATCCTATTGTTATCGTAATCACTAGTGATTTTCTACGTGAGCGCGTCTACCTGAGTGGTGAATAACTAAGCTTGGAGACTCATGGTGGCACTTGGCTTTTAACTTTCACTGAGCATCAAACAGTGACAGCTTGCAGTTTTTTTTTTAAATCGGTGAACTAAAAATGCCCCCTCACATGAACTTGTACACTAAAAGGACAATCTGACATTTCATGTGTACATGTACATACATGAGATTTTAAAACATCAACAAAAATATCCTGCTCAACTTCCACCTCCCCGCGGTGAGCAGGGGGCAATGGATAATACAGAAACATACAGACAGTGTCTATATTTTTTCTCTTTATACGGCTAACGGCAGGTCTTTATACAGGTATACAGGTAAATATACCGCTAATTACAGGTAATTGCCCAATTATTGTGCGCTGTAATGATGAGCACGATTTTACAGGTAGCTATATAGTCCATACGCTGTTTTGATAGCTGTTTTTCTTAGTACTTAGGTAGTCCACAGTTTACAGAAGCCTGTTTCGCTAAATTTATAGAATCACAAAAATTTCTCACGAAGCCATGTTCAATGCCCTTTTGATAAAAAAAAAAAAAAAAAATACTTTGTATTTGACGTTTAAACGCAACAAACTTGGTTGGGTTCAAGAAGCAGTCGTTTAATATAACATGCGTCAGTTTTACGTTAACAGCATACGCCAATCTTCCTCAAGTACCCCCGCCCATTGGGGCCTAGGAGAAATAGATGGACTGCTTGTGTCTCCAGGCAAAGCTTCTTAACTACTGACCGACCATCGGATTACTGGTTAACTGGTTAACTGGTTATGAGCCTGTCCAGGAAAAGTGGTTTAGTCAAACCATCCACATATAAGCCTTACTGGTTTGCTTGGGTGGTTATATTTATGAAGCACATTTTGAGTGTCATGACATCCTAATGTTGGGTAAAAGTCCCATAAAATGGAGGCAACGTCCCGACATGACCATTGCTGTTGACTGGGACGTAAAGCATCAATTTAAAAAAAAAAAAAAAGAAAAAGAAAAAAATCTTTCTCAAAATGGATGGGCGTCCCGACATTACCTATCTGTTTAGCGGGCTGTTATGCAACAAAGTACATGTAACAGATATAACCCTTGCATTGTTGATTATCACCTCCTCGTGACCAACTTTGTCCCGATTACCTGTTAAGTTAACGGAACCAAAGTGACCTTTGCCACGACATGTTTACATAATGGGATTATAGATCTAATTTGTGAGCTTCAGAGCAAAGGGTCGCTACAGAATTTAAATCGGACTGTCGGTATTTCAAAGTTTGTTCCCTTGTTCAGTATCGCGTTACACTTAAACGTGGTCGTGTCGGGAATATCAAGAAATACGATCAGGACCCAGTTGTTCAAAGCATCGTTAGCTTAATGATAACGTTAAGACATAAATTTGTTAAGCAAATATCAGCTAAAGTAACAAATACACTGTTATTTTTTGTTGATAAAATGTGAGAATCCTTTGCAATGCAAAGGATTCTCACATTTTTTCATCAAAAAATAACAGTGTATTTGTAATATTAATGTTTGAAATTTTAACGAAACGTTAACTAACGATGTCGTTAGTCCCTGGTCTCCAGAGCCTGGTGTTCTATTACTAAACAATTCTGTGAATCAGCACATTTTTCGCATTTCGCGTCTATCTATGAGACATATACATTGGTGAAGGCTAATTACGAAAACATGCACATGCATTATACAGAGATTTTACAGGTGTAAAAAATTATAAACTTTAGTCGAAAAATTTTGATATTTTTAATGGTTTTTTTCAAAACATTAATTGTGGGTACTCGTTAGAACCGCCTCGGCGATGCGGTTCTAACGAGTACCCACAATCTATGTTTTGGATCAAAAATACGAAAATATTTGCTCTTGTATTTTACTAAAAGTGGGATACAAGGGAGTGGGGGTATACATTACAAGGAAATGTTATCATGACGGTATAGGCCTATAGATGCGACGCCGCAGATTGTCGTGTCGGCTACATTCAGTCGCGTTGTTTGTCTCTGGATAACCAGTGGACGGTGTTCCGTGATACCTCTCCACACCAGCTGTCACGGAAGTGGAACGAGGTCATGAAGTGAAACGGAGTGCGGGTTAGCCAGCTGATCGAAACGCGACCTTGCCGGGGGCGGGGGTCCAGAATACGTGGAGAACAACTATTTAAACTTACATCCATCAATTTAAACAAGCTGACTGTTGGAGAGCACGCACATAATTTGTTTATGGTGGCGGAGAGTGAGCAAAATAGGGCCTACTTGAAGGAGATGAGGGAAATGAATGGAGAGATCAAGGATTTGTTTTAGGAGTAGGGAAAGAGACCCCATGGAGGGGACTTCTTCAGATTTGAGCCGCAACGCGATAAAACCAATATTCGGCTTTTCGACCATGTCTGACACAAACCGACCTGCACACAGAAGAAATCTAGAAGCTTGAAATTTTGGATTTAAGAAGATTTTCTTCTGCCACTCAAACTCAAACTCGAACTCAACTCGAGAGAGTTTCGTTGGAGTACGAGTCGAGTGGCATTAACATGAGTGTGAGTGGAGGTATGCACAACAGTCACTCGACCCTCCCTCTCTGGAGTGACAGATTGTCCTTATAAAACACAGAAATTTGAAATCTTATGGACGTTTGGTGTTATTTATTCTGTGTTACAACATATAAGCAGTAAAGACTCTGACTTGTTGTTGTGTTTGTTTTAAATAAATAAATAAATAAATAAATAAATAAATAAATAAATAAATAAATAAATAAAACTGGTCTTAAACCCGTTTATAAAATGGGTTTATTATTTTAAATGAGATTTTAATTAAGAGCCTTTCAAAATCTCGGATTAAATATACTTTGAATCCGAGTCAAAATGTAAAAATACTGCTTTTATTAATTTTTTGAGGGAGTAATATGTCTAAAATGAAACTATAATCATATATTACTTTGTTGTGATTTTGTTTCTTTTCTTCAAACTTGTGTTATTGTACTTCCATTGTATTATGCTCTTCTGGGGCTTTCATGTTCCTCAAATAAACTTTGAATGAATCTCTCTCTCTCTCTCTCTCTCTCTCTCTCTCTCTCTCTCTCTCTCTCTCTCTCTCCTTGTGTATGTGTTGAGATATAGTTTGCAACTTGGTATTGTAAATGTCTCATATATATGTTTTGAGATGAAACAATAAATAATTGTATTGGATTGGATTGTTTATTAAAATAAAAAGCTAAAAAAACAACTTTGAATAAAATAGTCGGAACTCCGACCACGTGTTACTACAATATTTACTACAAGTTCATTCATAAATACAAACACGTGGCTCATTTGTTTATGTTTTCATTTGCAATACCCGCGTTGATGACGTCAATCAAATATCAGTAGCTGATTGGTGACATAATTACAAATGGTATGAATATTCAATAGAGTGTTCACGTGTTTGGTCTTTTTCGATTGGATAATGAGCGGAAACCTGCGCAAAAGTGATGACCGGCGCGCGCTTCGTTCCGACGACAGGCATTTTGGCTACATTGAAAACAACGAGGGCTCTTTTGGGCATTTTAGATTTTTGAGGGCGTTTACAGAATAAGGCGCCGAGATGGAAATGTCAAAGAGGATAGAATTAGAAAGGCGAGGGCGACCGGAGAATGAGGTAAGCCCCAGTTTTATTACTTCCAGTGATTTTGAAATTGACAAGTTTTTTGAGTTGGACAGGGCTGATGAAAGGGCACGACCACCTTCGGCCCTGGTCAGCTGGGCACTCGGCTGGGCTTCGATCAGCACTGATATGCTTCTTGCTGTTGTTCATACAGTATGCCACTGTCTGACTCTGTCAAACTGGGCCTGCTTTGTAGTGGAAGGAATTTTCTTTGTATGAATTTTGGTGAAGTCAAATATGGCGCCCTTGATCAACTGGTCATGATGGCCTCTTTGGTTAGGACAGAGTTCAGGTGTGTTGTTGGGTTTTATTTTTGATGGGACAGCATTCTGTCAGAACAAACATTATTAACATGTAATGCTGCTGAAATAAGTAATATAAGTTTGAACAGAAAATGGCTTCTGTCCTGAAAGAAGCCAAAACTGTCAAAGAGATTTCCAGGATTCTTATTTTGTTCAAAGGTCTCAAAAATCTATGTTGTTATTTGGAGTACCAATAACATGTAAGTTTATTTTTCATAAATGACAGAATTCTCTTTGTGGAATCTCATTCATTGTGGGTGTTGGTTGATGATGGCTGAAATTGATGGAGGGTCCATGTATGAAAGCTTTAGTAAATGTCCTTTATTTTGTTTGTTGTTATAGTGCCTTTCGAGAAAATGCACTAGGTTGTTAATCCAATGTGTATACATCTTTTGACACCATGAAATATGTTTCCTTAGTCCACCAACACTGTGTCCACTGCCTGACCATTTTGTGTTTACCCATCACACGTCCTTTGTCCGCCATGTTGTTTTGTGAAATCTTATTTTTTGAATTTTTCGCTGTCCTTGGTGAAAATGCCTAATTTTTTAATTGATTTGATGATGATTTATTGCTTATAGTTGATTTCCTGCATTTCTTTTCTGAAGAAACGCACTGAAAACGTTTGGGGACAAATTGACCCAGCACGCATGTTGTGCGTCATTTGACCCACTTTCGAAATGAACGTCGTAGCAACAACAAAAGTAAATTGCTGTGCAAAGTTTGACGCGCTATAATAGAAATTTATCTTGCAAAGAATCCTTATAAGCTTTTGGAATGATAACATGTTGGTGACAACTCTTTGAAATGAACAAATGTGCTCAATTAGCGTTTTTGTTTATTTTGAATCCACAAGTTTTGTCAAAGACGGCCATCTTGGAAAATCTAAAATCCGGTCAAGCATGCGGCGATCAATTTTCACGTGAATTTTGCAGACAAAGTGGTACGCTGCAAGGCAAGAAATGTGTATTCCGATAGACAGCACTTCTGCGCAAAAACTTACCATCCTTTCGAATGGTTTTGAAGCCAAATTAAACAGTTATGTGACAAAAATTGAAACACAAAATGGACGGCAGTGCACTCGCCGCACGCGACTTTGTGTACTACGAACTGCCGACTTTACACAGAGCTAACGCGGATTAATTTCTGTCATTTCTTTCAGCATTTTCTATCATTGTCGACTAGTTTTCGGTTTTTGCTCTTGGTTGTTAAAATTTTATACATCTTAATTATCATTTTCTGCGATTTTTGAACATTTTCATGTGAAAGACTTAGCTGTTTAATTTTGGAAACTAGTTTTCGTATGCGGATGCATAATGTTTGCAAGAGTTAAACGGCTCATTAAGAAAAGTGTGTGACCTGTTTATTTCCCTTTGATCGTGCCGCAAGTGTGTCAAGGGAAAAGGTACGAATTAACGTGTGGAGTGCGACATGATGATTGATGCGTATAAAAAATTAGTTGTAGAAAAAAAAAGTACAAATTAGCTGTAGAAAAAAGTAGAAATTCATTGGTGTCATTAAAGAAAAGGGGCATTAGTTAAAGAAATTAGGACAATTTTTTGTGTTTCAAGAGGGGATCAGCATCAGTTTGTTAGTAAGTTTTGAGGCAATTAACTCTTTGCTGTGTGTTGTTGCCCAATCAGTCAGGCAATCCAATCCGCCAAAACACTTGATTTTGTCATGTGTCTATCTTTTCTATAAGAATCATGCATAAAGCTGTTAAACACTGTTTTACTTATAACACACTCGATAGCATTATAGTGAGGTTGACCAATCATTATCTATCTATCTTTCTATACTGCCATACTCCCTCACAGACATTCTAAGCAGATGCGCTGTCGAACAGAAAAGGGCTGAAAATCAATGAAAAGGCAGGTTAAAAGCATTCAGTCAGATAAAGGTGTACAAACAATGTCCTTTCTTGTTACAGATCAAAGAGTTGAACTTGGACAACTGTAGATCCCAGCAGGTGGACGGTCTCACAGATTCTTTCAGCTCCCTGGAGTCATTGAGCATCATCAATGTTGGTCTTACAGTCTTGAAAAATTTCCCAAAGCTAGCTAGTCTGAAAAAGGTAAGGATTATTTGAGCTCTCATGGAAAAAAAGGGGTCTTTGATGGTTTTCGGCCAGGTAGACAGAAACTGGTCTGTACAGTCAGAGAAGAAGGCTAGAAGCTTGGAATTTCGGATTTAAAAAGAAGAGAGATTGTACCATTCGTGTGACGAAAACAAAGGCGCTGATCAGCTGTGCACAGCTGATCTGCGTCTTTGTTTTCCAGTTTTCTCATGTTACGGCTTATTTGAGCGATTTGATTTTCTGGCATGATTTTTTCAATTTGGAGCCAGAATGACCCCTGCCACAGGTACAAATAACATACCCATAAATATATATTGTAAATTTAGCTCAGTGTAAAAATTGAAAATCCCTTTTAAATTTTGCTCAAACAGATTCCAGTAACATGTACCCACAACCTATGTTTTGAACAATTGAAATACTTAAAAAAAAAATCAAATAACAAACAAAACTTTGAAAAAAAATCAAACAAAACTTTCCAATTTTTACAGCTGTAAAAATATTTATTTTGCTTTCTGTTCCAGTTGGAGTTAAGTGACAACAGAATTTCATCAGGTTTAAATAATTTAGCCGGCTGTGCAAATCTTACACATCTAAGCCTTAGTGGGAACAAAATCAAAGACTTTGAGCCTTTAGAAGCACTGGTACGTATCTTTAACCCATTAGTGACAAATTGGATGAGTCCACTTTCTTTTTTAGGTAACAGGAATGTATTTTTAAATTTTGTTAAATTTTTCGATTAAATTCCTCTAAGCAAATAGAATAGCCCCAGATGGGATGCCACATTCTGCGGCGTCACACATCTGGGGGGATGCTGTTAGCCTATTCGTCACATCTGGAGCTATGCTGTTTGCCTATGTCCCATGCAAAGGACGCCAGGCTTATGAGTTAAATTAGGCCAACTTTAAAGATATGTTTGTTTGCTGTTTACTGACCAAAAATTTTCAGGCCTAGTCCATCAAGTCTGTGCAGGTAAGTTTTTTTTAGCCCACTGTTTGTCATTGAAAACAACACACTATAGTCTCGTAAAATTGTCATAAATTTTCATATTGAAATACAGATCTTTGTGAAAAATTTATGAATGTTATGTTGTTCAAATTTCCAGATGCAAATAACAACATGATGTTATGTGTTTTTTATTTGCAGAAAGACTTACCGAATTTAAAAAGTTTAGATCTATTCAACTGTGATGTTACAAATGCAGAAGAATACCGAGAAAAAGTGTTTGAATTGTTGCCGAACCTGAAATATCTCGACGGCTACGACCGTGACGACCAGGAGGCAGAAGATGATGAAGATGAAGGTTAGTTATCACGGTTACTCGGTTACATTGTTGCTATGGTTTCTTTGTGTCAAACTGTTGTAATTATTTGAGAAAAGATGTTCGTTTGAGCTTTGGCCAAATCCTGATAAATTTGTGGAGAAAATGAATATGAATGTTCTGCGCCAAAATTTGTCATTTATAATTGTTTCCCCTGTCTGGACTGACCCCAAATAAATTTGTCTATCATATTTTGTTTTACAAAATTTTGAAGAGAAGAAAAATATGCAAATTCAAAGTATAATACTCTTATGCACGATCAACACCTGCTTGAGAAACATGTTTGGATAATGGGAGATAACATTTTATCATACGACGTTGCGTTTTCCAGTGGATAACGTCATGTCATAAAAATCGTATGACCACACGTGTATTAACACTTTTGCGGGAATACGTAACGTCATTGACGACGTCCGTAACAACAATGTAAATTTTCGTTGCAAATATGTCCACTTCGAAGGCCATAAAATCCTATTATAAAATACATATGTTAAAAAGAATCTTACACTCGTGGTCATTTCATATGAAATTTATTAAACTCGCTGAAGGCTCCTTTAATAAATTTCATATGAAATGACCACGAGTGTAAGATCCTCTATGTTTGGTGACCATGGTTGAACTTACAATATCTGACTGTCCTCACATGACCATAGCTGTAGCTGTTGACAGATTTGTACAAAAGGTGTTCTCAGAACTTAATTTATTTATGCACATAATTTAATAATGTTTAATGTCTAAATTTTACATAAAATGTAACTCTGAAATAAGAGTAAGTTTGAAACTACGTTAGAACTCAGAACTTTGTTACAGCACATTAAATGATGTCATTACAGAATGTGTAGTCTCAGTACTACATTTCAGATTTCAGCACATCAGGTAAATTCTATGAGTTATGAATTACAAAAATATTTTATTTCATAGGTAGCGTTTATCATATTGTTGTGTTATTTCAGTAAAAAAATGCTCTAAATTTTCTAGTACTATTTTTCTTCAAATTTACTGTTATTTCAAAAGTTGTGTTCTTTGACTTGATATGTGTTACACATTGTTTAAAGGAGCGCAGTGGCAGACTGGCAGTAGAGTGGCAGACTCTGATTTCCCACTAATGGCTTCGCAATGCATTTAAACTCCCGGTGGCTCCCGACATGACTGAAAAATTGTTGACTGCAACACATATTTTAATGATTTGAGAAAGTTTGTTATCAGAACACATTATTCCCACTGCAGTAGATGATGATTTAGATGACAGTCTGTACAATGTCTTTTGAAAGAAATTTTGTTTTAAAAAATATTGTGCAACACATAACACATGTATGTACATGTTTTGATGTCATTTGAGAAAGTGTGTTATCAGAACTTAATCTTCACACATTGTTCTCCTCTAATTAATACCAAATAGAGTAGATGATGATTTAGATGAGAAATTTCTGTTAAATGTCTCTCAGCAAATTTTGCTCCTAAAAATATTGTGCAACACATTTATTTTGATGTCATTCCAAAAACTGTGTTATCAGAACCTAGTGTTCACACATTATTTCCTATAATTCTAGATGGGGTAGATGATGATTTGGATGATGAAGAGGAAGATGGTGATCTCGAGGATGGTAAGCATTACAAAAACATGCCTAAGAAATAGACTTTTTAAAGCTGTAAAAATTGAAAATTTTCATTTGAAAAATTTTGATACTTTTATTGTTTTTGCTCAAAACATAGATTGTGCACAATAGAACTGCAATGAGGACCGCTCTAATAAGTACTGCTGTTCTAACGAGTACCCATTCTGAATGTTTTGGAGCAAAAATAAGAAATGTAGTATCCTGCCGTTTACCACAGATTACCTCCCTTGCACATGCAAAATGCCTATTCAAAATAATTTTTGGGCATAATAATTTTATTAGTGAATCGATTTTCAAAATTTTTGCAACGCTTTTTACGACTTTTAGGCTGCAAAAAGATGACAAAGTGAGATTTTGAAAAATGCAGTTTCTGAAAGATGGTGTACAGACAGTAGTTATGTATGTTACTTTTTTTCTGGTTCATAGGTGAAGACGAAGAAGGTGATGAAGATGATGATGATGAGTTAGGAGAAGATGAAGAGGTCGATGAAGAAGATGAGGAAGAAGATGAAGAGGATGAGGAAGAGGAGGATGATGAGGATGAAGTTGGGTTACATACGTTACAGAAAGAAAATTTAGAGGCATGTTACTTTTGTTACATTAAGATAGTTTATGGAAGAAGACAAGGAAGAAGAGGTAGTTGAGAGGTTATTTACATTAACCCATATTTGACGAATGGATTCTCCCATCATTATCAATTGGATGAGTCCACTTTCATTTTTAGGGGTGTTCGGAGTGATTTTTATTTTTTAATTTTTATCTCATCGTTCGATGAAATTTCTCTGTGCAAACAGAATAGCCCCAGATGGGACGCCGGTCACATCTGGGGCTATACTGTTTGCCTATGTCCCACAAAAGGGACACCAGGCTTAAATGGGTTAAGTTGATGAAAAGACAAAGGCAATGAAGAGCAAGGATGAAGACGGATTACATACATTACAATACAGAATGGAAATTTATAGAGATGTTACATACGTTAATAAGAGGTAATTTAGAGTGTTGTAATAGAAAGATAGTGTAGAGGTATGTTGCATAAATTGATTTTTTCAAATGTTAACTTCAATGAAAAAACAACAACAAACAAACAAAAAAAACAACAACAAATGATCAATAATATTTTACAAGATTCATACAGTCTTGAAAAGGCCTTGAATTTTGTAGGTTGTCTTAAAAAGGCCTTAAATTGCATGGGAGGCCCTGAAAAGCCGGTAAATTGCATCTGAGAGGCCTTGAAACCAATATGTTTGGGCCTTAAATCTAATCCTCTGCTGATTTGGTCTGTGTTCTCTCCAAAAATTTGATTTTTCCCCCATGGAAATCGGTAGCTATTCTCCGATTCTCTTTTTTGACAAAATATTCTTTTCTATTCTGTTTCTGGTAAATAGTAATACCTACACGTTGGTAATACTGGTAGTCATTTTTTTGCAACATCTACCATAAGACGTCACCATTGTGCTTTGTTGCGCAGGAAAATTGATAATATATGTCCTTAAGTTTGCTTGAAAAAGCCCTAAAAAGGCCTTAAATTTATGTTTGGAGAGACTGTATGAACCATGTCTTACCTTCAAATTTTGATTAACAATAGGATGAAGAAGATGATGAAGATTTTGGTCCCGAAGATGAAGAAGACGAGGAAGAGGATGAACTTGGAGAAGAAGAAGAGGTTGCAGAAGGTAGATTATTAAAGGGATCAAACATGCCCTTTCATGACATGCAGTTGTTTGAAACCCGAGGCCGCCATGCCGAGGGTTCAAACTGCTTCCAAGAGCTTGGCAAACATTAATAATGCATTGAAATAAGCATGTTTGATTGTTACTCTTGCATTTGATTTTTATGCCCCCAACTTCGGAAGAAGTTGAGGGGGCATATTGGTTTGGGTCTGTCCGTGCAGTGCAGTCAGTCAGTCGGTCAGTCTGTGATGCGTGAGTAATGCTTAGCACTCTGTCAGGAACCGTTAGAGCTAGGATCTTGAAATTTGGTATGTAGTTTGTATATGAAAATTAAGAGGACCCGTATTTTTTCTTTCAGGCTAGGGGCCCATTCTGTGAGAGTTATCTCCTTTTTAATTCTTGATAAAGTGAATAGATAGTGGGTACCTTGTGTGTGCAACTCCTCATACAGTTTTATTTCGATTCTCTTGAAACTTTACAGATGTTGTGACCATGCTTTGAAGATATGAATATGGTTTGGATATAATCCTCAGATTAATTTTCGTCACTTTTTTTGCAATTTGAACTTAGCCATTTTTCGGGCATTTTGACAATGAAAGTGAATGGTCAGTGGGTACCTTGTGTGCGCAACTCCTACAGTTTCATGCCAATTCATTTAAAACTGTACATGTGTTGTGGGCATGGTCTGAAGATAATGCATGTGGTTTGGATATATTCCTTGGATTATTTTTTGTCATTTGTTTTACAAAATTTGAACTTAGTCATTTTTTCGGGCATTTTAGTGAATGGATAGAGGGTACCTTGTGTGCGCAACTCCTCCTACAATTTTATACCAATACTTTTTAAACTTTGCAGACATGCTTTGAAGATATGCATATGGTTGGGATATACTCCTGAGATTAATTTTTGTCACTTTTTTTTACAATTTGAACTTAGTAATTTTTGGACATTTTTACATCTTGAAAGTGACTTACCAGTTGGGGGCATAGTGTTTCATAAACACATTTTCTAGTTAAAATTTATCATAAACAGTATACATACTTGAACCTAAAATCGCGGAATGTCTTGATCGAGATCCAGATGTAATTGTTGGTTTGATAAGTCTTACTGTCCAATAATGGCTTCACTTGTTTGACTTTATGCTAAAAGCCCATGGCTAAAAGCTTAGGAATATGAACATTTTAATGCTTCAAGTCCATCATGGTCAACAGTTGAAGTGATGTCTGGACAGTCAGTTATCTGTTAAAGAAGAACATTTAATTGAAAGTTTGGGCACTATTGGAAAGATTTTGGTTTAATTTTTAAGCACAAAACATATTTATTTTTCCAAATTTTCAGAAGACCAACAAGAAACCCGAGGTGTCAAGAGGAAACTAGAGGAAGAGGAAGGGGAGGAGTCATGAAATGTTATCTCTCATCTCATTGGACAATATCTCGTCAACTTTCACTCATCATGGAAACCAACCAATCATAACATTTGTTACAAATGATTGATCAAACTTCAAAATGTTATCTCTCTTCTCATTGGACATCATCGTCAACTGTCACTCATCATGGGAAACCAACCAATCATAACATTTGTTACATCTCATTGTTAATGATTCACAGATCATAGTCCATTGTTAAATACCATTTTGAATCGCAGCACACACTTGGTCTAAAACAAACTGCTTAGCATTTTGTTTTTCCCTGTGAAGATTTGTCTTGGAAGCTACATGACATTGCGGGCCGTAAAATTGATTTAGGCCTGATAAAAGAACCAGTCTAGATTTATAGCTTAATTTTTTACAAAAATGAAAATTTTGTGATATATTTGCCGTTTAGTTTGTTTAGAGGCCTTTGTGTGTTGCGAACTCTACCATTATTGATTATTTAAGATTGAAATTTGAAGGATACAAGTTATATATGGGCAGTTAATGAAAATGCAATAATGTTGAAATTTTATTGTATGAAGAAATTGTTAAGAATGCAAAGATAAACCAGATCTCAAAAAGATGTTATTGCAATGTTATCAGTGTAAATTTTTATGATTTTACGCAGGTCAGCACTTTTGATGCTGACTAAGTACCACACAAAATCTTATTTCAAGTAAGTAAAATGTAGGACTAAGTACAAAACTGGTAGCAAAATTACCAATATCTTGTGCTCATTTCATTTTGCTTTGTTGTTATACAAAGTGCACAGAAATCCAGCAGGTAAACTTCCCTGTGAAGGGAAACGCTGTAGCAAAAGTGGTAGGTTGCAGGACTCTGAAGCGAGAGATCCTAGTTTCGATACATATACTAGAGGACTTTGAAAATGCCTCACTGTACATCGGTTATCATTTGCTTAAAAACTTCCTTAAAGTTAAGCGGATGTACATGTACAAAATAATTATAGTATCGGGTACGTCAACTCGATAAGCAATATTTATCCATAAAGATCCATAAAAATTTGTTCGCTCGTGTGTTTGCTACAGCTGTTTTCACAGACGTCATCAAGACAAACGGCTACAAAAAAGGGATTTTTTAAAAAAAACCATTGTCTCCGGTGACAGCTAACAACCTTAAGCACAAGAAAAAACAAAATAAAAATGGGGGATTCTTTTCAATGTCATTGGAGGCGCTAACGTTATTTGATGACGTCAAGCGTAAGTGTTCAAAATACTCTAGACATTCGATTACAGCGTCAAAAGTAATTGTAATTTTTAAGCAAGTCTGTGCTTATTTATTGTGCACAAAAACTTTTGAATTCGATTCATTTTTATCGAAAAAAATTGTTTTCTCAAAAAAAAAACGTAAAAGTGAAGTAACTACCGCGGTTTTTGTGCAAATGAAAGCAAACCAACAGCATTTGCTTGGCTTTTGGTGTTTCTTTCAAGAAATCATGTTGTGTCTGATGAATATTTGCCGTCCCATACTTTGGTTTTGTTGAATTCTGGGTAACGCTTGAATTCATTGTGTATGCCGTTAATAACAGGCGTTGACGTTTCGATTTTGGTATCAATGTTAAGCATACTAGCCGTACTTTTCAGCTCAAAAATATTTTTGCCGATATATCCTGTATTCTGAGAGTAAGGAGCAATAAAACAAGTGAGGCGTTTTCAAAGTCCTTGAGTATACAATATCTCAGCCGTGAGGGTATCTTGAGCAAGATACTTTAAGCTTTCCAGGGAACTGGTTAATACCTAGGAGGCGGTGGTTTTATCCCCACATGAAAGAAAACTTGTTCACTGGAAAGTTAAAACAAATTTTTATGGTGATGAAGAAAAAAATGGATTTATTGCAAAATACTGAATGTTACTGTCTGAAGTTTGATGATCGTCATTATTTTGTTATTGTAAATAGTTGTAAATACTTGACCTATAAAACCAGAGCATCTGTCGGAACCAGTGAACAAATGAGTCGTGTCATGAGAAAACCAACAATGTGGTTGCAGAACAGGTCCACCACAAACCGAGCTGTACAAGCACAGAAATTGGCTAGAAGCTTGAACTTTCTGACAGGAAGAAGAGGAGTTGTACTATCCGCGTAGAGAAAACAAAGGCACTGATCATCTGTGCAGTTACTGCACAGCTGAACTGCGCTGTTAATTTTTCATAGACAAAAATTCGGTTTTCTCATGACGCTTTTCAAATACATTTTAGAATTTGTAACTAAGAATTTAACTTTTGTGAATTTGGATGTGTTTTATAAATAGTTAAATCTTCTTATATTATTCAAAATGGCAGCATCTTTTCCATTTTGAGTGTTGAAATGTTCAAGTGTTATGGAGTTTTCTCAAATTCTGTCAGACTTGAGCTCAATGCATTGAGCACGGAACAGGATTAGCTCCATATTGGTTTGTACAGGGCAACCTCATTATAAGGCTATCTTTGGGGTCCATACAAGCAGACCGCGTTAAGAGAACCATGTTATGATGAGGCTACTTACAATAGACATATCGTTGGCTCGTTGACAAAACCTCGTAACTGCACTTTTTTCAAAAAATCGTTTTTTCACATGGCGCGATTCAAAACATTCAAATTCAGCTTGTGACAAAGCCTTGTAGGTTATGTCCAATGGGAAGTTAGTTTTTCGATGACCTTACAAAACCTCGTAACTACAAATGGTAAACGGACTTGAAAAAAAGGTGACAAAACCTCGTATATGCAATTTCAAAAAATTTAAATACAAGAAAATCTTTATCTTTTAGATATGCAAAAGTTGCATATGAATGATTTCTCATAAATGCATTCTTTAATCCATCATTAGAATCTGCTTCTAGCTTTCATTTATCAAGTTTTGTATATACGACAATTTGTAAACATTCAAATTTATATATTATTAATATACAAGTTTTAGTGTTTTGCTTCTCCTGAAAAATTTGTTTTTTTGCAGTTACGAGGTTTTGTCAACGAGCCAACGATATAGCAAAATAATCAATTTGGGAGTTTTGTCATGGCCGTATCATATTGTAAATCGCAATGTAGTGAGGTGCGTTATAATGAGGTTGACCTGTATACAAAAAATTCTATTTACCAGGTGCTTGATCAGAGAATCAGAAAAAGCTGTATCTAGATGTTCAGCCTGGCAACTGATGAGCACTTTGTATTCCACATATGAGCCTGGTTATACACAAAACCTGATTTTTACCAGTGCAAAAACAAAGGTGCTGACCAGCTGTGCAGTAATTGCACAACTGATCAGCGCCTTTGATTTCGCTACTTGGATAGCACAATCTCTCTTCTTAAATTTGAAATTGCAAGCTTCTAATCTTTTTACATGACTGTACAGGTCATTCATGTCAGGCCTGGTCATAAACCCCGAAGACCGGTTTTCTCGCATCATAGCTCATAATGCAGAACACCAGGCTTTCCAATATCTGTGTCCATATTGGCTCAGTTATATTCTGGTTACAGAATAGATGGTTTCAAATGCATTTATACTGAAAATAAGCCGAGTGTTTCTGTATAAATTGCAAATGAAAGCTTTTCTTAGTGTATTCTGTTAAGTCAACTGAATGAGTAAATTTTCATACTTTGCCATGTATAGAAGCAGAAATTTTTTCTATCAGTGGGGAATGATGAAGTATTTACTCAGATTAATATACATGTCATTTTGGAGACAAAGCCTTGTTTTTGAACATGTGCATTGGCTGCAAGGGTCTGTGGCATCAAAGAAAGGTGTTCAGAAATATGAGCTGCGATGTGAGAAAACTGGACTTCCGGGTTCCAACTAGGTCCGACGCAAACCGGCATGTGGAGTCTCAGAAGATGGCTAGAAGCTTGAAATTTCAGATTTAGGAAGAAGAGGAATTATACAATATGTGTAGTGAAAAGATATAAGAATATTTACAAAGATGATATTTAAATAGAATAATTGAGAATTAGTCAAGATTCTCACAATATTGAAAATGGATTTCTGCAAATCATAATCACACCAGATTGGCAGCCTTCTTGTACCAACAATTTTTAACAAAACTGCATTTTCAACTCCCACATTTTTTGGAAGTCAAAAATGATGAATGAGCATTTGACCATCAGTATTTTTGGCTGTCTAAAAACCTATTTTCGGTGATCAAAAATTATTCCTGTGTATGAAATGAGCCTTTGTTAGAAAACCAACAATTGTATTCTGACCTGATCCAACACCTGTACAGTCACAGAAGCAGGTTAGAAGCTTAAAACTTAGATTTAACAAGAAGAGGGATAAGAAGAGGGATTATACTATCTGTGTTGTGAAAACAGGCCCTGATCAGTTGTGCAGTTACTGCACAGCTGATCTGCGCCTTTTTTTTTGCATATGCAGATTGTTGGTTATTTGATGTGGTGGCTCAAATGGGATTTCTGCCTTTCCAGTGTGATAATGGACAATTTTGGTTAGAGATTATCATGTCATGTACTGTTCTGTATAAATGCTCTGTTGCATAAAGTTTTAAAGACTTGTACTTTGTTGTATTTAATTCTCTTCCAGAAAATATTTTGGCTATAGATGATACGAGTTAACAGGTCATATTATGAAAACAGACTTTTTTTTTCAAAATTGATTCTTTTTGGGGGGGGGGGGGTTGAATTATTTTTATATTTTCAAAATTTATGCTTAAAACATTTGATTGTGATTACACTTTAGAATCACAGTTCTAACAAGTACCCACAGTTCTAATGTGTACCCACACCCACATTCTTGTGTTTTGAAGCAAAAATAAGAAAATCATGTATACCCTTTTACACCTGTTTTACTAAGGGGTTTATCCATAACATGGGCATGTTTTCCTGATGTTTTTTTTTTTTTTTTTTTTTTTTTTATTCAGTTTTACGTCCCCTTCAAGATTATTTCAGCTCATATGAGACAGGCCAATCAGTAGGTGGGGCGAAAACGGGAGAACCCAGAGAAAAACCACCTGACACACCCGCAAGTTTTCCTGATGTTCCAGAAAAAAAACTTTGCAATATTTTGATAGGAGTTTAAAATATGTCATATCGACTCGGTTCAATCATATTGTTAGAATCCGACTTGTAAATGGGACATTACAGGTGTTAAAAATGGCACTAAATTGGAGTTCTTAAGAGTAAATGAAGTACCAGGGTGATTTGGTGACACATTCAGTAATGTAAACAGGACTTTGAAGGACCTGACATTGTCTTGTGGAAAGGACAATATTTGAGCCGCCTCGTGGGAAAACCAACAATGTGGTTTCCAACCAGGTCTGATACAAACCGGCCTGTACAAGCACAGAAAAGAGCTAGAAGCTTGAAATTTCGGATTGTACTATCCGAGTAGCGAAAACAAAGGCGCTGATCAGCTTCGTGGTTACCGTTAAGCTGATCTGCGTCTTTGTTTTCGCCTATGCAGATTGTTGGTTTTCCCATGAGGCGGCTCATTTTGGCAATCTGTAGGTCAGGGTTACGTTTTTTCCAAGGTCAGGGAATTTGCAACTAGGGAAATTTGAAATTGTTGATAAATATTTTGAAAATACACAATTCATGTCAACTTACTGTCAGCACCTGTCTGTTTTTGTACCAGTCATAACTGGATGATTCCTTATATAAAAGTGTATGTACACAAAGCTAAATTTTATAAAGTACGGTTATGAAACTTAACCTGTTTTAAATTAGAAATTTCTCGCACTCATCAGACAAGCATATCCCTTTCTTGAAGCCTCATTAAGGAAATCTCCGCTAAGCCTTGATTAGACTTGAATAATCTGAAAACTTGCCTGATATTATCTGAGGTCAATTTTAGGTTTCATAGAGGCCTATGTGGCATAGTGGTTAAGCCACTCTCCATGGATACCATAGGTTGTGGGTTGATATCGGGCTTCTCTGGTCTGTCAGATGAGACTAAACCAAGGTCTATTTCCATATGACCATAGCTGTTGAGTGACATAAACCGTGAATTCAACAATCATGTTATGTTTCCCACATTATTCCTGGGCAAAATTCATCATGTTCTCCTAATTTTGGGTAAAGGTACCATAAAATGGAGGCTTTGTCCAGAAATGACCATGGGTTTTGACTGGGTTGTGAAGCATCAATTCAAACAAAGATTCATCATAACCCTTAATTGACTAGAATGTCTTCATGTTTTTTGTCCATTGTCAGTAGCTACTCGCACAGCCTGATGTCAGGATGGTCCGTTCCTGGGAAAAGTTTACGAAGGCAGGTTACCAGTAATTTATCCACATTTCTTTCACCACTGACTGACATGCTCTTCCTGAATCCGTGAAACAGTCAAGATATAACAGCCTTATATTTTCATGACCAAATCATCATGACAGAAATACTTGTGGAAAGGAATACATACGATGTTTTATTGAAAACAAACAAAACTACATGTACAAATTCCATTTAATCATTATATCATCACAAATCACACATGATAACATTAAGAAAGACTTTATCAGCAAAACATATACCCTTGTCATCCCAAATTTTCGAAAATCATAATTTGGTTGTTGAAGATCGATGCACGACATTTCGTCAAAGTTTTGTCAAAAATTTTGTAACTTCAAAAATATTTACCGCAAAATATTGAGATTTATACATAGAAGACTAGCCTATAGGTCCACATTTTGAGCCACCAACCACTAGGGTTACGGTAAAGGTCTGGGAATGGGGACATTTTCGACAAATGTAATTTTCGACGAAATGTCACGGATTCATTGAAGATCACTTGGTCACGCCCGGTAAAGTGCAAATTGACCACCGCCGGTGGTCAACGTAAAAAAAGTTGATTTACATCCGGTGGTCATTTTGAGCGTTTCCTGTTATTAGTTTTCGCGAGTTTGGTGGATGTGGAAGGTAAGATGTTTTTTGATCAAAAACGTATTATAAAAATCAAAGAATGTCAGGCTATCAGTTTTTTGCCGTTGAATGTCTAGCCCAAGTGGTAGTTGAAAAAAATAAACCGTTTTACTACAATCCTTTCCGGCCCGTTTGATCGGTAGTGAAAACGAAAGTAGAATCTGGTCAAACACAGGTTAAAATGGCCTTATCGTGCCTTTGCAAGCTTTCTGTAACCAATGGTCGTTGCAGATAGTTAAATCAACACTAAATTAGAATTTCAGACATAATTTTAAAAAATTTCAAGCTTTCCTTTCAACACTTAGATCGATTTTGTACCGGCGGTCAACTTCAAGTTGCGGTGGTCGTATTGATCAATGGGGATTACAATGTAAATTTTCATCGTGAGAGAAAGCCAGCAAAAATGCAACTTGATGTCGTTTTCTATTAGGGGGCACGGCAACATTAATGGAGATGCATTCTAGACACAACCAAATCCAAATCAATGCCGTCGGTGTCTTCATAATTCAATTTCGTTTGTCCATTAGCCATTCAGATGCATAGTTTAGCAATATCGGATGTATTTATTACTAATTTTTGGTTACCCCAACAATACAAATACTACCTCATGCAAGATGCGTAGAATTTATATACATAATCTGCATTGACTCGAAGAAAAACCACTAGAATAACAGTGTGGTCAATTTGCAAACTAGGTGGTCAATTTGACCTTAAAAATGAACAATTTTGAAATGATTTACTGTCCAATTTGAAAAGTATTGAAGGACATGCCTGCTGTTTAATGTTGAGCAGGCTCAGTCTTGCAGATTCGACAATTATAGGAGTAACACTGAGCAAAGCGTTCATTGTGTTGTTCGTATGAAATCTATCTCCTGTTTTGTGATATCAATTCTTTGAATATGTAAAGGTGAATAATCACGTGGTTTATATCAATTTCAAACGAAATATTTAGAAACATTGGTCATAATAAAATTGCCAATGCTAAATGAATTGGCGTGTAAAATAACACATACATGTACCTCTTCATCACATTGTCACGAGCAGTTGGAATAATAGATTCATAATGTTTCTGGATTTTGCCAGTAGTCGATTGGCTCGCTGGTTAAGCCCAAACGCTAGTTCAAACGAGTCGAGATCACGTGATTGTCCACTGCAAAGTGTAGAATGAATGCATATATTATTGCTGAAGAATAACTGGCCTCGTCAGTTCTAGGTGCGCCTACTGACCTTATGTTTTCCTTTATACGTTTCCAGATGGGTCAATTTAAAGGGAAACGAACCAAGCGTCGTTACCTGACGAACAAAAAACCATATCTCTGGCGTGGACAGGAAATCCAAGACGTAGTCCAGAGTCCGTTCAAATCGCCATCTAAGAAAAAACCAAAATACAGTCCATCACCCTATAGAGCTATTGGTTCATCATCCCAAAAGACAATTTGTCCTAAAATCTATACACCGAAAGAAAAGTTCGGATTTCCTAAGAAGAAAATCATAAAAACAGGGACTAAATCAAAAGTATTAAGTCCGTATACTAGCACCCCAAAGAAATCAAAACGAAGTTTGATTATGACAGACCATAGCTATGCACAAGCTAATACAGAATCTATTGGCACCAGCAATTCACAAGCTGTTGTTCCCGAAGAACTTCTGATATAATTGATATAAACCACGTGAGTGGGGGGGGGGGGGGGGGGAGGGGGTACTCACATAAAATGGGTATGTATGTGCCGCCCGAGGTTTAAAAAAGGGGGCTTACGGAGCTGATCAAACTGAAAAAGTGGGTGCTTTCAGAGCTGAAAAAACGGTAAACGTTGTGTGACGGGATAGCCTCCCTTGGAAATATGCAGATTTCAAACTTGAGACTTTGTGAATCGAGTTAGTGTTGAGTATATAGCGCAGTAAACCGCCCTTGGTGGATGAACATGCTTTTCCACCGACGGGGTTTGCTGTGGCTCGGCTCGGTTGTTCGTTACATTTGGTGGCAGCGGTGGGATAATGACAACTGCCAGACCGGGGTTGCCTTACCCATGTAGTCCCCAGGCCAAGACTCGGGACGAGTCTTCTCGGAGGGGGAAGTAATGTGACGGGATAGCCTCCCTTGGAAAAATACGTTGGGGCAACGTATTAGCGGCATATTGAGTGCTTGTAATATGCAAATTTCAAACTCGAAACTTTGTCAATCGAGTAAGTGTTGGGTATATAGCGCAGTAAACCACCCTTGGTGGATGAGCATGCTTTTCCACCGACGGGGTTTGCTGTGGCTGGGATCGGCTGTTCGTTACAGTTGTACCTTTAGAGCTGATCGAGCTGGGAAAAATGGGTGCATTCAGAAAAAAGTGGGTGCTTTTAGAGCTAATCGAACTGAAAAAGGGGCTTACGGAATCAAAAAATTGATATTGCAAAACACGAGATAGATTTCATACGAACAACACAATGATTGCTTAGTGTTACTGCTATAATTGTCGAATCTGCAAGACGGAGTCTGCTGAACATTAAACAGCAGGCATGTTCTTCAAAACTTTTCAAATTGGACAGTAAATCATTTCAAAATTGCTCCTTTCTAAGGTCAAATTGACCACCTAGTTTGCAAATTGACCACACTGTTATTCTAGTGGTTTTTCTTCGAGTCAATGCGAATTATGTATATAAATTCAATGCATCTTGCATGAGGTAGTATTTGTATTGTTGGGGTTACCAAAAATTAGTAATAAATACATCCGATATTGCTAAACTATGTGACTGAATGGCTAACTCGATGGCTAATGGACAAACGAAATTGAATTATGAGGACACCGACGGCATTGATTTGGATTTGGTTGTGTCTAGAATGCATCTCCATTAATGTTGCCGTGCCCCCTAACAGAAAACGACATCAAGTTGCATTTTTGCTGGCTTTCTCTCACGATGAAAATTTACATTGTAATCCCCATTGATCAATACGACCACCGCAACTTCAAGTTGACCGCCGGTACAAAATCGATCTGAGTGTTGAAAGGAAAGCTTGAAATATTTTAAAATTATGTCTGATAGCTAATTTAGTGTTCATTTAACTAATTGCAACGACCATTGGTTACAGAAAGCTTGCAAAGGCACGATCAGGGCATTTTAACCTGTGTTTGACCAGATTCTACTTTCGTTTTCACTACCGATCAAACGGGCCGGAAAGGATTGCAGTAAAATGGTTTATTTTTTTCAACTACCACTTGGGCTAGACATTCAACGGCAAAAAACTGATAGCCTGACATTCTTCGATTTTTATAATACGTTTTTGATCAAAAAACATCTTACCTTCCACATCCACCAAACTCGCGAAAACTAATAACAGGAAACGCTCAAAACGACCACCGGATGTATATCAACTTTTTCTACGTTGACCACCGGCGGTGGTCAATTTGCACTTTACCGGGCGTGTTGGTATACTAGATAGATATTTACCACTGTAGAGTATAATGCTACATAAAGCTGAAATATTTTATCATTGACATTCTGTCTGTCTCTTTTGGACAAATTATCTACAAATTTTAATCTTTCTTTCAGAGGGCTGATAGTAGTATTAAGGATGACCAAAACTCTTATTAAACCACAGTATAGAACAAACAAGACAGCACTTACAAAAGGGGGGGGGGGTAACAATACATTTAACAAAGTGTGAGCATAAGTTGATAAAAATTTGTGTAGGTCCTGAAAAGATTCAAGTTTCAATTACATGTCACATCATGAGAAAACTTATTTCTACATACACAAAAACAAGACGCAGATCAGCTGTGCAGTAACTGCACAGCTGATCGGCGTCTTTGTTTTTGCTTTGCAGATAGTTCAATCTCTCTTCTTCTTAAATCTGAAATTGTAATCTAGACATTTTCGGTGATTTTACAGTCGGATATGTGTACGAGCTGGTCAAAGACCAGTTTTCTCACATTGCTGCTAATTGAGTTTTAAATCATATGGATACAGAGCGTAATTTTTTAAAAAAATTGCTTCTTATGCTCAACACATACTTAAAAAAGGAAAAACCAGCCTATATACTGTAAACATGTTACATCACACAGAACGCATCATACTTTTAACAAATGTAACAATGTAACATAACATAGCCTAATATCGGTATTAAAATATTTTGCAACAACTGACAGATAATTTTGTCATGCTTCATAAAATGTAAGTCCTAGTCATTCCGCCTTTGAAACATGTTTGGAAGTCACTACTGAAATACACTTTTGACCATGCAAGTGAACTCTTTAAGACTGTGCCACTATCGAGTAGCCTGTATCAGCCGACCATCTGAACAGAATTTCTCTCTTATGGATAAAATGCTCCAAAGTCATTCTGAGGTGTCTTCAAGTCTCCATCTAAATATATACGGTGGCTGAGATGACTGAATGGCGGGGTTACTATGTAGCCATGAATAATTGTCAAGGTAGAATGACAGAATTATTGTTCCATTGTTACAAATATTCACCTATATAGGCTTATAATAACAGAAACAGACATGATATCAAGTCCACAGAACACATTTTGATAATAAAAATACAGAAAAACAGACAGTGTGTGTAATACGATGATAATTTGATTAATTTATACTTGTGGGATAATTTCTCCATATAAAATTGATGTAGTGGGAACTCGAATACAATTGCCTCAATTAGGCTAAACTTATAAGTCCCACATACACTTTTTGGGTAACTGAGTGGCTGCCTATTGGGAAATAGCCGAGAACTCGGCTTACAATTATCTTTTCTTTCTAATTGTCAAAATTAATTTTTTTCCCACCATGATTTTTGGTGTGGGAATTTCTTTCTGATTGTACCATTTCCTGAATATTGCCTACTTTTTATCAAATACTGACAGAAATTATCAACATTAATCAAATAATTATCATCCTGTTCACGTTTTGTCCATTCTACAAAAATACCTTGTCAAACAGTCCTCTATGTATACACATATATTTTGTTCTATAACAGTTGTGCGTTATATTTTGATAATGCCTAATTATCCAGTAAATACCATCCTCCCAAGGCCAAAAGTCATTTGAGCCACGTCACGAGAAAACCAACAATGTTGTTTCGGAACAGGTCCGACACAAACTGGGCTGTACAAGCACAGTAGGAAATTTAATATTTAGAAAGAAGATGAATTGTACTATCCATGTAGCGGAAACAAAGGCGCTGCACCTTTGTTTCCGCATATGCAAAATGTTGGTTTTCTCATGTGGCAGCTCATTTATTCATCGGAAGATCACACTTTAACACAATTAAGTATTCAAACACATTTGAAACATTTCTCTTACTATTCTACAGTTACCTTAATTTCACATATATGGAATCAGCATTCATAACATGCATTTGGAATAGAGAGATACAAATAATATTTCCATTCATTATCATTCAAAAAGTACCATAAGGAACACTGAAAATAAAGGCAGAAGCCCCTTACAAGACCTGGTAAAATTTTCAGTATCACTGTAGCCCATTTTATCCTGATAACTGCATACTGTGATACATTCAATGTAAAAACTCAAAAAATGATGACAAACTTTATTGAAAAAGATTTTCCTTAATGCATATCTGCTGAGTGGGTTTAATACTTTACAGCAAATCTTTTTTCCCCATTACAAAATGAGTACAACTACAGTCCAAAAGTATTACAATAACAGCATTTTAGTGTTTCAGTTAATAATTGAAATTTAATTATATAAAACATGGCTCCAGTTAAAATAGATATTTCAAGAAATTATCTAGAGACGCATCATGAGAAAACCAGATTTTTGCCTATGCGAAAACAAAGACTCAGATCAGTTGTGCAGTAAATGCACAGCTGATCTTCGCCTTTGTTTTCAATACGCATATAGTACAATCACTATTCTTTATTACAAAATTTCAAGCTTCTAGCATGCTTCTCTGACAGTACAGGCTGGTTTGTGTCGGACCTGATCGAAAAACCCGAAAACCGGTTTTCTCGCGTTGTGGCTCAAATGACAAAGCTCAATTACAAACTACCAGAGCTTCTTCATAACAAAACATTTGAGCCGCTACACGAGAAAACCAACAATCTGGGTTCCCAAACATGTCTGACACAAACCGGACTGTACAGACACAGAAGAAAGCTAGAAGCTTGAAACTTTGGATATAAGAAGAAGAGGAATTATACTATCCATGTGGCGAAAACACAGATGCTGATCACTGCACAGCTGATCTGCATCTTTGTTTTCGCATAATTTATGCAAATTGTTGGTTTTCTGATGCAGCGGCTCATTTATCATTACTACAAACAATACAAGCATACATATCCCTCCATCAATTCAGTGACTATATAGTTGTTTGATTTTGACCTTAGACTGATCAAAGATTGTTTAAGTCCACTTAGTAGCAGCGAATCGTTTATTTGCATCAAACAAACATGTCCGCTTGATGGATACCCCCGTACACCCCAGTTTTGTATCGTAAATCTGGGGTGTACAGGGCCATACAATTTTTATTTTCGATCCAAAGTACAGATTATGGTTACTCTTTAGAACCGCCTTGGCGAGACGGTGCAAGGCCGTTCTAAAGTGTACCCACAATCTATGTTTTGGGCAAAAATATTAAAAAAAAAAACAACAACATTTTTCAACAGAAATTTTTCAAAATATCTTCGTTTATTGCATGGGCATGGTTTTGTAACGGCGTTCTACTTCAAGGACTCATCACACCTTTGATCCATCATAGATCAAACTTTGACCACACTTCGATAACATATAAATAGGAAATGGAATATTAACATGAAAGTTTCAATATATTTACAAAGGGGAGCACGGTGGCTTTACGGTAGACTACCAAGCTCTGGTGCCAGAGAGGGCACCGGAGCGCGGAGGCGTAATGGTAGAGCATCGGACTCCGAATCGAGAGGTCCTGGGTTCGATCCCCACTTCTGGCAGCGTGTTGTGTCTTTGAGCAAGACACAATCAGCTCTCCAAAGGTACTTGTTAAAACCCATGAAGTGATGGCTCCATCCTGACATGACCGAAAACTGTTGATTAGGATGTTAAGCAATTATAAAAATATATGTACAACAGCAGCTCTCTACTATATGACCGCGCCATGAGAAAACCGGATTTTTGCCTAGGGGAAAACAAAGACGCAGATCAGCTTCGCGGTAACCGCGAAGCTGATCAGCGCCTTTGTTTTCGCTACACGGATAGTACAATTTCTCTTCTTCTTAAATCCGAAATTTCAAGATTCTAGCTTGCTTCTGTGACTGTACAGGTCGGTTTGTGTCGGACCTGGTCGGAACCTCAAATTGTTGGTTTTCTCATGCACAGGCTCATATATACTACAGTGGGCGGTAGTTAAAATTGGGGGTGGGGAGAATACCAAATAAAGGGAGATTGGATGATAATTAATGATAAATGAAAGATAGTTTTTGTTACTTCATAAAAACCAAAGTTGTCCATATTCATTATAAACACCTCCCATTTCAGTACCCATTATATTGGTTATGAAATGAAGAAATAAGAAAAATTATCCCTTAAGTATCATCAGTTTATCATCTAATCTACCTGGTCCCGAGGTTATAAAGTTTTTGACATGCTCAGCTCAGCTGAGACTAAAATTTATCCTGCTCATAAATGTTAAAATGCCAACAACTGTTGGCTGAGCTGAGCTTGAAAAAAAGTTTTATAACCTCGAAGCCTGGTCTTCTGTGTAGGAAAGGTGCATAGTACGTAATTAAAGAAAAGGTGTTATCAAATTTTTACGTTTATGGAAATGAAACAAGTGAAAATGGATCCAAAAATGGCTTGTCTCAGTACCCACATCAGACACAAGGAGGAGCTTTTAAACTAAAAGCAGACACGCTAAAAGAATATGTATATTTTTTTATTCAGTTAAACGTCCCTTTTAAGATTATTTCAGCTCATATGAGACAGGCCAATCAGTGGGTGGGGCGAAAACGAGAGAACCCCGAGAAAAACCACCTGGTACACCGGCAAGCAGAACTTGACTTGTCTCACGTGGCCCTAAAAGAATATGTTTGTCTTGTGGTTTAATATCCAAGTCAACAATATTTCAGACATATCGGCACCGAGCCACTGCCTCCTGGGCCCAGTTGTTCAAAATTAATGATGTCATTAGCTAATGATTCGTTAGAATTTCAAATGGCAATATTACAAATACACTATTATAAAGAGGTCCAGGTGTATATAGTTAACAAACTGAGAGCTTAACGACAGCGTTAAGCTAATGAATGAAGTTTTGAACAACTGGGCCCTGGGCAATAATCTGGATGACCCGAGTTCATGTGTCTTGCTTGTGACAAAACAGCCCCCGTGGTTTTTAAAAATGCAACATCCTTATCTGGAGGCTTGGGCTATAGCAACTAGGTCACTGTGCTGCCCAAAAAAGAATACAAGACTTAAGAGAAATATATAGAGCAACATAACTACAAATCAATACTGAATATGTGAAAGACAAAGATGAAAAAACAAAAACAAAAAAAAACATTTTTTATTTTTTTTTTTTTTTTTCAATTTAAGCATTTGTGAGACTAAAACTAATAAAAAAATATGATATGAAAACTAAGATGGATAAAAAGCAGAAAATATCAAAAAATAACAATAAGGGTTTAAAAAAGGCTATTTTTCATAATAGTCAAAACTAACAATAGAATTTTAGCTACATCGCTATATGGCTGACATATGGCAAGCCAACACATAATCAGTTTGAAAATCTGCCTATGCATATCCTATTCAACCCTGTACAACCGTGATGCAACCAAATTTCTTACAGTGCAGATTGAAGCAACATCACACAACACATGACAAAATGGTGAGCAGTGATTGTTAGCTACATTTACTGGGCAACAACTTACATGTGAACAGTGAAGCAATGAATTCTTGACTGTATGTTGTTGTGCAATCAAGAATGTATCACTGTAGGTTGTTGCCTAATCAATCTAACTTCTAATCACCACACTCCGTTTCTTCACTTGTCGTGTGATGTTGCATCAATCTGTGCTGTCAGAAATTTGTTGAATCATGGGTATACAGGGTGTATTCTAAAGCTAAGTACAGATAATAGCCAATTTTGTAGAGAACATTGGCTCATAAGAAAGCAACAAAAGCAGAAAATCATTTGCAAACAAAATCTGTAGTTCTTAAGTGGTACTGTGCTTTTAAAATGATAAGCAATTATTAGTTCTTAAGTGACTAGTGCATGAAGCACCTATAGTGTTTCCCCTCTAGCAGGAAATAGCATAGATGCTTCTTTGTGTTAATAAAACTAGTTTCTGTGTTAATTGTCTACAACATTTTTACTTGGCATAGTGGTTAAGCTACTCCCCTTATATTCTAGGCCATAAGTTTGATCCCTAGCTTCTCCAGACAAAACTTAAACCAACAGTCTCTGCATGACCAGGTCTCGAGGTTATGAAAAAAAAATTCATACTCAGCTCAGCTGAGACTAAAATTTATCCTGTTCATATAATTATGTTAAAATGCCAACAATTGTTGGCATTTTAACATTTATTAGCAGGATAAATTACAGACTAGATTTCTACACCTTCAATGTCAATATATTTGGTCTATTTTGGTAATCATGAGCAGTTTGAATTTCATGCTCAGCTTAGTTAAGCATGAAAAAAGTTTTATAACCTCGGGAGCAGAGCTGTTGGTGGGATGTAAAATACAAACATAAAATCCCGTATTGTTATGCCATCACAAGCATTATTATACATGTAATATCAAAACTATTACTATCTATCCAGAATATTTACATTCTTCGAACACTGTCCTATCAATCAATGCCCAGTAATGTTTTCATAGTGCATAAGTTATGCATAAATCTACAATATAATTACATCTAAACTGGATATATTCTACAGAACATCTCAAATTCACATGCACTCGATGATGAATTTTGTTCGGGGAAAATACATGTATCTGAATCAAATCATTATAGGCAAATAGTAAATTTGGATTAAAATGGAGAGGTTACGATAAACTTTCAGAATTTTTACATTACTAAAATGAAAAGGCAATTATTTATTCGTTATTATACTGATTTAGTTTTTCTCCTAATTAGTAAAATTCTTGACCACCCCAACCCTCCTTTCAAAACAACATCAGATGCACAGAAATTCAAGATGAACTCTTATACTAAAAGCACTTTGGTGTTGCAACATTTACAACTGACTCGTATACCCATGATGCAACCATATTTGTTACAGCACAGTTTGATGCAACATCACACAATGTGATAAAATGGAGTGTGGTGATTGAAAGGAACAACCTACAGCAAAGAGTTGCCCAACATCAGGATAACATGTCCATGCAATAAATACCCCCTTAAACCCCACTTTTAAAAAGTGAAAATGGGGTTTGCAGGGGTATACCCATTTTTCTTATTCTTGCTCCAAAACATAGATTGTGGGTACTCGTTAAAACATTACTAACATGAACCCACAATCCATGTCTTGAGCAAAAATAAGAAAACAATCAAATATTTCTACTGAAAGTTTTCATTTTTCACAACTTGGGAAAAAACTTGTATAATATATGGCGGAGATTTCCTAATGAATGGATCTGGCTTCCAAACACACTCCATTCCTCATGTTGAATCAATCTACGACGTAACAAATTAAGCAACATCACAGGTATATAGGGTGAACCAATTTACAACTTTATACACTGTACAAATGACCTGAGAAGTTCAAACTATAGTACAGGTTCTGTTCATTGCAGAACAACAAATTCTTTATCAAATTAAAGCAGAGTTCTTCCCCTTTTGTTTTTACATCACCTTATTTGCATATTTAATGCAATTTAACTTTCAAATCAAATATGCAAATCAACTTATTTGCATATTTAATACACTTTAATTGACTTTCAAATCAACTTATTTGCATATTCATGATTAATAATAATGTCTAAAATTATTGTGCCAAAAACTGATCAAATGAGCCTCCGCACAAGAAAACCGGCTTTTTGTTTATATAGATGCGAAAACGAAAGCAGAGAAAGGTGTGCAGTATCTGCACAGCTGATCAGCGCCTTTGTTTTCGCTACACAGATAGTAGAATCCCTGTTCTTCTTAAATCCCAAATTTCAAGCTTCTTATCTAGTCTTTTTCCGAGACTGTACAGGTCAGTTTGTGTCAGACATGGTCGGAAATCCTGAAGACCAGTTTTCTCGCATAACGGCACATATATGGGCTATGGTAGCAATGCTGTATTAAGATCTGATATGCTATGACTGAAGAGCTCATCAGCTGTTTGTGTCATTATATTTAAAATACAAGGGAGGTTTATTTGTTTTGTGCTTTAACGTCCCAGTCAACAATATTTCAGTCATGCCGATGTGGAGCCTGGGTAGTACTTCAGTGAGTGAATGCGTCTTGCCACTGTACCCCACAGTGGTTCAAACCCAGGGGCTCTGGACTCCTAGTCCGAGAATCTACAACTTTACTAGGCCACAACACTCCCCTTAAACACAAGGGAGGTAAACAGTACTGTTGGACGAAATGATTTACAAATAAATGCTGATTTCTTTCATGTTATTCCGCCTCTTCATCCACCTTTCTGGTGACTACATCATTCACTTCATGGATGGAATATCATTTCAAGCTTTCAGCGACAACTCGCCGTGATGACTTGCCTACGAGTCTAAAAGAATTTGATTTGTTCGATGTCATTCGTAACACTACCAAGGCTCGGGTTAGAGCTGATGCTACCAAATGTGTCGCCACCCTCTATCACGTTGAAACTAGGCACGCTTTTCATTCCTGTGACAGGGGGTAATAAGCTCCCCTGTTTAGGGTCCACGGCGTTGATGATTCGCATGGTATTGGTGGAACCGGATCCCGGCTTCCAACCTGTAAATTAGTTAATGTCACATGAAAAATAGACTGTCTTTTTTCAGCATAGGTCCTAAATAGACATGGCAAAATATGTTTGTTAGTTTGGAGGTAAAATGTCCCAGTGAACACTTTTTCAGGCATGTATGATTGCAGCTACCACTACCTGGGTTTAACCAGGCCCCGAGGTTATAAAACTTTATCATGATCATCTCAGCTGAGCTTGAAATTTACAGTGCCCATAAATACTGAAATAGCCAAATTAAATTGAAATTTCACGATTAGATCACCAAAGCCTGTAATTTATCCTGTGTTGGCATTTTAACATTCATGAGCAGTATAAATTTTAGTCTCAGCTGAGTTGAGCATGAAAAAAAGTTTCATAACCTCGGGACCAGTACTATTAGGAGTTAATGTGTCTTGCTCAAGGACACAACCGAGCACCAAATACGATCAAACATGCAGTCTGAATCAAATCCACGATCAAAAGTCTGAAACATTAACTACATGACTTCAACATGACTGCCCATAAGCACATAATAATATCCAACTTTTAAGTAATTGCAAAGAGCAACATACTTAATTTTTTTATCTGAAAATTGCCACTTTTATTTCTTAAAACATGAATACTCCAATATATATTTGCATAGCCATGTAAATAAACATAATAAACAGTTCTTACCTGTAACTATGACGATAGGATCTCCTTCCCTGATGAAACCTCGCAACATCCCGACTTCTATACCTTTGTAGATTCTGCGATCCACATCTACTGTCCATTCATTCATCAGATACTCTGAAATACAGTCAAACCTGTCTGAAGAGGTCACCTCTTTTTAGCAAGCAAGCTTTATTTAAAGGATAAGATTTATCAAAACAATGTGAGCCTTCGCATGAGAAAACCATTATCCGATCAGGTAAGACACAAACCAGCTTGAACAGTCACAGAAGCAGGGTAAATGCTTAAATTTCAGATTTAGAAAGAAGAGACATTGTACTATATATGGGGTGAAAACAAAGGTGCTGATCAGCTGTGCAGTTAGGATCTGCGTCTTTGTTTTCGCCTATGCATGTTGTTAATTTTCTTATGCAGCGGCTCATTTAAATGAAAGGCACCTGCTTTTTATAGCAATTATCTGTAGTTTACAGATTAAGCAAAGCTTTTTCACAATTATGTAATATACAGTTTTTTCTTTGTTCAATTACTCACTAGCATGCAAGTAGTTCTAAGTATACAAGAAATCATGCATACATGTCTGGGTTATTTTGCATCAGCAATATGCTTCATGGCTAACATAAATTTACAAACAGAAACTTTAAAGGCCTCATTACACATAAGCAAAATCTCTTGATGCTGATGCGTTTAATTGCTAAAATCGTTTTCATTTGTTTGTTTTATTGCTTTAAGTCCCAGTCAACAGCTACGGTCATGTCGGGATGTTAGCTGTTGTAAGGGACGTAAAGCAATAAATCAAACAATAACTAATTACTTTTTACAATAAAATGCAAGTCTGCACAAGTCTACGTCGAGGGACTTTCGCTTATGTGTGACGAGTCCTTAACATCCTTTTATCCATACTCCTCAAAATGTGTTCCTATTTTAGTACCAATGTGAAAGTAAGGTTCAAACCTGCTTTTAGTACATGTAAATTTGAGAAATCAGATTAAAATCTCTTTATTTCTGCAGAGAATAATTCCTCTACTTTGTAATTCCAAAATTGTAGCCATCTTCTGAAGCTGTACAGCCTGGTATGTGTCTGACTTGGATGGAAGCCCCAAAGACATATCTCATTTACAAACAGCATGTTTTTTCATCAAGTTAATGTGCTTTAAACAGAAATCCAGGCCCCTTGCTTAACACCAGAATTTGTTAGGATGGGTGACAGGTTAACAGGTCCCAAGTTTATAAAAACTAATTTTCATGCTCAACACAGCTTTAATAGGCTAAAATTTATCTTGCTCATAAATGTTAAAATGACAATGATTGTTGGCATTTTAACATTTATAAGCAGGATAAATAGCTGGTTTTGGTGATCTAGATCTGAAATTATAATTAATGTTGGTAATTTTAATATTTATGAGCAGTTTAAAATTTAAATATTGTGCTCCGCTGAGTTGAGCATTTAAAAAGTTTTTAACCTTGAAACCAGAAGTGACAGGTTGTGTTGAAATTATGTGAAAACAAACCGACAAACAACAAGAGATGAACAGGTGCAAATGAACAAAGAACACAAAACAGAAATGAATATTAATAAATAAGAGAGTGATGGCAGAAATTAAAATCTAACATTCTACCAACTACGATTGTAGTACTACCATTAACATAATTCTTATCCTTATGTACACATATTACTGCTACGAATAGATCTTAGATTCATTTATATTTAATAGGTGTGTTTGAGGGGAGGTGGGAGGGTGAAGAAAATTCTTCACAAGGTTCCATCGACCAAAATTTTCTCCTTTCATCAATGAAAAAGTCACCAATTTCATTTGCTATTAAAAACTGTTGACTCTGTTTTTTTTTTTTTTTTTTTTTTTTTTTTTGTTTTTGTTTTTTTTTTTGTAATATAATAGAAGTGCACATCAAGATAAGATGCATGTTAATATTATAAACAGCGAAAGAACATATACTAACACTAAAATAACACTTGCCCTACTATGGGATCTAGTGGGTGGGGTATCTGTAACTTGTTGAAACGGTTGGAAACCTGGGTCTAATTTGGTAGTTGATTATTTTATCATTTGTTGCCTTTTTCCCTCATCTTAACTTGACTAGAACTTGTGTGTTAGCATTGTTTTGTTCCTTTGATTGATTGATTGGGGTTTAACGCCCCACCGACAGCTAACGTCATATGGAAACTGTACCTTGGTTCTAGTCTCATCTGACAGACAGGAGAAGCCTGGGATCGAACCTGTGACTTGTTTCCTTGATTTCAAGGTTCATGTCTACAGACAACAGCTAAGGTCAAGGTGGGACTGTCCGTTATTTTAGCCAAACTTTTCCTGGACAAGTCTCCCAGAATTTGAGCTGTGTCATGAGAAAACCCAATTTTTGACTATTTGAAAACAAAGGTGCAGATCAGCTGTGCAGTAACTGCACAGCTGACCAGCACTTATGCCTTTGCTAAGATTACAATTCCTCTTCTTTCTTCATAAATGTCAAGCTTCTAGCTCTCTTTTGTGGCTGCGCAGGTAGTTTGCATCAGACCTGGTCACGCGTCATCAATTTCATTTTTTCATCACTAACAAAATGCTCTTCATGAATCAGCAGATGCGTATTCATCAGGAATAAGAACGCCCAAAGAAACAATTTATGACCAAATCTTCATAAAAGAAATTTGCAGGATGTGAGGATCAATTGAATGTCTGCCTCTGTTACAAAGTAGACATCCTAGGCTACCAATCAAGCTACCACTCCAAGTCCTTGTTTGAATTGAGGCTTAGATTTGCAATCAACAATTTTTCGAGTGTGCCACAGTTTTGTGTTGCCTGTTTCTTCTGCATTTTTGTTGTGCTAATCATTTTTGTTTTTGGTTGATGCTAGCGGGATGGGCTACCTTGCTGAGAGAGAGCTTGCCATCTTGCTCTTCAAGTGTGATGTTAAAGTTTTGGTGATGTCTTTAATTGTAATTTCTTTCCAACCTGGCCCCGAGGTTATAAAACTTTTTTCATACTCAGCTCAGCTAAGACTAAAATTTATCCTGCTCATAAATGTTAAAATGCCAACAATTTATTAGCAGGATGTATTACATGCTGTGGAGTTATAAACCTTCAATTTCAATATATTTGGGCTACTTTGGTGTTTATGAGCAGTTTAAATTTTATGCTCAGCTGAGTTGAGCATGAAAAAAGTTTTATAACCTCGGGGCATGGTGTCTGGTTTGAGATTTTAAATTTAATTGTAACAATTCCTGGCCTTGATGTTATAAAACTTGTTTCATGCTCAACTCAGGTGAGCATGAAATTTAAATTTCTTATAATTACTGAAATATCCCAAATTAATTGAAATTTCGTGTTTAGATCACCAAAGCCTGTAATTTATCCTGCTAACAGATGTTAAAACGCTAACAATTGTTGGCATTTTAACATTTATGAGCAGGATAAATTTTAGTCTCATATGAGTTGAGCATGAAAAATGTTTTATAACCCCTGGGCCTGGGCCTACTAATTTTTTCTACTTTTTGGCACAATCTCATGCAGATCTCCATCCATCTTCTGTACTTTGTTTACGCTGAATCTGGTCGAAAAATTGGCTCATATCTTATCCATTAGCTTTGCTTAACAATGCCACTCGCTTTACAACTAATGAATTTTCCAAGACTTTGCGCAGAAAATAAACTTTATTTCATATTTTTAAGCACTAAATGCCAAAAAACGTTGTCAAAATCAGACTAGTTAACAATAGCACTCGTGAAAATAAACAAATGCACATAACGAAAACATGCCCATGCAATAAACAGCAATTTTAATGCAGTAAAAAATACATATTTTTGGTGGATTTTTTTTTTTTTGTTTTGCTCAAAACGTAGATTGTGGGTACTTGTTAGAACCGCCTTGGTTCTAACAAATACATGTACCAACAATCTATGTTTTGGTTCAAAAATAATGAAAATAGGCAAACCTCTACACACCATACATTCCACAGACATATTTTCGCAATGACAGGCAAAAGAGCACTTCATTTGTGAAAACAAAAATCAAGAAAAATGTATGAGGTATTTTTGAAATAACTTTGAGGTAGTCTTGTAAACCAGAGGACCAATGGTCCTGTAAACGCTCACCTGAGATCTGCAGCATATACCAATAAACATGTTTGAATATTATGGTATTTAATCCCAGTGCAGGGGCAGATGAAGCCCTTGGGCCATTTTCTTTTTCAGAATAATCAATATTTTGTCCATTTGCCAATTTCCTGCTGGCTTTTTCCTTCAAATGACATTTTAACGGTTATTCCCATTCAAATGCATTGGCAACCCATGTTGACCTTGCCATAAACTGGGTCAAGGTCATCACAGGGTCATGATTTATATATACATTGTAGTACTTGAGCCATCGATGCTTCAAGCCAAGTTTCCTTGAAATCTGTCCACTGGTTCCGGAGAAGAAGATTTTTGAGAGATTTTTACCATATATGGGCCTGGCGGCTATCTTGGTCATGTGACCTGGATTATTTATATACACATTGATTACCCCATCCTTTAGATGCTTCACATAAAATTTGGCTTTGATTGGCCGAGTGGTTTCAGAGGAGCACATGTTTGAATATTATGGAGATATACAAGTATATTGCCCCGGGGTGGGGGCATATGAGCCCCTGTGGTCCATTTTTTGTCAGAATCATTAATAGTCAGTCCTTTAGCCCATTTCCTGCAAGACTTTCACTTTAAATGACATTTTAAAAGTTTTCCCCATTCAAATGCATTGGTGACCTATGTTGACCTTGCCATAAAATAGGTCAAGGTCATCACAGGGTCATGATTTATATATACATTGTAGTGCTTTAGCCATCGATAATTCATGCCAAGTTTCATTGAAATTGGTCCAACGGTTCCAGAGAAAATGATTTTTGAAGGGTTTTTACCATATTTGGGCATGGCGGCCATCTTGGTCATGTGACCTGGATTATTTATATACACATTGGTTATCCCTTCCTATTGATGCATTACATAAAATTTGGCTTTGATTGGTCAAGTGGTTTCAGAGGAGCAGACGTTTGAATACAGTGAAAATATACATGTATATTGCCCCGGGGTGGGGGCACATGAGCCCCTGGGGTCCATTTTTTTTCAGAATCATTAATATTCAGTCCTACTGCCCATTTCCTGCAAGACTTTCACTTTAAATGTCATTTTAAAAGTTTTCCCCATTCAAATGCATTGGCGACCTATGTTGACCTTGCCGTAAAATAGGTCAAGGTCATCACAGGGTCATGATTTATATATACATTGTAGTGCTTTAGCCATCGATGCTTCATGCCAAGTTTCATTGAAATTGGTCCACCGGTTCCAGAGAAAAAGATTTTTGAAGGGTTTTTACCATATATGGGCATGGCGGCCATCTTGGTCATGTGACCTGGATTATTTATATACACATTGGTTCCCCCTTCCCATAGATGCTTCATGTAAAATTTGGCTTTGATTGGCCAAGCGGTTTCAGAGAAGAAGATGTTTGAATATTATGATAATATACATGTATATTGCCCCGGGGTGGGGGCGGATGAGCCCCTGGGGCCCAATTTTTTTCAGAATCATTAATATTCGGTCCTACTGCTCATTTTCTGCAAGATTTTTCCTTTAAATGACAATTTAACAATTTTTCCCATTCAAATGCAAAGGCGACCTATGTTGACCTTGCCGTAAAATAGGTCAAGGTCACCGCAAGGTCATGATTTATATACACATTGTAGTACTTGAGTCATCGATGCTATATGCCAAGTTTGGTTGAAATCGGTCCACTGGTTCCGGAGAAGAAGATTTTTGAAGGGTTTTTACCATATATGGGCATGGCGGCCATCTTGGTCATGTGACCTGGATTATTTATATACACATTGGTTCCCCCTTCCCATAGATGCTTCATGTAAAATTTGGCTTTGATTGGCCAAGCGGTTTCAGAGAAGAAGATCTTTGAAAATGGTGGACGACGGACGGACGGACGGACGGACGACGGACGACGGACGGACGACGGACGGACGGACGGACGCCGGATCATGGCCATCCTATAAGCTCACCTTGTGAGCCTGACGGCTCAGGTGAGCTAAAAATAAATTAACCATCTGAGGAAGTATTTGATGAAATCATACCATAAACCTTTTCAATTCTCCATCAAATTGTGAAAAATGATAAAGATTGCTAAAGCAAGAAATTCTTGAGCTAAATTTCTTGTGAAAAGTGAAAACTGTTCAGGATGGATAACCATCAAACACTTCCCCATAACTAGCCTCATGTAAAAATATCAATATATAAACAATAATTAATACTGAATTTGATTGTCTCCATTTCATTGAAAAATGTCTTTAGTATGAGCCAATTCTGAGCTAGCTTATAACTCTTGGTGTAAATTCTGTCCATCCAATTTGATTTTTAACAAAAACATTTGTTTTAAATAATTCTATGATTTCATTGCTTTCATTTTGTCACTATATCATGTCCCAGCCAATTAATCATTGTATCCCTCAATAATGGGAGTCTCTCCCAATATTGGCCCGCCCTCTGTGGCGGGGACACTGATCAGACGCATCGTATTGGTGTACCCAGACCCTGACTTCCACCCCGTCACGATCACGATGGGGTCGTTGGTGTCCAGAAATCCCCTTAGTCTCCCCACAGCGATCCCTTTGTAGATCCTCTTATCCATGTCCTCAGACCACAGGTTAACCTTGGGTTCTATATATAGTAACAGAAAAAAGCATGCAAGGTACATGTAAAGCTGATTATACTAGCAAGCAAGCAAGCTATTATAAACTATATACTAGCAAGCGTGCAAGCTATACTGAACAAAATGAGAAATAGATTATTCACCTCATAACTGCCTCACACAAAGTGATTTTTAACATCTCTTTGCGATATTTTATGTACTTAGAAAATGACATTATAATTATGCAAAAATGATCACTTTTGTTCAGAAAAAAACACTTATTGTGCACCCAGGGCAACTATTATTTCTTATTTTGCTCAGTATATAAGCAGGCATAAGCATAAAATAGCAAAACAAAATGCTAATTCTGAAACAAGAATGTATGTAAGAAAAAGGAGACTCTGGAGAAAGATGTATATTTTCTTAGAAAAGATTGCATTTGACAGCCATTCAGGTAATTTGCTTGTTTATAATTGTTTTGTGGTTAACAACCCAGTCATCAGTTTTTCAGTCATGTCAGAATAGAGTGTCAGCTTCTGTTCCAGTACAATGGGGAGTTAATGTATTGCTCAAGGACACAAACCAACCTCGTGGGGTTTTGAGCTGAAGACCTCTTAAATCTGAGTCTGATTTGATAATCTACCACTAGGCCACCCAACCCCCACCTGATTTGTTGCTTAGACTAATGCTGGTTAGCCAATGAGATCATGTTGGATCATGGTCAGTAACATAACCACTCTATTTCTGGGCATGACTCACTGAGGCAGTTTTCCAGTATTCAGTGCTCATTCTTTGACCAGTAACTGACATGCTCTCCTTGTAACAACATCAGTGAGGAAAAAATTTCTACAAATGAATGGGTTGAAGGACTGACTTTGGGACTCAAGCTGCTAACAGAGTGGGTATACTATGGACTATGCTACTGTGCCTAGTTTTTAATAAAAGATAGGTCATAAATAGATAAAAGTAAAAAAGAAAAGAACCCAAAAGAAATTCAAATAAATACAAATAATTAACTAAATCCCTGACAAGTTGCATATACTGTATATATACACAACATGCTAAATACTATAATATTACTACTACATGGGTTTAAACACATTTTATTTCTCGAAGAAAGCATTATTTTTCACCCGCCAGCGGACAAAAGTGATTTTTACCTGATTCTATAGCACAAATGTCAAAAAAAAAAAAAAATCATTTTCATATAAAATGAAATTGTCAATAATATAGATCACAAGCTGGGGCACGTCCTCTCAACTGACAAGAAAACGGGCAAGAAAACCAACAATTTGGGTTTCCGAACAGGTCCGAAACAAACTGGCCTGTACTATCATAGAAGCAGACTAGAACTTTGCAATTTTGGATTTAAGAAGAAGAGGAATTATACTATCTGTGCAGAAAGAATAAAGACGCTGATCAGTTGTGCAGTTACTGCACAGTTGATCTACACCTTTGTTTTTGCTTATGCATGCTATTGGCTTTCTTATGCGGCCACTCACAATATAACTTACCATATTTGATCCAATAAGGGCACACTGACAACATCTATGAAAATCTGTCCAAGTGCCCCTTTCCAATACTGGGCAAAATAACATTCAAACGGTCAAGAGCTAATGACCTTCTTTGTGACCATACATTCAAATCATTTGAGCCTTCATATGAGAAACCCACCAAGTTACGTTTCCGACCAGGTCCGACAGAAACCAGCCCGTACAGCCACAGAAGAGGCTAGAGGCTTGAAATTTTGGATTTGAGAAGAAAAGACATTGTACTGTGTAGGGAAAATAAAGGCGCTGATCAGCTGTGCAGTTACTGCACAGCTGATCCGTGCCTTTGTTTTCGCCAATGCATGTTGTTGGTTTTCTTATGGGGCAGCTGATTTCCTAACTGTAAAGTGAAGGTTCTTTTACACTCCTTTTTTAAAGGTCTATGACCATTTTCCATGAAAAGAACGGATTCCCCCTATAATTCAGAAAATGCTTGCTTTGTTCATGTTTATAAATAACGTTTGCTTATTGTACAGCAATGGCCTTTCACCATACATTCTGATGACAAATTTGAAACGTCTTAGCGCAATGTGCCATTGAAGGAACAAATACAGTATACATGTACACAGTATAAAAGATTCTCAGATCTACATGTATTTAAAGAAAATTCATTACAAGTAAAAGGCGCCTCCACGACATTTCGTCGAAAATTAAATTTGTCGAAAATGTCCTCATGCCCAGACCTTTACCCTAACACAAGTGGATGGTGGCTCAAAGTGTGGACCTATAGGCTAGTCTTCTATGGAATAAATCTCAAAATTTTGCAGTGAATATTTTTGAAGTTACAACATTTTCGACAAAACACATTTTTGACGAAATGTTGTGCATCGGTAAAAGGCATGCTTTAGGAAAGTTATTCGAGCACATTCAAAAAGATGAAAGAATAGTTTAAAACTAAATCTAAAGAAAAGATAGAAGAGAAAAATGACGGAAGGTCAAGAATTTAAAAAAGTTGTTGCGACCCCTTACACTTTGAATTATCGAACTTAGACTGTTAATTTTCTCCCAAGTCTCTGCCTGACTTGTTTTCAGAAAACTTCAGGTGACATAGGTAATAAAACTTATCAAGCTCAACTCAGCTGAGCATGAAATTCATCCAACTCATCAAACTACAATTCAACCTCATTATAACATGCCTCACTATAATGCATAATGCAGTTTTCAATATAACACGGCCTTGTCATGGTTCGCAAACTGATCATTTCCTTTTATGCCTCTTGTAACCTTGTTATAACACTGTTTCATGTATAACACGGTCTGTTTCCATGGACCCCAAAGATAGCTTTATAATGAGGTTGGCCTGTAAGCAAGTTACAGACAAAAACAATATTATAAAGACAATGTATGAATGAATCATCACACTTGAAATAACGACAATATGAAAGACAAAAAACGTAAGACAACAAAGACAATAACACACAGAACAACATCAATGACATCACGAAAACATGTCCGTGTAATATATACCCCCTTAAACCCCACTTTTATACAGCAAAACTGGGGTATGTAGGGGTATACCTATTTTCCTTATTTTTGCTCCAAAACATAGATTGTGGGTACTCATTAGAACCGCCTCCGCGAGGCGGTTCTAATGTGTACCCACAATCTATGTTTTGAGCAAAAATAAGAAAAATATCAATTTTTTTTATCAAATTATCATTTTTACAACTGAAAAAAAATCGGACAAGTTTTCGTAATGAAGACAAAACAGGTAAAAAAAACAAAGACAATAACACACAGAACAACATCGATGATGTGCAAAGGTGCCTGGAAAAGCGCAAATGAAAAAATTTGCATAAAAACCAAAAGAAATCGCCAGAAAAAAGGGGACATTTCTACATAAAAGCTAGGCAAATAAAACACAAAACACACATGTGACACAATACTGAAATAATGCTGTGAAAATAATACACAAGCACTAGCTTCTAAAATAATTTTACACACATACATGTAAAAAAAATAAACATCTAAGGCTGACCTTAAAAATTATTTGTTTTCCTGTTTACTGACCATCAAATCATTTTGTCCTGAATCCATTTTTTTTATCTTTATTTTTTTTTTTTTTGGCCTCCTTTGAAGAAAAAACTGCTAGTACTGGTATTTAGCTCCTTATTTCCCTGCAACAGTAGTATTCACTACCTAATGACCCCGACCGCCAGTTTTGGTTCAGCAACCAGTAAACCAACATATTTTTAAGGTTGGCCTAAAAAATTGTCAAATGTCCCACCTACCTACGTAATGTATAGGGAAAATACCCCTATATAAGTGGCACTGTCGAGAAGTCTGAGCATTTCTCGTGATTGCTAAAATCGGACACCTCGGACGATAAGCTGAGATCAAAAACGCTGATCTGTAAAGAGATACAAGTTGGAGCTTTTTGAAAAGTTTTGTGTCTTCTTTTTTTTCTAACAAACCGGTTTTAAGCATAGGAACTCTGTTTCATTTCTGTCTCCGCATTTGGTGTGGCCGTCTTTCATCTCTGCGTACTTGCATTTACCTGTCCAGTTATTCTGAGTCAAATCAAGCAAATGAGCATGCATTTTAAGTAGATTGATACATGTTAAAGACTCTGAGAAGCAAATGTTCATGATTATATATAGTTCTACATGCTTAACTCTGTTGAGCATGAAATTACATGTAATAATGTAATGTTAAAAGACCAAATAGCTCAAAATATTAAATTCATTAACTTTGAATGTTATGATATTTCTTTGCATTATTTTTTTTTTATTTCATGCTCAGTAGCGTTTTTTTTTTTTTTTTTTCTGTATAGAAAGTTATTGCCAGAGTCTGGGATGATTTGACTCAGATTTTCATATTTTGTGAGAAGCTAAAGCATATTACTACTTCCCATAGCACAAATGCATAATGCAGCATAAGGGTTGTCTCCAGAAAGATTGTTTTCTTTCAGTTGGTGCTTTACAGCCATGGTCAACAGCTAAGGTTGGGAGGGTCAGTTATTTTAACCACACCGTTCCCAGGCAAGCCTCCCAGGAGCAGGTTAGCAGTACTTAGTGCATATTTTTCTCTCACCACTGATATGTATACTGTAAATTCGGAAATTTTCGCGTCACTTTTATTTCGTAAATTTTCTGTTTCCATATATACTATAAAGCTTATAGTGACACTCGATTAGCGAGAACTTTGAATTTGTGAGGCAACCAATTTGCGAATATCAGCAAAAATTATGTTCTCGTGAATATTTCAGAATCTACAGTATGCTATCACTTGTTTTGCCCAGCATGTTACAAAAGCGCGAATGACCATATAAAAAGTGCAGATTTTTTTCACGAAAGCGATGAGAGGTTGTACTTTGTTACCTCCCCCTCAAAACACAAGATGCCAGCAGCATTGCAAAAACGGTCAATCTTTATCAGACTCAGAAGCAGTCTGAACATCTGAACAGTTGATTTCGGTCTGCAATGCAATTTTCACACCTGTTGTCTTTCAAAGGTTGGCAATAACATGGCAATATCATGTCACACACCCAATCAAGCATTGAAATTACAATGATTGAGAAACTTTTTTTCTGGAGAAATCCCGTTACAGTGCATTTGCATTAGTCATTTTCCTGTGAAACATGCATAAGAAGCTATACTTTTGGCATGTACCTGTAAAGCAAAATGAAACATACTACATGTACTGGAATAACAAATGAGCCTCAGCATAAGGAACCCAACAGGCATAGGCGAAAACAATGACGCAGATCAGCTGCAGCTGATCAGCATCTTTGTTTTGCAGTAACTGCACAGCTGATCAGCATCTTTGTTTTCGCTAAACAGATAGTACAATTCTTTTACTTTATAAATATGAAATTTCAAGCTTCTAGCAATCTTCTATGACTGTACAGGCCAGTTTATGTGACCTGGTTGGAGCCCCAAATTGTTGGTTTTCTCATGCAGTGGCTCAAATGTGTTGTCATGAACCAAACTGACAAATTGAAGTTTGTCTAAGTTCTTATAGCAGTCTTAACTGGATGCACAATTTTGTGAGATGTGGTCATAAGCAGCCACACAAGAAAACCAGTCTTCGGGATTTCCGACCAGGTCAGACACAAACCGACCTGTACAGTCTCGGAAAAAAAACTAGAAACTTGAAATTTCGGATTTAAGAAGAAGAGGTATTGTATTATCTGTGTAGCAAAAACAAAGGTTCTGCACAGCTGATCTGTTCCTTTGGTTATGCATAGGCAAAAATCTGGTTTTCTCATGATGCAGCTTATTTTGTTGGTTTGACTAGTTACAGCTCATATCAGCGATCTACAAAGGGGGGTAAGCAGGAATTCAAGCAAGCTTTTATGTACTAGTCATTTGTAACCACAGCCCCCCCCCCCCTCCCCCCAGGCCCGGGGGAGGGCAGGGGATAGCCGTGGAAATGAGCGGGGCTTTGACCAAAGTTTTGCCACGGCAGTGCGTGGGAAATACCCGAGGTTTGCTTTATAAAGGCAAAAGGGCCGTGAAATGAAAATATAGCAGGCTGCGGGGGAAAATAGCAGTGGTTTTACCAACATTAGCAGTCCCCACAGGGTGGGGCTTTTAGCAGGGATTTGCTGGACCAAAAGTCATAGTCCCTGATATACCTCGGGCCTGGGGGGCCGTGGTTACAAATGACTAGTGCATTATGCTATAGAGAAACCATCCTTCTGGAAGGCCCTGATAACTTGTGTGGAAAGTCTTGTTATGGGGTTTCACATGATTCTAATCCTCGATTTTTCGGTCATGTTGAGATGGAGACACCACTTACTGGGTATTATAAACCAGTACTATGGAAAATTAAGTGCCTTTTGGGTTTTAAATGTCGACCCAGTGCCAGATGCTTTGATGCACACTAGCATTTGTGATATCGAAGCCAACCACTACAGTAACAATTAAGCAATCACACAATTTCAAAAATTCTCCGTCGAGAAGTTTCTTAAATGCCCCCCAAAAAAACCTGAAACCACTCTGAAATGAAAGAGATAAGCCAACTACACTGTAGGCAAATTAAAACAGCCATATGCAAAGGCCTTCAAAACTAAAACTAGCCATGTCTAAAGATATCTATGGGGTTTACTGGCTCAATATAGCCATTTTTGGGGCCTGCTCTTTTACCATTTTGGCTCCACCAAAAGTTTTTTTTTAATACTGATTTTAGGCCATTTAGTTTACAAATTGACTGACCTTTTAGCAAAATATGTTTTAATTACCGACTTAAAAGGAACACCATTGGGACCCTCATGTCTGTTATTTATTTTGCTTTTTTATTCTTTCTAACATACATGTAGGCAAATGAAGGCTAGTTTTAACTTTCTCGACCTTCTAAGATAAATACATAATACAAGAAGCACCACAGAAATGAAGCAATATGTACGCATGTACGGTGCCCTGTTATAAAATTTCCTTACCGGTGTAAACGATAGGGAAAAGTCCCCGATATATATGGGACTGCCTCGTCGTTAATTCATCTCGAGTTACTGCCAGAATCGGGCATTGTGGCCGATAACTGGCGACTAGACGAGCAGTTCTAGAAAAACAACATGATTTCAAGAGAACAATTCCTAACAAATGATGCCGTCATTTTATCTGTGACTTTTGGTTTTAACATATGGCTTTAACAAGCATCCAATTATTGTCACTTAGATTTCCGCTTGGTCTGTGAGGAAACAAACAGAATCATATTGAAAATGGTGATAACTTTTGCTAAGTAAATAACGCGATATGATGATTATCATATAAATGTATGTCAATTTTCTGCCATAGAATCTAATGAGCAGCCACATGAGAAAACCATTTTCGGGGTCCCGACCACATCCGTTACAAGCCGGCCTGTACATCTACAGAGGCAGGATAGAAGCTTTCAATTTCGGATTTTATCTTCTGTCTGGGTAGCTAAAACAAAGGCGCTGATCTGCTTCGCAATTTCTGCGAAGCTGATCTGCACCTTTGTTTTCGCATGGGCAGAAACCCAGTCTTCTCATGATGCATCTCATTTGGATTGCTTGTTGCTTTACCAATATACAGAACACTTGCAAGTTTAGTATTCTTAAACTAAGCTTTTTGGCAGGTTTGAAATTTGAAGATTTTTTTTTTTCTTTAGAAATATAACAAACATTTGTTCATTTTCTCTTTATAAGCAGCATAAGCCATGATTAAGCCGTAAAGTGTGGCAACTGCTAAGCCAACTAGCCAAGCATTTTGAAGTAGACACAGTGTTACACGAATTTCAGTATAAATCGAGAAAACCAAGAAAAATTATCATGAAAATTAGCTGCAGTGTAGATCTTGATCAGACTTCTCATGTCATAGTCCTGGCTCTGAGGTTATGAAATCTTTTTCATGCTCAACTCAGCTGAGCATAAAATTAAAACTGCTCATAAATACCGAAACAGCCCAAATAAATTGAAATTTCAGATTGAGATCACCAAAGCATGTAATTTATCCTGCTGATAAATGTTAAAATGCCAACAATAATTGTTGGCATTTTAACATTTATCAGCAGGATAAACTTTAGTCTCAGCTGAGTTGAGCATGAAAATATTTTTATAACCTTCGGACCTGGTCTCGGTATAAACTGTCCAATAATAAGAGGATAAAACATTCTTTTCCGTGCATTAACGTTTGCCAAGCCCAAGGGCAATAATGTGTTGCAGCCCGAACCGCGTAGCGGTGAGGGCTGCAACACATTATTGTCCGAGGGCTTGGCAAACGTAAATGCACTTGGAAAAGAATGTTATATCGTCATTGTTATATACCTTTCCTCCGATACATGTACATTTTATTTATTTATTTATTTATTTATTTATTTATTTATTTATTTATTTATTGTGAATGCTATGTCTTGAAATCGCGCATGATGACAAGCACACAGCCGTTGATTGGTAAGTGATTAGACGCAAAATGACGCATTAAATTAAGATGAAATATACGTCTGAAATGTACACTCACCTGCCATGTTAAATTTAGATGAAATGAACACCTGCTAGTGTCCATAACATGTAAACAGGTGTATGTCATAGTCTCAGGGCAATAACACCTAGGGCAATAACACCATTATTGCCCTGCTATGACGTCATCTCAGGGCATTAACACCATTACTGCCCTGCTGCGGTGTCATCTCAGGGCATTAACACCATTATTGTCCTGATATGACGTCATCTCAGGGCATTAATGGTATTAATGCCCTACGACGCCTAAAACAGCAGAAAGTGCTGTCCATTACAACACGACAAGTTTCTATTGTAGAGATACATTAGGTATATAACAATGTCCGTTATACTTGGAAAATTATTATAATTTTCATTTTCATTTTTAGTATAAAAGTATGGCATCAAAAATAGTAAAGTTATGTATAAACCAGATTTATTCTGTTAAGGCCCTAGTCAAATGTAACCACGGCTCCCAGGCACGGAGATATCAGGAAGATTGAATTTTGTCCTTTTATTTTTATAATTCTCATTTTCATTTTTAGTATTAAAGTTTGGCATCAAAAATAGTTAAGTTATGTATATACCAGATTTATTCTGTTAAGGCCCTGGTCATATGTAACCACGGCCCCCAGGCCCTGAGATAGGTGGGACTAATTTTGTCCATTTTTTTTTTTTTTTTTTTTTTTTTTCTTAGCACCTCAAGATAATAAACAGAACATCAGGAAAACACGTCCGTGTAATGTATACCCCCTTATACCCCACTTTTATATAGCAAAACTGGGGTACGCAGGGGTATACCTATTTTTCTTATTTTTGCTCCAAAACATAGATTGTGGGTACTCGTTAGAACCGCCTCACGCCTCGCTGAGGCGGTTCTAACGTGTACCCACAATCTATGTTGGCGGTTCTAACGTGTACCCACAATCTATGTTTTGAGCAAAAATAAGAAAAATATCAAAATTTTTCAGCTGAAAATTTTCAATTTTTAAAGCTAAAAAAATCTCAGTATATTGCATGGGCAAGTTTTCGTAATGAAAAGCGCGAATAAACCCAGAATATCTTACCTGCCAGATGTAGTTATAACTATAATAGCTGCTGCCATACATTTGAAAGACGCTTCTACCGCTGCCACGGCAACGGTATGGGTGGGGTCAGTGGGGGTGGGGGTCTCGCGCCGTAACTCCTCAAACAACTGACTGTGGAATACGGCAGACTCCGCTTCTCTGCAGATCTGTTGGGGAAACAATGTTGAAAATAAGCTATGTTGACACATCATTTCATATTATGTAAGTCTTCGATAAATAAAATTTCTTCAACAATAGGGTATAGGGTCCGTGTGGGGTGGGGGTCTCCAGTAGTAACTCCTCAAACAACTGACTGTGGAATACGGCGGACTCTGCCTCTCTACAAATCTGTAGGGAAAACACATGCCACATTATCAAGTCTTAACTTTGATAAATAAAATCTGAACAATAGTAGGGGTGGGGGTTTCACACCATAATTCCTAAAATAACGAACTGTAAAACCACAGCATGAAATTTTGGATTAAGGAAATACATGAATATTGCATCATTCTTTATCATTACTAGGCATCAAGTCAATTTTTTATTACTCCGCCAGTTCATTAATTCCATCTGGAATAATCCTCTACCTTTTTTGATACTACGATTTTCACTTTATTGCCTTTTTCCTAACAACCTTACGAACACTGTTGCCTGTGTGGGCCTAGGTAAATGATAAGTAATACAGAGTTACCTACCCTGTGCATCATTTTGACACTTTCTAGTGGATAATCTCCCTTTGCTGTTTCCCCTGATAACATAACACAGTCAGCACCGTCGAGTACAGCATTTGCGACGTCAGTCGTCTCTGCCCTGGTTGGACGAGGCTTTTTGACCATGCTCTCCAACATCTTAACGAAAATACAGTCTTAATAGTCTTAATAATTACTTTGGGCGGCCCCCGTGGCCGAGCGGTTAAGAGCGCTGTTTCTTAATCCCTTGATCATCTCACCGCTGTGTCTGGTGTGGGTTCGAGCCCCGCTCTGGCCACATGTGAGACAAGCCAAGTTCTGCTTGCGGGTGTGTCAGGTGGTTTTTCTCTGGGTTTTCGCCCCACCTACTGATTGGCCCGTCTCACATGAGCTGAAATAATCTTGAAAGGGACGTAAAACTGAATTAAAAAAAAAAAAAATAATTACTTTAAGAACATCAATTATTTAAAACAATTTTGATATCATAGGTAACAGTAAAATGAAATAGCCAACATGCTGTTTATTGAATATATGAAATACAAACAAAATTTGACAAACGTGCCATTTATTCTACATGGTACACCTTTAAGAAATGGGGAAATAGTTTTCAATCCATCTAACAAATTTGTATTTCTGCATTTTCATACATGTTGAAGACTATCTTAAAGATTTCAAAAATCTAGAAAATGAACAAGCATGCTTAATGTTTAATTCAAACAATAGACCAATCAAAATGTTCAAGAAACAAATTAACCGATCAAATAAATAACCAATTGACCAATCAAATCTTCCAATTATACAAATGAACCAATCAACTACCTTACCAATAGACCAATCAAAACTTCCAAACTAACAAATGAACCAATCAAAACCTCACACCTGTGTGGCACAAATCACAGCCTTTCCTGCTCTGTTACACCTGCCGATCATCATTTTCTGAGCTAAGAAAACTTTTTCAGGAGGGATTTCAATACCGAGATCACCCCGAGCCACCATAATGCCATCGGATTCCGCAAGGATTTCGTCAAATCTGTAAAAGAAATGTTGAATTCATAAGGTGTGTGTGTTGTTTTACTTTCTATGAAGACAAATTCAAGAGAAACTTTAATACCAAATTCACAGAGAGCTAAAAATTATGCTATCAGATTCAGCAAGGATTTCATCAACTATTCTTGCAGAGATAGCTATGCGCATAGCTGTTTGAAGCCATTTTCAATTCGTCGAAAGCCGTGTTCAAACAGCAAAGCCCATGTTCAAATCATGAAATTCACGTGCTGTTTGAACATGGGTTTTGACCGACGTCATTGGTCAATGCGACATGATGACACTGTTTTCCACGTAGAAACAAAATGGTCGACGTTGGAGAAGCTCCGTGGTGTTCGGTGATTTTTTACGTTGTTAATGTTATTCTCAACAGATTTTAAAATCTGTTTTAAGATTTTAAGATGTGAAAATGCAAGAACAGCGATCAACCATGGTTTGTTTCAGTGTTTTACAGCAAATTTTCAGAAAATTCTAAGGATAACAATACCTTCTGACTCCTTCATGATTTTCGATCTTTGAGATTATTTTGATCATTCTGCCCTTCTCGCCAAGAACCTTCCGGATTTCTCTAACACCCTCCGCACTTCGAATGAAAGACGCAAACACTATGTCTACCTATAAATAGAAAAAGAAACCATTAACCTGTTTATGACGAATGGACTCACCCATCATAATCATTTGAGTGAGTCTACTCTAATTTATAGGCGTACCAGGAATGAGTTTGAATTTTTATTCTATTTTTCCATAAAAATCCTCTCAGGAAAGAGAATAGCCCGAGATGGGATGTCACATCTAAGGCTATACCGTTTGACCATAAAAAGGACAACAGGTGAGCCATTAAGGTCAGGGTGTTGTAAAACGTCGTTATGCAGCGTTGCGTGCGACATTGCTCTGCGACGCCAGCCGAACGAGAATCAAGGTTCTTATGTCGCGCCTTTTTGAACCGGAGAAAGCTGTAGCTTTTACATCATTTAGTACGAATTTTACATTTTTCTCCGTTAAAGACTGCGACATATTTTCACCAAAACTCAGAAAATGAGAATTTCTGCCGTCAAAGGCATTTATTGTAATTCTTGCGTCAGTCGCACATTGAAATGCAACGCGTGTTCTCGCTACAACGTTATGTTACGTCGCGGAAAATACAAAAAACGCACTACCATACATATCAAAATCTCAAATAGCATGAAAATGAGCACGGTTGTCATGGACTTTTTTTCAAACAACCTGTTCCAAACTGATTCACGCAGATAATATCAATTTTTAATAAGAGCTGTCGCAGGACAGCGTGCTCGACTGCTTCTGACCTTTGTCAAACATAAGGCCAAACCTGACCAGTAACCAAAAACATTATGCTCATACATCTTTTTTGCCTTGATGCAATAAGGCAAAATCAATGAACCATGAAAGTTAACTATAACAACCGAAAGAAGTGTGTTCATATACCAACTAAGTGCCAAGACAAAACGCAAAATCACTGAACCGTGAAATAAGGTCACGCTGACCTATAAGTATTTCAGGGTCAAAGGTCTAGTGATACTTACTAATAATGTGAAAGAAATATGATCATATACCCATTCAGTGTTGAAATATAAAGCGAAATCACTGAACCATAAAATTAGGTCATAGTGACCTATAAGTATGTTTGGGTTAAAGGTCTTGTCATACTCATTCATAATCAGAAAGAAGTATGAAAAAATACCAACTGAGTTTCGAGATATAAGGCAAAATCACTGAACCATGAAATTAGGTCTCAGTGACCCATGGATACTTTACGGTCAAAGGTCTTGTCATACGCAAACATATCATGAAAGAAGTATGTTGATATACCAATTGAGTACTGAGATATAAAGGAAAATCACTGAACCGTGAAATAAGGTCATATTGACCGAGGACTACTTTAGGGTCAAAGGTCTTGTCATACGCAAACATAGTGTGAAAGAAGTTTGTTCATAAACCAATTAAGTGCCGAGATATAAGGCAAAGTCACTGAACCGTGAAATTAGGTCACAGTGACCTATAAGTATATTGGGGTTAAAGGTCTGGTCATACTCACTCATAATCTGAAAAAAGTATGAAAATATAATAATTGAGTGTCAAGATATAAGGCAAAATCACTGGACCGTGAAATTAGGTCACAGTGACCTAGGAGTACTTCAGGTTCAAAGGTCTTGTCATACGCAAACATACTTTGAAAGAAGTTTGTTCATAAACCATTTGAGTACAGAGATATAAGGCAAAGTCACTGGACCGTGAAATTAGGTCACAGTGACCTATAAGTATATTGGGGTCAAGGATCTGGTCATACTCACTCATAATCTGAAAAAAGTATGAAAATATACTAATTGAGTGTCAAGATATAAGGCAAATTCACTGAACCGTGAAATTAGGTCACAGTGACCTATAACTATATTGGGGTCAAAGGTATAGTCATACTCACTCATAATCTGAAAAAAGTATGAAAATATACTAATAGAGTGTCAAAATATAAGGCAAAATCACTGAACCGTGAAATTAGGTCACAGTGACCTATAAGTATATTGGGGTCAAAGGCCTGGTCGTACTCACTCATAATCTGAAAAAAGTAAGAAAATCTAGTAATTGAGTGTCAAGATATAAGGCAAAATCACTGAACCATGGAAAGTAGGTCAACCGACCCTTACCGTCATGACACACAAGTCAGTGTCACAAAGTCAAAAGATGAATGACCAACCATCTTCCTAAGTTGTTTCTATTAAGAAATGAAAAGAAAAAAAAATTCAGGGAGTTCTAGATTCTGACCTCTAGCCCCGCCCCCTGACTCCGACCCAGAGGTCCGATGTCATGGAACCTAAAGTGCATGAAGTATGAATGATTTATGATAAGTTGTTGTCAAGATATGGACTCCTTGTAAAAGTTACACAGCAGTACATCTATTTTTTACAGTGTTCTAGTTTTTAACCTCTAGCCCCACCCCCCAGGCATGGACCCAGAGATCCGATGCCATGAAATGAAACTCAGTCCTACAGGGTACCTATGGTCCGAGTATGAAAGCCCTCTGATAAAAAGTTTTCAAGATATAGACTTCTAGAATACTATATTACAGAAAAGCCATTATCATTAATGGTGTTCTAGATTTTAACCTCTAGACCCACCCCCTGGCATGGACCCAGGGATCTGATGCCATGGAATGACAGTCGACCCTACAGGGTGTCAATGGCCCAAGTATCAATGCTTTCTGATGAGTGGTTGTCAAGATATGGACTTCTAGAAAACTTTAACACAAGAATTGCCATTTTTGAAGGTGTTCTAGATTTTAACCTCCAGCCCCACCCCCTGGCCAGGACCCAGGGGCCCGATGCCATGGAATGAAAGCTAACCCTACAGGGTATCTATGGTCCAAGTATAAATGCTTTCTGATGAGTGGTTGTCAAGATATGGACTTCTAGAAAACTTTAACGCAAGTGTGACGCGCACGGGAACGGGAACGCACACGGGAACGGGAACGCACACGGGAACGGGAACGCACACGGGAACGGGGTGACTGCAATAGCTCTATGCACTTCGTGCAGTCGAGCTAAAAACAATTCATCATGGAATTTAGGAGAAAAATATGTTTATGTGCGAAATCCGACATCTGTTTCCCTTTTCCCCATTGGGTTCAATGGCAAAAATGATGTTTTTGGATTGACTGTAGCTCAAAAACTAATCCAGTAGTCAAGGAATATTTTTGCATATTCCGATGGGGGAGCATTTAATACACCAATATGCAAAAAAATAAGAAAATTCCATCGATTTACATCACCCTGACCTTAAACAAAGAGTGTTCTCTCAGACAGATGCTTATCAATAATCAAGTTTGGGCTTTATTATAAAGTATGCATCATTTTTGACTGATGAAAATTTTGCTAACAAAATGACATGGAAGATTTTTTATTCAATTACCTATGATGCTTTTTCCAAACTCACCCGATTTTAAATCTTTTTCTGAGATTGTAGGCAAATACAAATGTATAAGGTTACCATGGAAATATTACAGCCCTTTTTGTTCAGTCTTGCAGTCAAAAATGAGTAAAGGCTGAAGTCAAAAATAAGTAAAGTTTCACTCACCCCCTGATCAACACCGAACTGAAGATCTTTGATATCTTTTTCTGAGACTGCGGGCAGATCTACTGCCACCCCGGGGAGATTACATCCCTTCTTGCTGCCCAGTGAGCCACCATTCTCTATCTCACAGTCTAACCAATCTTCACCTGGAAAACAAATGAGTACGGTTGGACCAACGAACATCAAGAATACAACTGAGGTTTCATAATCTAGCCAATCATCACATAGAAGACAAATCTGATTATCATCTAGCCAATCAAGAACTAGAGAACAAATGGCAGTTTTCAAAACCTAGCCAATCATCATCTAGAACACAAATAAGAGTAAAATAAAGCCAATCATCATCTTCAAGGCAAATGTGATTATTTTCTAGCCAATCATTAACTAGAAAACAAATGCTTGCTTTCATGATTTAGCCAATCAGAGCCTAGAATACAAATGCTATGTTTGCTTGATTTGTTTTTGCTTTATGTATGCAATCTGTATATTAGAAGAAAAACATATTCAGGACAAATATATTTTGGTCCTCAAATACAGATATTTAATATTATCACTAATGTTAGCGAATAAATACATTTAGATATTATACTTGTTGTTGGTGGTGGGGTTAATGACGTTCTGACAACAGCCAATGTCATACAGAGACTATAAGAATGATTTAATGTCTCATCCGAAAGACTGGAAAAGCTCCGAATCAAACTGGAGCAACCATTTTGCGTCTAATGTTATAAATGGAGGCGTGCCATGAGAAAACCGGATTTTCGCCTATGGGAAAACAAAGGCACAGATTGCTGATCAGCGCCTTTGTTTTCGATACTCGGATAGTACAATTCTTCTTCCTAAATATGAAATTTCAACCTACTAGCCATCTTCTGTAGATGTACAAGCCGGTTTGTGTCAAATATGGCCAAACACCCCAAAGACCTGTTTTCTCGCTCATTTCTAAGAGTATACAAGTATTTACACAAAACATACCCTTTTCTTTCACTATCACCTACAAAAGGCTGTCGTCGGTGAAGACAAGTAGATAATTGTCAATATTGATGCATACGCCAAATTTGGTTGAAGTCTAACAACTGGTTCTCAAGTTATGCGTGGTAACGGAATTATGGAATGACCGAATAATGGAATGACGGAAAGATGGAAGGACAGAATGACAGAAGGACATGGTGAATCCAGTATAGCCCATCTTTTTCAAAGCGGGGCTATAAACATACCCTTTTCTTTCACTATAACCGACAAAAGGCCGTCGTTGATGAAGATAAGTAGATAATTATCAATATTGATGCATATGCCAAATTTGGTTAAAGTCTAACAACTGGTTCATAAGTTATGAGTGGTAACAGAATTATGGAATGACGGAACAACAGAATGACGGAAGGACAGATCGGCGGAAGGACATGGGGAATCCAGTATAGCCCCACTTTTTCAAAGCGGGGCTATAAACATACCTTTTTCTTTCACTATAATGGACAAAAGGCTGTCGTCGATGAAGATAAGTAGATAATTGTCAATATTGATGCATGCCCCAAATTTGGTTAAAGTCTAACAACTGGTTCATAAGTTATGAGTGGTAACGGAATTATGGAATGACGGAACAACAGAATGACGGAAGGACAGATCGGCGGAAGGACATGGGGAATCCAGTATAGCCCCACTTTTTCAAAGCAGGGCTATAAACATACCTTTTTCTTTCACTATAACCGACAAAAGGCCGTCGTCGATGAAGATTCTCCCTTCTACCTCCATCATTTGGATTAGGTTTTTGTAGTCGACATATAGAATTTCCTCTGTACATCTGTCATAATACTGATCATCTATGGTTATGCGTATAGTTTTACCCGTAACTAACTCGATTTCGGCCGAGGGACCCTGCAAGAAATAAACTTAACCCATTAATGATGAATGGATTCACCCATCTGATCATTACCATTTGGGCGAGTCCACTTTCTTTTTAGGGACTTCAGGTGTGTTATTATCATTATTATTAATTTTTTTTTTAATCTCATTTTTTTTTTTTTTTTTTTTTTTATTCAGTTTTACATCCCTTTCAAGATTATTTCAGCTCATATGAGACGGGCCAATCAGTAGGTGGGGCGAAAACGGGAGAACCCCGAGAAAAACCACCTGGCACACCTGCAAGCAGAACTTGGCTTGTCTCACATGTGGCCAGAGCGGGGCTCGAACCCACACCAGACACAGCGGTGAGATGATCGAGTGATTAAGAAACAGTGCTCTTAACCGCTCGGCCACGGGGGCCGAAATCTCATTTTTTGACGAAATTCTTCTAAGCAAACAGAATAGCCCCAGATGGGACACCGCGTTCTGCGGCGTCACATCTGGGGCTATGCTGTTTGCCTATGTCCTATAAAAAGGACGGCAGGCTCATATGAGTTAAAATACAGTTATACCTCTTAATCACATGCCTATTTATAATGTAACTATGTCATAAACCCCATTCTAACACACCTCGCCTATATAGCCAATGGTAAAAAAACGTGTTATATTGTGCAACAATTTCACTGGGCGAATAAGTGTGACGTTACTTTGCGGCATTTGTGACGTCAGCTATCCCACAAAGCAGCGTTAGACGGTGAAACGTCATTTTAGCGCACAACAAACGTAATAAGTATGTGTAAATACCAGCATTACAGTCAAATATTTGGCGGGATATCTGCAATGCAATGGCGGAAAGCTGAACGATATCGACGGTTTCAGCAACATTTATTCCGTTTATTGTGTGTTAGAATCGAAATAGATCAGCTCAAGTGCGTGAATTGTTGAGTAATAATTCACTGTTTGTCGGTCAGTTGTAAGAAGATAAATCACTCGCGCTACGCGCTCGTGATTTGATCTTCTTTACAACTGACCTCCAAACAGTGAATTATTACTCAACAATTCACTGCTAGAGCTGATCTATTTCTTAAATACGATCATTTTGCGACATGCATATATGTTTATATTTGGTGACCTGGTTGTAGAGCATTGGACTCTGATTGAGAGGTCCTTGGTTTGATCCCCACACGAGGCACTGTGTTGTGCACTTCAGCAGAACACATTAACTCGCCAGAGTATTGGTTTCTCAGGAAGCGGAAGCTCTGTATCGGCATGACTGAAAAATTGTTGACTGGGACATTAAACCTCATAACAAACCAACATGCATATGTTTATTGTAAGTTACCTAACAAAAAATCACAACGGTCATTTGGCTATACCATGAAGGCAGACCAGGCATTGAAGTCGTAAAACATTTTTTCATGCTCAACTCAACTGAGCATGACATTTCATATGCTCATGAAATACTGAAATAACAACAACTCACATTTCAGGATAAGACCACCATTGATGCCAGTAGTTTATCTTACTCATTAAGCCCCGTTTACACACTGCACATTCACGATTTTTGGCTACGGTGCCGCTACGATTCGCCACGATATGTCAAATCGTCGTGTACCGTGGTGATTCGTAGTAGAACCGTGGTGAATAGTGGTGAATCTTGATGAATCGTGATGATTCGGGAAATATAGAAGTTTTAAACTGTTTAAAACATTCGTGGCATATCGTGGCGAATCGTGGCGAATCGTGGTGGTTATTGGGCGTGGCCTAATTCGTAGCGCAACCGCAGCAGAATCGTGCTTATTGGTACAGACACCGTAGCTATATTCACGGCTATTCGTGAGAGATCATAGCCAATCGTGGAGCTCAGTGGCGAAACCGTGGAATCTTTGACACCACAAACTCTCACGATTCACCACGAATTGTGTACGGGTGTCCTACGAATCATCCACGGTTTCGCTACGGAGCTCCATGATTGGCCACGACGGCTACCGCCGTGAATCGTACTAGTACCGTATCGAACCGTACAAGCACTGTGAGCATTCATTGTGCCATTGTGGCTAATCCTCATTGACCGTAGCGTTGCCGTCATGAATCGTCATTGATTCGTAGCGATACCTTATAGACATCATGGACATTCTTACTGGAATCGTAGTGACACTGAATATTTCCACTTTTCACCACGATTCATCCCGATCTATCCCGATTTTCTGACCATGAGAAATCGGGGTGAATCGTGGTGAATCGTATAGAACGGGGCTTAAATGTTTAACTCATAAAATGTTAAAATTCAACAATATGAGCAGGTTAAAATTTTAGGCTCACCTGAGCTGAGCATGAATCTTTTTTTCTAAACTTTTCAGCCAGGACCGACATTTTGAAGGACAATGTCACACAAAACTGGGTTCAGTCTATTTGCAAAGTTCTCAAAATAAGATGCTTCCAGACAAACATTAAAAAACTAATTAGCACCATTAAGCCTTATGTAAACCAATCATCAGCTCTCTAACGAGATCTATAATGCCACCTTGATGATAGAATGCAATTGCTTTGTGACAGAAAGAAATGAACCGCCGCAGGAGAAAACCAGTGATATGCTTAGGCGCAACCAAAGGCACAGATCAGCTGTGCAGTAACTGCACAGTCGTACTACTTCTTCCTCTTCAATCTGAAATTTCAATCTTCTACCCTGCTTCTGTGACTGTACAGGTCAGTTTGTGTCGGACCTGGTGAACAACCCAAATTGTTGGTTTTCTCATGCGAAGGCTCAAATTAGTTTGGCCCTGTGCTCAGTCAAGTCTTTGATCATCAGCCGAGGCCTCTGCTCTAGATCACGGCTAACAAACCTTTAAATGCGTAACCGCGGTTAAGAAAAGAAATCCGATTCATGTCCTTCCGGTTTCGCATCAGATGACCAACAAAAGGTAAACACACTTTTGCAGCTCGTGTTTCCGAGTAAAATATTTCGATTCGAAGACAAATATTATAATTCTTTCAATGCTATTTTATTAGTTAGACATTGCTATATTTGGACCCCAAAGGAATTCCAGAAGTTTTTCTTTATAATCATGATTTTTATTCCCTACCCCAAAACACGTTGGGATTGCATTGTACACGACGAAAATGTGGGTCAGTCGCAGGGACATTTTTAGATTTCCGCTCATTACGTCCATATTAACGGAAAGCAATACAGTGCGCAGATTATTTTAACATTGTGTGAGGTCTGGTGACAGTTTCGTTGCCTCTGGCCAATGCATTCTATGCATATGTGGTTAAAAGCTGTGTCAACATTTCGGTTACGAATTTAATCATTAAAATGATAGCAATGTAGTCATTATAGAACACATGTATTAAAGTTTTTGTTTTTGTTAATTGTTTTACGCTGAAGAATATTGTCACATTCTCTCGTCCTTTCTTAATAGTTGCTTACTCAAATTTGGTGCGTTTGTGATATTTGCAGTGAAAATGTTTGATATAAAATAATACAAACTTTCTATGAAATGCATGTAATACAATAGTTAACATGCATGATATTCCTGTTCATGAAGACGATTTTACAGCATTCTGTATGCTTCAATTTGTTTTTTCTTGGTTTTATGTCTTTCAAAACGCTTTAAAGGGAAATAAATACCATAACTTGAACAGGTTGAGGTTTTCAAACGTATCTTGAAATATATCCTTCATATTTTAATGATTAAATGCGTACCCATCTTTTCCTTCCCTTCAAATCGATAATGACGGGCACTAACACAACGAAATACTGGCACAGACATCAGATGCAATTTAGTTAATACATATCTGTAAATCTGTCGTGGAACAATCACTAAAATTTGATATTTACCAGCAAATTGTCCAATTTTTAGTTGTATTTCGCCGACTTTGGCCTTGTTGGAACACCAGGTTCGAAGAAGGGAATAAATAACTCAAAGACCATCAAATTATTTTGGGAGCTACTTTGGTGCTGAGTTACAATAGTAAATAAGTGACAAAATAGCATTCATAGATAATCGATATATTTCTGTACTAAAATATAATCATCAATCGATCCTAATAGTGTATGTTTTGTTTACCTTTTCTTGGTCTTCATATGCGGAACCGGAATGGCGTGAATCGGATTTTCTTTCTTAACCGGCGGTTACGCATTTAAAGGTTTGTTAGCCGTGTAGATGAAGTATTTGATACACATTTACAGCCGAGGAAGAATAAGTATGGCCAATATAACACATAGGTTCTTTCCAATGTTGTAAAAATATCAAACAATCTAAACAATTCATTAACCGGTTAAAGGACTGTTAACTTCTTTGGGAATCAACTTGCCAACATAAACATAGAGAAAATCTTACTATAAATCTTGATCTGGTGATTGGTTTACAAAGTAAGTGAGATATGTGTACTATGGGAATCAGTGTGTTTGGACATTGTAATTTAGGATCATTGTAAACTGACCAGAGAATTTGCAAAAGAACTGAATAGTGGAAAAGTAGGAAGAATAAGTTTGGCCAAACAGACTAAGAAGTATGCAAAGAGCCAATCAGTCACTTTGGCCATACTTAGCCTTCCTCCGCTGCAATGTGCAATGTGCAACTCTAGGCCTTAGACAGTGAAATCATTGATCACAGTAACAGGATAAGTCAGTCCCCGCTATTCCCCAGGACATAGAACAGTTAAATTTATTTGTGACTTTGCGTTAATGAGCTGCGTCATGAGAAAACCAACATTTTGTATATGCAGAAACAAAGGCGCAGGTCAGCTTTGCAGTTATTGCGAAGTTAATCAGTGACTTTGTTTTTACTACACCAACAGTACAATTCCTGTACTTTCTAAATCCAAAATTTCAAGCTTTTAGCCATCTTCTGTGACTGACAAACAGGTTTATGTCGGACCTGTTCGAAAACCACATTGTTGGTTTTCTCAGGTGACTAAAATAATGGCTTACATGAACTATGTTTTCAGACAGTGTTAAAGTTATGGCAAAACTTGACCCAACAAACTTAGCCCTGTTAAAATCCCCATCCATATCTCCGGACCTTTGGTATCCAAGGTGATGGTTACTATTCATGGATGTTTGAACAATTTGTCTGCATCAACTCACATAAACTAAATGGTCCTATTGCTTTCTCAATATAAAATGAAACAAAAAAATAATAACAATAAGAGCTGTCGCAGGACAGCGTGCTCGACTGCTTCTGACCATTGTCAAACATAAGGCCAAACCCGACCAGTAACCAAAAGCATTATGCTCATACATCTTTTTGCCTTGATGCAATATTAAAGGCAAAATCACTGAACCAAAAAAATACCAACTGAGTGTCGAGATATAAGGCAAAATCACTGAACCATGAAATAAGGTCACAGTGACCCAGGAATACTTTACTGTCAAAGGTCTTGTCATACTCATACATATCGTGAAAGAAGTATGTTCATATACCAATTGAGTACCGAGATATAAAGGAAAATCACTGAACCGTGAAATTAGGTCATACTGACCTAGGACTACTTTAGGGTCAAAGGTCTTGTCATACGCAAACATAGTGTGAAAGAAGTTTGTTCATAAACTACTTGAGTGCCGAGATATAATCAAAGTCACTGAACCGTGAAATTAGGTCATAGTGACCTATAAGTATATTGGGGTCAAAGGTCTGGTCATACTCACTCATAATCTGAAAAAAGTATGAAAATATACTAATTGAGTGTCAAGATATAAGGCAAAATCACTGAACCGTGAAATTAGGTCACAGTGACCTAGGACTACTTCAGAGTCAAAGGTCTTGTCATACGCAAACATACTTTGAAAGAAGTTTGTTCATAAACCATTTGAGTACCGAGATATAAGGCAAAATCACTGAACCGTGAAATTAGGTCACAGTGACCTATAAGTATATTGGGGTCAAAGGTCTAGTCATACTCATTCATAATCTGAAAAAAGTATCAAAATATACTAATTGAGTGTCAAGATATAAGGCAAAATCACTGAACCGTGAAATTAGGTCACAGTGACCTAGGACTACCTCAGGGTCAAAGGTCTTGTCATACGCAAACATAGTGTGAAAGAAGTTTGTTCATAAACCATTTGAGTACCGAGATATATAGAGGATATTTGCTTTTTTGAGGTGAATACCAAATATATTTCATCGAGTGAGTTGAAAACATCAGAATTTTCACGAGTGCACAGCACGAGTGAAAATTATTATGTTTTCAACTCATGAGATGAAATATATTTGGTATTCACAGAAAAAAAGCAAATTTTCTTTTTATTTTATACAATGCACAGGCATTTTCCAATTCACAAGGTAGGCGGTGAAAATGCAAAAACAAAAAAAAATTGAAGAAAACACTAATTATTTTGGTACCACATTGTTCCTTATGTTCTAACTAAGAAAATGAATACCCACCCTTTATGATTTCGTTCATAAATAACGGAGTTATAGGCGTTTGAATTTCTGAAGTGAGACACAATTAATGACGTCAAGTAAATGGAAACGTCAGAAGTAATCCAAAAAATCTGACGTCATTACAGTGACGATATAGGCTGATATCAGTCACTAGTGACTTTTGATATCAGTGAGATTTGATATCAGTGAAATTTCATATCAATGAAAATACCAATTTTATCAAGTTTTGATATATATTGGGTTTCACTGTAAAGTATAAAATAAAAGGCAAAATCACTGAACCGTGAAATTAGGTCACAGTGACCTATAAGTATATTGGGGTCAAAGGTCTGGTCATACTCACTCATAATCTGAAAAAAGTATGAAAATATACTAATTGAGTGTCAAGATATAAGGCAAAATCAATGAACCGTGAAATTAGGTCACAATGACCTGTAAGTATATTGGGGTCAAAGGCCTAGTCCTACTCACTCATAATCTGAAAGAAGTAAGAAAATATACTAACTGAGTGTCAAGATATAAGGCAAAATCACTGAACCATGGAAAGTAGGTCAACCGACCCTTACCGTCATGACACACATGTCAGTGTCACAAAGTCAAAAGATGAATGACCAACCATCTTCCCAAGTTGTTTCTATTGAGAAATGAAAAGAAAAAAAAATTCGGCAAGTTCTAGATTTTGACCTCTAGCCCCGCCCCCCTGACTCCGACCCAAAGGTCCGATGTCATGGAACCTTAAGTGTATGAAGTATGAATGCTTTCTGATAAGTTGTCAAGATATGGACTCCTTGTAAAAGTTACACAGCAGTACATTTATTTTTTACAGTGTTCTAGTTTTTAACCTCTAGCCCCACCCCCCAGGCATGGACCCAGAGATCTGATGCCATGAAATGAAACTCAACCCTACAGGCACCTATGGTCCGAGTATGAAAGCCCTCTGATAAAAAGTTTTCAAGATATAGACTTCTAGAATACTATATCACAGAAAAGCCATTATTATTAATGGTGTTCTAGATTTTATCCTCTAGCCCCACCCCCTGACATGGACCCAGGGATCTGATACCATGGAATGAAAGCCGACCCTACAGGGTGTCAATGGCCCAAGTATCAATGCTTTCTGATGAGTGGTTGTCAAGATATGGACTTCTAGAAAACTTTAACATAAGACAGTAAGAATTGCCATTTTTGAAGGTGTTCTAGATTTTAACCTCCAGCCCCACCCCCTGGCCTGGACCCAGGGGCCCGATGCCATGGAATGAAAGCTAACCCTACAGGGTATCTATGGTCCAAGTATGAATGCTTTCTGATGAGTGGTTGTCAAGATATGGACTTCTAGAAAACTTTAACGCAAGTGTGACGCGCACACGCACGCGCACGGGAACGTGGACGACCGGGGTGACTGCAATAGCTCTATGCACTTCCTGCAGTCGAGCTAATAATAATAATAAATAAATAAACCTACCCCAGTTAAAAGCCCTGTTCGTATCTCGGGACCTTTGGTATCCAAGGCGATGGCGACTGGTCGCGGATGACTGAATTGTTTCACAGCTTCCCTGATGTTTTTGATTGTCCCTTCGTGATACTAAAAATAGAACGAAAAATCAAAATAAATGTATCATAATATTTAGATGGTAAGGACATGGTTAATAGTTTTATATGATTTCTCTGAAGCCTGAAGCGCATCACTTAATAAGAGCTGTCGCAGGACAGCGTGCTCGACTGCTTCTGACTTTTGTCAAACATAAGGCCAAACCCGACCAGTAACCCATACATCTTTTTGCCTTGATGCAATAAGGCAAAATCACTGAACCATGGAAGTTAACTATAACTACCTAAGATTTAGAGGTCTCACTCATATTGTGAAAGAAGTGTGTTCATATATCAACTGAGAGCCAAGACACAAGGCAAAATCACTGAACCGTGAAATAAGGTCACACTGACCTATAAGTATTTCAGGGTCAAAGGTCTAGTGATACTTACTCATAATATAAAAGAAATATGATCATATACCCATTTAGTGTTGAGATATAAAGCAAAATCACTGAACCATGAAATTAGGCCATAGTGACCTATAAGTATGTTTGGGTTAATGGTCTGGTCATACTCATTCATAATCAGAAAGAAGTATGAAAAAAAAAACAACTGAGTGTCGAGATATAAGGCAAAATCACATGAAATTAAGTCACAGTGACCCAGGAATACTTTACGGTCAAAGGTCTTGTCATACTCATACATATCCTGAAAGCAGTATGTCCATATACCAATTGAGTGCCGAGATATAAAGGAAAATCACTGAACCGTGAAATCAGGTCATATTGACCTAGGACTACTTTAGGGTCAAAGGTCTTGTCATACGCAAACATAGTGTGAACGAATGTTGTTCATAAACCACTCGAGTGCTGAGATATAAGGCAAAGTCACTGAACCATGAAATTAGGTCACAGTGACCTATAAGTATATTGGGGTCAAAGATCTGGTCATACTCACTCATAATCTGAAAAAGTATGAAAATATACTAATTGAGTGTCAAGATATAAGGCAAAATCATTGAACCGTGAAATTAGGTCATAGTGACCTAGGACTACTTCAGGGTAAAAGGTCTTGTCATACGCAAACATACTTTGAAAGAAGTTTGTCCATAAACCATTTGAGTACCGAGATATATAGAGGATATTTGCTTTTTTGAGGTGAATACCAAATATATTTCATCGAGTGAGTTGAAAACATCAGAATTTTCACGAGTGCGCAGCACGAGTGAAAATTTTTATGTTTTCAACTCACGAGATGAAATATATTTGGTATTCACTGAAAAAAAGCAAATTTTCTTTTTATTTTATACAATACAGGGGCATTTTCCAATTCACAAGGCAGGCGGTGAAAATGCAAAACCAAAAATTTTTGAAAACACAAATAATTTTGGTACCAAATTGTTCCTTACGTTCTAACTAAGAAAATGAATACCCACACTTTATGTTTTCGTTCATAAATAACGGAGTTATAGGCGTTTGAATTTCTGAAGTGAGACACATTTAATGACGTCAAGTAAATGGAAACGTCAGAAGTAATCCAAAATCTACAGTGAAGATATAGGCTGATATCAGTCACTAGTGACTTTTGATATCAGTGAGATTTGATATCAGTGAAATTTCATATCAATGAAAATACCAATTTTATCATATTTTGATATACATTGGTTTTCACTGTAAAGTATAAAATAAAAGGCAAAATCACTGAACCGTGAAATTAGGTCACAGTGACCTATAAGTATATTAGGGTCAAAGGTCTGGTCATACTCACTCATAATCTGAAAAAAGTATGAAAATATACTAATTGAGTGTCAAGATATAAGGCAAAATCACTGAACCGTGAAATTAGGTCACAGTGACCTAGGACTACTTCAGATTGAAAGGTCTTGTCATAAGCAAACATACTTTGAAAGAAGTTTGTTCATAAACCATTTGAGTACCGAGATATAAGGCAAAATCACTGAACCGTGAAATTAGGTCACAGTGACCTATAAGTATATTGGGGTCAAAGGTCTGGTCATACTCACTCATAATCTGAAAAAAAGTATGAAAATATACTAATTGAGTGTCAAGATATAAGGCAAAATCACTGAACCGTGAAATTAGGTCACAGTGACCTATAAGTATATTGGGGTCAAAAGCCTGGTCGTACTCACTCATAATCTGAAAAAAGTAAGAAAATATACTAATTGAGTGTCAACATATAACGCAAAATCACTGAACCATGGAAAGTAGGTCAACCGACCCTTATCGTCGTGACACACAAGACAGTGTCAAAAAGTCAAAAGATGAATGACCAACCATCCTCCTAAGTTGTTTCTATTAAGAAATAAAAAGAAAAAAAATTCGGGGAGTTCTAGATTTTGACCTCTAGCCCCGCCCCCCTGACTCCGACCCTGTCGGATGCCATGGAACCTAAAGTGTACGAAGTATGAATGCTTTATGATAAGTTGTTGTCAAGATATGGACTCCTTGTAAAAGTTACACAGCAGTACATCTATTTTTTACAGTGTTCTAGTTTTTAACCTCCAGCCCCACCCCCCAGGCATGGACCCAGAGATCCGATGCCATGAAATGAAACTCAACCCTACAGGGTACCTATGGTCCCAGTATGAAAGCCCTCTGATAAAATTTTTTCAACATATAGACTTCTAGAATACAATATCACAGAAAAGCCATTATTATTAATGGTGTTCTAGATTTTAACCTCTAGCCCCTCCCCCTGGCATGGACCCAGGGACCTGATGCTATGGAATGAAAGCCGACCCTACAGGGTGTCAATGGCCCAAGTATCAATGCTTTCTGATGAGTGGTTGTCAAGATATGGACTTCTAGAAAACTTTAACACAATAATAGCTATATTTTAAGGTGTTCTAGATTTTAACCTCCAGCCCCACCCCCCAGGCTGGACCCAGGGGCCCGATGCCATGGAATGAAAGCTAACCCTACAGGGTATCTATGGTCCAAGTATGAATGCTTTCTGATGAGTGGTTGTCAAGATATGGACTTCTAGAAAACTTTAACGCATTTGTGACGCTCACGGGAACGGGAACGGCAACGCACACGGGAACGTGGACGACCGGGGTGACTGCAATAGCTCTATGCACTTCGTGCAGTCGAGCTAAAAAATGAACATAGGTGACTATGTAGAAATCAGTATTCTTATGCTTGGATATATTAAAGTATAAATTTCCAGCCAACCAATCAGAATGTAGGAAATGAATGTCATTCTGATTATATACATGTACAAAAAAAAACACCAAACAATAAGGTTAGAATTAAACAAAATATCCAGGCCTAGAAACATCCCCCCACCCCCAATCAGGAAAACATACCGGTGAAATAAATACCCTCCAACACTTTTATATTTATATATACTAAAACAGGGGCTCGCAGAGGTATACCTTTGCTCTGGCTACTCCAACATGTACCCACAATCTATGTTTTGAGACATTAAATTTTTTAGCAATTTTTACAGCTTAAAAATCTCTGTATATTGCAAGGGTATGTAAATTGTTTTTGTTATGCCAACAAAACCAAGTGGTCACTCACATACCTCATATGTTCCGTGAGAAAAGTTGAGCCGAGCTATATTCATGCCCTCGATGATCATTTTCTGTAGAGTTTTCACTTCACGACATGCTGGACCTGTGAAAAGATGAACGAGTCACCGCATGAGAAAAAAAAAAAAAAACAATATGCATAGGCGAAAACAAAGGCGAGGATCAGCTGTGCAGTAACTGCACAGCTGATAAGTGCCTTTGTTTTCGCTATACAGACAGTACAATCTCTCTTCTTGTTAAATCTGCAATTTGAAGCTTCTTGCCTGCTTTTGTGACTGTACAGGACGGTTGGTGTCGGACCTCGTCTGAATCCCATATTTACATATGACTGTAACAGCAGAATGACCACACCATTATATACTGAGCCAAACATATAACGCAACACGGTTATTGCATGTTTTTCGCATTTTAATGTAACATATGACGTTCTACCAGCCATATAATGGTCAGCAATTACCAATGAATAAATTGGTTACAAAAGTTTTAGATTTCTGGGCATGGGTCACTGAGCTCGAATCTGATTGGTCAAAACGGTTATTTTGCTGGCATTCGCCCCCTGAGAGATTCTGGAAATCAATTTGCACACAGATTGCTGCTTTATGGATCGCCCAGTGAGGTTCGATGAAGCAATTGCAATATGGACTCCATTTGTACCCAAAATTTCAAATCAAAGTTTGCATCATTGAAAATTTGACGTTTAATACTGCGCATTCCATTGAACACAATAGACAAGAACTCCGCGGAGGTCGATATCGCACCTGCATCGGGCAAAGTCAATAGACCGTGAAATATAGTTCAAGGGCACCAGGTAAAGGTGCAATTACTATGCAAGGTTTAAGACTCGCAGCTATCTCAGATGTCAAGAAAACCAAACTTCGACGTAAAAATTTTCAAAGTCAGTGGACCGTGAAATATAGGTCAAGGGCACTGGGTTAAGGTGCGTGCTTGAAGGGTATGTCTTTTTTTTTTTTTTTTTTTTTTTTTTTTTTTTTTTTTTTTTTTTTGAGGTACCAGAAAAGGCCCCCGTTTATTCTCCCCGTCAAACGGCATAGAGTGGGTCGGGGAGGACCACCCCACTCCATACCTTACAAACTACAATATGTACATGTATATAAACAATCACTTGTACACTCTCTCATACACATTATTAATTGCAATTACATGTTTCATGCATAGTTTTCATAGTAACAAAATTTTGTTTTCATTTTATCATAATCCACAATGTAGAGAGAATTCAACAGGGGTAGGAGAGAAAAAGAAACAGGGTAAAGGAGGATAGTTAGGGAAGAGGGTGTCATCAGTCAAACAAAGCGGCCAAGTCATTCTCTGTTCACTTCATTGATACAAAATATCTCTATCAAAGGGTGGCAATATTTTTTTTTTTTTTTGAATCAGTTGAATCTGTGTCCCCTTTTTTCATTAAAATTCCCCGCTTTACACCACAGAAAGTCATGCTCACTTTGTTCTATTTTGAAACTTAGAATCCAGGCAGTATAATTGTAGTAATTTCCATCTTTCGATGCCATTGTATTTTTATACTATCAAGATTCCAAGACTCCACAAGTTTGTTCATATAGTAAAGTGTGTTCATAAAAAGTACATACATGCCTTCCCGTAGCAGAAGCTTAGGAATCTAGCCAATATCTAGAAGTTTCTCAAAAGGTCTCCATGATTGCATAAATTCTGGCATTTTATTGTTCTTCAAAGCTATTTCTTTATGGCTAAGATACAGAGACCTAACATTAATCTTGTATACCAAGTAATTTTAAGTGCCTGAGAGAAAGCTTTTAAATTTATCATTTTTAAACCACCTTCAAGATATTGTTTTATAACTATTGTTTGTTTTATTTTTGCTCTGCCATTCCAAAGGTAATCATAAAATATGCTATTGATATTTTTAAGAAAATCATAGTTAGGGTTTGGAAGAGCTATCAATAAATGAGTTATTTTTGGTAGTATAAGGGTTTTAATTACAGTTACCAAGTGGTGTCAGGAATCTTCTCTGCCAGATTTTTATTAAGTTTTTAACTTGAGCAATTTTGTCCTTGTAATTTATGTCTACTATTTTATCAAGATCAACATTGAAAATTACCCCTAACAGTTTAAATTGAGTCGTTCCCCATGATAGTTTCCATCTTGTTTTAATCGAGTCAGTGCTGTATTTCTTTGCCCCAATCCATACTACTTGTGTTTTGTCAAAATTTGTTTTTAGTCCTGATATGTCTGCAAAAGTTTCTAGTTCTTGTAAAATTTCTTCAAGAGACTGTTTTGAGCCATCCAGAAAGGCAGAAGCATCATCGGCATATTGTGAGAATTTGATTTCGGTATTATCAATTTTTATTCCTTTTATATTTTTGTTATTTCTTATTCTTACTGATAGGATTTCAGCACATAGAATAAACAAGTACGGAGAGATAGGATCTCCTTGTCGACAGCCTCGACCTAACTTGAAAAAAGATGATAAGTGACCACATTGTAAAACTGCTGATGAAGAGTTCTTGTAAAATGTAGATATCCAATTTCTAATTGACGGTCCAAAATTGAAAAATTGTAGAACTTTGTTTATAAAAGACCAAGACAAAGAGTCAAATGCCTTTTCAAAATCAATGAGTAATAATAATCCAGGAATGTTATTTTCTTCTGTAAATTGCAGCAAGTCGTATACAAGTCTGGTGTTTTCGCCAATATATCTACCCTTAATAAACCCAGTTTGGTCAGTGCTTATCAGTTTATCTAAAACTTCTACTTTTGGGATAGTTTCCTCTACTAGTTTTTCTTCTAAATTTTGAATTTTTGTTATCAATTCCTTTTCTTCTTTATTTTTAGCTTTCTTTTTGTATGACGCATAAGATATTGACTTTCCTCTTATTTCCATCATGAGTGTTTCAAGGAATAATGAATCATTAATTATAAATTGTAATTCATCATCTGGAATTTGATCTATATTTTCTAAATTGTATATGGGTAGACAATATTGTTTTTTGATTTCCAAAATTTTTGAATTTATTGCATTAAGATATTCTATGTCATTTAGGAGAGAATTGTTGTGTTTCCATAGACCTTTTCCATGTTCAAAAGTATTCATTGTTAAAGATAATGTCACAATTGAATGGTCTGATTTGTAACCTGTTTCAATTTTTGATGTTTTTACCAAATTAATAAGGTTCTCTGTCACTAGAAAAAAGTCAAGTCTTGATTGTTTAAATGGATTTTTACGTCTCCATGTGTATCTTTTAAGAGATGGATGCAACTCTCTAAAAGTATCAAATAAATTATTTTCTTTTATGCTATTTGTCACAAATGACCGTGCCTTCGGATTATTGATGTGTTTATAGTTAAAACAATCCATATCTTGATCAAGAGTTAAGTTAAAATCTCCGCAGATTATGTATGTGTCATTTTCCATTTCTGCAATACAGTTAAAAACATTCTCGTAAAACTTAGGTTCATCTTTGTTTGGACCATATATATTAACAAGTGTTAACCGTTTGTCCCAAATTGTTATATCTAAAATCAAGAAATTGCCATCTGTATCATGTTTATGTTTATGTATTTTGCAGTCAACATTTTTATTGAAAAATATGGCTACACCTCTTGCATTAGATTGTGGAGCTGGACCAAAAAAACACTTCCCATCCCATCTGTTTCTGATATGCATTTCATCGCTGTTGGTAAAATGTGTATCTTGCAGACAGTAAATGTCAAAATTTTTATCATTTAAATACTGGAATACATCTTTTTGTTTCTTAATTCCACCCAGTCCTTGAGTGTTAAAGGACAGTATTTTTAGCTCAGCCATTTAGAAATAGATGAAAACATAGAATGAACCGCTCGACTTGCATGACTGATGACAGAAGGAAGTAAGAACATATAATAAATATAACAAATAACATACAAACAAAATGAAACAATGTCATGTTTAAACACAAATAGTGTTCAAAACATCAAAAATCTTGGATTTGCACTTATATATATATATAACTCAGTTAAGTTATGTTTAGCTTAAATTCTACAATTGGCATTTGCAGATAAGCAGATGTGGTGTGCCTATCTCCTCATGTCCCATGACTGATATCGTTTTTTTTTTTTTGTGTGTGTTTTTTTTAAGTCTTCATCGAAGACTTGTGCTGCAGGCCCCAATCAGAAATTCTTTGCAGCTATAACAAAAACATGTACCCGCACCATCAATTGTTGGGATATATAACACACATAAGTAGATATTCACACCATCTGCCCATCTGTGATTGCCTATAGATATTTAGGAAAAAGGTGATTTTTCTTTTGTGTTAACATGCACAATTTAAAATTGCACCATAACAATATCTTTTTATATCTTTTATGGTCAATGGGAAAAACAGACCATAGTATTAGTGAAAAATAATAAGTCACCTTGAGGCATAGCAATAATGGAAATGAAGCTTAAATTACCAGTTCATACCTTATTGACTAGTCAATGCTATACTGAGGTTGATCTGCATGATACGAAAATTCAGCTAAAACATGGTTTATGAAGGACATGTAATAACTATGGTACTTCTTGTCAGACTGACAATCATAACATAACATCATGTTATAAGCTCAAACCTTATTGTCTAGTCAATGCTACACTGAGCTTGATCTGTATGTTAAACCAAAGTTCATGAAAAACATAATAATTACTATGGTACTTCTCGCCAACCTAATGCTTTATTCAATTGAGCATATGAGGTCTTACGAGTTTATAAGCTTAATCTTTTAGCTCTGATCAGTTTGTCACACAAATCTGTTCTTAAATGCAGTTTCTCACTTCTTGTTTGTATTTATGTATTATGTGTCTGACGACAAGGTAATTCTACTTGATAATATTGTAAATATACCTAATACAAATATCATTTGTGCTATACACATGTACCATGTTACTCAAGATCTTTACAAATCTACTCACTACCCAAACTTAGAATAATTACTTCGCTTATACACACAACAAACAAACAGAAGCATGCGTAGTATATTTCATTTCTTGATAAAAAACTTATTACAACGTATTAACTGACCCTTTCCTCTCGAAATCGAAAGCCAGGAAAGAGACAGTTTTGGCTAATAACAGTATTCAGTTGTCACTTTAAAAGCTTATAAATATAATAAATGAGCATATATCCCATGAAAGGAGACCTTTAATGATTCAGTCTGTGATTATTTCTAATATAAAGGAAAAAGGCTTCCAACAGGATGCTCAAAAAGGTATTTTTGCTGTAATACATAAAAGAAATGCATATATATCCACATTCTATTAGATTATGGCAAAATAATGGCATTATAACATATTCGCTTCTTCCGAATGGTACATTCTGATCAGTTACTGCAGACATTTTACTATGCAAAAATAGTACTTTAGAATACATGTGATATACACAATGGTACAAAAAAATATCAGCTTCAAGAGAAAACCCTTTGTACTTTTTACATACCGTGCATATTATGTATTTTAATAGATAAACTTTGTAACTTAGCTATTAAATTATTAATCCAGTATATATAGACAAAACATAACCACTAACATGTTTAATCTGGAGGCACCAGAAGCCCCTAGTCCTCCTCTGTGGGTGTACATACTGGGTTTGTGTAAGACTTGGTAAGGAAACCTCAAGTTTAGTTTACTCATGACACAGCTAGAATTTAGTTTGTCTATTTAGTCAATCAAAAACATACTTTATGACATGCACATGGGAGAAAGTCTCTATTTAAAATTTGCAAGTCAAAAAAAAAAAAAAAAAAAAAGTTTTTGGTAGGGATAACACCATATGTCTAGTCTGTATTGCTTGAATAAACAGACACCCCTTGGAAAAATAGGGGAAGGAGAATAAATGTTGACACTTCCTATGAGTTACTGAATTATTTGTGTAAAGTGCCTTACTCCCATGAACTGGCCACATCTATAACAGTACATAACTGTATAGCTGAATTTCCAATATTATTAATATCTAAATAGAGATTATCATATGACAATTTTCATATCGTACCTCGTATCAACCCGAGAACCCCGTATCAGCCCGAGACTCTCGCATCAGCCCGAGGGCCGAAGGCTGATGCGAGAGTCGAGGGCTGATACGGGATTCGAGGGTTGATACGTGGGTACGATATGAAAATTGTCATATCGTAATCTTTTTATCATATATTTTAATTCATGAAGGGTATGTCAAGGACAATTACTATGCAAGGTTTCAGACTCGCAGCTATCACTGATGCCGAGAAAACCAAACTTCCACGTAAAAATTTTCAAAGTCAGTGGACCGTGTAATATAGGTCAAGGGCACCGGGTTAAGGTGCATGCTTGAAGGGTATGTCAAGGACAATTACTATGCAGGGTTTCAGACTTGCAGCTATCTCTCATGTCGAGAAAACCAAACTTCCACGTAAAAATTTTCAAAGTCAGTGGACCGTGTAATATAGGTCAAGGGCACCGGGTTAAGGTGCGTGCTTGAAGGGTATGTCAAGGACAATTACTATGCAAGGTTTCAGACTCGCAGCTATCACTGATGTCGAGAAAACCAAACTTCGACGTAAAATGTTTCAAAGTCAGTGGACCGTGAAATATAGGTCAAGGGCACCGGGTCAAGGTGCGTGCTTGAAGGGTATGTCAAGGACAATTACTATGCAAGGTTTCAGACTCGCAGCTATCACTGATGTCGAGAAAACCAAACTTCCACGTAAAATGTTTCAAAGTCAGTGGACCGTGAAATATAGGTCAAGGGCACCGGGTCAAGGTGCGTGCTTGAAGGGTATGTCAAGGACAATTACTATGCAAGGTTTCAGACTCACAGCTATCTCTGATGTTGAGAAAACCAAACTTCGACGTAAAATTTTTCAAAGTCAGTGGACCGTGAAATATAGGTCAAGGGCTTCGGGTCAAGGTGCGTGCTTGAAGGGTATGTCAAGGACAATTACTATGCAAGGTTTCAGACTCGCAGCTATCTCTGATGTTGAGAAAACCAAACTTCGACGTAAATGTTGACAAAACTTCGACGTAAAAATTTTCAAAGTCAGTGGACCGTGAAATATAGGTCAAGGGCACCGGGTTAAGGTGCGTGCTTGAAGGGTATGTCAGGGACAATAACTATGCAAGGTTTCAGACTCGCAGCTATCTCTGATGTCGAGAAAACCAAACTTCGACGTAAATGTTGACGGACGAACGAACGAACGAACGAACGGACGAACGGACGGACAGAAATTTGGACTCCTATATCGCACCCTGCTATAAGCAGGTGCGATAAAAATGGAGTTAATGAAAAATTCTAAAGGCGAATGTTTTTAACGAAACCTTTGTGAAAACATGTTCATTCCTTCATTCAACATTGTTAGAGAACACAACAGTGTCCAATTGTTGGGACAGGAACGTCTGTAACAAATGTTAAAATGTGAGTAAACTTGAATAATGAGTCTTCAACTCTGTTTGAAATTGAGCAAAATTGACCCTTTGACTGTAAAATGTCTAAAATAAGGCAGGGGTAACCCTAAAAACCGACAGTAATTACTAGGGTACGAATACACGTCACATGTCGCATTCTGGAAAATCACAATGCATTTGATTTTTTGCCAAGACCCTACCTCTGAAAAATGACTAATTTCTTGAGACGCATAACACAGAATGTTAACAAGAACTCCGCGGAGGTCGATATCGCACCTGCATCGGGCAAAGTCAATAGACCATGAAATATAGTTCAAGGGCACCGGGTCAAGGAGCGTGCTTGAAGGGCATGTCAAGGACAATTACTATGCAAGGTTTCAGACTCGCAGCTATCTCTGATGTCAAGAAAACCAAACTTCGACATAAAAATTTTCAAAGTCAGTGGACCGTGAAATATATGTCAAGGGCACCGGGTTAAGGTGCGTGCTTGAAGGGTATGTCAAGGACAATTACTATGCAAGGTTTCAGACTTGCAGCTATCTCTGATGTCGAGAAAACCAAACTTCCACGTAAAAATTTTCAAAGTCAGTGGACCGTGTAATATAGGTCAAGGGCACCAGGTCAAGGTGCGTGCTTGAAGGGTATGTCAAGGACAATTACTATGCAACGTTTCAGACTCGCAGCTATCTCTGATGTTGAGAAAACAGACTTCGACGTAAAATTTTTCAAAGTCAGTGGACCGTGAAATATAGGTCAAGGGCACCGGGTCAAGGTGCGTGCTTGAAGGGTATGTCAGGGACAATTACTATCAAGGTTTCAGACTTGCAGCTATCTCTGATGTTGAGAAAACCAAACTTCGACGTAAATGTTGACAAAACTTCGACGTAAAAATTTTCAAAGTCAGTGGACCGTGAAATATAGGTCAAGGGCACCGGGTTAAGGTGCGTGCTTGAAGGGTATGTCAGGGACAATAACTATGCAAGGTTTCAGACTCGCAGCTATCTCTGATGTCGAGAAACCAAACTTCGACGTAAATGTTGACGGACGAACGAACGAACGAACGAACGGACGGACAGAAATTTGGACTCCTATATCGCACCCTGCTATAAGCAGGTGCGATAAAAACAAGATCTTATGAGATGGTTCGATCGTCTGGCAATCTTATTCAGTGGAGGAAAAGTTTGTTTGATACTGTTCTTGTGTATAACAATAAAAATAAACCGATGTTGCGTTATAAGTTTGGCTCAGTATACATATAGTTCAATCTCATAAAAACACCCCTCATTTTATTGTGGTGCCATGTCAAGGCTAACAAACTGATTAATTTGCGGAGGTTTTTTTTTTCTTTTTTTTTTTTTTTTTTTTAATTCAGTTTTACATCCCTTTCAAGATTATTTCAGCTCATATGAGACGGGACAATCAGTAGGTGGGCAAAAACAGGAAAACACCAAGAAAAACCACCTGGCACACTTGCAAGCAGAACTTGGCTTGTCTCATGTGACCAGTGCGGGGCTCGAACCTACACCAGACACAGCGGTGAGATGATCAAGTGAATAAGAAACAGCGCTCTCAACCGCTCGGCCATGGGGGCCACTTTATTTTTACTGTCTATAGTAAAGTAACCTCACTATAACACAGTTTCACTTATAACATGTTCTGTTTCCATGAACCCCTATGATAGCTTTATAATGAGGTTGACTTGTATCTATGAAATACAAGCAAGAATGTACTTTGAAATGACAGCAGATCATGTCAATTTTCTATCTGTCAATCTAACTCGACAGAAGAGCAGTTAAAATCCATTTCATGACTGAAACTGAAAGATGAATTCTGTCAGTTTTCCATTAACTCATATAAGCCTGGCATCCTTTTTAACAAGGGTGGTTTGAGCAAATATAGGAAGAAACTATATCCAAACATACCAATTGTGCATACAATTCCTGTCATCCGTACCACTGCCGGCTCGGAGTCGATGTTGAGGGCACATTTGTGTTTGAGGGCGGAGCGAGCGAAGTAATTACGCCAAAAAAATTTTTTTTGTGTGTTTTTAGTTTTGCATTATCAAAGAAAGCTAGAAACTAAACCCAAACATACCTATCAATAAATTGCATACTATTCCTCTCATCTGTACCACCGCCGAGGGCACATTTGTGTTCGATGGAGGAGCGAGGCCAGAAGGCAAAAAAAAAAAATAAAAAATAAAAAAAAATATATTCAAGAGTGTTTTGATCAAAGAATGCAGGAAATTATAACCAAACATACCAATTGTGCATAATATTCCTGTCATCCGTACCACCGCCGGCTCGGAGTCGATGTCGAGGGCACATTTGTGTTCGAGGGCAGAGCCAAAAATTTTTGTTTTTGTTTTTAGTTTTGCATTATCAAAGAAAGCTGGAAACTATATCCAAACATACCAATTGTGCATACTATTCCTGTCATCCGTACCACGGCTGGCTCAGAGTCGATGTCGAGGGCACATTTGTGTTCAAGGGCAGAGCGAGCGAAGTAAGCCCAAAAAAATTTTTTTTTTTTTTTTGTTTTGCATTATCAAAGAAAGCTAGAAACTATATCCAAACATACCAATTGTGCATACTATTCCTGTCATCCGTACCACCGCTGGCTCGGAGTCGATGTCGAGGGCACATTTGTGTTCGAGGGCGGAGCGAGCGAAGGAGGCGTGTAGCTGTTGTTTCTGCATATAGTATGCCCCCTCATGCTCCATAGCCTGAAGGTCGAACTGAAGAAAAAATAAAATAAAAAATATTTTGGTAAGTATTCTGGCATTTTTTTTTTTTTTCAGGAATCATCATGATTGCTACAAGCAGTTTTGAGTTTGCCAAAGTTGCATATCATATCGTATTGTGAATTAAACGGTTGGGCATCTTTTTCTTTATTTTCATTGTTATAACTTACCTTTTTTGTTAGTTTTTAACCATTTTGTTTTTTTGTTTTTCGTTCATTTTAAAAGTCTTTTTCTTCTTCCATTTTTCTTTCATCGATTTTCTTTTTTAATACATTTTTTCTTATTCTGATAACATTTTTTATCATTTTGAAATTCCACAGTATATAAACTTACAATCCAAATAAAATGACTTCGCAACTTTGGTAAAATCAAAACTGCCTGCACGACAACATCCAAACCCTCAAACAATGTTTTCACAGGCTTTTAATATTGTTAAAATAATGTTAATTAAGCTAGCTCAAAAAGCAAAAGCATTGAAAAAAAAAAGAAAAAAAAAATTTCTGAAGCCATTATTGCAGCGTGAAAAGCAACAAATTAAACTCTACAGTTGAGCCGCATTGTGAGAAAACCGGATTTTTGCCTAGGCGAAAACAAAGGCGCAGATCAGCTTCGCGGTAACCGCGAAGCTGATCAGCGCCTTTGTTTTCGCTACACAGATAGTACAATTTCTCTTCTTCTTAAATCCGAAATTTCAAGCTTCTAGCCTGCTTCTGTAACTGTACAGGCCGATTTATGTCGGACCTGGTCGGAAACCCCGAAGACCGGTTTTCTCGCGTCGCGGCTCAGTTAAAAGGCAACGAAAAAGCATGATTAACAGCATCAAAAGCATGTCTATAAAAGGAAAGACGAATTAACAAAATGCTTAGGCAAAAACAAAGGTGCAGATCAGCTGTGCAGTAACTGCACAGCTGATCAGCGCCTTTGTTTTCGCTATACGGATATAGTGCAATTCCTCTTCTTTCTAAAATTAATACAAAATTTCTAGCTTCTGACCATTTTCTGTGCTTGTACAGCCCGGTTCGCGTCAGACCTGTTTGGAAACCACATTGTTGGTTTTCAAATGCAAAAGCTAAAATTACAAGAACAAATTTGTCTCTTTGTTTTTGTAAAGAGCATGCTGAAATATTCCTGCGCAATAAATGCATTTGTCCTGCACAATGCATGCAATCATCCTCCATGATCAAATGAAAGTGTGAACTGATTTTGCTGCCATACGAGCCACATTGGGAGAAAACCGGTTTTCAGGGTTTTTGACCAGGCCCGACACAAACCAGACTATAGTCTCAGAAAAAGGCTAGATGCTTGAAATTTCGTATACAAGTAGAGAAGGAACTGTACTATCTGTACAGTGAAAACAAAGGCGCTGATCAGCTGTGCAGTACCTGCACAGCTGATCTGCGCCTTTGTTTTCGCATAGGCAAAGATCCATTTTTCTCATGACAAGGCTCATATTGAAGGCCACAACGATCAGGTTAATCAGGCTAACATGCTCATGAAATAAGGACCCATTCAAACCACCTGTCAACTACTGCAGGCCTAACGTACCAGTCATTTGTATCCCCGGTTCCTGTGGGACCGGGGATAGTGGAGGCACAGTGGTAAGTGAGAGGATCAAACCTACGATGAGTTTCGGCAGTCACAGCAGCCAGGGTTTTTTAATTTCTCACCATCACATAATTCAAATTAACTTTTTTTCTCACATTAAATTTTGATTACTTTTATGGTCCTTTTTTAATTTTAGCAAATTTGAATTGTGCCATTACAAATTAAATAACAATTAAAAAAGATTTAAATCTGAAATTTTGAAAGAAAAATAAAGGGGGTTTATTTCATAGGCATGTTCTTGTAATGATACTACATGGACTGTGCGACTACTGACTATGGTTAGTATGTGCCAGCTATAAAATTCCACTACATGACAAACACACAACAAAACATTTCAAACATTCAAGAAATTCCAAATAAAAAATAACATGAAAGAAATTGGTCAAACTCTCAAAAATTAAAGTAAAATCTGATTGATTGGACGGTCAAAAACTCATTAGAGATTATGTTATGTACTGCCATGCCATCTTAAAATAAATTTTCTTATCTTATCTTATCTTGGATGATTTTGGTTTTTACTTCCAAATCAACAGTAAGGTCATATGGAGATGGCTGTTTTAACACGGGGGTGATTCAATTGATACCACCTGTGCTGTCGTCCGAGACGTTACTGCATATATTGCTGTCGTCCGAGTATTCCGGTTTCCATCCGAGTACTACGGCTGTCGTTACACAAACAGTACACACGTAAAAGCGGCTCGTGATTGTATTTGAAGGTATTATTTATCCTTTTTTCTGCTAGAATGTGTTATTAGATATTTGTCTATCGTGCAATATGTTTGTACGGGTTTTTTGGGTCGCTAGTTTGCATACAACCATGTGTTTAATCGTAAAAAAGCAAAAATCACATAAATATGCAAATACTTTAATAATCAGCATCTCTCAGTTCTAACCATTTATTGAACAACATGGAAAACATAACTGCAAAGATAAAACCTTTTACAGTTATAAAAAAATCCAAAGCAGAAAGGGTTTGAAGGGGCGTTTAACTTTTGGTGTTACTGCTGTCGATCAGTTGTAAATATGTGTGATACGGCTGTCGGTTAAACTCGTTAAGATATTTACATGTACATGACACACAGCCGCACTTTCAAATATGATTGAATATTGAACGCCGTCTATACAGTGACCGGTTGCCTTGCTTTCTCATTTTCGCATGCATTATCCAAATCAGAAAGTGAAATGTATATACAATTTAAACTTTGATGAGCGTCACGATTGTCTTACAGCGGATAAAGACACTGTAGCGAAATTGACTGATTGATCATTTGTGTAATGCACTTTAGCCATTTGTAACCACGCCCGTCCGCCCCCATCCACGGGGAGGGCGGGGGCAGCCGTGGAAATGAGCAGGGCTTTGACCAAAGTTTTGCTACGACAGTGCGTGGGAAACGGGCCGTGAAATTTAAAGCAGCCTGTGGAGAAAACAGCAGTGGTTTTACCAACAAGAAGTCCTTTTAGCGAGGATTGCTTTTAGCGATGAATTGCTCGACCAAAAGTCAAAATTCCCGCTATTCCCCGGGGGTGGGGGCCCGTTGTTACAAATGACTAGTACATAATACCTTATAATATTGCATTCATGTGTATATTTTCTTGTAGTCGCTCTCGAATGTCATTAAATGGCGCGAAGTGTAATATTCTGCTCTGCGATACAAAGGTTCACTTGTGTTGGTTGTGCTCTGTGATACATTGTGTTGTTCTTTCTGTCCCGCTTGGGATGTCTTTGGGTAGGGATGTTGATTTCCAGTCGAATACAATGATTTCATATTTTTATTTGACTCCCCCCCCCCCCTTTTCTTGGTTTCGCGAATTTACTTTTTGGTTAACTAGTAAAGTTGGTCTCCTATCCGCCTAGTATCTTCTGGTTTTGTCTTTACTGCATCGGCATTTTGTATATTTCTATCTTTTAGCCAGCTTAGCACGTTGTTTAATTTCATCATACCGTTTTTCCTTTTCGCAGTCCTCGTAGAAATGGTGGTTTCGCTTTCCTAGGAAAAATGGTATTGTTGATTATAATAATAATCTCTAAATTTCTGGTTTGGATTTTAACTTAATTACATCAATTTCTTTTTTGCTACATATGTTCGCCAGTTGAACACTATATTTATTTTCTTTCTTTATAAAATGTCCCCAGGAGAAATGGTTTTCGCTGTTTTTCCCAGTAAATAAGCTAATCGGCATTCCAGGACAAGTGATTTATCTTCATGATACGATTGCCAATTGTGCCTACCTCTATGTGCCCAGGAAAAATGGTTTTCGGCGTTGTCCATAGTAAATACACTCATCGGCGTCCCACGAAAGGTGGTTTATCTGCTTATTTTGCCTGCCTCTCTGTTGTGTTCGTTGGTTTTGGTTGCGATATAGCCGGATGACTACCTCGTTGGGAAAGAGCTAGTTATTTTGCTATTCGAGTGCGTTGTCCGACCTAAGTTCGGAAAATTTGTGATGCCGTTTGCATGAGTCATTTGTGAAATATTTTAAATATACTATCATATGACTGTATATGAAACTGTAAAAAAAAATCACATACTTTCATCTCGTCGCCGAGAACACTTCGAAACATTTAAGTTCCGAAGTGTTCTAGATGTTGACAAATGTTTCAAAGAAAGAAAAGTTTGCTAAAGAGTTCTTATACTATGCCGCATATGATAGGATATGTGTGAAATATTTTCTTTCATATGAATATAGCAATACGTGATTTCCGACAGTATGTGCAGTACGAACGCGCTCTCTAACGTATGCACAAAATATAACATACACAGAGTTTGTTTCCCGACACTGTGTCAGCTTATAAATCGTTTTCATTTCCAGAAAACATGTTATGCAAAGTTTGTACTTAGAGACTCATTGTTCATTCGTGTGACTTCACTAATCATCTTATATGACATTACAGAAGAGACTATTTGTAGCATTTGTGTTTCGAGGTTACTGTTATGCTTTCTAGCGATCTGTATAGTCGTCCTTTTATGAGTAGCATACGAAAATTATTCAGAAACTACAAAATAAATGCATAAAATATGTTGAATTTGATTTCAACGGGCAATATGCCATCTCGAAATACTATCGACAGCCGTATCGTACTGATCAATAAACAAACGCCAGCCGTATCAGGGGTCAGCGACAGCCGTATCACGCTTTTTTAAAAACGGGAAATAAAATTTGAAGGACACAATGAATTGGGTAAATGATTACAGCTTTCAAAGGCTAAATGGAAAGCGTAATATCCCTGATACTTTCGCTTACATGGAATGGTTGCATATGTTGAAAGTAAGAAAAACACGCGAGAAAACGATGTTTTGTACTAAAAATAAATTCTTGTGATTGTCTTTATGTTAAGAAAACTGGAAAGACGTTTGTAATAACGATAAATACCTTCTTGACAATTTTCGGTGATAAATGCGCTGATTAGCGACGATCTGTTGGTCCTGTGGGCACTGAAATAGGGGCACCGATGATAACGACAGCCGTAGTACTCGGACGAAAACCGGAATACTCGGACGACAGCAATATATGCAGTAACGTCTCGGACGACAGCACAGGTGGTATCAATTGAATCACCCCCGTGTTTAAGTCCAATTTGAAAGACTGGAGAAGTCTGGGATCAAACCCATGACCCCTGGTTTACCAGGCAAGTGGCTTACACCACTATACCACTGAGGCTTCTGAAGTAAAACAATACGAAAACATGTCCGTGTAATGTATACCCCCTTGAACCCCACTTTTATATAGCAAAACTGGGGTATGCAGGGGTATATCTATTTTTCTTATTTTTGCTCCAAAACATAGATTGTGGGTACTCGTTAGAACCGCCTCGGCGAGGCGGTTCTAACGTGTATCCACAATCTATGTTTTGAGCAAAAATAAGAAAAATATAAAAAAATTTCCACTGAAAATTTTCATTTTTTACAACTTTAAAAATCACTGTATATTACATGGGCAAGTTTTCGTAATGCTAGTGGCAAATTTACCATCTTTAATTTGTCAAACTACTGACTAATTAGCAACTTTGTGGTGCCCCATGGCCGAGTTGTTAAGAGCACTGATATTTCATTACCGCGCTTACGGTAATCATTTGACCAGCTCGCCGCTGTGTCTGTTATGGGATCTAGCCCCACACGGGACAGATGAGACAAGCAAAGTTCTGCTTGCGCCCGTGTGAGGTGTTTTTTCTCAGGGGTTCTCCCATTTTCATCCCACCTCCTGATTGACATGTCTCATATGAGCTGAAATAATCTTGAATGGGATGTAAAACTAAAAAAAAAAATGCAGCTTTTACAGATTGAGGAGAAAATGTTTACATCAATTAATGTTATGATAGATTTTTTTCTTTCATGGCTAAATAAATCTGATATCGTAAAGTCACTCTGTTTATTGACGTTTCGGCTTGGTATACAACATGTAATGAAGGTACCTTGAACTACCTTCTAGCTACGAATGCGCGACACGTACGTTGGCGTCTTTCATGTTGCCATGACGTAACATCATTTCCGTCATTCTTTTATAATTTAATGGCGGCGTACATGAAAATCATTGAAATGAAGTCAATTTACAGTAAGTCATAATTTTGAAAAAGGCCAAAGGCCGAAACGTCAATAAATAGAGTGACTTTACGGTGTTTTATGATTTGATAAATCCCTATATGATTGTCTTCAGGATATTATATATAAATCTGATATTTCAAGAGAAATGAGCGAAACCCCCGAGGCAATCAGATCTTTATGGCGGGTTCCAAAGATCAGGAAAAACCAGGGCTGCATGGAGGTTATAAAACTTTTTTCATGCTCAACTCTGCTGAGCTTGAAATTTCAAATCATCATAAATACTGAAATAGCCCAAATATATTGAAATTGTAGGTTTAGAACTCCACAGCCTGTAATTTATCCTGCTTATAAATGTTAAAATGCCAACAATAATGTTGGCATTTTAACATTTATGAGCAGGATAAATTTTAGTCTCAGCTGAGCTGAGCATGAAAAAAGTTTTATAACCTCGGGACCAGGGCACTGAAATTGTGTGGTACATGACTTTGAAAAATTGGGTCATTATTATCAGGCATGTGAAATGGGTCATTCTGAAAGAGTGAAATGGGTCATTCTGAAAGAATCTCTTTAAGGTTTAATTTCAGTTAGTGGGTAAGTGGTCGGCAATGTGAAAAGAGCAAACACCATTGTGCATTTTGTGGTTACATAATATATTGCTTATTAACATAGATATGTCCTAGCTTTAAAACTAAAATCTTCCATGCCAAATTTTGGGAGAATGAAAAACGATTTGTAAGAAATCATACCTCAATCTGAGGCATACCACGTTTTATGGTCTGATAGATCTTCAGTGCTTCATTTATAGCAGGATTTCTTGTCTATATTACAAGAATTCTTATATTCTAATAACTCTGCCTAATGGTTCATTAGGTCTGACCAGGCCCCGAGTTATAAAACTTTTTCATGCTCAGCTCAGCTGAGCCAAAAATTTATCCTGCTCATATTTAAAATGTTAATTTAAACATTTATAAGCAGGATAAATTACAAGCTTTTATTATCCATGTTATCTAAACCTGAAATTTCGACTTATTTGGGCTATTTCAGTATTTATAAGCAGTTTAAATTTCATTTTCAGTTGAGTTGAGCATGAAAAAGTTTTATAACCTTGGGACAAGGATACACTATGCTTGACACTGACAGCATATCACTGAGGAAAGTCTTGGAAACTTTGTTGTTGTTTTTTTTGTGAGCATTAATTTTGAAATGCAAAACAAACACACATTCATGTTGTTTTTGCACACAGAATAATGGAAATACAATCTTTGGGTACATGTTGTAATAAATATGATGATGGATACAGGGGGTGCTTAAAATTAATTTTGTACAAGTCTAACTCAGACCCTTTGTTTATTACGCTCACCTTGAAGGAGGGTGTTTTCCAAAGATTAGGAATTTGAATTTCAATATCCGGCTGAAAACGAAGAAGGGTTTCACAATTTTTATATAAATATTTTACAAACTCAGACTTGAGTAATTTTAGAATAAGCCAAAATATGTCTTTATCATGTCATCTCCCTGCAATCTATGGGCAGGTCCCAGATGCCCATTTTGGATCCAGTGTCCCGAAGTTCTTGCAACTTAGCATCAACCTACCTTTTTATGAAGAAGAAAAAATGTTATAACACACAGCCTAATATTTGATGTGATATTAATGGTGACCAAAAACTATCATATAAACCTATACTTTGTGCAAACAAACACAAACACTCCATTCTGTTAGAAACAAACAGCAACATTTCATGTATATTAATGTGGTGTTGATGTACCTTTTTTTTAAAATAAAGTTTAAACTTGTAATCATCATGGTGGGTAATTAATACATACTTACACACAACACTTACTTTCTGAAAATGTTAAATCCATAATTATTCTAAAGTAAAATATATTTGTATGAGGTTCAGTTTTTTTGTTGTTGTTAATTGTTGTTGTTTTTTCTTTTAAATGTTTAGAAAAATATCTTTTACATTTTTACACACCTACCCTATTTTTCAAAACTATGTAACAGGAACCATATCCATAAATATTCACTTTGACCTTATTGGAGTCCATAAAAGCAAAAAAAAAAATATATATATATCTTTTTTCATTTGTAGACAGCAAAAAAACAGAAAGGGGCATAGAAGGAAGATTCCAAATACATGTACATGTATACATGTGTTTAATCGATTTAACCCATTTTTTAACGAATGGACTTGCCATTCGTTATCATTTAGACAAGTCCATTTTCATTTTTGAGGGCATCAGGAGTGATTAAATTTTCATATATATTTTTGATGAAAATCCCCTAGAAGCAAACAGAATAGCCCCAGATGGGGTGCCGCGTTCTGCAGCGTCACATAATGGCTATACCGTTTGCCTATGTCCCATAAAAAGGAAGTCCGGCTTATATTCATGAGTTAAGGTTATTGGATGTACGTCTCACTTATCATTAAATTAAGGCCTGCAAAGGAAATTAAAAGTCCACATTTCCTTTAGCTCAGGACAAATCTGAATGAAACTTTTCGTAGCCAACCCAATTTTCCATCCCCAGACAAATTATTTCATACCAAAATCAGAAAAAAATTCAATCATTTTACTTACCACACTACATATTCTTAATCTATTCATTTTAAGCACACATTCTGATCTAGAGACATTGAATTAATTTGTTTCTCGGAGAAAATTCGGGAGAACTATGCAAGTAATTGTGTGATTTTAAAAGCGTCCACTGCAGACAGTACAATGTCAATGCATTTCTATTTCGGTTCTTACAGAGACAATTATCCCTTATATCAAATGAGCCGCGTCATGAGGAAACCAGGTGTTTGCCTATGCAAAAACAAAGGCGCAGACCAGCTTCGTTAATACCGCGAAGCTGATATGCGCTTTTGTTATTGCTACACGGGTAGTACAATTCCTCCTCTACTTATATTCAAAATTTCAAGCTTCTAACCATCTTCTGAAACTGTACAGGCTGGTTTGTGTCAGACCTGGTCGGCAACCCCGAAGCCCGTTTTTCTCGCGTCGTCGCTCAAATAAAAGCTGTCTACAAGCACAATGATGCTATAAGATAATGTGTTTTGTCAACCTACAGACACAGTACATGGCTTGAAGGAATGATGATATACATCGTATTATCAAATTAGCCACGACCCAAGACTGGTCTTCCGGGTTTCCGACCAAGGCCCAAGGTTATAAAACTATTTTCATGCACAACTCAGCAAAGACTAAAATTTACCTGCTTATAAATGTTAAAATGCCAATAATAATTGGCATTTTAACTTTTATGAGCAGGATAAATTACTAGTTTTTGTGTTTTGAACCTGAATTTTCCACAATTCCAAGTCGAAATTTCATGCTCAGCTGAGCTGAGCTTTTGAAAAAAAGTTTTATAACCTCGAGGCTATGTCTGACAAACCGGTAAACTGGTCTGTGCAGTCCTAGAAGAGGTTATGATAGAAACTTGAAATTTCAGATTTAACAAGAAGCGGGGGTGTACTAGCCAAAAAGTGAAAACAAAGGCGCTGCTGCATAGTTGATCTGCGCCTTTGTTTCCCATAGGTAAAATCTGATTTCTCCTTGCATGGTTCAATTGATGTTGTACATGTGTCTGCGAGTGCTATAAATTAGCTACGTACCACATGAGCCTCGACGCGAGAAAACCGGTCTTCGGGGTTTCCGACCAGGTCCGACACAAACCGGCCTGTACAAGCTCAGAAAAGAGCTAGAAGCTTGAAATTTCGGATTTAAGTAGAAGAGGAATTGTACTATCCGAGTAGCAAAAACAAAGGCGCTGATCAGCTTCGCGGTTACCGCGAAGCTGATCTGCGCCTTTGTTTTCGCCTAGGCAAAAATCTGGTTTTCTCACGATGCGGCTCACATCGTTTCTCAAGAGACAACCTAAAACTCATAACATTTTCAATATGCGACAATATGTATTAACTACCTCTCTGGGAACAACTTTCTGTGGACTGGAATGATCTGTGGAAAGTTGTTCCCAAACAGTTATAAATTATGCTTATAACAGTCTTCGAGTCATTTTCATCCCTGTTGGTTGTTCCCAGTTGCATTAGTTGTCTCTGGATAACCACTGGTACATGTATCATATGACACGGGACGCGAGAAAACCGGTCTTCGGGAGTTCCGACCCGGTCCGATACAAACTGGCCTGTACAGTCACAGAAGAAGGCTAGAAGCTTGAAATTTTGGGTATAAGCAGAGGAAGAATTATACATCCGTGTGGCGAAAACAAAGGCGCTGATCAACAAAAGCAGTTACTGCACAGCTGATCTGCATCTTTGTTTTCACATAGGCACAAATCTGGTTTTGTCATGCATGACAAGGCTCATATTTCAGAAATCTATATAAGGACTCAATATCAAGTACGCAGATGCAGCATGTGCTACATACATGTAGTTATAATAATGCACCAGTCATTTTTAACCACTGCTCCCCGACCTACGGGGAAGGGCGGGGATTATGACTTTTCAGCTTTCAGTGTCTTCTAAGAGCCCCACCCCCAGGGGGCAAACTGGAGGTCAAAACTTTGCTCTTTGCCCCGCCCTTTGCAATAGAAAATCTTCCTGGGGTAAGGATTAATCCCTGTCATTTCCCCTGAACTGGGGGGACACTTGAAAAGTAATTGCCCAGTACTTTAGCCTGGCTATCCCCCACCCTTCCCGGTAGGTGGGGGGCAATTGTTACAAATGACTGGTGCATAAAAGTGACCACAATGTGTTACCTGAAAGGCAAAACAATGAATTTTCAATTGCAAAAATGCATTTTCGAGTCACATCATACTTTGTGCTTGTCTGTATTGAGGGTTAACTTCCTAGTCAACAATTTTTCAGTCATATAGGGACGGAGCCAAGTTAATGTGTCTTGCTCAAGGACACAACATGGTGATGCCTGTGGGGATCGAACCCAGGACCTCTCGATTCGGAGTACGACACTCTACCACTACGCCACTGCGCTCCCTAAATACTACATGTTGAGTGTATCTTCTGTTGATATATAATTACCACTCAAATAGGCAGCAAGCTTGAGCTTCTCTTTAGAATCAGCAGCTCTTATCGACTCAAAAAAAAAATTAATGTCCTTTTTTTCCTAGATAAAACCTTGTTACAGGAAAAGCCTTTAAGCGATTGTTTCTATTTTGATGACATTGATGTAGCAATAAATGACTCTATTTAGTCGGACAAACCGTAATCTGCCACTTGACTTCATGGCAACAAACATTTTGTTCAAAATGTGCCTTCTAAAATTGGAGCATTTCAAATATTTCAAAAACGCTTAGAAATCCAACAAGGTTTCAATGTGATATGCAAAATATAATATACTCTGAGCATCTGAGGGCAGCTTTAGTGTCATTTGGTAATATTTTTCCCTGGATCATCAGTTATGGTCATGTCGGGAGCTTGTCTCAATTTTATGGAATGTTCTTCTACCAATCGCCCTATGTCCTAGCCAACAGATATGGTCATGTCGGGAGGTCGCCTACACTTTATGGTACTTCTACCAAAAACTGACATTGCTGCAATAGGGTACCACCAGCCAAGTACTGGTTCCGAGGTTATAAAACTTATTTCATGCTCAGCTCAACTGAGACTAAAATTTATCCCGCTCATAAATGTTAAAATGCCAACAATTGTTGGCATTTTAACATCTATGAGCAGGATAAATTACTGGCTTTCGAGTTTTAAACCTCCAATTTTCCATATACAGTATTTGGGCTATTTCTATATTTTTGAGCAGTTAAGATTTCATGCTCAGCTGAGTTGAGCGTGAAAAAGTTTTATAACCTTGGGACCAAGTAAACAATTATGGTTAATACTGTGATTTAAAGCTTTATTGTCAGTTGGTTATTTTTCTCATAGACTTCTTTTCCTTTCTTCTCAAATTCCCGAAGCAGGTAATTAGATCTTGCAATGCTGAATTTGAAAGACTTAACTCGAAAAAGAGCATTTTATGTGACAAAATCAGTATGGGATACCATATTTTGCTGCTCGGCTTGGACTAAAATCAGCTTCGATGTCTGTTAAAAGCTAAGGAAATATTGGTACAACTATTATAGCCCTTGAGTCTCTGTCTCTAATAAGTGCACGGCAAAGACGATGACCAAGATGTGCTAGACACAAAGCTTGAAACACAGGCTTGATCATGTAGCGGAACGAATACATATTGATTTTAAGAGTTCTGGAAATTTAACATGGTTTAACTCATATAAGCCTGGCACCCTATTTATGGGACACAGGCACACAGTATAGCCCCAGATGGGACGCCGCAGAATGCTCTGTTTGCTTAAAAGATATTCATCGAAAAATGGAATAAAAATTCAAAATCTCTCCTATAAACCCCCATAAAAATGAAAGTAGACTCATCCAAATGATAATGATGGGAAAATCCATTCGTCTTAAATGGGATTTTAAGCAGATCTATATCTTGAAGTGACAACTCATCAAGGCTTCACGTTATTTCAGCACTAGAAGGAGAATTTCTGGAGAAAATGTCTGATAATTTTCCTTTGTATCTATGCCATATCATGAGAAAATGTGTGGCAAACTCTTGCATTTGAAAAACATAACAAATGCTCCTGCAGATAAGGCTCTGTGGTGACTGTTATAAATGCTGTTCTATTTCTAAATCCGCAAAGATAGTAAAAACTTCCGCTTCCCAAGTATTTGAAACTTCAAGCCGCTGGCCATCTTTTGTGGTTGTTTGTGCAGGACAGTCCTGATGTGTTAACCAAAAGAACAGGCCCCGAGGTTATAAAACTTTTTTCACGCTCAACTCAGATGAGACTAAAATTTATCCTGCTCATAAATGTTAAAATGCCAGCAATTGTTGGCATTTTAACATTTATGAGCAGGATAAATCACTAATTTTTCCACTAATTTTGACAATTTCAACATTTATAAGCAGTTGCTCAGCTGAGCATGAAAAAAGTTTTATTTTATACTTTACAGTGAAACCCAATGTATATCAAAACTTGATAAAATTGGTATTTTCATTGATATGAAATTTCACTGATATCAAATCTCACTGATATCAAAAGTCACTAGTGACTGATATCAGCCTATATCGTCACTGTAATGACGTCAGATTTTTTGGATTACTTCTGACGTTTCCATTTACTTGACGTCATTAAATGTGTCTCACTTCAGAAATTCAAACGCCTATAACTCCGTTATTTATGAACGAAAACATAAAGTGTGGGTATTCATTTTCTTAGTTAGAACATAAGGAACAATGTGGTACCAAAATTATTCGTGTTTTCAAAAATATTTTGTTTTTGCATTTTCACCGCCTACCTTGTGCATTGGAAAATGCCTGTGCATTGTATAAAATAAAAAGAAAAGTTGCTTTTTTTTCGGTGAATACCAAATATATTTCATCTCGTGAGTTGAAAACATAATAATTTTCACTCGTGCTGCGCACTCGTGAAAATTCTGATGTTTTCAACTCACTCGATGAAATATATTTGGTATTCACCTCAAAAAAGCAAATATCCTCTATTTACAAGCTCGGGGGGCCAGGTTTTTTAAGTTGCACGTGTACCCCTGTCAGTAATTTTCGAGACACCTATCTATCATCATCCAACTTAATGCCAGGGACATTCGTGGTTTTAAGAACATGTATTTGAATCTTTTGATACTTATATAAGTGAAAGAATGACATCTATCAGCTCGGATCAAAGTACCTAGGTAAATTTTGCTTAAGAATGTGTCCTTTTTGCAAGAAAATTCAAAATGGCACTGTACTATGTCAAACTTTGTAACAATGGCTATGCAAGAGGGCATTGAGGGGTAGTGCAACCCCAGACTAGACTACCCCTCATGTGGGTGCTAGGGTGGGGTTTCTGACAAGTTTTAATGTTGCTGGGTCACTGAGTAGTACAACGCCCCTGTAGTGTTAGAAGAAGTTGTGTCCCCCATGAAGATATTATGTGAGGCTTTTGCATGTGAAGATTTTACGGCAAAACTAGGTGTTTAACAAGGTGATTAAAATGCAACAAAGTCATGTTTTGATTAAAACTCAAATTGTTTTGAAATGACTAATTCCAAAACCCTTAACAACCAAAATATTCAAATATCCCATACCAATCCTAAATCATTTTTGAGAGAAATTTCATGTCAAAGGGTGCCACCCACATTGATGCCCACTCAAGGCTTCGATCATTACCACTTTTCTTAATCATTTTATCATCTCACCAGGACCTAAGTGGGTTTCATTTCCAGGCCCTACCAGGAGGGGTCTTAGGCTTTTAGCTCCCTGAAAAGAAAATTTCCTTTCTCCCCAGCTCCCTAATGTTTTTTTTTTAATTCAATTTTAAATCCCATTCAAGATTATTTCAGCTCATATGAGACGGGCCAATCTGACAGTAGGTGGGACGAGAAACAGGAGAACCCCTAAAAAAACAGACCTGGCACACCCCCAAGCAGAACTTGGCTTGTCTCACATGTGTCCCCTGTGGTGCTTGGGCCCAAACCCCAAAGTGGTAATGTCATATCAGCATCACATAGGCTTGCTCCCCAGCTCCCTGAAAATAAATGGCCCTTCTCCCCGGATCCCTCAAACCCCTGGTGGAGCCCCACCTTCCAATGTAGTTCTGAAAATAGGTTTTCTCATGTAGTGGCTGTCTGAAGATGACAATGCATATGATTTGCAGCCATTAAAAATAACCTTAAATGTTGAACTCCCCATAGATTTGTTGTATTTTTCTGAAATTTTCCTTTACTAACTTTACTACCCGGTGGTGTCACTCTTGAATTTTTCTGGGACCATGCTTGTTCCAAAAATCGCGGAAAAGGGGGTACTTTTGAGGTCAAAACGCGGACCGCGTTTTCGGGGAAAAAGGGGGGTAATTTCAGATCGGGTTCCTCGTTTTCCATATTTAGGGGTGTTTTTCATTTCACTGTATTTCCGCGTTTAGGGGTGTTTAAAATCTCTCGCCGCATTTTTCGATGGAAAGGGGGTGTTTTTATCTGATTCTAATTCCGCGTTAGGGGTACTTAAATTCCGCCCCTCCGCGTTAAGGGGTATTTTAATTCCGCCCCTCCGCGTTTCCCACAGAAATGGTGTTTTCGTTTACGCTTACGGGAACGGGAGGACTTTCCGTAATTTTTTGTGGAAACCAAACCAGTCAAATTTTATAAAACGTTTCTCTAGGACAATGATTTTTAAAATCAACAAATAAATGATGAGATGCATATAAAATCAACCAATCAACGAGGATATTCCATCTTGTGTCGGATTTTTTCTCGGCTCCAAAACTTACTAAAATGGACGTCGATTGTCGGGGCAATCGGCGTGGGGCCTGCCGAAATTGCCCTGACTGTAGCTTCAGAAGACCAAAGACGTTAAAAATGGTACCAGTAGCTACCTTGATTTGCGCTCAGCATTTATAAGGCGAACACTGGCTTCTCTACGACCCCCCCCCCCCTACCTTCCCCGCATAATTAAATAAAAAAAAATAATTAAATAAAATGACTTCAATGATAGAGTAGTGTAAATGTATGTTAAGATGACGGGTAGTATAGTTCTATCACCGGAGACTTGTGATGGTAATCATACCGTAACTCGGGGATAGCAGAGGCGCTCCTAGCGGTTGGAGGATAATACATTCAGAATAAACAGGTGTTGCTTTCAGAGAGTTTTTATGAATTACTAATTCAGCTGTGCGTTCTTGGGACTCCCATCCAAACCCCTGGTGAAATTATGTCATTTGGCGTGTCACCAGTAAACTATTCAGATTCAGTAGTCCCTTATAAAGGGAGTCCCGCATGGTTCAGTTGCAGTTGCAGTTGTACAATGGGCCGAGGTGACCCGGAACAGATATGCAGTTACAGTTATAGTTTTTAATTCGTGAGTAGTCTTTCTATCGAAATTTATATGTTGATGGTTTGTGTTCTTCAGATTTTGTTTTGAAAATAAAGTTGTTTATTTCTTATTAGTTTGTCATTAATGGCCGTTCCTGCTAAGTTGCATGTAATAAGAGTATTGTTGTGTGAAATATGCTAGGTTACCATCCCCTAAATTGTTTGGATTAGGGTTTTACATCGTAGTCAACTTTATTTAGGTCATGTTGGGATGCATATGGGAGAGGTTTCTTTCTGAAGGACAAGACCCAGTGCTGATGGGATTCAAACAAAGTACTTAACAGTTCAGCGTCTGACGCTCTACCACTAGGCCACCCTGCTCCCAGATAGTGGTCTATGAACAAGATGTCAAGACTGAAAGTTTATCAACCTCATTTGAGGCAAGGAGACTGAATCTTAGAAAATATGTTGCCAGTCTTTTTTATTGATAGGTTCACATGGCTGAAGAACGTAGACCTCATACCTTTGCAAGGCAATGACAATTTTTACCTTTTTCGATAAAAAATGCGTAAAAAAAATGTACATTTACCTACCTACCCTGGATTTTTTCGCGTAAAAAATAAAATAAAAATAAAAAGATTTTCCTACCTACCTACCCTATTTTTTTTCAGACCGTTAGCGGAAACACAGCTATTTTTTTTTTAGGCCTCACGGAGTTGGTGGGTGGGGTGGGTGGGTTTGACTTTACTAGTTGGTTGGATAAAAGGGGGTGATAATTTTGTACAATGTCCTGGTTTTCGAAAAAAAAGGGGGGTATTTTGACAGTAGAATGTCCTTGTTTTTACGATAAAAGGGGGTGATAACTTTGTACAATGTCATGATTTTGCCAAAAAAGGGGGTATTTTGACAGCAGGTTGTCCTTGTTTTTGCGATATAAGGGGGTAATAATTATGTACAATATCCTTGTTTTTCTGAAAAGGGGGTTATTCTGACAGTAGGCTGTCCTTGTTTTTGCGATAAAAGGGGTATAAAATCTGTCAAATATCCTTGTTTTCGCGCGAAAGGGGGTATTTTTACAGCAGTTAGTCCTTGTTTTTGCGATGAAAGGGGGGTAAAAATGCTCCAGGAAGTCCTTGTTTTTGCGACATAAGGGGGGTGTTTTCAAAAACGTGGAACGAGCATGGGGTCAAAAAAATTTTAAGAGTGCCACCGCCGGGCTTTACTAACAGTACATGACTATTAAACTATACCCAGGTCAATGACTTATATGTATATTCAATGACAATGGGCTCACTGGGTTAATAGTGCAATGTATATACAGGGTTTTTTCCTCATTTCAATTCAACATTGAATTTTACTCACCGACTCAATCGAGCTAGACGAACTAGATCCCGGCAATTTGAATATAGGCATTTTGACGATATATCCTTCCTCACTTTTCCTCTATTTTACAGTCTTACAATAAACGAATCCCTTAAGCGACAACCAATTAAAGCATCATTTTCGATCAGATCCTTAAGTGCACATGTTATGGCAATATGAGCAGCGACGCGAGAAAACCTGTCTTCAGGGTTTCCTACCAGGTCCGACATAAACCGGCCTGTACAGTCATAGATGCAGGCTAGAAGCTTGAAGTTTCCGATTTAAGAAGAGGAGAAATTGCTCTATCCGTGTAGCGAAAACAAAGGCGCTGATCAGCTGTGCAGTTACTGCACAGCTGATCTGCGCCTTTGTTTTCGCACAGGCAAAAGTCCGGTTTCCTCGCGATGCGGCTCATATATAAACACTGAAGATCAATACTATCTAGGAGTGGGTAACTGGATATATCAATAAAAAAGTAGTTCTACTGAAGTTGCCTCCCTTGGAAAATTATTTTTTTTATGAGCCAGGTTGCAAGAATACATGTGTACATGTCTTGGTGATTATATGGATGTTTTAATGCACTAGTCATTTTGTAACCATGGCCCCTCCAGGCCCAAGGAATAGCGGGCACTTTGACTTTTGGTGCAGCAAATCCCTGCTATAAGTCCCACCCTGCGGGGACTGCTCATTGGTAAAACCATTGCTGTTTTTCCCTTTTCCCCCGCATCCTGCTATCTTTTCATTTGCATGTATGAAGCAAACCCCGGGTATTCCCCCCCCCCCCCCCCCCCCCCACTGCCGTGGCAAAACTTTGGTCAAAATCCCGCTCATTTCCATGGCTATTCCCCGCCCTCCCCCAGGGGTTGGGGGGGGGGGGGACAGTGGTTACAAATGACTAGTGCATAAACCTATCGCTCTTGGGTCCCCTCCCCCCATTTACACCCCTCTACCCCCTCCCCCCAGCACACACATACACACTGTCTACATCTAAAAACCACTGAATTTATTTTTTTTTTCATTCCCTGGAATTTTAACAGATAAATAATAAATTCTAATATCAAATTTTCTAGAATTTGACCATAATGTAAGTCTAAACAACCATAAAATGAGACAGTGTACAGAAGATCATCTACCCATATACCTAAAAGTACATGTTTTTTCCAAGAGGTATACTACAGCCGAAAAACATTTAAGGTTGGGCAATATTTTAGCTTTGTCAAGGAAATATTTGTCATATATGACGTACATGCATGAGGAAAAGTTTTTTCCAGTCCATTTTTTTTCCATTAAAATAATAATTATGTCATTCATATTAAATTTTAATGAGGTGCATGCATGTGAAAGCCAAAGGTTTTCAATTGAGCCAAATCACAAGAAAAAATGTCTTCCAGGCTTCCGACCAGATCAGACACAAAAGCTAGAATCTAGAAATTTTGGGTATAAGTAGAAGAGAAATTGTACTATGCATGCAGCGAAAAACAAAAGCGCTGATCAGCTGTGCTGTTACTGCACAGCTGATCAGCATCTTTGTTTTTACAATTACAAAATTTCGGTTTTCTCATGACACGGCTCAATAAATTGCTAGTACATGTAATGAATATATTCATAAATTAATTCATTCATGATTGAGCCGCTGCATCAGAAAACCAACAATCCACATATGCAAAAACAAAGGCGCAGATCAGCTTCGCAGTAACTGCGAAGCTGATCAGCGCCTTTGTTTTCGCATGGATAGTACAATTCCTCGTCTTCTTAAATCTGAAATTTCAAGCTTCTAACCTTCTTCTGTGATTGTACAGCCCTGTTTGTGTCAGACCTTGTCGGAACCCAAATTGTTGGTTTTCTCATGCACAGGCTCAATTGATTGTATTTTAATTTGAAACTGTCACCTCACTAACACAGATGTTGTGACGAGGTCACTAGGTGCAGTATTAACACACTATGACAAATGAGCCACCTCGTGGGAAAACCAACAAAGTGGTTTCCGAACAGGTCCGACACAAACCGGCCTGTACAAGCACAGAAAAGAGCTTGAAACTTCGGATTTAAGTAGAAGAGGAATTGTACTATCCGAGTAGCGAAAACAAAGGCGCTGATCAGCTTCGCGGTTACCGCGAAGCTGATCTGCGTCTTTGTTTTCGCATATGCAGATTGTTGGTTTTCTCATGAGGCAGCTCAAATATTTAAGCATCCAAAAATGAAATATTGCCAGAAAAACTGCAGCTTTTTGGCTTTTTTTTTTTTTCTTCTTTGGTAACCATGGTAACGGGAACAAAGGGAGCAGAATCAGCTGTGAAGGTTTTGTAGCTAAAAATAATGTCCTATTCAACAATTTTTCAGACAAATTGGGAGTGAGCCACTGCTTTATGGGTATTAACAACTGCAGTGGAGAACTAATGTGTCCGCTTAAGGACCTAAGGTCACCCGTTAAAAAGGGGTTTGACCCCAAAAGTCTCGATAATTATGGAGTCCCTAAGTAGTAGCAGTGAAGCAGGGGTTATTCTGGCTCCAAGATATCATGAGAGAAAATCGCTAACTCAACCAAAATTGATACATAGCAAATTTCAATTAGATAATTTTTGACCCCCCAAAAAAGTGTGCAAATTTCTCACAATCTCCCCAGAAAATAATCCCTGGTTCAGAGGTTATAAAACTTTTCTCATGCTCAGCTCAGCTGAGAATAAAATTTATCCTGCTCATAAATGTTAAAATGCCAACTTGTTGGCATTTTAACATTTATGAGCAGGATAAATTAGAGGCTTTTGTGATCTAAACCTGAAATTTCAATTTATTTTGGCTATTTTGTCATTTATGAGCAGTTTAAATTTTAGTCTCAGTTGAGTTGAGCATGAAAAAAGTTTTATAACCTCGGGACCTGGTGAAGGTTAACACTGAGACATCTAAAAACTTAGGAACTTAACGGTACACATCAGGAACGTGAGAACGTGAGGTCATCGAATTTTTACAATATGATGCTAAGTCTATAAATTACGATATGCAGGAAAAATTGAGGTCATGTAAATTTTTTTTCATCATCCTACGTTACTTTTTGCAGGCAATATCGTGTCCCTGTCAGCAGCTACGTGACGACTAGAGACTCAAACATTAAAAATTTGAGCCTGTGCATGAGAAAACCAACAATTTGGGTTCCAACCAGGTCCGACAAAAACCGGGCTGTACCGTCACATAATATTTAGCTAGACGCTTGAAACTTTGGATATAAATAGAAGAGAAATTGTACTATCCGCGTAGCAAAAACAAAGGCGCTGATCAGCTTCGCAGTTACTGCAAAGCTGATCTATGCCTTTTTTTCGCTTATGCAGACTGTTGGTTTTCCCATGCGGTGGCTCATTTCTTTTTTGTAATTATTCATGTACATGTTTGCTGACCTTAAATGTATTTAAGTAATTATTTTCATACCATGTGAGCTTGTACATGTGTCATTAAAAATTAATATGGACCTGAAACATCTATCTAGGTATTTTTTTTTCTACAATTTTGTCTATTAAATAAAAAGAGGTATAGTTTGTATGCTAGTGACCTGATACAAATTATGGAGTTGGTCCAAATTGCTAAAACCCAATATAATTTATCATTTATGATTAAATTGATTATCCTACAAAATTCTCATTAGCACTTTTACACAATTCTGAAATATGATAGAAAAGAGAAACAATAATGCACTAGTTATATGTAACCAAAGCCCTCCCCCCCACACCCCCGAGGGAGGGCGGGGATAACCATGGTAACAAGCGGGGCTTTGACCAAATTTTGCCATGGCAGTGTGAGGGAAATACCCGGGGTTTCCTTTATATATACAAAAAGGGCTGTGAAATGAAAAGATAGCAGGCTGCCGGGGAAAACAGCAGTGTTTTTACCAACGAGTAGCCCCCGCAGTGTGGGGCTTTTAGCAGGGATTTGCTGGACCAAAAGTCAAAGTCCCCGCTATTCCCCGGGCCTGTGGGGGGGTGTGGTTACAATACAAAAGCCCAATATAATTTATCATTTATGATTAAATTGATTATCTTACAAAATTCTCATTAGCACTTTTACACAATTTATGAAATATGACAGAAAAGAGAAACAATAACAAAATCTGAATCATAATCTAAAAATTTAACAGAATTCAACAGAAAGAACTTAATAATACATGTAACTTAATTTTCCAAAAATGGACAAAATTATTTTGTCCAAAACTTTTTTAACTCGCTACCTTGACTGGTTCTTTGATAGCTTTTCTCTTATGGGGTTGGGGACACTTGGGCTGCTAAAATATAGTACTCTATCACATGAGCCACAACGAGAGAAAACCAGTCTTCAGAGTTTCCGACAAGCTCTGACATAAAGTGGCCAGTACAGTCACAGACGGAAGCTAGAAGCTTGTAATTTCGGATTTAAGAAGAAGAGGAATTGTACTAGATTCGTATAGCGAAAAACGAAATCGCTGATTAAAAAAGTGCAATTTCTGCACAGCTGATCTGCGCCTTAGTTTTCGCATAGGCAAAAATCTGGTTTTCTCATGACACGGCTCACATTATAATCAAACTTTCAACTTTCTGAACTGAGCTGCATTATCAATAACTGTGGTTTGCTTACGCCAACATTTTGTAATATAACAATTTGCAGAAAACTGCTCCATAGATATGGACATTTGTTATTTGAGCCTGTGCGTGAGAAAACCAACAATTTGGGTTCCGACCAGGTCCAACACAAACCGGCCTGTACAGTCACAGATATTAGCTAGAAGCTTCAAATTTCGGATGAAGGAAGAAGTTCAAGAGGGATTGTACTATCCATGTAGCGAAAACAAAGGCGCTGAGTTACTGCGAAGCTGATCTGCGCCTTTGTTTTCGCCTATGCAGATTGTTGGTTTTCTCATGTGGCAGCTCATTTATAATCACCCTTCAAATTCAACTAAAACCCAAAATGGAAAATGTGGCTTTAATAATAAAGCTCTGTTAAGAAATCTGGAAGCATACTTTGTTGTGATGCGGCTTTATTAAAGGAACTGTTGCTGTTTGTTATAAAAGTATCATCTATGAAGCTGCAATAACCCTTATGGTATAAACAACTAAAATGTCATTAGGCCTAAAAAATATGTGTGTTTCCAGAACCTTTTTTTTTTATTTTGAAGATTTTTTTTACATGAAAGAGATAGGAAAACAAAATCTAAACGGCTGAAAAGAAAAATCACATGGAAATCCATCCTAAAAAGGTTAGGGTCGGGGGGGGGGGTAAAAAATTAGACACCATCCGTTGAAACAAACAATTTTTAAGGCCTTAAAAAGACACTGATTGGCCTATTTATTTCACCACTATTTATTTTACCATCCAAACTGTGTCATGTTGCCCTGTCTAACCTTGTGACATGCTTTACATGAGGCTTAGCATGGGAAAACTTGTCTTACGACTTTCCGAACAGGTCCAACATAAATGGGATTCGGAAGCCACTGAGTGTTGTTAGAGACGTCAAATTTCAGATTCACGAAGAGGAGGCCATGCACTACTGCGCTATTTAGCAAATACAAAGGTGCTGATCAGCTGCGCAGTTACTGCGCAGCTGATCTGCACCTTTGTTTTTGTACTTATCAGAAGTAAGGTGTCTCATGGTACTAATATATGATCCTGTGCGTGAGAAAACAAACAATTTGGGTTTCCGACCAGGTCAGACACACACCGGGCTGTACAGTCACAGAAGATGGCTAGAAGCTTGAAATTTTGAATTTAAGAAGTGGAGGAATTGTACTATCCGTGAAGCGAAAACAAAGGCGCTGATCAGCTTCGCAGTTACTGCGAAGCTGATCTGTGCCCTTGTTTTCGCCTATGCAGTTTGTTGGTTTCCCCATGCGGAGGCTCATATATAAACAGTATTTTATCACATTATCAGTATATTGTATAAGTTTTGGTTGAAAGCCAAGCACTGCAAAGCTGTAGGTTATCTATACTAAGCATATTTAAAGCAAATTAACACTAAATCAATCAATACATAATATGTAAACAATGAACTCATTATGATAATTTAAAAGGCATTATATGCCTTAAAAGTACTCTCAGCGCTCCCCCCCCCCCCCATCCCACCGTGGCCGAGCGGTTAAGAGCGCTGTTTTTTAATCACTCGATCATCTCACCGCTGTGTCTGGTGTAGGTTCGAGCCACGCTCTGGCCACAATCATGTGAGACAAGCCAAGTTCTGCTTGCGGGTGTGCCAGGTGGTTTTCCTCGGGGGCCTCCCGTTTTCGCCCACCTACTGATTGGCCCGTCTCATATGAGCTGAAATAATCTTGAAAGGGACGTAAAACTGAATTAAAAAAAAGTACTTTCATATATTATACCAATAAGTATCCCTTGATGATGGGCTTTGCGCTTCACTCTCAAATTTGAAGCTATTCATAAATGTTGTTACAAAAATTAAAACAATTTAAAACATGCCCCCAAAACATCACAAATTAATTGTTAACAGTTCTTAAGGATGGCAAGACATTGGCGGGGATTGTACACTCACAACATAAAACCTTGCTTCAGTTTCAGTACATTACAAACATTACAATGGCTTGCTACCGTAAAGTCACAGTACATTACTATACCTTAAAACTATAGGTGTAAAATGCCACAGTTTTATACAAAGACAGATATGCAATACATTATAGCATCATGGTATATTCAAAAGTATACTAAAGATCATAAAGTACATGTAAGTAAATTGCAGTGGTTTCTTATCCTAAAAAAAATGTGACTGTCGTAAAGAAACAATGTGACTGTTGTAAAGACACAATGTGACTGTCGTAAAGAAACAATGTGACCGTCGTAAAGAAACAATGTGACTGTCATAAAGAAACAATGTGACCGTCGTAAAGAAACAATGTGACTGTCATAAAGAAACAATGTGACCGTCGTAAAGAAACAATGTGACTGTCATAAAGAAACAATGTGACTGTCGTAAAGAAACAACGTGACTGTTGTAAAGAAACAATATGACTGTCGTAAAGAAACAATGTGACTGTCGTAAAGAAACATTGACTTACCACAGAGGAGCCATGTGACCCAAGACTACCCGCAGAGGGGAACGAAGTCATCGAGCCGGTGGAGCCGATGAACGAACCCGAACCGGAGGAATGGGCTAGCATCTGCGCCATCTGAAAAAAAATATATATATCTATATGAGGCTATGTGTGAGGAAACCTACAATTTGGGTTCCGACCAGGTCCGACACAAACCGGGCTGTACAGTCACAGAAGATGGTTAGAGGCTAGAAGTTTTGGATTTAGAAAGTAGAGGAATTGTACTACCCGTGTAGTGAAAACAAAGGCGCCTTTGTTTTCGTATGCAGATTGTTGGTTTTCCCATGCGGTGGCTCATATATCTATATGAGCCGTGATGCAAGAAAACAGGGACGGCCCCCGTGGCCGAGCGGTTAAGAGCGCTGTTTCTTAATCACTCGATCATCTCACCGCTGTGACTGGTGTGGGTTCGAGCCCCACTCTGGCCACATGGTCTTCTGGATTTCTGACCACATCTGACATTAACCGGCTTGTACAGTCACAGAAGAAGGCTAGAAGTTTGAAATTTTGGATTTAGGTTGAAGGGTTATTATATTATCTGTGAATCAACTCGGGCCGTCGGCACCAGGTCCAAGGTTGTGAAACCTTTTTCATGCTCAGCTCAGCTGAGTAGGAAATTTCAACTGCTCATAAATTCTGAAATAGCCAAAATTTATTAAAGTTTTGGGTTTAGACCATCAAAGTCAGTAATTTATCCTGCTAGCCAACAATTGTTTGCATTTTTAAAATTTATGAGCAGGATAAATTTTAGTCTCACCTGACTTGAGCATGAAAAATATTTTATAACCTAGGGCCCAGGTGTCTGACATTTTAACCACTAGGCCACAATCCTCCCCTTCAAACATTTTTCATAAATGCACAGGGCTTTATATATATGCAAAACTGGATACGGTTTCTGGTACCAAACTTTTTCCCAATTGGCAAAAACAATGAAAAATTCCCAATTAGCAGAAACATTCCAATTTTAAAGCTAAACTTTCCAGATTTGGCTAAAAATCACACTATATCCTCCCCCACCCCCACCCCACAAATAAACCAAAAATAAATAAATAAATAAATAAATAAATAAATAAATAAATAAATAAATAAATAAATAAATAAATAAATAAAAATGTGATTTTGATACCAAAAATTTCCCAAAAAGGTGAGAAAAAGCTCTGATGCATAAAATGATGTCTTACCTTAACCAAAAATAAAATGAAGTTCTTAAATCCACAATTAATTAAATTTCAAATGATAGTAGTGCACTAGTCATGCAAAGACAAATGACCTGTTATAGGCAGGATGTGTTTATATCCTTCTATTAATTAAAATGAGCCACTTTATGTGAAAACCTGACTTTTGCCTTTTGAGAAAACAAAGGCGCAGCTCAGCTGTGCAGTAACTGCACAGCTGATCAGCGCCTTTGTTTTTGCCACACGGATAGTACAATATTGCTTCTTCTTAAATCCAAAATTTCAATCTTCTAGTCATCTTATGTGACTGCTTAGACCGGTTTATGTCAGACCTGGTTGGAAACCCTGAATACCGGTTTTCTCCAGTCACGGCTCAAATTACTTTTGATTTGTCATTTTGGGCCAGTCATAACAAAACCACTTGTTGGGATGGTATTTAAGATGACGTGAGCAGAGCCCCCCTGGTTATAAAACTTTTCTCAAGTTCAACTCAGCTGAAACTAAAATTTACCCTGCTCATAAATGTTCAACGTTTATCACTGGGTGCTTTCTTGGTCCCGATATAAAAAGGTTTTGTTTGACTTTTTAGTAACGGATTTTGTTCTACTTCTTTAACACAGTAAATCTCCACAAAACTGAGTCAACAATAACATAAATTGCTTAATTTATATCACTATTTAACAAATCAAATTAAATCTTACTATAAAATTGCATTCAAAGCACTATATTATGACTTGAAATTCTTTCAATGACGTCATAAATTAGAATCAATTCAAATCTTTGACCAAATTCTAGGAATTATTGTAGAAAAAAATCTGATACCCTGATACCGAAATCAAACAAAACCAAAGCCTATCGCAGTACCTTAATTAGGCTGCGTATTTGCGTAATTACCCAATTAAAATATGAAAAAACGCAATTAATAACGATCTGGTAGCGTAAGAAAACGCAAAAGAAATCGCCGATACGCAATACCGGAAAAATCAATTACGTACCGTTTTTTATCGGTGTGCGCCGCACAACGGCTTACGCCGTCTACATTAAACAAAAATGTCATTGGACATGCCCAAATCGATCGATTGGAAGCCATTTCTTTTCTGTTTTTTTGTTGGTTGACTGCGATTTTAGTTAATTCTCTCAACCAATCAATGTTTCCCTTTTATTTTATGCTATGCAAAAGCGAAAGTAGAAGAAAATAAGGAAAGTACACCTCGAACATCATTTTTACCAAATTGTTTTCCATTTTAACCAATTGACTGAAAATAGAGTGCGTAACAGAATTGAACTTACCCAATTAAAATTCCAGATACGCAATTGAATGAAAAAGGAGTGCGTAAATACCCTATAGGCTAAAAAATTAATTAAGGTACTGCCTATCAGGACCTATAGTAAAACGAAGGAAGCACCCAGTGTTTATGAGCAGGATAAATTAAAAGTGATCTTAACCCGAACCTTCAATTTATTTGCCAATGGGCTATATCAGTATTTATGAGCACTTAAAATTTCATGGTCAGTTGAGTAGAGCCTAAAAATAGTTTTATAAACTTAAAAGCTTAATAATAATGGAAAGGAGACTGGCAGAAGTATTCAGAGTCATGTATACGTGTATCACTTCAATCAAGTTTTCAATAAATTTTGGTTTATGTGCATGGTGTGTTTAATAGTAAGAAAGATGAAAGGAGAAGAGAAAAAAATATAATAATGTGTAAGTGTAAAAGATGAAAGTGTTTAGTTTTAGTCAGATGGAGTTAAAAGCAGGTTCTGATGGTATGTTGATGTTCATTGTTGGGGATGTACATGTAGTTTAAAATCCAATACGACCATTTTTTGGTCGTGTCTACTGTCAAGACGGAACCATCACTTCCTCAATCCTGGAAGGGTTACTGTGTTTTAGCAGTCATGGCATTCAAACCCCGAGCTCTTTGCTTTGGCGGCTCTACAATAAGTCAAACGACTTAACGAGCCACCAACTCTGTGGCCGGAGAAATTAATCTGACTGTTAATGTGTCTTTCTCAATCACATAACTAGGTGGCCGTGGAATTTAAAGTCCAACCTCTTTGCACCACCGAGGCTGACATAACTATAAGCAAAATTACATCCAATGTAGTGGCTGGAGAAATTATGCTATCAGATGGTTTTATAATTATGTCCTTCTCATTCTGATTACTTGGAGGTTGTTAAATTAAAACCCAATCTCTTTGCTCCAGGGGCCGAGGCTGTACAACTAGGCAAACAAGCACTCTATATTATAGTGAAATGAGAAATTAATCTGACAGCAGAAGCCCAAAATTTACTTAAAAGCACAATTATTCAGAATATTTAAGCTGTGATAACATTCTTGTTGAGCTTTTCATCCCTCCAACAATCTTCTCTTGGTTCGTTTTCCTGCTGTACATCTGATTCTGACACTCAACAGCTTAAAGTCATATACAGATGAGACATCATTTTGATTTAAGATAACATCCAAAAGACTGGAGAAGCAGGGATTGGGATTGAACCTACGATCCCTCAGGTTTACATTTCGTGAGTGGCTTTATCAATACACCATGGAGGTTTTCCAGACCATCTTTTGTAACGGTAAGGTCCATAAGCAGGATAAGTTAAGGATTCATGCCACGAAAACGTCATCTTTCATCTAACTCACTGTAAAGACTAAGGGGGTCTCCCTTGCAAAATTCCTAAATTTTTCTAAGACAGGCTCAGAAGTTCATGAAAAATTATAAAAAAAATTCAGTAAAGAATCTTGAAGAACTTATAATATTAATGTTAACCAAACAATAAACCTTATGGCAAGGCAAATTATTTTTGGCAACATATCAGGATACTCATTCATTTTAGCAAACTAATGTGGGTGGGGTAAATTTTTTCCAATTTTATTCTCTTGCAAACTGCTGAATGACAGCCGAATAAACACGAAAAACGGAGGAATACAACTCGTTATACACCTGAAATCTTTACCTTTCGTTTTTTTTCAGTTCAAGGCGTTGCACGTGGGTATGACAGCAACTTTTCCTATCATAAATGAAAAAGAAATATTCCCGTAAGGCCTTGAACTCTCTTTGGTACTATTGTTTTTTGAGTATCCTGTTTACAGGGCCAAAGGGAAACAACTGTCACGCGCTAGTCACGTGGGGTATCCAATGGAAAAATTACAATTGAAGGGAAACAACTAAAATCGTTGATTCATAAATGCGTACCAGAGTTACTCAGCTTATTAATAGGCTCTCACGTGCAGAGTTAAAAAGAAAACTTACTTTTGGCGGGAAAATTAGTTATAATTCCACAGTTTAGCAATAACCAGAATTTACCCTCAGAATTTACCTTGGCACACACCACACACATCGCATATGCATGAAGGATATTCTGTGAAACACATACCCTATGTAGCGGCACATGCATATCCATTCTGTGAAAGTGGTGTAGCCCCTATATGCATATATGCACCGAAAATGCTGAGCTTTTCCAGTTAAGTTCTTCATTAATTGCTAAAATTCAAAATGTCTTTATTTTTGCAGACCTATTTCTGATTTGGACCGCATGCTGCTTGCCTGATTATTTAAAATTTCGAAAATTATTATTTTCAATAAGGGAGGCCGTTTGGGAATTGGGGCCTAAACAAAGAAAACTGATAGAACTTAAACACGAAATGAAGCACATCTGATGACCGTGAAGCTAAGCCCTCAGTTACATTGCAAAGATGGCTTAATTTTTTTTTTTTTTTTTAATTGGATCCGAGGTTTAGGCCTACACTTTATCATCCACAATCATCTTTAACATTAGTACTCCGCGCTGAATCGTACGTCACCACTTTGCGCTCTTGAAAACGCGACGTCATCAAAACGTTAGCACCGAGATCGCATTGCAACAAAAGTTCTTTGTGATTATTTTGAAACTATTTTCATGCCTTTCTCCAGTCTAGGATTCAAAATATTTCTGTTGGATCCGAGTTCCAGTTTAGATCAGAAATTGGTAGAAAAATCGAGCATCATTTTGAGGCCTGTCATACAAATGATTTTACGATGGGCCGTTTTTGTAAATATGGCCGATGCAATCTACTTACGTTTTTCAAGCGAACAAGAAACCTTTCTCTGTACCGTGAAAGCTGAACTCTAATTGCAACATGCTGCAAATGTTTCACATAGTGCATACTATTCTTCCAACGCCATGTTTACGTCATAGCTTCTTCCTTTTCTTTGTCAAAGTTAACGTCAAAATTGACGACAAACGTCAAATGCCATCTAACGTCAACAAGGGAAATAATAATTGGATGGTTTGACGTCTGGAAACACGCGGAAACGTCAGTGCAGAGTTTTGAGCTGCAAAATGGTTCAGACTATATGAGCCGCATCGTGAGAAAAAGGGATTATTGCCTATACGAAAACAAAGGCACAGATCAGCTTCGCAGTGAAGCTGATCAGCCCCTTTGTTTTCGCTTCTCAGATACAATCATTCTTCAATTTACATCTGAAAATTCAAGCTTCTAGCCTGCTTCTGTGACTGTAGGCCTACAGGCCGGTTTGTGTTAGACCTGGTCGGAAATCCCGAAGCTCAGTTTTCTCACGTCGCTGCTCATATATCAATATTGCGCTACTAATTCCATGTATTGTTCGGAACTACATGTATGTACATAAAGGGTCAGAAAAATCTCATATTTTGCAAATACTGACGTCGCTGTCTTAGACTACGTCAAATGCGCCACTTTCGTTGCATGTGGAGTGGGGTAGTGCGACACTGAACCACATGCATACGACATTCCAAGAACCTCTTAATAACAGACTGAAAGGCCAAGAAGCCTCTGAGAAAGTCATAATTTGAGGCGCTGACTTTTCTCAACTACCGATTAAAGCCCAAGTCACCGGCGCACTTCGCAGAAGTCCGAATATTATGCCCACAGTACGATTTGTTTCTTTTGTTTGCTTGCCCATTCAATGCATTATCAATTTCGTAATACGTGGGCCCATGTATGAGCATTATCTGATTATCTTAACCCAATAACGTCAATGCGCAGACTCGCAGTTTTACTAAAATTAGTTTGTTAAAAATTAAGGATTGTATCGAAGAATATTTTGCTTGGCCCTTTCTTATGTGCTCACGTCGTGCGTTAGGGTAGCAGTAAAAATGGGGGTCGCATAGCAAGGCCTTGCCGTACGCATAAATGGTTGTGCAAAAATGCGATAACGTTTACTATGTTTACATATTTTCAAGTCCGTGTATTGGTGAAATCTTTGAGTGTAGAAATGGTTTAATTTTGATATTTTGTGATTTACGAAATATTCGTTTTGTATTTTTATGTGATTCTGGTAATGTTTAAATGGAGGGCATTTATTTTGACCATTTTCTTTTGCGCGGGATACGGACTGGCGCAAATGATAGGTATGTCGTTGAACTAACCCTTCCGCATGAGAAAACCAACAATTTGCATTAGCGAAAACAAAGCCACAGATCAGATGTGCAGTAACTGCACAGCTGATCAGCGCCTTTGTTTTCGCTGCACGGATAGTAACTTCCTTCTTCTTCTTAAATCCGAAAACTCAAGCTTCTAGCCTGCTTGTGTGACTGTACAGTCCGGTTTATGTCAGATCCGGTTGGAACCCAAATTGTTGGTTTTCTCAGACAGGCTCAAAACTCGCCTTATAAACGAGTGACCATGGGTTTGATTCCGGGCTTCTACAGTGCGGTTTACGGGTGACACGTTACTGTGTCTCGACTCCATATGACCGTAGTTGTTAAGTGTGATCAGCAAACCAATCAACGGAATCTGGCATATTTTGGCTTAGTTTTATCAAACAAGACGTAAGATCGTTGTTTCTATGCTGCTTAAACAGTTTATGGTCATGTTCATTGGGACAGTAAGATAAAATTAGTTGTATTTAGGGATGTCGTGGAGTATTACGTTAAGGAAGGGGTCAACCTGATAAAACCTGCTCTCGTCCATTACGAAGACTTTCCGATGCAATATACATGTTCATAATTTTCAGCTGTAAAATTGAAAATTTAAGGAAACGAATGATGTTTTTAATATTTTTGCTCAAAACATATATTGATTGTGGGTTCACGTTAGAACCGCATTGCCCATGCGAGTACCCACAATCTATGTTTTAGAGCAAAAGTAAGAATGATAGGCATACCCCTTCTTATTCCAGTTGGGGTTCAAGGGATTATACATGTCACGGACATGTCATCATGAAAAAATGTCCGTGCAATGTAATAGTATACCCCCTCAAACCCCACTTCTGGGGTATGCAGGGGTAAACATATTTTTCTTATTTTTGCTCCAAAACATAGATTGTGGGTACTCGTAAGAACGCCGAGGCGGTTCTAACTTGTACACACAATCTATGTTTTGAGCAAAAATAAAAATATCAAAATTTTTCAGCTGAAAATTTTCAATTTTTAAGCTCAAAATTCTCTGTTTATTGCATGGGAAAGTTTTCGTATAACAGTGTGCATGTAGATCCGTGGAAGAGATAATCAAAAGTTTCTCACTTTAGTACTGCAGTTATTAGTGCGCCCATATGCATCTAGATACGATTACGTTATAACAGAGCTTTAGTAAGTCCTGTGGTCATGTTACATTTGACGAATGTACACCATTCCAAGGTCCGGAAATTGATACCATTAACTGACAGGCAAGAAGGTAATAACGAGAAAGAAATAACGCATGAAATTACAAAATTTGAAACAACACAAATGAAGAAGATGATGACTAGCTCTTTCCCAACGAGGTGACCACCGGACCAAATAAATAGTTAGACAGGCAAGATAAAGATAAATCACAACAGAGTCACCTTGAAACAACCAGTAAGATTACCAGAGGGCTTGTATCGGATTTATCGGGGACCCCAGTCTCCGCCACCATCCTGATGTAATTCTTTAATTTCCATGTAAGGTTACCATAACATAGCCTCCTCTTATTGTAGCTTGCATGCGCGGATCCAGAAATTTTCATGAGTGGGGGTCCAACGAAAATAGTAATTTTTGGTCACAGACGAGGGGGGGGGGGGGGGGGGGGGTCCAACCCCACAAAAATCCCGAAACTACCTTTTTTTTTTTTAGGTAAAATTTTCAAATTTCAGGGGGGTCCGGACCCCAGGTCCCCCCACTCTGGATCCGCCCATGGCTTGAATGGATCAGATGTGAGGTATGTTATTTTATTAAAATTTACCACCAGATACATGTACTTCTTTCAGAAACTGTAATTTTGTATCTGTATCACTTACATTGCCCACCATCACATTGCCAACCATGTAAAATCACTTAAATTTCTCACCATTAGATTGCCCACCATGTAAAATCACTTACATTGCCCATTATTTAATTAGCATCACCAAAAATATAACATTACTTAGCATCATATGTTTAACTTTGTCTGAATAAAGAAAAAGTTAGAGACATGTAATAATCAATGTCTGTATTCACTGGAGGACCGTATTGAAGATTTGCATTCATTATCCTCCTGAAATATAGAGATTATTATTATCATTATGAAATATAGAGATAACTGTTATTATCATTATCCATTACCAAAACATACCATGCAATATACAGAGATCTTTTAAGTTGTGAAAATTGAACATTTTTGTGAAAATTGATAATTTTCAGTGGAAATTTTTCAATATTTTTCTTATTTTGCTCAAAACATAGATTGTGGGTACACGTTAGAACCGCCTCGCGGTTCTAATGAGTACCCACAATCTATGTTTTGGAGGAAAAATAGGTATACCCCGCTAAACCCCAGTTTTTTTTCTATATAAAAGTGTGGTTTGACAGGGTATATACTTCACCGACATGTTTTCCTGATAATATGTTATCCTCCTTTTTTTATCAACCCTTTCTTATTGTAGTTCACATGGACCAGATGTGTGGTGGGTCTATTCCAAGCGATGAGAGATACCGACAAGTCATCTTTACATATGATTCTTCAAACATTACTCACAGAGACTGTAAAGTATGATATTTTATTACAATTTACAAAATTTGTATTTGAAACCCCAAATGAATAGGAAAATAAGTCATTTTACTGACAACTATTTCAGAACTGTCATGTAAGGGGTGTGATTCAAAATGTTACAGCAGGCATTCTACATTTTAGGATACCCTCATACCACCTAAACCATGATGTATTTAGCAATATTTAGCACTTACAAAGAAGGTTCTGACGTTTTTGATACTTTATTAACAGAAATCATCGAAAAAAGTATTAAAGTTAGAGTGCTTGAAATGTTAGAATCAGAATTAAAGAACTTTACAATGATCCAGTTTTCAACATTGACTTGTACTATTCATCCAGCTTCTAGGTCAGTGATTTTTGTACCCACATTTTTCTATCATTTGAGCCTGTGCATGAGAAAACCAACAATTTGGGTTTCCGACCAGGTCTGACACAAACCAGGCTGTATGCAGTCACAGAATAAAGCTAGAAGCTTGAAACTTTGAATATAAGTAGAAGAGGAATTGTACTATCCGTGTGGCGAAAACAAAGGTGCTGATCAGATGTGCAGTTACTGCACAGCTGATCTGCGTCTTTGTTTTCGCATATGCAAATTGTTGGGGTTCTCATGCCAAAGCTCATTAAGCATGTGGTAGGCTTCTATCTTTCTGCTCATGTTGTTCTGAGCTTCACATGAGTAAACTTGGATTTTTTTTTTATTCCAGGTTAGAGTCAACCATGGTGCCCTCAGATTGCGAGGAGGCGGTATGAGTTACAGTGAGAGCGGATACCTTATTGTTTTTCAAGAGATAAACTTGTTTTGATCATAGGTTAGAGTCAACCATGGCGCCCTCAGATTACGAGGAGGTGGTATGGTGTACAGTGAGAGCGGATACCTTATTGTTTTTCAAGAGATAAAGTTTTGATTCCAGGCAAGAGTCAACCATGGCGCCCTCAGATTGTGAGGAGGTGGTATGGTGTACATTGAGAGCAGATACCTTATTGTTTTTCAAGAGATAAACTTTTGATTCCAGGTTAGGGTCAACCATGGCGCCCTCAGATTGTGAGGAGGCAGTATGGTGTACATTGAGAGCAGATACCTTATTGTTTTTCAAGAGATAAAAATTTGTTTTGATTCCAGGTTAGAGTCAACATGGCACCCTCAGATTGTGAGGAGGTGATATGGTGTACATTGAGAGCAGATACCTTATTGTTTTTCAAGAGATAAACTTTTGATTCCAGGTTAGAGTCAACCATGGCGCCCTCAGATTGTGAGGAGGCAGTATGGTGTACAGTGAGAGCGGATACCTTATCGTTTTTCAAGAGATATGCTTGTTTTGATTCCAGGTTAGAGTCAACCATGGCGCCCTCAGATTGCCTGGAGACGGTATGGTGTACAGTGAGGGCCGATACATTATAGGTTTTCAAGAGATAAACTTGCTTTGATTCCAGATTAGAGTCAACCATGGCGCCCTCAGATTGCGGGGAGGCAGTATGGTGTACAGTGAGAGCGGACACCTTACCGTTTTTCAAGAGATAAGCTTGTTTTGATTCCAGGTTAGAGTCAACCATGGAGCCCTTAGATTGCGTGGAGACGGTATGGTGTACAGTGAGGGCGGATACCTTAAAGGTTTTCAAGAGATAAACTTGCTTTGATTCCAGATTAGAGTCAACCATGGCGCCCTCAGATTGTGAGGAAGCGGTATGGTGTACAGTGAGGGCAGATACTTTATCGTTTTTCAAGAGATAAATTTGTTTTGATTCCAGATTAGAGTCAACCATGGCGCCCTCAGATTGTGAGGAAGCGGTATGGTGTACAGTGAGAGCGGATACCTTATCGTTTTTCAAGAGATAAACTTGTTTTTATTCCAGGTTAGAGTCAACCATGGCGCCCTCAGATTGCGAGGAGGTGGTATGTCGTACAGTGAGAGTGGATACCTTATCGTTTTTCAAGAGATAAACTTGTTTAGTTTGAGTTGCAAGCAAGTCAGCTTCAGCGTAACCAAAGGAATATATTATTCTGGGTCCGACTATGATTATTACAAAGATATTATGCCAGACCCTGCGATTCCTGGTAAGTTCTTCATGAGACATAATCTGTGAAGGGAAACAAAAAATGCATGGATATTACTCTAAATATTCTTTGTTGCATGGATTTAATTCTAAATTATATTTGATGCACGGATATTATCATAAATCTTCTTTAATGCATGGATTATACTCTAAATCTTGTTTGATGCATGGATATTATTACATGTATTAATCTAGTTTGATGCATGGATATTATTGTAAATCTTGTCTGATGCATGGATGTTATTTAAAACATTGTTTGATGGGTGAATATTATTCAAATCTTATTAGATTTCAAATCTTGTTCGATGCATGTATATTATTATTTATCTAGTTTGATGCATGGACATTCTTTTTAATCTTGTTTGATGCTTGGATGTTATTTAAAACATTGTTTGATGGGTGAATATTATTCAAATCTTATCAGATGCATGAATATTATTTCAAATCTTGTTCAGTGGATATTATTCTAAAACTTGTTTGATGCAATGATATTATTTTGAAACTTGTTTGATGCATGGAGATACCTGTAATGCCAAATCTTGTTTGATGCATGGATATTATGTTAAAATGTGTTTGATGGATGGGTATCTAATTTTTTTTGGTATCATCCCAACAGGCATTCCTCGTCCACTATGCGCATGGAACCTACCATGGTCGGAGTACCCCACCAAGATAATAAAGGCAGAGAGCGATAATCTAGATATTTGGTTCCAGTCTGGTCCCTATACACCTGATGGAGCTGGGTTCAAGCTGCTCATTGTTGATTACTATGATGGATGTAAGCATTACAGTGTCCATGTAATATACAGAGATTTTTAAAGTCATTAAAAATGAAATTTTTTAGCAGATTTTTTTTTTATTTTCTTATTTTTGCTCAAAACATAGATTGTGGGTACACGAGTACCCACAATCTATGTTTTGGAGCGAAAATAAGAAAAATAGATATACCCCTGCATACCCCAGTTTTGCTATATAAAAGTCCATATATATTTGCTATATAAAAGTGGGGTTCAAGGGGGTATACATGACACGGACATGTTTTCCTGATGAGTAAAGTATAATTATGAACACAGACTTTGGTTCAGTCTACTAAGTAAATTTTAAATTAAGTGATTATTAATAAAGCATGTGACTTGCTGCAGTTATTAATATACAAGATACTTATGCACATACATTTATACCATTTGTTTATAATAGAGGTGAGAATACAGGCATAATGGTTTGACATGAACCACTTTTCTTGGGCAGGCTCAGACCTGGGTTAACCGCCCAGGTCTGAGCCTGCCCAGGAAAAGTGGTTCATGTCAAACAGTTCATACATATAAGCATTATTTGCTTAGTTGAGTGGGCTGTGGGTTTTTAAGCACTTTTTATATGTCATGACATCCTAATTTTTGGTAGAAGTCTCATAAAGTGGAGGCAACTTCCCTACATGACCATTAGCTGTTGACTGGGACGCTAAGAAACAATTCAAACAAACAAACACATATCACATAACATGTTTTACTTTGTATCAAAATAAATACTTAACATCACTGTTGGGATCTCCAAGCTGAACAGTATGTGTAGAATTTGTAAATGGAGATTAATTTGTTGATGGCATAAGCAATGAACAAACCTGCAAAAACTTTGCCTAATCTTTCAGCTTTTAAATGCCAAGACAGTGAATATCGCTGTAACAACAAGAGATGTATCACAAAATCAGCAGAAAAACTGTGAAGGAAAAGACTGGTACACAGATAATTCTAGGTGCATGATCATTCGGAATTAATTTGTTTGGGACATATAGAAACAAACTATTAAAAACTTTTCTTCTTCTTTCAGCTTCTGAATGCCAAGACAGTGAATATCGCTGTAACAACAAGAGGTGTATCACTAAATCAGCAGAAAATAAAGACTGTGATGTAATAGACAGGTGTAGTGATCATTCTAGGTGCATGACAATTCAAAATTAATTTGTTTGGAATATATACAAACAAACTAACAAATATTTTTCTTTTTCTTTCAGCTTTTGAATGCCAAGACAGTGAATATCGCTGTAACAACAAGAGATGTGTCACTAAATCGGCAGAAAATAAAGACTATGACAGAATAGACTGATGCACTGATCATCTAGGTGCATGACAATTCAGGATTAATTTACATGTATTTGGAATGATATTTAGAAACAAATTAACATTCTAATTCTTTCAGCTTTTGAATGCCAAGACAGTGAATATCGCTGTAACAACAAGAGATGTATCATTAAATCGGCAGAAAATACCGACTATGGCAGCATAGACTGATGCCAGGATAATTCTAGGTGCATGAGAATTCGGAATTAATTTGTTTGGGATATATAGAAAACTGTTAAAAGCTTTTCTTTTTTCTTTTAGCTTTTGAATGCCAGGACAGTGAATATCGCTGTAACAACAAGAGGTGTATCACTAAATCAGCAGAAAAACTGTGACGGAAAAGACTGGTACACAGATAATTCTAAATGCATGATTATTCAAGATTAATTTATTTGGGATGATATTTGAGCCGCCTCATGGGAAAACCAACAATTTGCTTAGCAAAAACAAAGCCGCAGATCAGCTTCGCGGTAACCGCGAAGCTGATCAGCGCCTTTGTTTTCGCTACACGGATAGTACAATCCCTCTACTTCCTAAATACGAAATTTCATGCTTCTAGCTGTCTTCTGTTACTGTGCAGTCCGGTTTGTGTCTGACCTGGTCGGAAACCACATTATTGGTTTTTTCACGAGACGGCTCATTTAGAAACAAACCAACAAAAACTTTTTCTTAATCTTTCAGCTTTTGAATGCCAAGACAGTGAATATCGCTGCAACAACAAGAGGTGTATCACAAAATCGGCAGAAAACGCAGACTGTGACGGAATAGACTGGTGCCAAGACAATTCAGGTTGCAGGGTTAATTGGGGCCTAATTGGGGGCCTGATTGGAGGGATAGGGTCGGCATTGCTTGGTCTGGCTATTGGGTTATGTCTGAAATGCTACTACCAAGGGAAAACTGATCAGGTAATGTACGTTAATATCGTTAACCCATATTTGACGAATGGATTCTCCCATTGTTATCAATTGGGTGAGTCCACTTTCATTTTTAGTGGTGTTAGGAGTGATTTTTATTTTTTATTTCATTTTTCGATGAAATTTCTCTGTGCAAACAGAATAGCCCCAGATGGGACGCCGCGTTCTGCGGCGTCACACAGAACGCGGCGTCACATCTGGGGCTATTCTGTTTGCCTATGTCCCATCAAAGGGACACCAGGCTTAAATGAGTTAATACAATAACACAGTATTTTATTTCAGCCATTAAAATAATAGTTTTTTTACTTTTCTGCTCAAAACATAGATAGCGCATACTCATTCGAAGCTCCTGGGTGATGTGTGCCCACAATCTAATGTTTTGAAATACAAATGTACATGTAAAAGACAGAAAACATTAGGTACTATATAAAAGCAGGGTGTGATGGGGGATGGTTTTACATTTTAAGGAAATGTTTTCCTGGCTGGTTGACAGTAGAAAGTCCCAGTTATTGGTCATTTGCCTGTGGTGTAAAACGTTATCAGGTCACTGTAAAAATTGGTATTTAAAATCACCTTTACGGTCGGTATCATCCTTAAACGGTTCCAAGTTGTTCTGTTTTTTATATTTCAATGTAAGTTTCAGGAATGTCAATTTATCATTTAATATAAACAGCTGAGCCATGATGCAAGAAAACCTACACTTTGTTTATGCGAAAACAAAGACGCAGATCAGCTGTGCAGTAACTGCACAGCTGATCAGCGCCTTTGTTTTCGCTACATGGATAGTAAAATTCCTCTTCTTCCCAAATCCTAAATTTCAAGCTTCTATACATCTTCTGAGACTGTACAGGGCAGTTTATGTCGGACCTGGTCGGAAACCCTGAAGACCGGTTTTCTCGCATCACGGCTCATATAACATTTGGACAGTTTAGGTAGCTAAGTGGCCACCATTCGGAGAATAGCTGCTCCAACATATAAGGCATAAACATACTGTATTTTGATATATTGTTTTAGGCAGACATTTCTTTATAATTGTGGTGGTGGTATAATACCGCATTCATGTTTAACATCCTATATTAACATTTAGCTAAGTTTAAGGGCCCCCGTAACTGGGCGGTTAAGAGTGCTGTTTCTTAATCACTCGATCATCTCACCGCTGTGTCTGGTTTGGGTTCGGGGGGAGATGGGGGGTGGGGGGGGTCCCCGTTTTCATCTCCAACTACTGATTGGCCCGTCTCATAAGAGCTGAAATACCGGTAGTCTTGAAAGGGACGTTAAACTGAATAAAAAAAAGTTCCTGGTTATTTAATAGCTTAATTTATCATTTTTCTCCTTACATCTTCTTACAGCATACAGGCTCTGAATCTTACCATTATTCGACTGGCGGTAGATATGAATCGCGGCCAGGCCAAAATCGACGGGCACCAGCGATCAGTAGCTATGAACAAAGGGCACAAGAAATTTATGACTACTATCGAGAAACACACGACATGGGTAGAAACACAAGAGGTTTCCGTCGTACACAAGACAGCAATGCAAATTCAACAGCACAGAGTGGGAACCATTATCATCGACCCGGGCAGAGCCGTTTACCAGATAGAAATGCTAATTCAACAGTGTTGAACTCAGTGCCTTCAAATGGGGAACCGCCCAGTTATAATAGTATATTAGAACAAGATGCCAGCCGAACAACGAATTCAACTAACACTCATAGTGGGGGTGGGGATAGTTCAGCAAACCAGCGGCCATCAGCTGATCATGACAGGGAGCAGGATTTGGACTCTGGGGCTGGTTATCAGCCCCCACCACCAGAGTATGAAATTGTGACACAGTATAAGGGATTGTACCAAGTGTCCGAAACACAACCAAACACAGTATGATTGAACCATAGTATTGTAGCTGTAGTTTTATCTATAAAAGAACAGAGGTGGTTCTAATGCGTACCCACAATCAATACTTTGTGCAAATATAATAAACATATCATTCTCCTAAAGAAATTTTCTATTTTAACAGCTGAAAAAAAAAATCTCCATATATTAAATGGACTTGTTTTTGTAATGTTCTCTCATAGGCCAGTCAGAGCTCATGAAACTACACTTTGAGATACCACCTTGGATAATGCACGGCACCATGGGGCAGTTTTGACTATTCACCAAAAATAAAACTACTCTTATAGCTACAAAAACAGATTTCATGGTACATGAACATATAAAGTGTTTATTCCATTTCATCAGGATAACATGTCCTTGAAATGTAAACCCCCTTTTTATATAGAAAAACTGGGGTTTGCAGGGGTATACCTATTTTTCTTATTTTTGCTCCAAAACATAGATTGTGGGTACTCGTTAGAACCGCCTCGTCGAGGCGGTTCTAACGTGTACTCACAATCTATGTTTTGAGCAAAAATAAGAAAAACATCAAAAATTTTCCGGTGAAAATTTCATTTTTACAACCAATTTTTTTTTCTCTATATTGCATGGACATGTTTTCGTAATAAATAAAACTACTCTTATAGCTACAAAAACAGATTTCATGGTACATATAGAGTGTTTATTCCATTTTCTCGAAACAAATGTCAAATGGCCTTGTGTATTCTTAAGAGCACCATCAAAATTAATGTCCATTTTATAGCCACAAGAGCTAAATTGCTGGGTGAAATATATTCGTCAAAAACAGGTATAATATCGGCAGATAATCCATGATCTAACAGCCTCTGTTTTCTTTCCAGGGTGATAATTAAATCTAGTATCATTTGAGCCGCAATGCGAGAAAACTGGGCTTGCGGGTTTCCAACCAGGTCTGAGACAAACCTGCCAGTTACTGCACGGCTGATCTGCGTCTTTTTTTCAGCTCACCTGAGCCGAAGGCTCACAAGGTGAGCTTATAGTATAGTAGTTGAGCCGGTGTCCATCCGTCCATTCACATTTTCAAACATCTTCTTCTCTGAAACCGCTTGGCCAATGAAAGCCAAATTTTGTGTGGGTAGGGGGAACGAAAGTTTGTTCTCGAGATCTTGATCACATGACCAAGATGGCCACCACACCCATATATGGTAAAAAACACTCAAAAATCTTCTTCTCCAGAACCGGCAGGCCGATTTCCATGAAACTTGGTATGTAGCATCAGGGACTTCAGCCCATCATAGTTTGCGCAAATGATGACCCTAGGATGACCTTGACTTATTTTACGGCAAGGTCAATTTTGGAAACATAGGCTTTTACATGGGAAAAAGTGAAAACTATGGATTTTTTTGAAAACTATTGTAGCCTGAGACCTGAAAAGTGGCAGAGGCAAACAACTAATGGAGTAGATGAAGGTATGTGATTAATTTAGGTCAAGGTCATCTCTTGACCTTGACCGGTCTGTCGTCCATACACACTTTTCAAAGATCTTCTTCTCTGAAATGGCTTGGCCAATCAAAGTGAAATTGTATGTGCAGCATCAATTGGTAGGGGTAACGAAAGTTTGATCGCGAAATCCAGGTCACATGACCAAAATGGCCGCCATGCCCATATATGGTAAAAACCACTCAAAAATCTTATTCTCCTGAACCGGCAGTCCGATTTTCACTAAACTTGGTATATAGCATTTGGGACTACAGCCCATCATAGTTTGTTAAAATGATGACCTTAGGATGACCCTGACCTATTTTACGGCAAGGTCAATTTTGGAAGCATAGGCTTTTACATGGGAAAAAGTGAAAATTATGGATATTTTTAAAACTATTGCAGCCTGAGACCTGAAAAGTGGTAGATGCAAAACAACTAATGAAAGTGTGTGATTAATTTAGGTCAAGGTCATCTCTTGACCTTCACCGGTCTGTCATCCATACACACTTTTCAAAGATCTTCTTCTCTAAAACCCCATGGCCTTTTATGTGGACCATGGGTAGGGGTAACGAAAGTTTGATCGCCAAATCTAGGTCACATGACCAAGATGGCCGCCACGCCCATATATGGTAAAAATCACTCAAAAATCTTCTTCTCCAGAACCGGCAGGCCGATTTTCACGAAACTTGGTATGTAGCATTTGGGACTCCAGCCCATCATAGTTTGATAAAATGATGACCCTAGGATGACCTTGACCTATTTTACAGCATGGGCAATTTTGGAAACATAGGCTTTTACATGGGAAAAAGTGAAAACTATGGATTTTTTGAAAACTATTGCAGCCCGAGACCTGAAAAGTGGTAGATGCTAAACAACTAATGGAGTCAATGAAGGTATGTGATTAATTTAGGTCAAGGTCATCTCTTGACCTTGGCCTGTACGTCATCCAAACACATTTTTCAAAGATCTTCGATGAAACCGCTTGGCCAATCAAAGTGAAATTTTATGTGCAGCAGCCATGGGTAGGGGGAACGAAAGTTTGATTGCAAAATCCTGGTCACATGACCAAGATGGCCGCCACACCCATATATGGTAAAAACCACTAAAACATCTTCTCCTGAACCGGCAGGCCGATTTTCACGAAACTTGGTATGTAGCATTTGGGACTCCAGCCCATCATAGTGTGATCAAATTATGACCCTAGGATGACCTTGACCTATTTAATGGCAAGGTCAATTTCAGAAACATAGGCTTTTACATGAGAAAAAGTGAAAGCAATGGATATTTTGAAAACTATTGTAGCCTGAGACCTGAAAAGTGGTAGATGCAAACAAATAATAGAGTAGATGAAGGTATGTGATTAATTTAGGTCAAGGTCAATTTTGGAAACATAAGCAAACATGGAAACATGGGAAAAGTGACAACTAGGTCTCAGGTACGCATTTACAGGACCAATTATCCAATGGTAACTATTGCAGCCATAGACCTGAAACATGACCAGTGACTTGACTCTCAGGTGAGCGATCGTTGCCCTTGGGCTACTTGTTTTTTGCATATGCAGATTGTTGGGTTTCTCATGAATCAGCTCATTTTAGATAGCACTCTTCTACCAATAAATATATTTTCCCCTTATCAATTCTTAAAATGTCTTTAACTAAAATCACTTAATAGCCACAAGAGCTAAATTCCTGGGCAAAATAAACTTGTCAAAAACTGGTACAGTATCAGCGGATATTCCGTGTTCTAACAACCACTGATTTCTATCCTGGGTGATAAATTGACTCCAGAATCATTTGAGCCGCAACGAGAAAACTGGGTTTGCAGGTTTCCAACAAGGTCTGACACGAATCTGCCTGCGCAGTCATGGAAGAAGGCTAGATGCTTCAAATTTATGGATTTAAGAGGAGGCATTGTACTATCTGTGTAGCGAAAACAAATACAGATTTAAGTAGAGGGATTGTACTACCTGTGTAACGAAAACAAAGGTGCTGATCAGCTGTGCAGTTGCTGCACAGCTGATCAGCGACTTTGTTTTCCATTTGCAGATTGTTGGTTTTCTCATGATACGGCTCATTTGTAATTGCACTCCAATTTTTTTTCATTGTACCAATGAACATATTTTTCCCTTGACAATTCTTGAAAAATAACTAAGATCACTTTATAGCCACAAGAGCTAAATTCCTGGGTGAAATAAACTCGTCAAAGACAGGTACAATATCAGCGGATATTCCATGTTCTAACAACCACTGTTTTCTGTCCTGGTAAATCAATGATTCCAATACTGGTTGTAGCAACACTTGGAGAGCCTGCAAAATAAGAAGAAACAAAATGATGGTTTAAGTCCAAGGGAACAATTTTTCAGTCAGGCTGGGAGAGAGTCATCGCTTCCTAGGAATTGACCAGTACAATAGGAGTTAATGTGTCTTGTTTAAGCCCCTGTCACACATGAGTTGGACCTACGAGTTAAGCTCCACCCACTTTTTTGGTGAACTTGTAGAGAACTCGCCGGTTTCATACACAAGTCTTCCCTACTCGTAGCAGCTCTTGGAAAGACTACAAGAATTTTAAATTTTAAATGGTTTAAAATTCTCGAAGCAACTCACTGTCTAAAAGTGGACAGAGCATAAGTCGTACTGATCTTGTAGCTAATCATTCAGAACTCATAATGATGTCATGGAATGTCATACGTTCTTTGTGTCTTGTTAAGCATGGTGACTTATTTACAAGTTGTTATGATATTCAAGGCGACTTCTTTTGAGTTACCACAACATCTTGCGAGTTCACTACGACAGTCTTACCAGTATCCGAGAGTTTCCATGACTTATATTGTATGGATGTCGAACTTGTAGTACATTATAATTCATGGTGACTCGCTCGGTGAGTTATGATTTGCACCAATTCATAGCTTCAACTCGTGTGTGACAGCTTCTAAACATTTCCAACTTAACTTGTGGCAACTCGCGCGACATAACTCACACCAACTTATAGTATGCCGTAGCTTCAACTCATGTGTGACAGGCCCTTTAAGCACACAACTCAGTGCCAGTTTTAACAACAATTTGATGGTTGCTTTAAATAAACCTCAAAATAAAATTTTTATTCAGCTAATTTCATTTAAAATCAGTTATGTAAAAAAAAAATAAAACTTTTTTATGCAACCAACAAATCAATTTTGTTTATTTTAGTCTTGAGGTGTGACATCCTATCAAGAGCTAATGTCACATTAGCATGGGACTCAAATCAAAGACCCATCTAAAAGAGCGGAGGAGCATGGGAACAAGCCCATAACTCTTGTTCCCGAGTTTATAAAACTTTTTTCATGCTCAACTCAGCTCAGCATGAAATTCAAAGTGCTCAAAGATACTGAAATAGCCCAAACACATTGAAATTTTAAGCTTATATCACCAAAACCTGTAATTCTTCCCGCTAATAAATGTCAAAATGCCAACAATTGTTGGCATTTTAACATTTAAGAGCAGATAAAGTTTAGTCTCAGCTGAGCTGAGCTGAGCTTGAAATAAGTTTTAGAACCTCGGGGCCTGGTTTACAAGGCAATAGGCCCAAATACTACTCCACAGAGCTGCTAAGAAACTATAAATATTTGAGCCAGGGCATGAGACTAGAGGACCATTGGTCCTGTAGCTCACCTGAGTGATTATCACATTGTAAGCTCATGAGATTTAAATTAATTGAGAATCGACCAATGAAAGTCTATGCATGGACACTATTGACCCCCGGGGCATGGCCAAATTTGACCCAGGGGCATGACTGGCACAATTTATAATGGGGACTACCAAACATTGCTACATACAAAATATAGAAGCTCTGGGCCTTTTGGTTTCAGAGAAGAAGTTTTTTTTAGTTTTTCCCATTGTAAGTCTAAGGAGACTATCTACCCCCGGGGCGTGGCCAAATTTGACCCCAGGGGCATGGCTGGCACAATTTATGTAGAGGACCATTAGCCATTGCCACATACAAAATATCTAAGCTGTGTGCCCTGTGGTTTCAGAGAAGAAGATTTTTGAATTTTTTTCCCATAGCAAGTTTATTGAGACTATCAACCTCCGGGACCTGGCCAAATTTGACCCCAGGGGCATGAATGGCACAATTTATGTAGAGGACCATTAGCCATTGCTACATACCAAATATCAAAGCTGTGGGCCTAGTGGTTTCAGAGAAGAAGATTTTTTTAGTTTTTCCTATTGTAGGTCTATGGAGACTATCGACCCCCGGGGCATGGCCAAATTTGACCCCGGGGACATGATTGGCACAATTTATGTAGAGGACCATTAGCCATTGCCACATACAAAATATCAAAGCTGTGAGCCCTGTGGTTTCAGAGAAGAAGATTTTTGAATTTTTTTTCCCATAGTAAGTCTATGGAGACTATCAACCCCCGGGGCGTGGCCAAATTTGACCCCAGGGGCATGAATGGCACAATTTATGTAGAGGACCATTAGCCATTGTTACATACCAAATATCAAAGCTGTTGGCCTAGTGGTTTCAGAGAAGAAGATTTTTTAGTTTTGTTCCTATTGTAGGTCTATGGAGACTATCGACCCCCGGGGCGTGGCCAAATTTGACCCCAGGGGCATGATTGGCACAATTTATGTAGAGGACCATTAGCCATTGCCACGTACAAAATATCAAAGCTGTGGGCCCTGTGGTTTCAGAGAAGAAGATTTTTTAATTTTTTTCCCATAGTAAGCCTATGGAGACTATCAACCCCCGTGGCGTGGCCAAATTTGACTCCAGGGGCATGAATGGCACAATTTATGTAGAGGACCATTAGCCATTGCTACATACTAAATATCAAAGCTGTGGGCCTAGTGGTTTCAGAGAAGAAGATTTTTTTAGTTTTTCCCATTGTAAGTCTATGGAGACTATCCACCCCCGGGGCGTGGCCAAATTTGACCCCAGGGGCATGGCTGGCACAATTTATGTAGAGGACCATTAGCCATTGCCACATACCAAATATCAAAGCTGTGGGCCCTGTGGTTTCAGAGAAGAAGATTTTTGAATTTTTTTCCCATAGTAAGTCTATGGAGACTATCAACCCCCAGGGCGTGGCCAAATTTGACCCCAGGGGCATGAATGGCACAATTTATGTAGAGGACCATTAGCCATTGCTACATACTAAATATCAAAGCTGTGGGCCTAGTGGTTTCAGAGAAGAAGATTTTTTTAGTTTTTCCCATTGTAAGTCTATGGGACCTATCTGTTGCCATGGAAACCACAATTTTGATACAATCTGCTCCAAAACCTAATGCCATCAATCCCCCAACCCAATTATGGTTCACATTAAATTTGATCAAGATCGGCATACTAGCTTCAGAAATATTCTTCTTTGAAATTGTGGACGGACGACGACGACGACGAAGGACGACGGATGCCTGCCTATCCTATAAGCTCACCTGTGAGCCTTCGGCTCAGGTGAGCTAAAAACCAACAATTTGTGGTTCCGACCAGGTCTGACACAAACCGGGCTGCACAGCCACAGATGTAGGCTAGAAGCTTGAAATTTCAGATTTAAGAAGAAGAGGTATTGTACTATCCGTGTGAAAACAAAGGTGCTGATCATCAGCTTCTACGCCATTGTTTTCACCTATGCAAATTGTTGGTTTTCTGATGCGGCGGCTCACTTATCCTTTTAGAGTAGCAACTTACAGTTATTGGCTCAATATAGGTGAAGTACTGTTCATAGTCCTGATATAGAGCTGTCATCTTGTCTCTGAATTGTTTGACACTGACAGCTTCGTCTGAAAACAGATACATGTTGGCTCCATAAATTTTGTTAACCCATATTTGACGAATGGATTCTCCCATCATTATCAATTGGGTGAGTCCAATTTCAGTTTTATGGGTGTTATACGGAGTGATTTTTAGCTCACCTGAGCCGAAGGCTCACAAGGTGAGCTTATAGGATGGCCATGATCCGGCGTCCGTCCGTCGTCCGTCCGTCGTCGTCGTCCACAATTTCAAAGATCTTCTTCTCTGAAACCGCTTGGCCAATCTAGTTGAAATTTTATGTGGAGCCTCCTTGGGTAGTGGCATTTCAAGTTTGATCGCGAAATCCAGGTCACATGACCAAGATGGCCGCCACGCCCATATATGGTAAAAACCCTTCAAAAATCTTCTTCTCCAGAACCGGTGGGCTGATTTCCACGAAACTTGGTATGTAGCATCGGGGACTTCAGCCCATCATAGTTTGATAAAATGATGACCCTTGGATGACCTTGACCTATTTTACGGCAAGGTCAAATTTGGAAACATAGGCTTTTACATGGTAAAAAGTGAAAACTATGGATTTTTTGAAAACTATTGCAGCCTGAGGCCTGAAAAGTGGTAGATGCAAACAACTAATGGAGTAGATGAAGGTATGTGATTAATTTAGGTCAAGGTCATCTCTTGACCTTGGCCAGTCTGTCGTCCATTCACACTTTTCAAAGATCTTCTTCTCTGAAACTGCTGGGCCAATCAAAGTGAAATTTTATGTGGAGCATCCATGGGTAGAGGAGATGCAAGTTTGATCGCGAAATCCAGGTCACATGACCAAGATGGCTGCCACGCCCATATATGGTAAAAACCACTCAAAAATCTTCTTCTCCAGAACCGGCAGGCCGATTTTCATGAAACTTGGTATGTAGCATTTGGGGCTTTAGCCCATCATAGTTTGATAAAATGATGACCCTAGGATGACCTTGACCTAATTTACAGCAATGTCAATTTCGGAAACATAGGCTTTTACATGGGAAAAAGTGAGAACTATGGATTTTTTGAAAACTATTGCAGCCTGATGCCTGAAAAGTGGTAGATGCAAACAACTAACGGAGTAGATGAAGGTATGTGATTAATGTAGGTCAAGGTCATCTCTTGACCTTGGCCAGTCTGTCGTCCATACACACTTTTCAAAGGTCTTCTTCTCTGAAACTGCTGGGCCAATCAAAGTGAAATTTTATGTGGAGCATCCATGGGTAGGGGAGACGAAAGTTTGATCGCAAAATCCAGGTCACATGACCAAGATGGCTGCCACGCCCTTATATGGTAAAAACCACTCAAAAATCTTCTTCTCCAGAACCGGCAGGCCGATTTTCATGAAACTTAGTATGTAGCATCTGGGACTCCAGCCAATCATAGTTTGATAAAATGATGACCCTAGGATGACCTTGACATATTTTACGGCAATGTCAATTTTGGGAACATAGGCTTTTACATGGGAAAAAGTGAAAACTATGGATTTTTTGAAAACTATTGCAGCCTGATGCTTGAAAAGTGGTAGATGCAAACAACTAATGGAGTAGATGAAGGTATGTGATTAATTTAGGTCAAGGTCATCTCTTGACCTTGGCCAGTTTGTCGTCCATACACACTGTTCAAAGATCTTCTTCTCTGAAACTGCTGGGCCAATCAAAGTGAAATTTTATGTGGAGCATCCATGGGTAGGGGAGACGAAAGTTTGATCGCGAAATCCAAGTCACGTTACCAAGATGGCCGCCACGCCCATATATGGTAAAAACCACTCAAAAATTTTCTTCTCCAGAACCGGCAGGCCAATTTTCGCGAAACTTGGTATGTAGCATTTGGGACTACAGCCCATCATAGTTTGATCAAATGATGACCATAGGATGACCTTGACCTATTTTACGGCAAGGTCAATTTTGGAAACATAGGCTTTTACACGGGAAAAGGCGAAAACAATGGATATTTTGGAAACTGTTGCAGTCTGAGACCTGGAAGTTGCTAGATGCAGACAACCAATGGAGTCAATTGAGGTAAGTAATTAATGAAGGCCAAGGTCATTTCTTGACCTTGACCCAAAGTCATTTAAATATCAAAATTAAAATTATGGTTTTCTCATAAATCACTGGGTTTTGAAACTATTGTAGCCTGAGACCTGAAACTTTGCAGATGCAGACAACTTATGAATTCAATGAAGGTGTGTGAGTATTCAAGGTCAAGGTCATTTCATGATGACTTAATACTCCAGGATCAGGCTTCAGGTGAGCGTTCTCAGGACCAATGGTCCTCTGGTTAGCTCACCTGAGCCGAAGGCTCACAGGTGAGCTTATAGTATACCCATGCTCCGGCGTCCGTCCGTCGTCCACAAGATCTTCTCCTCTGAAACCGCTTGGCCAATCAAAGCCAAACTTCATGTGGAGCATCCTTAGGAAGGGGGAACGAAAGTTTATATACATGGTACAGGTCCAATGACCAAGATGGCCGCCATGGCTATAAATAGCAAAAACCTTTAAAAATCTTCTCCAAAACCAGTGGGCCGATTTCCACGAAACTTGGTGTGTAGCATCAGGGACGCGGGCCCATCATGGTTTATATAAATCATGACCCTAGGATGACCTTGACCTATTTTACGGCAAGGTCAACTTAGGTCGCCAATGCATTTGAATGGGAAAAAATAGTAAAATGGAACTAAATGGTGGAAACTTGCTGTGAGTATGCAAATGGACAGAAAATTTATGTTTATGGAAAAAAATTTGACCCCAGGAGGTTGTCTGCCCCTGCCCTGGGGCTATATACATGTATATGACCATAATATTCAAACATCTACTTCTCTGAAAACGCTATACCAATAAAAGCCAAACTTTAAGTGGAGCATTGTTAGGAAGAGGGAATGAAAATTTATATAAAAGGTCAAGGTCACATGACCAAGATGGCTGCCATGGCTATAAATAGCAAAAACCTTTAAAAATCTTTTTCTCCAGAACCAGAAGGCCTATGATTTTGAAATTTGGCATGAAGCATCATGCAATAGAGCTTTATAAAGTTTATATAAATCATGACCCTGGGATGACCTTGACCCATTTTATGGCAAGGTCAACTTAAGTCACATATCCCAGATCTCAGGTGAGCGTTTATAGGACCATTGGTCCTCTGGTTATTTTTTTAATCTCATTTTTGGATGAAATTTCTCTGTGCAAACAGAATAGCCCCGGATGGGACACCGTGTTCTGTGGCGTCACATCTGGGGCTATGCTGTTTGCCTATGTCCCACAAAAAGGACGCCAGGCTTAACTGAGTTAAACTTGGTAATTGTTTAATTTCAAAGCCTACATTGATTTTTTGCACACATACAGTCTGTTTAAATAAAAACAACAATAACTAAACATATCTGACGTCTCTTTGCGACTAAGGAAAACACAAAATTCTCTATTTCTTAGCAAATCACTGATTGTGAAATACAGGTATGTTCACAGACGAAAATCTATTTATTTAAATATTTTGTTCTGTTCAAATATTAAAAACAGGTTTATGGTTTTGACTCAACAAAAAAACAAATTCAGATCCAGTCACATCATGACTCTGCAGCTGAAAATAGTGTAAAGTTGACAGTTTAGTAAAGTTTAGGTCTATTCTTGTAAGAAACAATTAGGCAGTTCTTACTATAAGCACAAAATATGAGCTGCCCCATGAGAAAACCAGAGGACCAATGGTCCTGTAAACGCTCACCTGAGATCTGCTGTATATACAAATGTTATAGAAAATAGTCTAAGTTTAGGGGCAGATGAAGCCCTTGGGCCATTTTTTATTCAGAATAATCAATATACTGTCTATACAAGTTTTTCCCTTCAAATGACATTTTAACAGTTTACCCATTCAAATACATAGGCAACCCATGTTGACCTTGCCTTAAAATAGGTCAGAGTCATCACAGGGTCATGATTTATACATACATTGTAGTACTTGAGTCATCGATGCTTCATGCCAAGTTTCTTCGAAATCGGTCAACCGGTTCCGGAGAAGAAGATTTTTGAAGGGTTAATACCATATATGGGCATGGCGGCCATCTTGGTCATGTGACCTTGATTATTTATATATACATTGATTCCCCCATTCTATAGATGCTTCACATGAAATTTGGCTTTGATTGGCCAAGCGGTTTCAGAGGAGAAGATGTTTGAATATTATGGTTATATACATGTATAATGCCCCGTGGCTGGGGCTAATGAGCCCCTGGGGTCCAATTGTTTTTAGAATCATTAATATTCAGTCCTACTGCCTATTTCCTGCAAGACTTTACTTTAAATGACATTTTAAAAGTTTTCACCATTCAAATGCATTGGCGACCTATGTTGACCTTGCTGTAAAATAGGTCAAGGTCATCCAAAGGTCATAATTTATAAACACATTGTAGTACTTCAGTCCCCAATGCTTCATGCCAAGTTGTGTTGAAATCGGTCGATTGGTTCAGGAGAAGAAGAATTTTAAAGGCTTTTTACCATATATGGGCATGGCAGCCATCTTGGTCATGTGACCTGGATTATTTATAAACAAATTGATTCCCCCTTCCCATAGATGCTTCCTATAAAATTGGGCTTTGATTGGCCAAGTGGTTTCAGAGAAGAAGATCTTTGAATATTTTTGTAATATACATGTATATTGCCCCGGGGTGGGGGCAGACCAACCACTGGGGTCCAAATTTTTTTCAGAATTACCTACCTTCACTCCATTTGCCCATTTCCTGCAAGATTTGCCTTTCAAATGACATTTTAACAATTTTCCCCATTCAAATGCATGGGCGACCTATGTTGCCCTTGCCGTAAAATATGTCAAGGTCATCCAAAGGTCATAATTTATAATCACATTGTAGTACTCTAGTCCCCGATGTTTCATGCCAAGTTTCGTTGAAATCGGTCCAGTGGTTCTGGAGAAGAAGAATTTTGAAGGGTTTTTACCATATATGGGCATGGCGGCCATCTTGGTCATGTGACCTGGATTATTTATGAACACATTGGTTCCCCCTTCCTATAGATGCTTCATATAAAATTTAGCTTTGATTGGCCAAGCGGTTTCAGAGAAGAAGATCTTTGAAAATGGTGGACGACGACGGACGGACGACGAATGGACGCCGGATCATGGCCATCCTATAAGCTCACCTTGTGAGCCTAACGGCTCAAGTGAGCTAACAAACATTTCACATATGCAAAAACAAATCAAAGACTCATCTAAAAGATTGGAGGAGCCTGGGACCAAGTGCATAACTCCAGGCCCCGAGATTATAAAACTTTTTTCATGCTCAACTCAGCTAAGCATAAAATTTATAATGCTCAGAGACAGTACAATTCTACTTTTTAAATCCAAAATTCCCAGCCACTAGCGATCTTCTGTGCTTGTACAGCTTGGTTTACTTACGACTTGTTCGGAAAACACATCGTTGGATTACTCATATCGCTGCTCTTATACAAACGTTACCTTTTTCCTGTATGTCTATATGTTTTGAAATGGCATCAACATAGGTGGTAAAATCATGGAAGTCTCTCTCATGAACTAGCTTTCTAGAGGTCTTCCGTAAACTGAACTTTCCTGAAAAAAAAATAAAATTCTAACATCCCTACAAATATTATTTCAGCTCATATGAGACGGGCCAATCAGTAGGTGGGGCAAAAATGGGAGAAAAACCACCTGGCACACCCGCAAGCAGAACTTGGCTTTTCTCAAATGTGCCCCAAGTGGGGCTCAAACCCACTGCAGACGGTGAGATGATCAAATGATTAAGTTCAGTAATTACTGCAAAGCTGATCAGCTCCTTTGTTTTCGCTACACGGATAGCACTATTTCTCTTCAACTTAAATCCAAAACGTAAAGCTTCTAGACTGCTTCTGTGACTGTACAGGTGGGTTTGTGTCTGACCTGGCAGGAAACTCAGACGTTTGGTTTCCTCATGCATGGCATTACGAAAACTTGCCCATGCAATATACAGAGAATTTTTGAGCTTTAAAAATTGAAATTTTTTAGCTGAAAAATTTTGATATTTTTCTTATTTTTGCTCAAAACATAGATTGTGGGTACACGTTAGAACCGCCTCACTGAGGCGGTTCTAACGAGTACCCACACTCTATGTTTTGGAGCAAAAATAAGAAAAAAGGTATACCCCTGCGTACCCCAGTTTTGCTATATAAAAGTGGGGTTCAAGGGGGTATACATTGCACGGACATGTTTTCCTGATGCGATCAAATAAGTGTTAAGTCGCTGTTAGCAAAGAACTGTCATTTTTTCTCCAAATTGTTAAAATTCATTGCGAAAGCTGTAAATTTTGAAATGTTTCACCTTTTTGTAGACAGAGTTCCAGTATTCCCCGATATGCCACATTTCTGGTGTGAAAATCATGATCTCTTGCTGACTGAGCACGCCATCTGGCTCTACAAATAGGAAATACAATAACATACTGTAAATTCGGAAAATTTTGCGTGACTTATTTTGTGAATTTTCTGTGGCCTTCGTTTTTGCTACACGGATAGTGCAATTACTCCTCTACTCATGCCCAAAATTTCAAAATTCCAGCTTATTTCTGTGACTGCACAGACCGATTTGTGATCGGAAACCCCGAAGACCGGTTTTCTCGCATCGCTGCTTATTTGTTCGTCATATTGTAAACAATACTGCTGTAATCACACCACTTTCTACTACATTCGCCATATTTTATTATGTGTATTAAAAGATGTTTGTAAAGGCTTTTGAAAATTCAAATTATATCACACGCATAAGCACATGAGAAACAAGAGTATAGCACAGACAGTAAAAGCACAAGTGATAAAGAAGCACAAAGAGGACATAAGCAGCAAAGAAGTGCCAAAACAGATATACAACAACTACAAAATTATATTTGAAAACCTAAAACATATCGTTTTAACTTATTATGAATTTTTCATGGCTTACCTCTGACAAAGTTAACACAAGAGGACCAATGGTCCTGTAAACGCTCACCTGAGATCTGCTGTATATACGAATGATATAGAAAATAGTCTCAGTATAGGGGCAGATGAAGCCCTTGGGCCATTTTTTTTTTCAGAATAATCAATACACTGTCCATACGTTTTTCCCTTCAAATGACATTTTAACAGTTTACCCATTCAAATACATAGGCAACCCATGTTGACCTTGCCTTAAAATAGGTCAAGGTCATCACAGGGTCATGATGTATACATACATTGTAGTACTTGAGTCATCGATGCTTCATGCCAAGTTTCTTCGAAATCGGTCCACCGGTTCCGGAGAAGAAGATTTTTGAAGGGTTTATACCATATATAGGCATAGCGGCCATCTTGGTCATGTAACCTGGATTATTTATATACACATTGATTTCCCCATTCTATAGATGCTTCATATGAAATTTGGCTTTGATTGGCCAAGCGGTTTCAGAGGAAAGGATGTTTGAATATTATGGTAATATACATGCATAATGCCCCGGGGCTGGGGCAAATGAGTCCCTGGGGTCCAATTTTTTTCAGAATCATTAATATTCAGTCCTACTGCCCATTTCCTGCAAGACTTTCACTTAAAATGACATTTTAAAAGTTTTCCCCATTCAAATGCATTGGCGACCTATGTTGACCTTGCCGTAAAATATGTCAAGGTCATCCAAAGGTCATAATTTATAAACACATTGTAGTACTCTAGTCCCCAAAGCTTCATGCCAAGTTTCCTTGAAATCGGTCCAGTGGTTCCGGAGAAGAAGAATTTTGAAGGGTTTTTACCATATAAGGGCATGGTGGCCATCTTGGTCATGTGACCTGGATTATTAAGAAATAAATTGGTTCCCCCTTCCTATAGATGCTTCATATAAAATTTGGCTTTGATTGGCCAAGTGGTTTCAGAGAAGAAGATCTTTGAATATTTTTGTAATATTCATGTATATTGCCCCAGGGTGGGGGCAGACCAACCCCTAGGGTCCAAATTTTTTCAGAATTACCTACCTTCAGTCCATTTGCCCTTTGCCTGCAAGATTTGCCTTTCAAATGACATTTTAACAATTTTTCCCATTCAAATGCATGGGCGACCTATGTTGACCTTGCCGTAAAATATGTCAAGGTCATCCAAAGGTCATAATCTATAAAAACATTGTAGTACTCTAGTCCCTGATGCTTCATGCCAAGTTTCGTTAAAATCGGTCCAGTGGTTCCTGAGAAGAAGAATTTTGAAGGGTTTTTACCATATAAGGGCATGGTGGCCATCTTGGTCATGTGACCTGGATTATTAATAAACAAATTGGTTCCCCCTTCCTATAGATGCTTCATATAAAATTTGGCTTTGATTGGCCAAGTGGTTTCAGAGAAGAAGATCTTTGAATATTTTTTAATATACATGTATATTGCCCCAGGGTGGGGGCAGACCAACCCCTAGGGTCCAAATTTTTTTCAGAATTACCTACCTTCAGTCCATTTGCCCATTTCCTGCAAGATTTGCCTATCAAATGACATTTTAACAATTTTTCCCATTCAAATGCATGGGCGACCTATGTTGACCTTGCCGTAAAATAGGTCAAGGTCATCCAAAGGTCATAATTTATAAACACATTGTAGTACTCTAGTCCCCGATGCTTCATGCCAAGTTTCATTGAAATCGGTCCAGTGGTTCCGGAGAAGAAGAATTTTGAAGGGTTTTTACCATATATGGGCATGGCGGACATCTTGGTCAAGTGACCTGGATTATTTATAAACACATTGGTTGGCCCTTCCTATAGATGCTTCATATAAAATTTGGTTTTGATTGGCCAAGTGGTTTCAGAGAAGAAGATCTTTGAATATTTTTTAATATACATGTATATTGCCCCAGGGTGGGGGCAGACCAACCCCTAGGGTCCAATTTTTTTTCAGAATTACCTACCTTCAGCCCATTTGCCCATTTCCTGCAAGATTTGCCTTTCAAATGACATTTTAACAATTTTTCCCATTCAAATGCATGGGCGACCCATGTTGACGTTGCCATAAAATAAATCAAGGTCATCCAAATGTCATAATTTATAAACACATTGTAGTACTCTAGTCCCCAAAGCTTCATGCCAAGTTTCGTTGAAATCGGTCCAGTGGTTCTGGAAAAGAAGAATTTTGAAGGGTTTTTACCATATATGGGCATGGCGGCCATCTTGGTCATGTGACCTGAATTATTTATAAACACATTGATTCCCTCTTCCTATAGATGCTTCATATTAAATTTGGCTTTGATTGGCCAAGTGGTTTCAGAGAAGAAGATCTTTGAATATTTTTGTAATATACATGTATATTGCCCCGGGGTAGGGGCAGACCAACTCTGGGGTCCAAATTTTTTTCAGAATTACCTACCTACCTTCAGTCCATTTGCCCATTTCCTGCAAGATTTGGCTGAGGCTATCCGCACGACGGTCGTGCCGATAAGCGGCGTTATCCGCACGACAGTCGTGCCGATAAGCAGCGTTATCGGCCCGACCGCCGTGCGGATAGCCAATGCTACAGGTATTGGCTATCGGCACGACGGCAGTATAAGATTTTCTAACAAGCTTACGTATGCATTGAACTATTAATTTGTCATTAAATAGATTAATTAAATGTTTAGCTATTGAAATGCATTCGAAATTAACATTTTTGTTAATTATGAATAAGAAAACTGATCCAGCTGATGTAAATTGAATCACAGTAGATTTCTAACAGCGGAGAAAAATTTTTTTTTAATTGTGTTACTGAAATGTTTCCATACTCCATTGTTAAAATCAAAGGCTGTTTATTCTTTTGGATTACCACATTATTTTATCATTTAGGTTACGATAATTACTCTCATTTACGCATATGCATGGCTGATTTTTACAGGTAAATTCACAGGTAAGCCAGTTTTAGCGAAATAACAATTTTGTTAATTAAAAAGTAAAAATTCCTGCGTGTGTAATATTCTGTTTCAGTTTCGAAGCCAGTGTAATATATTTATCAACTTAAAATGTATCCATTTCTAAACATTCTTAACATTTGGATATCGATTTCCCTGTCGTGCGGATAACGCCGCTTATCCGCACGACGGTCGTGCCGATAAGCAGCGTTATCGGCACGACCGTCGTGCGGATAGCCAGTGTCGCAAGATTTGCCTTTCATATGACATTATAACAATTTTCCCCATTCAAATGCATGGGCGACCTATGTTGACCTTGCCGTAAAATAGGTCAAGGTCATCCAAAGGTCATAATTTATAAACACATTGTAGTACTCTAGTCCCCAATGCTTCATGCCAAGTTTCGTTGAAATCGGTCCACCGGTTCCAGAGGAGAAGATTTTTGAAGGGTATTTACCATATATGGGCATGGCGGCCATCTTGGTCATGTGACCTGGATAATTTATAAACACATTGGTTCCCCCTTCCCATAGATGCTTCATATAAAATTTGGCTTCAATTGGCCAAGCGGTTTCAGAGAAGATGATCTTTGAAAATGGTGGACGACGACGAACGACGGACGCCGGATCATGGCCATCCTATAAGCTCACCTTGTGAGCCCAACGGCTCAGGTGAGCTAATAAAATACAGAATGTTATTTTTAACTTTCTGACTTTTCCCTGACCCAAATCATCTTAATGCATCGGCATTAACCGAGCCTAAATGATGCATGATTAGTGAAATGAGCCGCCTCGTGGGAAAACCAACAATGTGGTTTCCGAACAGGTCCGACACAAACCGACCAGTACAGTCACAGAAGCAGGCTAGAAGCTTGAAATTTCGGATTTAAGAAGAAGAGGAAATGTACTATCCGTGTAGCGAAAACAAAGGCGCTGATCAGCTTCGCAGTTACGCAGTTACTGCGAAGCTGATCTGCGCCTTTGTTTTCGCCTATGCAGATTGTTGGTTTTCCCATGAGGCTGCTCATATATTATAATTGACATACTCATCATTCTAAAGACAAACAGATCTCCTTACAATTATTATTAACTTTCATAAAATATAACTTCCAAAATTTCAAATTTCCCTCATCATATTCAAAATTCTCTGACTTTTCCCTGACTACGATTTTTTTTCTCATTTTTCCCTGACCGTGGAAACCCTGTGTGATGAGATTGGACTTACTAACACATGTACCTACATTCAAAGTCTCGAGCATCTGCTCATATCCTGTGTTGCTGTCATCAGGAAAACATGTCTGTGAAACGCATACCCCCCTTATATCCCACTTTTATATAGCAAAACTGGGGTATGCAGGGGTATACCTATTTTTCTTATTTTTGCTCTAAAACATAGACTGTGTGTACCCACAGTCTCTGTGTGTACCCACAGTCTATGTTTTAGAGCAAAAATAAGAAAAAATAAAAAAAAATCCAATGAAATTTTTAATTCTAACTGCTAAAAAAATTTCTGTATATTGCATGGGCAAGTTTTCATAATGTTATAGTCAGGGTTTGTGTCTTACAAATTGGGAGCTCTTACATTTATCTCCATGTTAACACGAAACTGAAGATGCCAGCATAATACTAACCTAGTTTCCTGAGCAGCCAATCTCATACCATAGGGGCCTGGATTCCAACAAGGAGCAATGTTTTTGATAATACCTCTTATAAGGGAACTCATAGGGAAACTCTCAAACTGACTTGAGCTTTCTGAAATTAGAGTTGTCCAAAACTTTGACTAAAAATCGGACGGAAAACTCAAAAACTCATGAGTACGTCTGATTTATACTGTAAATTATCCCCCCCTCTACGGAATAAATTGCATCTGAGTTGCTTCCCTTTACAATTTAATAAGCAAAAATAATATGCAAATTAGGTTTATTTTGTATTTAATATTTCATACACACGTAAATGATAAAGCGCAGGAGGATTAAACAGAACATTGTCCTTGAAGTCATGGAGTCTAGAAAGCATATGTACATGTAATTACATGTAATATTAGCAAATCCTTGCATTTTCGTCAATGTTAATGAAAATTAAATTATTTAAAACATTTCTGAATTTACAGTATATTGCAGTTTTAAGAATCAACTTTAGGCTAGATGGAAAACCCCATGGGCATATCTGCTTTATTCTTTTACATGTAGGAAACCTAAAACTCACATTTTGTCATAATTGAATTATAATCAATGCACTTGAACTTGTGAACACCTTTTTATATTGACCAGAGGACCATTGGTCCTGAAACACTCACTTGATCTGTGGTTGGTTGACCTTGGTGTTAAATAGGTCAAGGTCTTCCAATGGTCATAATTTCTACCTACAAATTGGCACATTTCATATAAGCTGAAATAATCTTGAAAGAGATGTAAAGCTAAATCATGACAATGGGTGTATCATATGAGCCAAGTCATGAGAAAACTGGCCTTTTGCCTATGCAAAAACAAAAGCGCAGATCAGCTGAGCAGTCACTGCTCAATAGATCAGCGCCTTTGCTTTTGTTTCACATATAAGACAAACCATATTCTTCTTAAATCTGAAATTTCAAACCTCTAGCCTTTTTCTTTGGCTGTACAGGCCGGTTTATGTTAAACCTGGTTGGAAAACTACGGATTGTTGGTTTCCTCATGCGAAGGCTCAAATCATGAAAATGCCGGAAACATACCAAAACTTACCGTTATATTTCATTCTGTGATAGCAGCAACTGACACAACACAAGCTTCTGATACAATCAAGCTCCTGAAAACACTTCAACATTGTTGGTGTCAGATCGCCACAGCAGTGCAGTCCCACCATACATACTTGTGGCCCTACCATGCATTCTTGTGGTCCCAACATGCATTCTTGTGGCTCTTTGTCAATCAAATTTATCTTTTTATTGTCGCTGAGATTTAAATTGCTCTGGGTATGTTTGTTGACTTTATCTGGTTCTGTTTCTAATTTTTGACATTTTGTATCAATATTCGAACACCCTAGATTGTCTGACAGGTCATTCTCAACAGAAATTTTGTCTTTTGTTTTATCTGAGAGCATTGTCTCTTTGCAACACATTTTGGCGGGTATTTGCACAGCTGAATGTTTTGAAAGATCAAAGTTCACAGAATGGCTTTCATCTGTCTCCTTTCTTTGAGGTTTTACAAATGTGATTTCGGCCAAAGCAGTCTGGTTATTGGTTACAGATTTCTGGCTGGTTTGAGATTTTTCAGTAACAATTTCTGTAGAACCAGACTGATGTTCAGACTGGTTATTATTTTTATGAATTTTGTTCTGTCTTTTAGCTGCAATATCTCTAGAACCAGACCAATGGCAACATGTGCTGACCTCTTGTGAAAGAGAAGAAAACCAGTCATTAATCAAGGACAGTAACTCTTTGTTGGACTCTTTAGTAGGCTGCAACTCACATGTGACATTCTGCAGAAATGGACATGTTGCTGAAACACACAAAATTGCCAAACAAGCCAGGATTTAGAAACAATGCAAATAATCTGCTAAACTATTGTAAGTTGGAAAATTCTTATGTTACATTAATGTTCTACCTCCAAAGTATTAAATTTTGCGAGTTCTTGAAATTGCCAGCAAGCGGTCTGTTTACAAGGTTGTTGTTTTTTTTTTGTTTTTTTTTTTGTTGTTTGTTTGTTTGTTTTCAAATGCCTCAAGCACTGAAAATTAACAAGGCAACCAATTTGCAAATATTAGCAAAAAATAAGTTTTAGTGAAACCTTTCAAAATTACAGAAGCATTAAGTGCTCTGAACACATTTCCAGTGGTCATAATGGTAAAAGGATTTTGAAAATTACCGTCACAGCATTTATTTTCACACTGCTATGGACTTTTACGAAAAAACAAAAATATAACAGTTTCAGTCATTACAAAAACATGTCCATGCAATATATAGAGATTTTTTCATCTGTAAGAATTGAAAAATATCATTGGAATTTTATATATATTTTTCTTACTTTTGCTCAAAACAAAGATTGTGGGTACCCACAATCTATGTTTTGGAGCAAAAATAAGAACCAGAGGACCAATGGTCCTGTAAACGCTCACCTGAGATCTGCTATATATGCCAATAAACATGTTTGAATATTATGGTATTTAACCCCAGTGCAGGGGCAGATGATGCCCTTGGGCCATTTGTTTTCAGAATAATCAATATTCTGTCCATTTGCCAATTTCTATTTTATTTATTCCCATTAAATGACATGTTAACAGTTTTCCCCATTCAAATGCATTGGCAACCTATGTTGACCTTGCCGTAAAATAGGTCAAGGTCATCACAGGATCATGATTAATATATACATTGTAGTACTTTAGCCATCAATGCTTCATGCCAAGTTTCTTTGAAATCAGTCCACCGGTTCCGGAGAAGAAGATTTTTGAAGGGTTTTTACCATATATGGGCATGGCGGCCATCTTGGTCATGTGACCTGGATTATTTATATATACATTGATTACCCCATCCTTTAGATGCTTCACATAAAATTTAGCTTTGATTGGCCAAGTGGTTTCAGAGAAGAAGATGTTTGAATATTATGGAAATATACATGTATAATGCCACAGGGTGGGGGGATATGAGCTCCTGGGGACCAATCTTTATCAGAATCATTAATATTCAGTCCTACTGTGCATTTCCTGCAAGACATTCACTTTAAATGACATTTCAAAAGTTTTCCCCATTCAAATGCATTGGCAACCTATGTTGACCTTGCCGTAAAATAGGTCAAGGTCATCACAGGGTCATGATTTATATATACATTGTAGTACTTGAGTCATCGATACTTCATGCTAAGTTTCATTGAAATCGGTCAACCGGTTCCGGAGAAGAAGATTTTTGAAGAGTTTTTACCATATATGGGCATGGCGGCCATCTTGGTCATGTGACCTGGATTATTTATATATACATTGGCTACTCCATCCTATAGATACTTCACATAAAATTTGGCTTTGATTGGCCAAGCGGTTTCAGAGGAGAAGATGTTTGAATATTATGGAGATAAACATGTATATTGCCCCGGGGTGGGGGCATATGAGCCCCTGGGGTCCATTTTATTTTTCAGAATCATTAATATTCAGTCCTACTGCCCATTTCCTGCAAGACTTTCACTTTAAATGACATTTTAAAAGTTTTCCCCATTCAAATGCATTGGCAACCTATGTTGACATTGCCGTAAAATAGGTCAAGGTCATCACAGGGTCATGATTTATATACACATTGTGGACCTTGAGTCCCTTATGCTACATGCTAAGTTTCAAGATCCTAGGCCCTTGGGTTCTGGAGAAGAAGATTTTTAAAGGTTTTTACCATATATGGGCATGGCGGCCATCTTGGTCATGTGACCTGGATTATTTATATATACATTGGTTCCCCCTTCCTATAGATGCTTCATATAAAATTTGGCTTTGATGAGCCAAGCGGTTTTAGAGGAGAAGATCTTTGAAATTGTGGACGGACGGACGACGGACGACGGACGGACGGACGGACGGACGGACGGACGCCGGAGCATGGCCATCCTATAAGCTCACCTTGTGAGCCTAACGGCTCAGGTGAGCTAAAAAGCGATATACCCCTGCATACCCCAGTTTTGCTTTATAAAAGTGGGGTTGAAAGAGGGAATACATTACATGGACATGTTTTCGTGATGATATAATAATGTAAGACCTACAATTCTTCACCACTCTTTTCTCCGCCCCTGACGTATGACACTGTTTTCCTTCTAGTCCTAACACAGGGTGACCAAATTTGGTATATATTGAGTGATATATCACTGGGCGGATTAGCGTGACGTTACTTTGTGCCGTTTTGACGCCATTTTGATTTAATAATGACGTCAGCTATCCCATAAGTCACGTTACCTTGACGTTAGACGGTGTAACGTCATTTCAAAGCTGCGCGCTCGTGATTTGCTCTGCTTTACAACTGACCGCCAAACAGTGATATATTACTCAACAATTCACTGCTAGAGCTGATCTATTTCTTAAATAACAGTCAGACCATTTTGGCACTGCTGTGGACTATAACCAAAAAAAAAAAAAAAAAATAAAATAAAATAAAAATAAAAAAAAAATATGACAGTTAAAGTATGAATGACCTACAATTCTTCACCACTCTTTTCTCCGCCCCTGATGTATGACACTGCTTCCCTTCTAGTCCTAACACAGGGTGACCAAACTTGGTGTGTAGAACTTGACCAAGATAGCCCTGAAAAACATTCATTTATCATATTATCTCACAAAATTTAGACATGAGAAGACCCTCATATAATAAAATGTGAAACTGCTAGCAGATTGTAGTTGTTCTGTTCAGTAAATTACAAACAATCAACAGTTTGGTCATAAATGTGATGCCACTTTGGTTTTAAGATCTCATCTAAAATACTGGAGATGCTTGAGACTGCACCCAGAGTTCATGGTTTATTAAGTGATTTAGTTTGACAACTATGACAGCCTCTACTAGAAAATTAAACAACTCCTTGAACAATTAAACACTACCTTGAAATGCTCATATGAATATACTGACACTTGAAATGGCATTGTTTGAAACATTTAATATCTAATTTAAAAAAAATCTTGCACTTTAGTGGAAAAATTCACAAATACAAAATAATTTTTAAATAAATAACACATATTATAATCTTGTATTCATGCTGATTCATGTCATTAATTTGCCTGCAAAAATTGTTCAATGTGATAAAATTCTTGGCAAAGCAAAGCCTCCCACTTTATAAGTTCTCCACAAGTCTATTTACACTTACCAAACCTGAACCCACATCTACCACTACATTGCACTTTGACCTCTTGGTCACATGATCAATGAGTGAGGTCATGTGACACACCTCATGAAGTTTCTTATTGGTCATTCCCTTTTTGATGACATCATCAATATCAGAGGGTTTTATGGGATTGGGCATGCTGGTGAAAGTACTGGAACATAAAGCGAAAAATATCACAATCTCTTTATTACATTATAGTAGGGCACAGGACATTGACATTTAATGTCTACAAGCAAAATAAAAGGTCCAAAATGCACTAAAACCCCTTCTCCTGCGTCGCTATGCTCAGCGATTCAGATATTCAGATATGGGGTTTCTATGGGATTTGCAGCAATTTATTTTGCTTCTAGACACTAAAAGTCATTGTCCTGTGAGTAGGGATCCAAGCCAATTCATTTTTAGTAATAAAAACCAGTCAATATGTGTGACAAAAAATTTCATTCTGTCTGTACGTCTGGCAAAAATGTAAAGATTACAATGTAAAGAGAGAAGTTACCTGTCCTGAACAATAAGCTGTTAACCAGCAAGAAATTGCAATCTGACTGACAGCTGTCCAGAAGACGGAAAAAATTGTGATTGCAAAGACTGACTATGGCAGATGTCGTATCGGGTGAAATAGAATCATCAATTTTCCTGAGGTTTGATCCCCACTGACAGCACTGTGTTGTGTCTTTGAGCTAGATACATAAACTCCATGGAGTACTGGCGAAGGCTTTCTCCTGCCATGACTGAAAAACTGTTGACTGGGATGTTAAATATCAATACAAACAAAACTAAATAAAGTGCCTTGAGAGGCACGTATACCCCCGGATGGTAGCCAACAAGCCCCCTTCCCTACCCCCTACCTAAACAATCCGGCACATGCTCACCCCTGACATTGAACCTCTCATCACCAATGAAAGACAGTACCCCTTATCAAGTACATTTTAGAAATAAGCAGTGTAAAGTGTACTTTGCAAATGTGTAGTTTTAGAATGACATACAGTCAGAATTCTTTATAACGATGAACGCTATAACAGAATATTTGACTTCCGACAAAAATTTCCTGGGGACGGATTTTTTCCTATCAAAATTACTACGTTATTATGGAAAACACGCTTACCGACACCGACAGTAATTAATGGGAACAAATCTGGCTTTTGTACACAACAACGACGCAGACAATTATCCGAAAATTTGTTTATTGAATTTTACAACCGGCAAAGTGATTGACAGGTAATCAAGGGAGACTAATCTTACGGTATCGGATTAATTAGTCGGAACGCCAATACAGTATCGACTGATGTTTTAACAATACCGCATTAATTTTTTGACAGGTGTTCATCGCTTTAAGGTTATCAATTATCCAAATTAAGAGTTAATTGATATAATTTGTGTTCTTAATTGAGTGAGATGAGATCTTTGAGTACAGGTGTCAAATTTGGTTAAAAAAAATGGAGCGATCGACGTTAACTTTATCAATCTTTGAAAGTGTAAAAACCTTTATAATGTCTCAGCCGCCAGCAAAACGACAAAGAACACAATGTTCCGTCGCCGAGAAGAAAGAGATTGTCGCCTACAAGACCGCCCATCCGACAGCAACACAATATAAGATTGCAGCCCGTTTCGCAAGAAAATGGGGGATGCAGGTAGGCAGATTAACAGTGAGCGACATTCACCATGACAAAGAGAAATGGTCCAGCGTGCCGAAATATAGTGACTAATCTCTACGACAGCGTTCCGGCAAGCACGAGAACCTAGAGCAAGCAGTGTACATGTTGTTTACTGATGTTGGATCGAAACAAGTAACCATCAACGATGAGAAGTTGCTTGACAAAGCAAAGACGTTCGGTGCACAAATTTTTGTTATGTGTATCTTGTTAAATGAAATGTAGTACATGAAATAAATTATCAAATATGTTTTGTGTTATTTTTGTTATCCTTTTAAGCCATACATCGGAACAACGATGTGAAATAAATATGTTTATGCAAATTACATGTACATGTACACCTAGCGTAATTATGGGAGCATATCTATAAAGAAGTTCTTGTTTGTCCGTCAAAAGACCCAATTTCCTTATAACAGCAAATTCACTCTAACGTCACAAAGCACTGGCAACAAACACCGTCGTTGTAAAGAGGGTTGACTGTACATGTATCTATTTTAGAGCGGTATACAGAGCTGACATGTATACCCAATCTAGAACATAAGCATGGACATTGTGGGTCAGGTCCTCAGTCTTAGATTGAAATGAAAGTAGAATGTCATTCTTAAAAACAAACAAACTAGAAAATGTGTTTATGAAACACTATGCCCCCAACTGGTAAGTCACTTTCAAGATGTAAAAATGTCCAAAAAATGACTAGGTTCAAATTGTAAAAAAAATGACAAAAATTAATCTGAGGAGTATATCCCAACCACATGCATATCTTCAAAGCATGGTCACAATGTCTGCAAAGTTTCAAAAGTATCGGTATAAAATTGTAGGAGGAGTTGCGCAAAAAATGCCCGAAAAAATGACTAAGTTCAAATTGTGAAAAAAATGACAAAAAATAATCCAAGGATTATATCCAAACAACATGCATATCTTCAGACCATGCCCATGTAAAGTTTTAAATGAATTGGCATGAAACTGTAGGAGGAGTTGCGCACACAAGGTACCGACTGCCCATTCACTTTCATTGTCAAAATGCCCGAAAAATGGCTAAGTTCAAATTGCGAAAAAAGTGACAAAAATCATCTGAGTATTATATCCAAAGCATGGTCACAACATCTGTAAAGTTTCAAGAGAATCGGAATAAAACTGTAGGAGGAGTTGCGCACACAAGGTACCCACTATCTATTCACTTTATCAAGAATTAAAAAGGGAAATAACTCTCACAGAATGGGCCCCTAGCCCCTTGAATTTACCTGAAAGAAAAAATATGGGTACTCGTAATTTTCATATACAAACTACATACCAAATTTCAAGATCCTAGCTCTAATGGTTCCTGACCGGGTGCTAAGTGTTACTCACGCATCACAGACTGAACACCACTGGACGGACAGACCCAAACCAATATGCCCCCTCAACTTCTTCCGAAGTTGGGGGCATAAAAAAAAAAAGTCGTAGATCTTGACCTCAGGTCCCACCCCCACCCCCATGCATGGACCTTTAGGTCTAGCCCTTATGTGGTACCTATGTTATGTTGTAAGCATGAACGCTTTCTGACACATGGTTGTCAAGATATAGACATACAGAATATTAATCTTGGTAACTACTGTATTTTATGTGTCCTAGATTTTGACCTCCAGCCCCACCCCCAGAGTTTGGTGCCATGGAATTTAATTCAACCCTAAAGGGTATCTATGATCCAAACAGGAATATATTCCTATAAGTATTTGTTAAGATATGAACTTAGAGATGAAAAAAACACTATGTAAATAGCACATTTTCAAGGTGACCTAGATTTTGACCTCTAGCCCCACCCCCGGGCATGGACCCGGGGTCCGAACTCAAAGAAACTAGAAATGCGTGTTTGTAAAACACTATGCCCCCAACTGTATGCTTGTCCCTAAACTGGCAGCCTGTATGATTCATTTATTTCATTTGAATGAAGTGAAATTTAATTTCCTAAAGAAGCTGTTCGGTTGCCTATGTTTTTGACGTCGATCCAGAAACAGAATGTAAGCTTTTTGCATACAAGTTAGAAATGGAGTAAAAATTTCAAAATGGAGTTATTTTGTCAAAATTTGACGGAAAGTCCTTAAACAAGAACTCCGCGGAGGTCGATATCGCACCTGCATCGGGCAAAATAACTAAAAACATGAAATATAGGTCCAGAGCACCAGGTTAAGGTGTGTTCTAAAAGGGTATGTGAAGGACATTTACTATGCAAGCTTTCACACTCGCAGCTATCACTGATGCAGAAAAAAACAAACTTCGACATAAATATATAACAAAGTCAATGGACCGTAAAATATAGGTCAAGGTCAGCAGGTCAAGGTGCATGATTGAAGGGTATGTCAAGGACAGTTACTATGCAAGGTTTCACACTCGCAGCTACAGAGTTCTCGATAACTCCAATCTGGGCGTATTTTTACGCGTGTTTTTCGTTTCGTACGCCTAAAATTCACTGCCATGGATTCTCGCTTACGCCATGTTTTTTTCTGGTGACGCGTCCAAAACTTTCCATAAATTACGTGAAAAAATGAGCTACAGCGGAAAGATCAAGGCAGAATAGCCGCAAGACATTGTTCAAAGATCAAGCAAGTGACTGACACGTGCCACTGATGTGGGGAAGCAAGTAGGCGTGAACTAATTGTGCCCTTATCCAATCAGAGCGCAGTAAACTGACAATCAAGTTTTTGTTGATGGAGATTGACAGGTCAATTTTCACGGATCACAAATTTCTGTCGATTCAATGGATGTTTATTGTGAGGTCCTTATCTACACAAAGGGATGATAGGAAAACAAGATTTTGTTGAAAAATATTAATAGCGATCATTGAAGAAAGTGTTCGCAGATCTTTATGGTCGTCGTAATTTCGGTATGAAAACTCGCTACGGAATCGGAACAATGTACACAATGGAGAGATCGTTTTCTGGTGCGATTTGTGTTTTTTTGCATTCATTTCCAACCCTATTTGCATAGAAATTCTCTGAATGAGAGAATGTATCACAATTTCAGTTGCCTTTAAGTAATTCCGAATGAGAAATTGGCAGAAAAGAAGAGAAAAAAAAAACACCTTTCTACCGCCACGAAAACTTATGACATTACATCTGTCCCCTTATAACACAGGCATATTTTTTATAGAGCAGTCTCTGGCATCGGTATTGGCCTGTATTGCCTTCATGTGTGATAAAAACACTCATTTATAAATTTTGGCTGCTTCAACTTCAGTAAAGTTGACAGAATCTTATCAATTATTTTGCGACGTCTGGAAAAACAAGTATTGGCTTTTGTAAAAAAAAAAAAAAAAAAAAAAAAAAATTTTTTTTTTTTTTTTTTTTTTTTTTTTTTTTTGTTTTGTTTTGTTTACAGGATGTACAAATTTTAGGTGGAATCCTAGTTGAGAAAAAAGTTATTGAAATATATTTATAAGGTAAAACTCCAAGTTTTCTTGGTCAAACTCCAAGTTTTCATTTCTGACTCCAACTTTTTCCAGTGATGGATTCTTAGAATCCTGTTTTCAAAATCCTAGTGAGAACTCTGAGCTATCTCTGATGCAGAGAAAACCAAACTTTGACGTAAAAATTTACAAAGTCAATGGACCGTGAAATATAGGTCAAGGTCAGCGGGTCAAGGTGCGTGCTTGAAGGGTATGTCAAGGACAATTACTATGCAAGGTTTCACGCTCACAGCTATTACTGATGCAGAGAAAACCAAACTTCGACGTAAAAATTAACAAAGTCAGTGGACCGTGAAATATAGGTCAAGGTCAGCGGGTCAAGGTGCGTGCTTGAAGGGTATGTCAAGGACAATTACTATGCAAGGTTTCATGCTCTCAGCTATTACTGATGCAGAGAAAACCAAACTTCGACGTAAAAATTAACAAAGTCAATGGACCGTGAAATATAGGTCAAGGTCAGCGGGTCAAGGTGCGTGCTTGCAGGGTATGTCAAGGACAATTACTATGCAAGGTTTCAGACTCGCAGCTATCACTGATGTCGAGAAAACCAAACTTCGACGTAAAAATTTTCAAAGTCAGTGGACCGTGAAATATAGGTCAAGGGTACTGGGTCAAGGTGCGTGCTTGAACGGTATGTCAAGGACAATTAATATGCAAGGTTTCAGACTCGCAGCTATCACTGATGTCGAGAAAACTGAACTTCGACGTAAATGTTGACGGACGAACGGACGAACGAACGAACGGACGAACGAACGAACGAACGTACGGACGGACGGAAATTTGAACTCCTATATCGCACCCTGCTATAAGCAGGTGCGATAAAAATTAATCAGGTGATCTTCTTCTCAGCCCCAACCAGTATACAAAATATGAAGGCTCTAGCTTAAATACTTTTTCAGATATCTTGCACACAAGATTTTCAAATTTTGTTTTAAAATTTTCAAATTTTGTTTTAAAAGGGGCATAACTCCAAAAAGGCGCATAACTTGAACATGAAAAAAAATACGGGTCAACTATTTTTTCATGAGGAATCTGTATATAAAATTTCAAAACCCTAGCGTTCACCGTTCAAAAGTTTCAAATTTCACCGAAAAGTGGAAAAATCAAGCAAAATTTGAAAATTCCTTATTTTTGTCAAAATTTGACGGAAAGTTCTCAAAATTTGATCAGGTCATCTACTCATAAGCCCCAACCAGTATACCAAATATGAAGGCTCTAGCTTAAATACTGTTCGAGATATCTTGCACACAAGATTTTCAAATTTTGTTTTCAAAGGGACATAACTCATAAAAGGGGCATAACTTGGACATGAAAAAAAATACGGGTCAACTATTTTTTCATGAGGAATCTGTATATAAAATTTCAAAACCCTAGCATTCACCATTCAAAAGTTTCAAATTCCACCGAAAAGTGGAAAAATCAATCAAAATTTTAAAATTCCGTATTTTTGTCAAAATTTGACGGAAAGTTCTCAAAAGTTGATCAGGTCATCTACTCATCAGCCCCAACCAGTATACCAAATATGAAGGCTCTAGCTTAAATACTGTTCGAGATATCTTGCACACAAGATTTTAAAATTTTGTTTTCAAAGGGACATAACTCATAAAAGGGGCATAACTTGGACATGAAAAAAAATACGGGTCAACTTTTTTTTCATGAGGAATCTGTATATAAAATTTCAAAACCCTAGCATTCACCATTCAAAAGTTTCAAATTCCACCGAAAAGTGGAAAAATCAATCAAAATTTCAAAATTCCGTATTTTTGTCAAAATTTGACGGAAAGTTCTCAAAAGTTGATCAGGTCATCTACTCATCAGCCCCAACCAGTATACCAAATATGAAGGCTCTAGCTTAAATACTTTTCGAGATATCTTGCACACAAGATTTTCAAATTTTGTTTTCAAAGGGAAATAACTCAGAAAAGGGGCATAACTCAGACAAGAAAAAAAATACGGGTCAACTATTTTTTCATGAGGAATACACACATGAAATTTCAAATCCCTAACAATCACCATTCAAAAGTTAACAGACGTACACACGCACACACACACACACAGACAGACAGACAGACAGACAGACAGACAGACAGACAGACAGACAAGCCGAAAGCAATATGCCCTTCCAACTTTTTCAAAGTTGGGGGCATAACAAAGCAAACCCTATATGGTACCTATGGTTAAAATATGAATGGTTTCTGACTATTGGTGTATGAAATATACACTACTAGAGATACACTACTAGAGAAACTTTAACCAAAACTTTGACGCAAATTAAAGGCAACATAGATTTTGATCCCTAGCCCCACCGCCGGGCATGGACCCTGGGGTCGGAATTCATGGAAACAAAGTAAACCCTATAGGGTACCTATGGTCCAAATATAAATATAATTAATTTCGGTTGACAGAAAGGAATTAGGAATTAATTATTTTCTCTTGGCCGATCTATGCATTCGTATGGTGTATTTTGGTGATACATGTATATCTCCCGAGGTGGTCAGTTTATGATATTGATAAATCACTCTAGCGGTGGATCGATTGCTAGACACATCGGATACGTGACGTAAATTTCTGATTGTTTGTGTTAGGACAGGAATACACGTGGGAGAGACCTGAGAATAAAATATTTTTGTATTCAATTCTGAAGTGCGGCACAACGTAAAACAGTGCCCCTGGGCGCTAGGAACGACAAGCCTGGTGTTTTTTCGGACCGCCCTCGGAAACATCAGCCTAGCTGAATAGTTCAGTAGGTAGAGTGTAAAACAGAGAATCGAAAAGTCCTGGGTTCGAGTCCGGGTAGGACATAAATTATTATGTGGTCAGGAGGCTGTTTCGCATGTGGGGACCTGTCACACTTCTGTAGGGACTGTCCATTCTACGCTGCCAACAGGGAAGTGATGAGGTCAGAAGGGAATTTATGAAAGATGAGTATATTTTATATGCGAACTATTGAGTTAAAAACAAATAAAAAAAAAAAAAAAAAAAAAAAAAAAAAAAAAAAAATCTTTTGAGTTGATTACTGATTATGGGCATGAACAAAGCCAGACAAGAATTATAGTTCACAGAATATAAAATATAAAATTCTGGAAAGCCATTGGGGCAAATGCGTATGTTCTAGAATATATTGAAAATGGTTAGAACTATGTACGATTCAATTTTATTCGTTAAACTTGTACCACCAAGAATGGTTTTGTAGTACAATAAATGAGCTATATCGAACGTAGAAGTTGAATAGGCCATAAGTGATTTGTTAATGTGGGCCTTAATTTGAAATGCGATTATTTGTCTCCCTCAGTTTAATTCTAAAGTTATAAGATCTTTGACTGCTAAATGGAGAGCCGAGACAAAAATTCAGATGATGGCCTTGGCTGTAGTGATTGTAAACAAACGTCGAAATCATGGCTGAATCTGGGTTCGTAGAAGATGCAGAAATGTTGTTTGTAATAAGACGGGTACATGTCACAAAAAAAAAAATGTAAGAATTGTCAGGCAGTTAATTTCTATGTCGGTAGTTCTAGGCAATATGTCTCAATTTATGACACGATACCTTTAGTATTGATATTTTGAAGGCATATACTTTATGCGCTTGCATAAAATTATCTCCAGAAAGCCTTAAAACAGTTTTCATTGTCAGAAAAATCGTAAGAATTGTCGGACAGATAATTTCTATGTCGGTAGTTCTAGGTATTATGTCTCAAATTATTACACATTTACATTAGGCCAAAAATAAAATTACTTTTGTTTCCCCTTTCCCGACCGACCGTGAAAAAAAGCCCCGACCGAAAAAATTTTATTTCAATTTTCAATTTAGAATTTTTTTTTTTATTTTTTTTTTTCTTTTTTGCCCGAAATCGAAAACTCTAGATCCGCCAAAAAGTACCGGGTTTTAGTAGATTTTCTAGCCCGTAAACAAAGTAGCTAGATCCGCGATGTCGTATTTTTTCGATCTCGTTTTTTCCGACGCTTGGAAACCTATTAAGCTGATTTCACATTGAAGTCAAGCGTCTGCTAATAGATGATTCTCGGACGCAAGATTTTTTTTGCCGTGATACACCAAAAAATCAGTTTGAAAATACCTTTACTTTGTTGTTTATTAGTCCCATGAATCAATTATCTCTAATCAAGAAATGGATTACTCAAATTAAGATGTTGTCCCAATGACATGCCATAAATTTCCACACCTTCCAGCAATGTGTTTTCATAATGGTCAGCTTGTGTAAACAAGTTACCGCTTGATTGGTCAACTACAATGAAACAATTTACCACTTGATCAGTCATAAAATCTTTTGAAAACCTAGCGATTTTCATTAAAAAATCAATTGAATTACCTAATCAATTGAAAGAAGCAAATATTTTACACTTCTGGAGCGATTTTTGAAATGTCATTAGTTTTCGTGACTTGAAAAAAAAAATCGTGGTTTCTGCATCTTAATCATAAATGGTTGGTAAAACTTTGTTGAAAGTGTTCAAAAAAGGTTTACTATCAATGTTCTACTGGTAGTAATGAAGACTGCAAGTCAATCCAATGACTTGCCAAATAGAAAAAAATTTTCCTCCTTTGAAGGGGTCACCCCTTATTGACCCCAAACTAAAAAGAGCCCAAAACCCTGTTTTTAAATAGAGTAACAAATTTATGATTTTTCAGTTGAAAAAAATTGGGCTTGTTACTAATGTAATAGAGTTTCTATAGTGGGACTCCTACTAAATATTTTGTCTAGGACTCCTACTTTTTCTTTTCTAGGAGTCCTGGACTCCTGTTTTCAAAATCCTAGCGAGATCCCTGGTAAAGATGCTTCTATCTATCTTCATATACTGAGTCAATCAATTTCTGATCATCATCTCAGGTGTTGGGTGGGTGCTTCATCCCACAAAACCCTTGTGGTTCAGTGAAAAATTAACACTTGAAGATATTTGTAATGAGGTGATCGGTGATGACATCGAACTGCAATCCTCAGCCAGCGGTTCAAATTTGTCCTGCCTGTCTGTCTGGAATGTGTCACGAAGAAAGAAATCCCGCACAGGAATCCCATTTCTTAACAACGATGTATTCAACTTACATCTACATGCTTTGATCTGCTTTGCATTCATGCAATTTTGATTTTGCAAGATGGTAGAATGTGTTATTGTCATAGCTGTAATGAAAGAAAACCAGTCTTTCGAGTTTCTTACCAGGTATCATGACACAGCTACCATAGAAGATGGCTAGAGGCTTGAAATTTTAGATAAAGGAAGTAGAAGGATTGCACTATATATGTAGCACAAACAAAGGCACTGATCAGCTGTGCAGTTACTGTGCAGCTGATCTGCAACTTTGTTTTTGCATATATGCAAATGCTGGTTTTCTCAGGATGATTTTGCATCAAATTATGCTGGACTTTCAGTTTAAAATTTAAAAAGCATGTATAAGTGAGTTCTGAACTGAAAAGCTTGCATTATTCAAAGCAAGTGTACTGTCTATTCAGACACTGTTCAAGTACTTGTAAATGTGTTATTGTCACAGTTTTAATCATTATGGACACAGTTATTTGCAGAGTTTAAAGTTGGACAGAATTTAAACGAAACAGGAACATCCCATTTTTAAACTGTTTAAAAGTTTTGATTTGTTTGTTTAATTTTTATGATGTCTTTGGTCAATTAATTCTTCTATATATTAAATGGCATTTTGCTTTTATATTTGGAAATTAGAAATTAATTAATATTTAATATAAATGCAAAATTTCATTATTTAGAAGAATTAATTGGCCAATGTTATCAGTGTTATCTTGAATAAATTATTATAAATTAAGTTTAGAATAGTGTGTGGCTCATTTTTATCGCCTTACACCAGGTTTATTTACTAGAATCACTCGATGGTATGAAATTTGAAAAATCACAAAAAAAAAAGTAATTTTCCGACCGACCGACCCTTACCTGAAAAATAGGGTCGGGAAAGGGGAAACATGAATATTTTTAAGGTTGGCCCTAGTATGGATATTTTGAAGGCATATACTTGGAGCGCTCGCATAAAATTATCTCCAGAAAGCCTTAAAACAATTTTGTCAGAAAAATCGTAAGAATTGTCGGACAGATAATTTGTATGTCAGTAGTTCTAGGTTATATGCCTCCAATTATGACACAATACTTTAGTATGGATATTTTGAAGGCATTTACTTGGAGCTTTTACATACAATTATCTCCTGAAAGTCTTTACAGGTTTCATTCTGTATTCAGAATATAAATGATAGACGGTTGAAGTCTTACTCTGTATATTCTAAAATAGTATATAGTAACGTAAGCCAGTCTGGCTATGCAAGTTATGAATGACGCTGCACATGGTTCAATGATAACTCTATGAAAGCAAGCAGTGCTCAGTGTGAATGTCATTTCGACAAACAGAAGGATATAATGTTTAAATGATAATACATCAGTATGCAAACAGTGGATAAGGGCTCAATGAAAAGAGATTTATAAGATAGTGCAATAGATATATTTTCATTTTGCGCGATAATTGCATTTCAGTAATATTTTGAAAGGTTGTCACGCGCCTTTAACCAGCAAGCGGATCACTTTTCAAAAGTAATTTACTGTTGTATCTCTGTTCTGTAAATTTTTAATCACTTAGATCAGCATGGGGAGCTTTTTGAAGTTGACTGGTTCGCACCCGAACACACTGCTAAGACAGATTTATTTTTACAAAAGATTTTGGTGTCCTTCATGTGTAGTTAGTTATAAATGCATTTACTGAAAGTTGCGGGCATTTATATGGCTATTAAATTTGTACCGTCTATAAACCTTGTATCTAAAATTTTTTGTTGCATAGGTCGGTAGTCGAGCCTATGATGTCGTACTTGTGCCATTATGAATTTTTATAAGTTTTTGACCTCTGCGATGTACAAATAATGAGCTTTTCGTGCACAACGTCATTGATATGATTAGTTTCCAATAACTGATTAAGTTACTTATTCCCCATGCAAATGGTATGGGGATGTTCGGAAATTACGATTAAGTTTTAGGATGCATGCTCTGAGGATAGATTTGTGTGTAAATATGAGATTTGAATCAGCGAAGATTAACACGGAAGTGTGTTGTTACCGGCGAGAAAATGCTTGGCTGGCAAGCCATTAGAGTATGTTTGAATAACGTTATATACTTAAAGTTTAGAATGCTAGTATTGAAGATAGAATTTCGTTTATGAGATGTGAATCAGTGAAGATTAACACGGAAGTGTGTTGTTACTGGCGATTGCAAGCCATCAGAAAATGCTTGGCTGGCAAGCCATGAGAATATGTTTATATGTCCGACTATTGATTTTGATTGTTTTGCTCAAATACTATGTATAGTGCCATTTTGTAAACATGTCGTGGCAACGGGGAAGTTTGGTTCCGTGTACCGTTAAGTTCTAGACAGTAAAAAGGGACATAGTTGGTAATGCAGGCACTGTAATATGATTTTCGGTTCCACATTTATTTTATTTTTTTTTTCAGATGTTTTACTCGGAGATCAAGGCATTGCCGAAAGGTGTGGTGGGCAAGGAGTCTCAGCTACCGGATCCTTCATAGCGAATCAAGGGCATCTAATACAGTTTCCAACAATCGGTTAAAAAGTGGATGTAGTGCAATGGTTTCGCGATCAGTGATGAGTGTCCACTAAAGCATTCCGTTTTTGTCTTTTATATCATATGTCATTTTTTTCAGCAATCAAATTCCTCATCTAGTCCTTTGTTTAATGTCTTTTTGTAGCATCAAATGGATTGGATGAATTCTTTATAGCGTAAGATTTTTTTCACGGATTCTTTTTAAGTTAAACTTTTTTTGAAGCTGGTTAACACGTTAATTGGCTATTCTGTTTAATTACTCAAAATATGTATTAGCCCTTGAATTCTCACGAAAATGTCTATAACCAAAGGACTATTTGTGCTTGTTTGACAGCATTTCGTGATGTCTTAGAAACAATGATCTTTTACCGAAAAAACGATAGGATTTTGTTATGGACATTTCTCATATGTTAATTTTCATTGAACGGATATATAACGCGATGGTACATGGGTTTTGTTTTCTAGAACTAATACTGAATTGTGTCCTGTGGTAAATACTTCAACGTTATTTAAAAAGGGCTAACATTCCGGAAGATCCAGACGAATTCATATTAGGTAACATAACATAGTGTGGTCATGGTTACACGTTACATGGCGGGAATCAAGCTCTATCTCATACGAGACTTCGGGAACATTGAATCATTTATATCTCATGTCACAGAATTTTCGAGTATGGTTTGTACGAGCATAGTGCTGGATGTGCGAGTGCAGCAGATAACTCGGGGTGCTCGATCGGTTAGTGTTTATTACATGTGCTTACAAAATCGTTACGGCCGACGGTGCAGTGAATATGACAAGGACGTTTATGTTTGTGATAGTTTAAACAGACTACTTTTAAGGTTGTCCCAAAGTCTTGGGTTATGTGAGACCGGTGTTTTTTCAACGTGCCCGTTCTTTGTGTTCTAGCGTTCGATCCACACGCTCCAAGGCAATATGGTGTTTGTTGTTTTCTTGTCCGAATGCTACTGATCATGGGTATCCAAGAGAAATGGTTTTTGACTATTGGTGTATGAGATATACACCATTAGAGAAACTTTAACCAAAACTTTGACGCAGATTGTACTGAACGAATGAACGAACATACGAACGGACAGACGAAAACTATATACCCATCGGCATAAATGCCGGGGGTATAAAAAAGAAAAGAATTGTGTGGAGGATAATGGTACATACCACTGGCGACTGAAGTCTGGATCCCTGCATACTGGATCAGTGTCACTGTCAGGCAATGGTGAACACTGAGAAAGCTGGGAACTGGTTGGTGGAATAAAAAGTTGTCTTGGAGTGTTGTCCCTTGGCAAAGTCAAGGAAAGACAATCCTTGATAAACTGGTTTAATGAAGTCGGCCAGCTTAGCTAAAAGTAGAAAAGATGAATTTGAAACAAACCTCAGATAAAATACCGAGTACATAAACAGTTTGAGTTCTAATGGTAGCATTTGCTTGCTTAATTTGCAAACAATATGCTGAATTTCATATTCAAATAGGAGTTATGGACAATATGAAAAGAAGAAGTCTTCTGCAAATTATTTCAATAGCTCACATGTTATATGCAAATTAAGTGAATTAAGTATGATATGTAGATAATGTATCACAATGGTGCACTGTGCAATTGAAGGTATATAGCACCGTTTCTGTTATGGTTATCATTTTGACATTGGTATTTTCATGGCTTTGTTAAAAGAATTCATTTCAGCCTTGTCATGAAAAAAAAAAAAGAAAAAAGATTTTTGCCTATGCAAAAACAAAGGTGCAGATCAGCTGTGCCGATCAGCACTATTGTTTTCACTACAGGCATTGTACAAGTCCTCTACTTTTTAAATCCAAAATTCCCAGACACTAGCCGTCTTCTGTAGCTGCACAGGCCGGTTTGTGTCAAATCTGGTTGGAAACCACATTGTTGGTTTTCTCATGACGCGGCTCAAATGTTAGCAAACCTGACATTCTCCAAATGGAAGTCCAGAAAGTTCTTCTACTGTCATGCTTCGTACCACATCATTCCACTGAAACATATATCAGCAACTGCATGAAAAAACCAACAAAATGCTTAGGCGAAAACAAAGACGCAGATCAGCTGTGCAGTAACTGCACAGCTGATCAGCGCTTTTGTTTCCGCTACACAGATAGTACAATATCTCTTCTACTTTAACCCGAAATTTCAAGCTTCTAGCCTGCTTCTGTGACTGTACAGGCCGGCTTGTGTCAGACCTAGTTAGAACCCTTATTGTTGGTTTTCTCACACTCAGGCTCATATCAGATTCTGAAAGTTAATGAGTTGCCATGCACCCATTTCTATACTGTACAGTATTACAACAGTCTAAAATTCTACTTAAGAGTTTAATAAGATGCCTGAAAATTGTTGCATGAGTGAAGACCATAAAGCTAACCTTAGAAATATTCTTGTTTGTCCTTACTGGACCTTGTTTCTCAGGCACGAGTCTACCGAAGAAATTGACCAAATGTGGTTTGTACTATCGCTCCGCCTTTCATTAAAATGTAGAACAAACAAATATGAAGCTGCATTCATTTTAAACGTGATTTACTATTAACATGTATTAACATGTCCATGAAAAGTATACTCCCTTAAACCCACCTTCTACATAATTAACTTGCGGTTTCCAGGGGTATACATTTTTCTGCCTTTTTCCAAAACATAATTCATATTGTGGGTGCCTCAGTGAGGAGGTCATAACCTGTACCCACAATCTATGTTTTGAGTAATTGTTAGAAAATTATTAAAGTTTTTCAACCGAATATTTTTTTCAATTTTTACAACTTTTAAAAACCTATATATTACATGGATGTGTTTTCATAATGACTTACCTCCGAAGGAATGTTCTCCCAGGCCCTGTCTAAGAAAAAACGTGTCAGTTTGAAATCATAGATCCAGCGATACTTGGAGAGCAGCAAAACACATTGTTCCATTGATTTTTCCTCAATGTAAGTTTCATCCCTAGGTGTGCATGAATGACCACTTCTGAAGCATCGTTTACTGGATATGGCTTCATCGCTAGCCATGATAACGTATCACTCATTTGTTACTACGGTAACAGCCCCAATCAATCTGAAAACAACACCATGTAGAATTATGATTTTGTACATGCTTATACCTATCAGTGTTTCAGAACTACATATGATGCAATGCATGAAAACTGGTCTTCAGGGTTTCCAACCATTTCCGACACATGTACAGTCACAGATTGGCTAAAAGCTGGAAATCTCCAATACATGTAAAAGTACATGTAGGTGAGACTAAAAGAATCTATGATGGAGTTGAGGCCGAGACATTGTACTATCGGATAGTAAAATGTCTCATCTACATGTACTTATGTACTTTTACATGATAGTAACCGTGTAGTGAAAACAAAGGCAATGATAAGCTGTGCAGTTACTGTATAGTGGCTGTATAGTCCATCAGGAAAACATATTGGTGAAATATTTACCCCATTTAACCCCATTTTTATTTAGTAAAACTGAGGTTTGCAGGGGTATACCTATTTTTCTTATTTTTGATCCAAAACATAGATTGTGGGTACTTGTTAGAACCGCCTCAGTGAGGAGATTCTAATGTGTACCCACATCAATGTTCTGAGCAAAAATATCAAATTTTTTCCAATGAAATTTTCAATTTTTGCCCTGAAAAAATTCTCTGTTTATTGCGTGGGCAAGTTTTTGTAATGATTCCATGAACGTTTCTTAATTTGTTGTCATGTTACAGAGGGGACATTACAACAATGCAAAATCTGTTATTTTCCATTTCAAAAGGCCATAACTCCAAAAATATTTCATGCAGAGTTATGGTTCCTGTGTATTGCACATCATCTGGTAGTTAAAGAAATCTACTACATATTGTCCATTTCAAAGAACCATGACTCCAAACATATTCAATCCAGAGTTATGATTTTTGTATTCTGCACATCGTCTCACTCTCAAGTCAGTTAATAATGTTAATAATGCTAACATAATTGATCCAGTCTGAATAATGTCATTGGTCATTCGTACGAGTTGAGTTGCTCTGTGTTTATCGCTGAGACCTTATGGAATTAAATGTAGAGAATATGAAAATAGAATTAAAATTTTCATTTTAAGGTTAGCATATATTTTAGATCTTTATTACTTCTTCAATTCAAGGTATGAAAGCTGAAATATTTCTGGCAAATACATGTAATGATTCTATAGCATCTGAAAATAAGTAAATCACAACCGTAATGACTGAGTTTTACACTTGACAGAATGAGCAAAGGCTGGGAAGGTGCCATTCTGGTGACCAATATTGATTTCTTCTCAGACGGTTGAAAAACTGGTTGAACTGGCATGTTATACATGATATAAAGATTTATGGTCGATTCGCGACCTTCCTGTTCGCACCCTATACCTGTTCGCTACCTGACATGTTCGCTACCAACGCGTTCGCTACCTGTTCATGTTCGCTACCTGACATTTTCGCTACCTTACATTTTCGCTACCTGATTTTCTAAAATGTAAATAATAGGTTATAGAAGTGATGGTGAAGTCATATAGATCTATATCATGAATATTTAATTTTGTTTCATGAAAATATGTACAACAGAAATTTTATAAACTATATTCATGGTTTAATACACATAAAATAATGATCGGTAATTACAGGTGACAATTATTTACATACAAACACTTTTACACACACAATGTAGACAATTATGATTATTTATTTTAATATTTTCATAGACAATTAAAACATGAGATCTGCTGATTGAGGTTATAATTTTAGCATAAAATTAAAACAATGTTTTCTGAGGAAAACTATGTCCCCCCAACCGTTTAGTAATTGAAGTGTAGTTACCTTGTGATATGAAGTTTTTCTAGGGAAGACACCATGTAAGGTGTGATAGTTTAAACTTGTTTTGGACCCTGTCTAAAATTGGGTCACAATCACCAAATTCTTATAAACTCTGAACCTCCTCACAACAATGCTTCTGAGCAAGTTTGGTCAAAATCCATCAATTAGTTTACAAGATATCGTATCGGAAAAACTAATTTCAACAGTTTTTATGGACCCGTGACCTTGGAAATTAGGTCAAGGTCATCAAAATCTAATCAACTTTGAGCCTCCTCCAAACAATGCTTCTGTGCAAGTTTGGTCAAAATCCATCAACTGGTTTACAAGATATTGCAGTGAAAAGACTAATTTCAACATTTTTTTATGGACTCGTGACCTTGAAAATTAGGTCAAGGTCACCGAAATCTAATCAACTCTGAGCCTTCTCGCAACAATGCTTCTGTGCAAGTTTGGTCAAAATCCATCAATTGGTTTACAAGTTATCGAGTTGGAAAGATTAATTTCAACATTTTTTATGGACTTGTGACCTTGAAAATTAGGTCAAGGTCACCAAAATCTAGCCGACTCTGCGCCTTCTCGCAACAATGCTTCTGTACAAGTTTGGTCAAAATCCATCCATTCGTTTACAAGTTATCGCGTTGGAAAGACTAATTTTAACATTTTTTATGGACTCGTGACCTTGATTATTAGGTCAAGGTCACCAAAATATAATCAACTCTGAGCCTCCTCCCAACAATGCTTCTGTGCAAGTTTGGTCAAAATCCATCGATTGGTTTACAAGATACTGCATTGGAAAGACTAATTTCAACATTTTTTATGGACTCGTGACCTTGAAAATTAGATCAAGGTCACCAAAATCTAATCAACTCTGAGCCTTCTTGCAACAATGCTTCTGTGCAAGTTTGGTCAAAATCCATCTATTGGTTTTCAAGATATTGAGTTGGAAAGACTAATTTCAACAGTTTTTATGGACTCGTGACCTTGAAAATTCTGTCAAGGTCACCAAAATCTAATCAACGCTGAGCCTCCTCCCAACAATGCTTCTGTGCAAGTTTGGTCAAAAACCATCATTTGGTTCACAAGATATTGCATTGGAAAGACTAATTTCAACAGTTTTTATGGACTCGTGACCTTGAAAATTAGGTCAAGGTCACCAAAATCTAATCAACTCTGAGCCTCCTCCCAACAATGCTTTTGTGCAAGTTTGGTCAAAGTCCATCAATTAGTTTACAAGATATCGTATCGGAAAAACTAATTTCAACAGTTTTATAGACTCGTGACCTTCAGAATTAGGTCAAGGTCATCAAAATCTAACCAACTCTGAGCCTTCTCCCAACAATGCTTCTGTGCAAGTTTGGTCAAAATCCATCAATTGGTTTATAAGATATTGCGTTGGAAAGACTAATTTCAACATTTTTTATGGACTCGTGACCTTGAAAATTAGGTCAAGGTCACCAAAATCTAATCAACTCTGAGCCTTCTCGCAACAATGCTTCTGTGCAAGTTTAGTCAAAATCCATCAATCGGTTTACAAGATATTGCGTTGGAAAGACTAATTTCAACATTCTTTATGGACTTGTGACCTTGAAAATTAGGTCAAGGTCACCAAAATCTTATCAACTCTGAGCCTCCTCCCAACAATGCTTCTGTGCAAGTTTGGTCAAAATCCATCAATTGGTTTTCAAGATATTGAGTTGGAAAGACTAATTTCAACAGTTTTTATGGACTCGTGACCTTGAAAATTAGGTCAAGGTCACCAAAATCTAATCAACTCTGAGCCTCCTCCCAACAATGCTCTTGTGCAAGTTTGCTCAAAATCCATTCATTTGTTCAGAAGATATCGCGTCAGAAAACCTAATTTGATCAGTTTTCATGGGCTGGTGACCTTGAAAATGAGGTCAAGGTCACCAAAATCTAATCAACTCTTTCCCCCCTTCCAACCATGTATCTATGCAAGTTTGGTCAAAATCCATCCACTGGTTCAAAAGATATCGCGTAAGAAAGAAGCTACGCGGACGCGGACGCCGACGCGGACGCGGACGCCGACGCGGACGCCGACGCCGACGCCGACGCCGACGGGAACCGCACCAAAAACAATATGTCCCCCACCTTCGGTTGGGGGGACATAATTTATTAAACATGTTAAAAAGAATTATGATTCTCCTAATAAAAAATCTTAAAACATGAGCAATGATTAAAAACATCTCAAAAACATGAAAAAGGAAGAAATGTAATTTAGCATATATTTACTAATATACCGAGAATCAAATAAATAAATAAATAAATAAATAAATAAATAAAATATATACATGGCGTTAAAAATGAAAATCTGTATATTGCATGGACCGTGTGTTTTCGTATTGAAAGGTACCTTACCTGTGTCGCATTTGCGGTGCTGCCACTCACCACACCCGTCGCACTGGACCGCATGTTGTCTGCTTGTTACTTTTTAGCACTGTGGATACAATTAAAAAATTTCCGTTTCCCAATGGTTTTTAAAAGATATCAAAGTTAAAACATTAAAACATTAATATTCTAAAGCATTCTAAAATCGAATTATTTAAAAACCATCATTTTAAAATTTAAAAGTCCTACTCGTGAGAAGGCTACTAATCAACTGTGAAGTTTGGTAGTGAGTGAATAATTAACGATCATAATTGGCGGGAAGCTGTGAGGTTCAGTAGTGAGTGAATAATTAACGGTCATAATTGGGCGGGAAGCCGCGAAAATCATCGTGGTAGCGAACCGACTAGGGTCGATAAGGTGCGAAAAGGTGCGAAAAATACCAAGTAGCGAACGGACCAATGGGAGGTAGCGAACGGACTAAGTGCGAACGAACCAGGTCGCGAAAGATCCTGTTACCGATATAAACACTGTTGAAGTTATCACATTATCTTAAACCGTTTTCAAGTTACAGAGGGAACAAGGCATTTCAGCTTCCATATGCAAGTATAGAGGCCTATAAATGTAGTTTCTTCCCCCAGACTATCAGGGATTGGAATGACCTCCCTGACTCTCTGTTTTCTACTGCTGAAATGTCAGATGACTGTGTGTCCAAGTTCACTTCACTTGTGCGTTCTAAAGACTAATCAGCTAATTTCTTGATCCCCCATCCAAACCCTTGGTGAAATAATTATAACACAGGTCATTGACGCTCTATAACCATAAAACAGTCTAAATAGCCAAAATTTAGTGATTCTAGCTTCGTCAGCTAGAATGTGTATTTTGGGCAAATGAGGGTTATAAAATTTAAGCTATCAGTATACAATATTGAGTAAGCGTCAATGACCTGTGATTATAATGTCATTTGACGTGTCACCAGAAAACTATTCAAATTCTGATTCAGAACAAACAGACGACCCGGGCAAAAACAATATGTCTCCAATATGAAGGGGCAGACAAAATAATGTGATACTTTTATCATGTCTCCTGCCCCTGAAGGTATGGCGGGGGAGGATAATCAGTAACATTTTTATTAAAATGTAAAATACAAACATGTTCTTCTGTAAAAGTGTGATTAACTTTTGTTGTACTTTAGTCAGTCAAGAACATCTTCATTCGAAATTTGATTCTAATGCGTTTTGGTATCTTCTTCCAAATTTTTCTAACGGATCTATTCGTATATTCATCGTGCATATCTATAGACATCGTGCCAAACATGTTTCGAGTCAACTCGACCCCAAAAGCATCATCGAACTGGACCACCTCGATAAAAGATCAACAAGACGCCTCGCCTCTAATAAGTTTTACCCAGTCGCCCCATAGTCAATGTCAATCTATGATCATCTATGTTGTTTAGAGCTGCTTTAATATCTTTGTGTGACAACAACTAAGGATTTAAAATGGAATACTCACATCAGAAATGTGTGCACTAATGCCAATAGGACCTTTGTTTTTTTAGACGAAATCTGTTTTCCTGCCCCCAAGATGTGAGAGGAGCTGCCTATAAAGGTCTGGAGAGACCTATTCTTGAATATGGAAGCTCAGTTTGGGACCCTTATTATGAAGGTCTGATAGATGATTTGGAGAAAGTGCAAAAGCGTGCGGCTAGGTTTGTAACTAGGAACTATACATATGAAAAAGGTAGTATGACTGACATCCTTAAAAAATAAAATGGGAATCCCTGTAGAAAAAGGGACAAGCTTTATCAAAAACAAAAATCAGGAACAAACAACGACAGGTGTCATTTCAAGCGGGTAAAGCACCTTGTGCAGGTAAAAATCAAAAATTCTTATGAAAATTATTTGGCAGACATACTTGGGATGGGCCCGGGATAAAACGCAGTAGTTTTACGCAGCAATATATAATATATAGGAAAACGCAGCACATAGGGATATATAGTGTAACGCAGCTATTGGAGATATAGGTATAAAACGCAGTGACATATTGCAGCTAGTATAAAACAATAGTGAGAAAAGACAAGTGCAGCCATGCAGCCATAATGCAATGAGTGATTACTTTAAGACGGCTCTTTGGTGTAGTTTGGTAATGTTCATACAATTATCATGGTTTCCCCCGAACATATAATAATTATTATATTTGATCATGGATATAAAGCATATATCTATTAGGTACATGTACATGCCTATTAAAAACTTGGACATTTATCCTTCTGGTGTTCAATGTATATCAGCACATGCTAGTGAGCGTTAGAAAAGTTAAGAACAAAAAGAAGAAGAAATGCAAACGAATGAATGAATGAATGAGAAAGGATGTTCGGTTCAACCTAAATAGCACAAAGGACTATGATTCCTTTTCATCTTACCCTAAAATAAGAAAATGACTGGCGTTTCAAGGAGTTGATATTTGTATTAATGCTTTTCATTTCAAGAGAATGTGTTAACAAAAGTGATTAGACTGAGTATTTAGATCTGCCAAGTGGCGCGATGTGTAGAAAGCTAGTGCAGGGAACTGTTAACCGTTCCCTGGCTAGTGCAAAGTGGCGTAAAGTGGTGAAAAATAGCACTTATAATAAGCGTATTATTTATCAAATATTTCTTTCTTCCAATACTTCTTAACCTCCGAGGAGGACTTCAGAAGGATATGAGGTAGATGTCTAGATGATACACATTTAGTTATTTACATGTGTGCAATACGCATGTATGGGTGGGGAGACGGGGGAGAGGGGGATGCGAGGGCGCAACATAGTCGCCGGTCTGATGGACAGAAACGTTGACATTGCATGATTTTTAACAATGTTTTCTTTTTTTTTCTTTCGAATACAATGATTAAAAACGAAAATTACTCTTCTCAAGTTCTGCAGTCCTAGCTTACAGTTTCCATGTTAGAATTTTCTACACAGAGTGAGAGTGTGGGATTCAGATTTTACGCAGAATATTTACTGAAAGAAACAATGTTCAACATAATGATCTTCAGAAGACTTAAAAAACTTGAAGTGCAGATGTGATGGAAGGCAAGAGGTCATTTATTTTATGACGTTTGGCTCTTTCTTACTGATCATGATATTGATATACTATGTGGCAATATGCAATATTTTAGCGATAGGCAATGTCTCTGGTAAAACTACAAATAATTTAATTAGTGCCAAGCACGTGTTGAAATATGTAATATATTGTTCGGAAATTGGTCGTTATTATTTCTTGCTCTAAGAATTTTATAGGTGTATATCATTAAATGGAGAGAAAGAAGAAAGCAACAATTTTGTGTATTGAGAATCGTTTGTATATTAAGATCATGTGACTGAGCAATAAAAGGTGTGAAAACGTGTGTCAGGTTACCGTGCAGTAATCGAATTATCAGTCACACGTCTGTTTTCGAGGTGTTAAAACAATCAGCTACTGTTCAAGTGTTGAATTAATCTCTATTAGCGCGTGTCATTAATTAGATTATCAAACATTTTAAGTAAGTAAATTCTTTATTTAAAGAGGGTGGCCCAGTTGGTTAGCTCCAATCTTCCTTGCGGCCCTTTTAGTTTATAACAAGTTAAAATATATTTACAGCAGCATATAACGCAAAATACTTCTAATCTCGAAAAGGAAACAAGCATGCACAGTGTTACAATTTCATTTTTGTTTCTGTGCAAAATGTTTTTACAACTAACATGTTTGCGCAATGTTAAATTTCAAGAAAAGCCAAGATTAACGCGCATCGGCAAATAACATTTTTTAGAAAAAAAAATCTTTATGGAATCATTGTGACCTTATTGAAAGAATCATTGAGCATGTAAATGTATGGGTGATAGGCATGATATGCATAAAAGAGGTTTTCGTTTATCACCACGAAATATAAAGTTATAATTATAAAAAATAAAAAATAAAAGATAAATTGTAAAGAAAAAAAAGCAAGAATTGTCATTTGAGGCATGATATATGGGGGTTTTCCACTGTGGTACCTTTTGTGGTGGCCACTTTTCAACAAAAATCCACACACAACTTGTACTCTTAAGTACTTTCTTTTACCAACATCTTAGTAGAGGCTAAACCGTGGTAAGCCAGTTCAGTGTTCGGACCCATTCCACAATTTATAAATGAAATAACCAATATTCAGCATCACAGTTAGTTTTCAACTTCAACTTGCACATATACTCTTTGTTCTTCAAACCCAACAAAATTCACAAACCACACCACAACTAAAGCATGCAAAATTTGCTATTGTTCTGCATCTCCCACCACCATTCATGAAAATCACCACAATAATAACATGCCAAAATATGCTACCCTTCTTCAAAACCCACCACAATTCATGAAAATCACCACAATTATAACATGCCAAAATATGCTACACTTCTTCAAAACCCACCAAAATTCATGAAAATCACCACAATTATAACATGCCAAAATATGCTACCCTTCTTCAAAACCCACCACAATTCATGAAAATCACCACAATTATAACATGCCAAAATATGCTACCCTTCTTCAAAACCCACCACAATTCATGAAAATCACCACAATTATAACATGCCAAAATATGCTACCCTTCTTCAAAACCCACCACAATTCATGAAAATCACCACAATTATAACATGACAAAATATGCTACCCTTCTTTAAAACACCCACCACAATTCATGAAAATCACCACAATTATAACATGCCAAAATATGCTACCCTTCTTCAAAACCCACCACAATTCATGAAAATCACCACAATTATAACATGCCAAAATA